>OZ023313.1:43464048-43640418 GCA_964007375.1 Ophion obscuratus
ACGTCATACCCCTCCCCGCGTGACGTCATACCCCTCCCCGCGTGAACCCCCCGCCCCGCACCCCCCTCAGAGGACCTGCGTTAGAACCGGCCTAGCTATACTACTCCCGTGTGCCACGTTTTATCCAATTCAAATGAACTTTTGCATTTGTGTCCGCCATATGGGATCCGCCATTTTTAATTTCGGAATTTTGAGAGCAGAATCATAATCAGCGACCTCGAAAACCCCCGAGTGCCATGTTTTATCCAATCCAAATGAAGTTTTGCATTTGTGTCCGCCATATTGGATCCGCCATTTGAATTTCGGAATTTTGAGAGCAGAATCATAATCGGCGACCTCGAAAACCTCCGAGTGCCACGTTTTATCCAATTGAAATGAACTTTTGCATTTGTGTCCGCCATATTGGATCGGCCATTTTGAATTTCGGAATTTTGAGAACAGAATCGTAATCAGCGACCTCAAAAACCTCCGAGTACCAATTTTCGTCCAAATAGATCTACTTTTCATTTGGGACACCGAGCGTGAAATTTTTCGTGTCACTCAGGGGGTGAAAAGCGCCATTTTGGGGGTGAAAATGTTGACAACGACGAATTAAAAAAATTGATTGTTCAATCGTCACTATTCTATGCACCCATGGTTGAAAAAAAACCGGACTTTTCAACGGCTTCGAGGTGAAAAAAAATTTTGAAAAAAAAGTGTCATCGATGTTTCCTGTTTTTTTGTTTAAAAGCCGCCATATTTTTTTTCCTAATGGACAAAACCCGATTTTGACCCCAGATTCTGAAAGAGCACCCCCGAAAATACTAGGGAACGTATCTCTTCATTTTTTATGATTTTTTTTATATAATAAAAATCTGGCTTGAAATTGAAGGAAAAAATCGCGATTCTTGGGCGTTAATGGGTTAATAAAGAGTCATGATTAATAATCGCGAATCGCACTCTCAAGCCGATCCTGAGCAATTTTCCGCAAGGTTAGGCTCGAAACAGGGCAACTTGTCCTAATATAAGGTAGATTGTCCGAATAACGAGTAAAGGGAGAGATCGCTCTCCTTGACCGAGATGGATATCCGCCGGTTAGGACGTAACAAATTTTTGGGGGCTCGTCCGGGATCGAGAGTGCTTCGCTATGAATAGAAGTTTTATTTCCTGCATGTCGATACTCAGTAACGTAATGAAAGTTATTAATTTTGTGAAAACTTTATCCGTAGAATTGTGGATTCGGAAAATCCATGACTCCTTGAGCTGGGCAAATGTCCGCTCTCAAAATTCAGTAGACCCTATAACATTCCTATCGTGCTCATGTCGCGGGAGACTCGCTCTAAAACGGTTTTGGACGAATCCATAGTTCATCAATATCCAGACGAAAGGCGCATAAGAAAAGAATCTAAAGCAGAGAAAGCATCGACAGAAAAACTTAGCCATGAAAATCTTACGGCGATTAGGGAGGAAGATATCGAACATGAGGTATCGTCTCTTCTAACAGATGATGAAGATCTTCCAGATGAGGCAGAAGGAAGTGACAAGAAAAATTTAGTAAAGGATGATGATCTCGCTGAAATAGCAGGAAAATTAAAAGAATCCCTAACCGATAACTTAAAAGAGGATGAACTAGATAAGGCTTTGAATACAATTTTATCTCCCGTACAAAAGAAAGTTTTTTTGGCCATCAGAAATTCTCAAGTTAACGCCCCAGGGCCGTTTCAACAAAAATCATCTGTACAGAGTTGGTCGCTAGCATCTATTTAAATTTTTTTTGGACCTTCAGGGGATTTGTCTTCAAAAATTGAAAAACTCACAGTAAACGATATTGAACAACCAAGTGTTTCTAAAATGGCTCAATTACCTCCGGAAAGGCTAACCTCTTTGCGGGAAGCGATGAAAGTTGTGCCCGATTTTGACGGTAAAAAAGAATCACTTATGCGTTATATAGCTGCAGTTGAGGATGCGCTCACCATAGCGGGAGTGGCCTATGAGACCCAGCTATTACGGCGTATAAACGGAAAATTACCCCCAGCTGTTTGGAATAAAATTTCAAAAATAACATTCGCTTCAATTAAAGAATATGTTAACTATCTCCGTGATACTTATGATCCGCCTAAAGACGTGTATCAATTAATTGCTGATCTTGGCAATACTTATCAGAAAGTAAATGAAAGCGTCGATGATTATGTAGATCGAATTCGGTATTCTGCAGAAAAGATATTAGAAGCATACGCGACGGATAAAACAGTGACACAAGCTGAAAAAAATAAAGTCGATGGTATGGCACGAAAAATTATGACTCGCGGTTTAATGTCAGAAATAGAACAGCGCATGACGCCCACGGTTTCCCTTAGCGATGCAGTTAATAAGGCAAAGGCCATAGAACGCCAGCTCGCTAACATAAAACGGATAAGGAAGGGCGAGACTTCCAAGCCAATCGCAATCTCGAGAAGAAGGCTAGTATTCATTATGTGAAGCCAGATGAAATAGAGGCAAGTAGGAAGCAAGGCAACTCAAGTGTCCCAGGCACCGTGAGTTGCCAGCTGTGCGGCAGGTCAGGGCACGCTGCGAACCAGTGTCGAGGTCTGGTGGCCGAATCATCAGACCCCATGGTGACGTGTCAGGCGTACAGTAAAGTATTTCACACAGCTGACAAGTGTCGGAGCATTGGCCCTTATGCATCGCCTGTAGCGCCTATGGTGATTTGTCAAACGTGTGGCAAATCAGGACATACGGCGGGGCAGTGTCGCTCAGGATCTACCATGGCCAATGATCAAGGTTTAACTATTTGTCAACTGTGTAATAAGAGAGGGCACACGGCCGATAGATGCTTCCAAAATCCCTGTCGTCATTGTGGCCGAACGGGGCACAATCCCGACAATTATTATCAGGTTCAACGGATAGGCGGGGCACGGCCGATTGCAAATGGCATAGGTTTTCAACAACCATTGAACAAGTTTGCTGCTAACCCGTTACCTCCAATGCAATGCTATCGATGTCAGGGATGGGGACACGCGGCTCGGAATTGAGGTACCCAGGGTTTTAATCGGGTCAACCAGGGAATTTCTGGGCCGAATCCTTTCGCGAATGGTCATATGATGAACCGCGGTGGTATTGCTTCATATAGTCAGATCCTGGCAACAACCTCTCCCCCGGAGGTGTGTCGCTATTACAAACGGGCCGGTCACATTTTCGAGGAATGTCAGTTGCGAGTTGCAAATAACAGCCAACACACTGTCTTCCAGGGAAACGAGAATGGCTAGCCGGGAGTGGGTGCCCAGGCACAGGCCGCGCAGGAGACTCACCCTACCCTTTCGATGGATGCTACCAAGGAGAACAAATAATTATAACTGAGGTTTTTTTTGCGAGATCAGCAGATGAGGCGATTCCTCCAACAATTCTGCTGAAGGAAAAGGATTTGAGTGAACAGATAATATTGATGCTAGATACTGGTGTGAGCAAAAACGTTTTGAAGAAAAATTACCTAGATCCAACGGTTTTTATTAATGAAGATCATATTTTGCAATTAAAAGGAATAACAGAAAATACCGTGCGCACGTTAGGATACGTTGACGTCCTGACCCTGGGAAATGACGCGACATTCCATATCGTTCCCAGCGATTTTCCGATAAAACAATCGGGAATTTTATCATCGGAATACTTCAGAGACAATCTTGCAAAAATTGATTATGAGAATAATTGTTTGGAAGTTCAGAAATTAAGAATACCATTTCAAACAAGGGAAAGTATGATGTTTCCGGCTCAGACGACAAGATTATTTTACGTTCATATAAGAAATAAGGATGTTCAGGAAGGTTATCTGCCAACTCTTACATGCGGAGAAGGAATAATCATTCAGCAGGGTTTCGTGCGAAATGAGAAGGGAAAAGCTTATATCCAGGTAACTAACACCAGAGATCAGGAAGTTGAAATCATGATACCCGTGGTGACGTTATCGAGCTCTCCACCTTCCTCGCCGGAAGAGAGTCATGTAGGGAGTGCCGAAATCCCCGAATCCCAAGGCAATGATTATAGCAGCCCGTTGTTAGAATCAGGAACCGACGAAATTGGCGATGAAAAGGATCATGAATCAGGCAAAAATGAAGGGGGGAGGTGTCCCAAAGAATTCGAAGGAAATAGAAATGGGACGAGCAAGAGCGAGAAACGAGAATCCAGTGGGCAGAATCCAGAGTATCGGAGCGAGGAGCCATGCCCCAAGGAGGAGAATTACGAAATTAATGCAGGAAAAGAAACCACGTTAGATAATTCTGAGAATTTTGGGTATTTTGATCGGATTGAGAATTTTGGTATCGTTGAAAAGAGTTTGGAAAATTCCAAGAATTTTGAGAATTTTAATAGCGTCATAAATAATTCGGAAAGTGTCGTGAATTTTGAAAGTAATGTCGAGAAATTTGGGAATCTTAATGGAGTTGAAAAGAATTTGGAAAATGTTGGGAATTTCGAGAAAAATGTTGTGAGTTTTAAGAATGTTGATAGTGTCGAGAATTTTGAAAAGGTTGGTAATCCGGACAGGAATGCCGTAAATTCAACCGAAAAAGAAAAGAACTTGGAAAATGTTGAGATTTTTGGAAATTTTGAGAATTTTGGTATCGTTGAAAAGAATTAGGAAAATGTTGGGAATTACGAGAATAATGTTGTGAATTTTGAGAATTTTGATAGTGTCGAGAGTTTTGAAAAGGTTGGTAATCCGGACAGGAATGCCGTAAATTCAACCGAAAAAGAAAAGAACTTGGAAAATGTTGAGATTTTTGGGAATTTTGAGAATATTGGTAGTGTTGAAAATTTAAAAAAGGTTAGTAATCCGGAGGAATATCCCGTAAATCCAACCGAAAAAGAGAACAATTTGGAGAATATTAAGAATTTTGATAATATCGATAATCTTGGGAAAAATGGTAATCTAGAAACCTCTCTCGTATTTTCAATGGAAAATGGTCAGTGTAATGAGACAAAGAATTTTGAAAGCGTTAATTGTGAAAGAGGGAAAGATTCGACGTTCATTGGGGAAAATAGAAAGATCGATGATAGAAAGAACTCCGAAGGACCCAAACAGGTAATTAGTGATGACAGCGGATGGGTAGTCAGAGGAAGTTTTGGAAAAGACAGCAGAATTCGGAAGCTGACGCCCGAACGTGATAAAGGTTTAGAGAAGGTCACAGAGCGTCAAGGAAAAATCTTGCCCTTTAGAAAAGAGATAGATACGAGAATAAATCAAGCGGAACATGGTAAAGGAAATTTAAAAATAGATCTCTCAAGAAAACAGAGGTTGCAGACCTTGAATGAAAAGAGTATTATCAAGTCATTAATGAAGGCGGATTTCGATTGTTTCACGACGAACACCAGGACACCAGACGAGGAACGTTTTGGGAAAGTAATTGAACTGCTCCGTTTAGATCACCTTGAGGACGAAGAAATAGATATAATACGGGAATTGGTTCAGGAAAATGCCGACAGATTTCACCTGCCAGGAGAAGTACTACGCGCCACCGACGTGGTGACCCATAGGATACCAACCACGGATAATTTGCCTGCAAATTCGAAACAGTACCGCTTTCCTGAAGCACATAAGGAGGAAATTCGAAAATAGTTGGAAGAATTATTCGAAGCGGGGTTAATACGAGTATCTGGTTCCCCGTACAACACACCTATGTGGGTTGTGCCCAAGAAACCGGATTCACAAGGAAATCCGCGGTGGAGAATGGTACTCGATTTTCGGCAATTGAACGAAAAAACTATCGGGGATGCGTACCCCATACCGAATATAATCAATATTTTAGATCAACTCGGTGGAGCGCGTTATTTCTCTGTTTTCGATTTAGCCTCAGGATTTTATCAAATCAAAATGCACCCGGATGATTGTCACAAAACTGCCTTTACAACCCCATACGGACATTACGAGTATGTTCGCCTATGTTGCCTATGGGATTGAAAATCGCTCCTGCCACCTTCCAGAGAGCTATGGATATGGTACTAAGAGGTTTGCACGGGCGGGAATTATTCGTGTATCTTGATGACATAGTGGTATATGCCAAAACGTTGGAAGAACACGGGGAGAAATGCGAGAGGCTTTTTGATCGCTTACGACAGGCTAATCTCTCGTTACAACCGGATAAATGTGAGTTCCTGAAAAAAGAGGTTGTGTATCTAGGTCACGTGATTAGCGACTCTGGATTGAGACCGGATCCCCGTAAATTGACAGCGGTGCACGAGTTTCCGCGTCCGAAGACCGTCAAGAGCACTAGACAATTTTTTGGTCTCACGGGTTATTATCGCAGTTTCATAGAAGGATATGCGCATTTGGCTAAACCTTAGTCGAATCTCTTGAAAAATGATGTTCCATTTTTATGGGGAAATAGTCAAGAAGAAAGTTTCCAGCAATTGAAAGATAAACTTTGCATCGAACCTGTTTTGATTTTTGCTGGTTTTTCTCAGCCTTTCGTGGTGACGACAGATGCCTCCGGTTATGCAATCGGAGGTATCCTGTCTCAAGTCCCGATAAATAAAGATAGACCTATAGCATACGCTTCACGTGCACTCAACAGCGCAGAAAGTAAATATGATACGTATGAAAAAGAGGCCTTAGCGATTGTTTATAGTGTCTTGCATTTTAGACCTTATCTCTATAGAAAACGTTTTACACTTGTCACGGAGCACAAGCCATTGATTTGGTTCAAAACTTGTAAGGACGGTAATGCACGAGTACTCCGGTGGAGATTAAAATTAGCCGAGTATGAGTATGATGTCGTCTATAAGGCAGGGAAGACCAACGTCAATGCGGATGCGTTATCGCGAAACCCCGTCGGGTTAGAGGAATTATTTACGGAAGAAGACATTTTTATAGCAGGAGTAGGGAAACAGACAAACTTAACCGAGAAGGAAATTCAGGAATTATTGGAAGGAAGTGACGAACACCAGGAAGGCGAAGAAAATTTTGAGGCCGAAGAACCAGGTGACCTGGAACAACAATGGAGGGAATCCCTTTCCCCCGAACAATTAGTTGAAATTGAGAACAGAGAGTCGAGTACCATGAAACCGAAAAATGAAATGAGAACTGTCGAGCTAATGAGGAAAAAAACAGGGTTTAAAGGGAAAATGGAAAGTCCTAAATCTTTGACTTCAACGCTAACCGAAGCTGAAGCTGGTCAATCGCGAGCACCAGAGCTAAAGGTGAAGAGGGTCACTAGGAGTCAAACAAAGGCCCAGCGATTGGATGGTTCCAAAGATCGCAAAGGGGACGAAGAAAAGGAGAATGATTCATCAACCTCGGAAACTTCTGATGACAAGAATTTTATCCGAAAGACAAAACAGTACGTGCATCTATCGGAGTTGGAAGATGATCATGAATCATTCTCTGCACTCGAGAACTACGACAATGAAGAAAATTCAAAGAAGAAAAAAACGCAGGTTTCGAAGATGAGAAGGAAGAGAAAACGACTAAGGAGGGAAAGGTCCGATGAACAGAACACAACGTCCGACTCTGAAAGGAGTACCCACGATGAAGATACCGGAGAGGGAATTATTACCAGGAACATTATTCAGTCGAGGGATCTCTTTTTCACTAGGAAAGACAGTGTAGCATACTTTTTAAATACTCGTGGAGAGCCGGTCGATAGTGGCTCACGCAAACTGGCAGATCGAGGCGAACTACCATATTTTCCGGATCTGGCATTGGGGCAGGCCGACGCTGTGAAAAAAGGGAATAGGTACCACGTAGCCTTACCAGTCAGTGACGATTCTCGAGATGGAATGTTGTTAATTCTAGGTCATATCAAAACAGTTATAGCCAGCCTTCGTGAATTAAGTAGCGAGATCGGTATTCAAAGTCTGAGCATAGCGAAATCCGAGACCGTAGGAAACGTTTCATGGGATAACGTTGCTACAGAATTAAGACTAGGGTTTCTGCAAAGCTCGTTGAAGATAATAATTTGTCATGGTATTATTCGGTATCCAGGAAAAGGAGAACGCGCAGATATAATACGAGAAATGCATAGCTCGCCTGACGGTGGCCATAGAGGAGTGACCGAGACTTATAACCGCATTAGACAACATTACTTTTGGGAAAAGATGGAAATTGATATTCAAGAGTTTATTCAGCAATGTTTGCCATGCCAGTTAAAAAAGTGTGTTCGAACGAAAACTCGTCAACCCATGGTAATCACCGATACCCCGGGAATGGCCTTTGATAAAGTTGCGATGGATATGGTAGGACCCTTGCCGAAAACAAAGAATGCAAATTAATACATTTTGACCATTCAAGATCAGTTAACAAAGTTTTGCTTAGGAGTCCCAATAGCTAATGGAACAGCTAAGACTGTCGCAAAAGCTTTGGTCCAAAATTTTATCACCCTGTTTGGAGCTCCCAAAGCCATACTGACAGATCAGGGCCGAAATTTTATGAGCAAGTTGCTAAAGCAATTTGCAAAACTTTTTCGGATAAAGAAAATGCGTACGACTGCGTTCCACCCGCAATCAAATGGATGATTAGAAAGATCGCATCACGCTTTAGGGGAATATCTCAAGCAATACGTTGGGAAGGAATACGAGTGGGACGAATGGGTCCATCTCGCGATTTTTAATTATAATACCAGTGTCCATGAGGGCACGAAGTATACCCCCTACGCATTAGTCTTCGGAAAAATGGCCCGAGTGCCGACGAGCGACCCTTTGCGTGTGGATAACGAACTGCCGAATTATGATGATTATATCATAAAACTGGTCACTCAATTGCACGAAGTCCGTGAAACGGCCCGGAAGAATTTGATCGGAGCGAAGGAACGATCCAAGGTGTATTACGATAGAAAAATGAACCCAAAATCCTTTGAAAAAGGAGACTACGTATTTTTGCAAAAGGGTAGTAAACCCAAGAAGCTAGACGACCAGTACGCAGGCCCCTATGAAATAGTAGAAGTAATGGGAAATGGAAATGTTAAGATAAAGATAAAAAAGGATGCGAAGGTCGTGCATACCAACCGACTGAAGCATTCCTTTTTTTTATTTCAAGTTTTACTTGCACAGCCTTTTCGGCTTTTTACAAGGCTCCACTTATATGTCCACTGCTCTACACACTTGTTCTTTCTCTCCATCATCCCCCCTCCCCATTGCGGCCGCAGCCGACTTCCCCCTCTGTATTATATTCATCATGACATTTCTGTCATGGGTATAGGGAAACTGCGGAAAACCTATACCAATACAGCCGGTCACGAGTTCGCTTCCCAGCCTCGGAGCTAGTCGCGTTTCGTCGAGAAATAGCTCACAGGCTACAGCCATACCCATCCGACACACACACGTACCGGTCCGTGTGCGCGACATCTGTGTACAACTGGAGCTACGTCACGCCTGTGTTTTTATTTCTCGACGAAACTACGAGACGGTGATTCGAACCTGCGACCTCCCGATGTGTTGATTTCAGAGGCAGGTACTCTAACCACTAGACCAACACTGAAGCATTCCTATATTAAACCGACGTGATTTAATCCGAAGGGGACTTAATAAAGCCACTCTTCTCCCGTTCCGATGGACTGGGGGCTGTCTACCGTACCATGAGCACTACACCCGATTTTGTTCCTACTCCTTATTTGTTCATCCTCCGCTGCTTGCAATGCCGTTTATGAAGATTAGAAACTTGGATCAGCGCAGGTTTTGCGGGGAAGAAGAGGGGGGGGGCTGATTTTTAATTATTTCAAGTATTTTACAGGGAGCGATATGAAAGGAAACGGATTCAAGCAGTCAGTAGTCGCTATCATTTTGTGGACAATATTAATCAAATGGCAACCTGGAGAAGCAATTGTAGGATATGAGTGCGGTACGTCCGCATCCAACATAACAACGCTATCTCTCCTGAATGTGGAGGAATGCGACATTCTTTAACCGAAATTGAACATTCCAAGTGTGCGTATCCAGTTTCTGCAGTTGGACGATTATGGGTCAATTCATGTGCGACAATGTAAAATAGAAATCGCGCGGGATGTTCGTAAATGTGGAATGTTCTCGCATGGCAGTGACGTACTCAACGGAAAAGCGTCATACTTATACGACGTTTCGCGGGACGCGTGTATACGCTTGCATGAATATGGACCCATAGCCATTGATAAAGCTGTAATCACGGGAATACGCCCAAATGATACCGCGAGTTATCCCCTTATCTTAGCAGGGAAACTCAACATTGACGGAAGCTGTATTGGTACTACATACGCGGACCCATTTGGGAGCTGGAGTGAAGTGACTGTGCAAGCGGACGTGAAATTCACGCTACGAGACTATAGGGCGAGAGTGGGATTAAAAAACAATAAGGTGTATCTAAATTCGGGAATTCGGTGTAACTTGAAAAATGGACATTGTATGGACGTGGAAGGTGGGCCGACCTTCTGGGACCCTGTGCCGCGAGATCGGTGCAACGAGAATAGGTACGATGTGTTGTATACTGGAATGGCCGAAAAGGCGATCTACCAAAATTCGGTAGTGATGTTTTCTCTGACTACCGATGATATAACGTTCACTCTTACTACGACTGGAATTGTAAATGTGTGTGGCCAAACACTCGTGCGTACTGAACATCCGCGTTTGTTAGTGCATGAAATTCGCGATGGACAAGGAGCCGTAATCGGAGCCAAAGTGGACGTGAATGATATGGACATTTTCGCGTATATCAATTCGAAATTTGTTTATGTGAAACGACACATCAGGACGCATCTGCAGCAGCTGTATTATGATATCCTCGTACAAAGGTGTTCGCTGGAAAGAGAAATGCTGAAGAATCGACTGGCCATTGCAACACACGCACCGGACGAGTTCGCCTACCACTTGTTGAAGGGACCGGGGTACATGGCTGTCACCTCGGGAGAGGTGGCACACATAGTCAAGTGCATCCCAGTCGAGGTACAGGTTCGACATACGGAAGAGTGCTACAACCAGTTGCCAGTAGCTGAAGGAAATGGAACATACTTCATGTCACCAAGGATGTCACCAAGGACCATTTTGATGCGAGCGGGAGTTCAAATCACGTGCAACAAGCTTGTACCACCTATGTATTTCATCGAGGGCGAGTGGTATTGGGTGTCGCCTAGTCCAGTACACGTATATCCACCCGAGAGCCTTAAACCAATGACGAGGCCTACTTGGAAATACAAGGATACGAAGTCTCTGGCTACTAGCGGCAAATATAGTACAGGCGATTTGGAGCAACTGAGAGAGCATGTTATGTTCCCCGCCGAAAGACCCGGAGTCCTCAACAAAATAGCCCGTGGAATGATGGGAAAAACCAATGGTCCGGAGGGAGGCTCAATCACCAACCTGCTCGACGGTCCAGATTTTGAAAAGGTCATGGAATCTGCGCGGAAGAAAGTTTGGGGAAAATTTCTAATATTCGGACATGTTAGTGCAGGTAATAGGTCTGTTTATGTTAGCGCGCGCGCGCGATCAAACTCGTTATAGATACTGTCATTCATGGTTATGCATTGCATACCGTCTATGGATGGTCATTATATTTAATAGGAGCCGTATATGGGACTCCGTGACGAATATTCTTTTACATTTACAACGAAATGCCAAAAACCGAAAGCCGTCAGATAATGTTGACCCTGAAAATGGGAAAATGTTAAACAAATCGGAACAAGATGAAAGAACAGAAAACAGAATAGGGCAAACTGGAGAAGATCAGGGCAATCAAGTAAACTTTAATAAGCTACAATTTCAGAAAAAGGGCTTACAGACAGAAGGGATCGCAGAGCAAAGCACAAAGCTCATATTGTACCCTTCAGTTCCTAGAGACCCGAATGCGTATGATCAGTAGAGTAAAGATAAGTGTAAGGTTTAATTTATGTAAGGATAAGCGTAGTCGTATATCCGACTACGACTGCGTAATAGCCTTAGTGTAGCAACGTAAGAAATCCTTTATCCTTTATGTAAGGATAAGCGTAGTCGTATATCCGACTACGACTGTGTAATAGCCTTAGTGTAGCAACGTAAGAAAAAGTTACTAATGTTCATATGTTTATGAATCAGAAAAATTCTATTTTTGCTAAATGTTTGAACGAGAAATACAGTATTCAAACTAAAAAAAAATGTTTTGGAATGAAAAAAAAATATTGTCATGTTTATCCTCTCTTACGGAAGTTTAGAACAAGTAATAATCTTAGGTTATCTCTTTTTCTCTTTCTTTTAACTCATTTGAGATTATCGTACGCATGAATATACGAATATGTCTACATATAAAATAAGTAATGTTAAAATGATAAGCATTGAGGAAAAAGATATGCAACTAAGTTTGTTTGCTTTATTACGTGATTAGTAATTCCTATAAAAGAAAACCAGAAAGTTAATAAGTAATGATTTGCAACTCTATAATTTTGTTGCTCTTATGTGTCTCTAATCATTACTTTGTGATAGATAGTCGTCGGTTTAATGGACCTTGTTTGCGTGTGTTCACATATTTAATATATATATATATATATATATTTATGTTGGTAAGGATAATCCTGTAGCGACAATCAAAAGTGAGCTGACCTATAGCAGATGTCTCCACCGAGACCGACCGCCGTTCTTCGAAGCGGCGCTCGTTTAAGGGGGGAGGTGTAATGTCGCGCGATTTTTGGGATTCAGATCGATTTTCGAATTCGCAATATTTTACAAGTTTCCCGACAAATAGAAGGAAAAGATACCAATTTCAGGATAGACCATCACGCTTCGTTGGTCGTTAATGGATTTCCGCTGGGGAGGCGATATGTCGAAGCAGATGAAATCATCGCTAGGCAATACGATCTTTGTCACTAATAAAAGAAACCTTTGCTGAAAATTCTCTGCCTGGCTGGCGTACGGAGACGGCCGAGTTAATATGACCGGCGTCTATCATCAAGAGTGTGGCCCCTCAACAAAATTTAGAGCGGGATCGAATGACACACGCCAGCCGAAGGAAAGGACAGAGCGTGCAAGGGGGAAACGTACTCCAAGTGACGGCGTTAAGAATTTCCTCGTGATCCGTGGTTCCCTTTTCTATTGAAAGGAAATGAAAAGATGTTGTAGATCTCGGAAGTCTGATTTTATCAAACCGATTATCGAGTGCGTTGAAAACAAAGGAATTTGAGACGAATATTCGCAGGGGTCAGGTCACTCGTGATTATTTAACCGTAACGATCAATTCTTTTTTTAATTTTTTTTTATTACGTACGCATTCAATTATATTTATATAAAATGTTCCGAAGAAAATTATTTTTCTGTATACTATTATAGTGCAAATACTTTTAAATAATATGACGAAAATTTGTGAACGACACTCAGTGCGATGAATCAGGGTTTTGAGAACCACGGTTGCGAGTCGGACTATCGTCTAATTACGTAGAAAGACCACGCGTAGTTTCTCACCAAAAAGCGTTCATGTATTTTCCTCACTGTAAGATTTATTAAATGATAAATATGAGCCTACATGGCGACTCGAAACGATAGCACGAAAACTCCGGCGGTTGATAAACAAAATATCCGGTCGTATAATCGACAAGGCCCGAACCACGGGCACTTCGCCGCGCACAATACCTCTCTATTCTCCCTTCCCAGTATTTTCGAGATCAAGAACATAGACCCAATTCTTAGTAATGCAGCATCGATCGTAGCCCTTGCCCAATCAGAAATTTCCCAAATTATTCTCCCTCTGTAATTTAACCAATCATGTGAGACGACCTATGTTTTATGCACTATTCTCCAATCTACAAGAGACGCATCACCAACAGTGTGTGCCCCTACTCTCTCAAAAGCTGTATCGTCTAATTCTTACGTCGTGAAAAAGAAAAATCTTTAAGTCAGTCTGCCAACCGAATCCCGAGTAGTCAGTTTCTGTTGAGTCTTCTATAGCCGTAATTGGAGGAAAGTCTCCTAACATTTTTTTAATCAAGTTACTTCGTTCATTACTTCGAGTCGCCGTCGATTTTTATTTGAAGCAAGAAATTAGTCTATATATCTAATAGTTAGATATAATAATTAGATATAATAATAATATATCTAATAGTTAGATATTAGATGGCCAATAGCTTAGAATTTACGCAACCTCGCTCTTTTCACTCTGACAACATTCTGGCGGTATAATTGGTAATAATGTTTGGAAACCCGAGAAATTTTGCTTTTCAAATAGTTCTTAATGGAATTCACCGTCTTTTCCAACTTGGGATTATTTCTCTTCATTTTAACTGAATATTTCGAGTTTGTATTATTTTTTTCCTCTTAATAAAGAGTCATGATTAATAATCGCGAATCGCACTCTCAAGCCCATCCTGAGCAATTTTCCGCAAGGTTAGGCTCGAAACAGGGCAACTTGTCCTAATATAACGTAGATTGTTCGAATAATGAGTAAAGGGAGAGATCGCTCTCCTTGACCGAGATGGATATCCGCCGGTTAGGACGTAACACTACGTTACTATTAAAGACAGACGTCTCTGTGCGGGTCCGCTGGGTCTTAGGCCTAGACTTATTACACCGCCGCGAGGACTGCTGTTACTAGGAGTTTTCTTCGACTCCAGGAGCGAACCGTGGACAAATCGGAACTGTCCATACGTGCCGCCATCGGACCGACGTTAGCTCGGTCGCTATTACCCCGGTGGGGTTTTTTTGCAACGTCCACGGAAACTTGTTCGCTCCCGAAGTCCCACAGTCGAACTCCACGGATCAGGCGATGCTCGATCAGCGTAATCGGATCGGGTACATCCGGTCCCACCGGATGCACCGATGCAGCAACCCGGCAATACTGCACAGAGACACGAGGTACAGATCCGCAAAGAGCACTTATCAATTAATTTAAACAAAAAAAAAAGGAAAAACATTTCGGGACGTGACAAGATCCTTCTGTCGCCCTAACTGTTGAGACGAATAACCTGCAAAAAGGGTTTGCCTTTTTATTTCCAAAATTTGTTTTTCTTGCTTGTTTCCCTATTTGTCCGTGCCATACTTTTCTTCCTTTTTTTTCTCGCGAGTTCGAATACTCGTTTTTCTTTCTTACAGTGCGATTTCTTCTCTCTCTATTCTCTTTCGTTCTTTTTTTTTTACTTGTAATGTAACCATATACGAAAAACTTGGTTTATATTTGTTTTTCCTTTCATTTACCTCTGTTTATTTGATAATCATGCGTATTATTATGAAATTATAATTTCGGAAAAAATGCATATGTATAAAATTCCTTTTTTTCTTGTGAATGTAGATTCTTCATTTTATTATTATTTTTCTCTTTATTCGTCACTTTTTTGTTGTATTTACTCGAAAAATTTATATGCCTATTATTCATTTTTATTTTAGACTCGCTATCTTTAGTTTATTTACCTTTTTATTTTATTTCATTTATTATTCGGTTTGTTTCTTTAGATATCTAGAGCTCTTCCTATCTTTCTTCTTGTAACTTTTATTTACTTTGTTTATTCTTTTTTTCGACTATTCCATTCACTTATTTTTGTTATAAATTCTTTCATTCATTTGAACATTATTTTATTTTGTTTTATTTATTTTATCTTTCCATTTTGTTTGATATTAGTTTATTTATTCTTTTATTTTTATCACTGTATTTCATTTTCCTTTATATTATCATTTCGTTTTTTTTAAATTTTGTTTGTTGAACGGGTGGCCGCTCGCCACCCGTACGCGAATCCGTCGCGTGACAATGGCCGCCCGGCCGTTGCTTGGCAACGGCGTGGGACGGCGAGGCATCGATCTATGCCTCGTGTGCCGCTCGTGGGCCAGGCGAGTAGTCCGTCCTACTCCACCGCACAGTGGGGCAGAATCCCAAAAAGCTGGCCAAAAGTGAAATTTTTGAGTTGTATATATTCGTCTATATATGTTCAGATCTTGTTTACTGATAGTCCTAGGACGAAATTCCGGACCGGGCAGGTTTATACCTGCTCTAGGGTCGCCTCGACATCAGTCGACATTCAGCCGCCGTTCGGTACGCATTAAACAAGCGTACGCGTCGAAAAATTCTTGCCTGTTTCGAAGTGCTGTGAAACGGACGAAACTGTCTCAATTTTAATTCTGCAAAATGGAAAAACTTTCTGAAGGTATGCAGAAAATATAATTATGCACAGTTATTGCTTATTTTATGTTTGAAATATCTAAATTTTGCAACAAGTAAACATAAAAAATTATACATTTTTTTTCGAAAATCGATTTTCTAAAGTAGTTTTAAAAATGTCTTCGCGAGTCTCGACCTTGTTTCAACAAGAAACTGATAGTGTACAGTACTAAATATAATATACTAAAAAACTGGCTGCTCAGGAGTGCTCAACGAATAGTTAGACTAATTTTTAGGGAGAAATACGTGGGGCGACATTAACGGACGTGTGAATGTAATCCATTGATTATTACGTTACAGCGCGTTGGTATATTTTCTGTCTATTAACATAGATTAATATTTATTTATCAATTCCATTTGTAGTATGTTCATTTATTGATTAATATTCATAGATCATTTAAATTTTAATACAGTAATTTATTATTCTAAATGTACGCTTTACGAAAATCTCAACATTTTATAAAATATTCCTGCAAGAACTCTCAGTAGCTAGAACTGTGTTTCCCCCATGTTTGTACGGCGTAACGGTTTTCGGCAGTAAAGGTGCATTAGTGTATACGTACATAGTGTATACGTAGTGTAGACGGCGATTCGGCAAGGACTGACGAGGGGCTCCTAGAGCAGCCATGTATGAAAGAAAGGAGCCCGCCTGCTGTTCAGGCTTTATTATACCTGTTGTATACTGACACAGAGGTGATTCTCGTAAAGACAGATTTCATGTAATTTCGGTTTTTTTTCGTGCAGAATGTATGTAAATATATTTGTTAATCATTTATATCATAAATATTCGTTTTCTTTATAAATATAAAATCATTTTTAGTAGTAATAAATTATTTTTGTACATTTCGAGTCAGAACACCGTATATAGTTTTGTTAAGTATAAAATGATTTCAAAATAATGTCATTCAATTTTGTACATGTTTATATTGGTATTTTACAGAGTCTTCGCAATCTTCAAATATGGAATTATCAAGAAGAGATGTTTTTTTCATGGTGAAAGACAGTTTAAAAAACGAACAGAAATTCGTTATTGGAGTTTTGAAAGATGCAATTTTCAAGAAAACAGAACATGTGATACAAGTAGACGAGGATGAAAAGTCATTAGGACTGCTATTTGCAAATTTTCGATCCAGATGGAAAGCAGCAAATAGAGGCCAAGAAAAGTTTCTAAAAAATAATGAAGAATGGTTGAATGGCACCGTATGTTTTTCAACATTATCCGATACTGAATGCACAACATCAACATCTGAGAAGATTGTGAAGAATGATGAAAAAGGAACATCTGGATGACCTTCGAAATCCTTTGCTTCATCCAGCGATAGATCTAAGAGGCGAAAGACTGAAGAAATACGTTCTACTTTATCTACAGAAGAATTGACGTATGCTGCTCAAATGAGTTTAAGGACTTCTGGTCAAGTGGATGCTGCTCAAGTTCTTAAAGATGTCACATTAACCAGCCGAACAAGAGCCTCAAAATATAGAGCTGCTGTTCGGTCAAAAAATGAGACACCTTTAACCCCAGACGAAGCACTTTCTTTGATGATCGAGAAAGGAGAATCAAAGCGCTCTTATCAGCTATCAAGAAATGCAGCTAGAGCACGTAAATGCAAATTATACCCATCATACCATGAAGTAGAAAAAGCAAAAAATCGTTGTTATCCATCAGTTGTGTACATGAATATTACTGAGTCGTGCGCACAAATTAAACTACAGGCTTTACTTGATCATACCACATACAGAATTATACAACTTCAGGCTGATGTCATCGATACTCTAAATTCTGAAATTCTGCAAAAATTAGTACTTCACTGTAAATGGGGATGTGATGGAAGCAGCGGTCAAAGTGTTTATAAGCAAAAATTTGATGAGGCTGGACAATCTGATGAAAGCATTTTTTATACTTCTCTGGTACCTTTGCAATTAATCTACAACAATCACGAGACGGATGAAGGAACTATTGTGTGGAAAAATCCTAGACCTTCATCTCCTCGATTCTGCAGACCAATACGATTGCAGTTTGTACATGAAGATGTACAATCAACATTGAAAGAAGTTACCGACATTGAACAGCAGATTGCGGGTCTTGCACCATACACTACTGAACAAAATGAAAAATCAATTTCAGTAACCTATTGTATGTCGTTTGCGATGATAGACGGCAAAGTCTGTAACGCTGTAACCGGTACCACTTCTGCACAACGCTGTTTCCTGTGCAAAGCCACCTCTAAAGATTTTAATAACATCGACAAAATTATAAAAATGGACATTACTACAGATAATTTAAGATTTGGCATATCTACATTACATGCGTGGATTCGTTTTTTCGAGTGCTGTTTGCATTTGTCGTATAAGCTCACAACTCAAAAGTGGCAAGCTCGTGAAGAGGAAGTGAAAAAGATTGTGAAAGTACGCAAGGAAGACATACAGACTCAATTTAAGACAACACTGGGGCTTATCGTTGATCGACCAAAGCCAGGATATGGCAGCTCAAACGATGGAAATACCGCCCGCCGCTTTTTCGAAAATGCTAATATATCTGCTGAAATAACAGGAGTCGATGAAAATGTAATTCACCGATTTCATGTTATTTTGCAGGCAATTTCGAGCGAGTATGATATAGACGAAGAAAAATTCAAAGACTATTGTGTAAATACTGCCCGTTTATTCGTTGCTTTATATCCATGGTATTACATGCCAACATCTGTGCACAAAGTGTTGATGCACGGAGCAGAAATTGTAAAATATGCCCTTTTACCGATCGGACAACTTTCTGAAGAGGCCCAAGAGTCACGCAATAAGGACATAAAGAACTACAGGTTACATCATTCAAGAAAATGCTCTCGAGAATCGAATATGAGAGACATTTTCTATAGGCTCTTAGTATCATCAGATCCATTTCTCTCAAGCACCAGGAAATTGCCCCAGAGACCGGCGAAATCTTTACATAAAGAAGCTATAGAAATGTTAAAACAACCTGAAGTCACCAGACAAGAGATAAGGAACGATTCCGATTTAGATACAAGTGTAAGAAGTAAATAACAGATATTTGATTTATTGCAAATTTTGTACTCAAGAAATTGTTCAAAAATAAAAACATGGCTCAAGAGATTTTCTACTCATTTAAACCTAAACATATTATGAAACATTCTATATTAAAAAATTGAAAATTTTTGTGGAATCGTCTATATATCGTGTCTGCTATTTTGAAAATTAACATTCCTATAACAAATTCGTAATCAGCGATCCCAAAAACCCTTAAGAAATATGATTGGGTATTTTTTACTGAATTATTTGACTAATTGGTTGAATTATGTCCGCCATTTTGGGTCCGCCATTTTGAAAATCGTAATTCTGATAACAGATTCGTATTCAGCGACCCCGAAAACCCCCGAGAAGAGAATTGGACATCATTTTGGACACTTTCCGAATTTTGGCCAGCTTTTTGGGATTCTGCCCCACTGTGCACCGGTCAGTGGGTAACGTAGGGTTTAATCCGGTCTACATGTACCCGGACGGCCTTGCGCCCACGGCCCATAGTGTATTTCGCGTCGGAGTCTTTGGTGCGTATGACGTAAGGCCCTGTCCACTTAGGGGAAAGCTTCGCTGGTCGGCCTCGGCGTATAGTAGTGTCGTGGAGGAGGACTCGGTTGCCGGGGCAGTATTCCACCGTACCAGCGGTGATATCATGCATCTTTACCCTTTCTTTTCCTTTTTCCAATCGTTCTTTCGCCACGTGCCATGTGGCTCGAAGCCGTTCGCGTAACTCGGAGACATAATCGTCGTATGAGTACGTCGTTCGTGGTGCTTTTTTAAGCGCCGTCGGTAAATCGGCTACCTTTCAAAACACCAACTCGTACGGAGTGAAACCTGTCGCTGTGTGCGGAGTGGTATTGTACGTGAACATCGCGTATGGCCACCACTCATCCCAATCCGTTTGATCCTCTTTAGGGAAACATTTCAGGTATTCTACGAGAGTTCGGTGTGAATGCTCCAATGCTCCGTTTGATTGGAGATGAAGTGCCGTCGTTTGAATCTTCTTTATTCGGAATAATTGGTACATCTCCTTGAAAGTTTTGCTTAGAAAATCCGTTTCTTGGTCTGACGATAATTCTTTTGGAGTGCCGTACTTGCAAATAATTTGAGTTGCAAATCCTTTGGCTACTTCCTTCGCTTTTTAAGTTTTTAGCGGTATAACTACGCGTCTTGGACAATGCGTCTTGAAAAGTCAGGATGTATTTGTTCCCGGCTTCGGTCTCGGGTAAGGGACCTGCATATCGACATATCGACTGCACATTTGACGAATGGTGTCTCGTGTGTGTCGGTAATAGTCATGGGAGCATGCTTGCGTCGCGTGATTTTATCTTTCTGGCATTTGTCGCATGATTTTACGTAGTTTTCTATTTCTTTATTCATTCCCGGCCAGCTATACTTGCTGCCCAGACAGCTCACTCGGGCACTCTCGATTTCCTTTTTCCGCCTCTGTTTCGGCGTCGCTTGTTGTCTCGCTTGCGCTCGAGTCTTTTTCTATTTCCTTGTCTTTTCCGCTCGGGCCTGCCGCCCGGTCCGCCTCCACTGGTGGGAGTGGCGGTTTGCTTTCGCTCGCGCGGGCCTCTGTCGCCTTGTGCGGGTGTTCCTCTCTAGCGGGCTGCATTGTTTTCTTCGGCCGGCCACGTGCTCGCGGGACGAGTTGACCACGGCCATCATGGCTCGGGTCTGTTGACGCTGCCGGCGGTGGCGTGGAGCGGGGGGCCTTCCGAGGCCTTCCTCTTCCACGCTTCTCGGCGTGTTTGTGACGTACCACCGCTTCGGGTTCTCGCCGCGTCAGTATCAATACATACATACGGCTTAAAGCATCCGAGTAGTATAACAGGCCTGATTTTAACTCTGGGATCTCAGGGGCGAGCGGGGCGGGGGGGGGGCTGCAGCGCGGGAAAGCCAAGTGCGGTGGTACGGCGAAGGGGGGAGCGGTCGCCGAGCGCGTGTGACGTCACAGAGGGGCCGCTGTGGAGGGGGCCATGTGGTCCGTGAAGCGCTTGGTGGGAGGGGGAAGCCGACGTTGATGAGTGTTTTGTGTGTGTGTGTGTGTGTGTGTGTGTGTGTGTGTGTGTGTGTGTTTGTTTGTGTGGAAGGAAGGGGGAGGGGGCAAAAAGAATGCTTCGAATTAAATGACAATAAAACAATAGTTTAGTAATAATTAAATTGGACAATGACCTTGCATAGTATATATTATACATAAAATCTTTGGTGTGTGTATGTGTTTGCCTGTTTTTCATTGTTTCAAATTATTTTATTTTCGAATATCCGCAGCGGATCCGTTATCCTGGAACATAACAAATCATGCATCTTATTAACCTATCAAACATAATGATATTTTGAATCGTACTAAAGATAATACGAGCCATCGACCCGGTATAGGTTCAGGCAGGTGGGGCACGTGTCGCGCATTGAAACTTGGTGTGTCGGCCTGCCGCAGTTGGTACAAAATATCCCCTGGATGTTGTTAAACAATTCGCTGAAGTGGCGACATCTTTGAATTAGTCGATCAACCGCGCCTCGCATATCAAAGTAGCACGACACGCAAAATTTCGCCCGACCATTTTCGGTGAGATATTCGTAGTTCACACAGCCCATGACACTCCGGTTCAACCAATTTATTTGCTGCTGGTCCACTATGATTTCACGCACATAATGGACTCCCTTATCTCAGGCATCACCCAATCCATTATCAAATGATTCCGTATCACTGTCCATCTCGGCCAGTTCCATGTCATCATGTGCAATCACTTCAATGTCCGCCCACTCATCATCGTCATCATCGGCGATATCAATAACGTCTTCGTTTACCCCAACTTCCACTTCGTCGTCATCGGCGATATTCACAACAACTTCCATCTTATCATCGACGAGATCGATCACTTCAATTTGATTCGACATTTTTCTTAACTGATTTTCTGTTTTCCGACTCTTCCACAATGACACCTCGCAGGTTGAAGACTGGAATGGGGAAAACTGCTGTTCCGATCCTTCTTCGGATTTCGATTTTTGGATCCTCATAGGCTTATAGTAGGGTGGGAAATGACTAACAGGATGTGTAAATAGTTTTCAACATTAGTTGGGACTTGTAGGAAAAAAAAACTTGCAAGATGGTGCACCCTGGCCAGGGATAAGCGAAAAGTTTTTTTTCTTAGCTATCCCTGTGGGGTAGGCTTCTGCTGTCCAGAAAAGTGTGCACTCGTGGAGGGGAAAGCTGGCCAGCTCGCTAATCATTGACTTTCGCGATCTCTACAGAACAGCATCTAGGTCATGGAGACTGAACTGGCGTATTATAAAGAGCATCATGGAGTTATAAATATGTATTGCCACGTGTTCCAGTATGTATGAAGTCTGTCACGAATCATAGGGCTCTTCGCAGAGCAACATCAAACCTATTCGGGTGACACTTGAGGCTATACAGTAGTTACCAAATCAGCCATATCCTTAAGGCATTTTTTTTCTTCGTCGACGTTCGAAGCCACCCTCTGAGCAAAGGGACCATTTTGAAAAAATAACATTCCGCTCAAGTAACGTCTTGACTATCCGAAACACATATACGAAAACGAGGTATTTATTACAAGATGATCAACTATAGGGATCTATGGCCGGAGCATTTTTTAGGCTTCGATCGCTCATCCCACTGCATGCACCATGTGAGCATAGATGCACTCGCGGTCTGGAATACTCACAAAATACTTGTTTTTTTGGTCCTGTTGAACCCCGACCGGCTCGTTCTGTGTATGTATTTTTTTCATCCTTTCCGCGATAGAAGATGTCAACGTGATATTAAAAAACTCTGGTCGAGGTGATTCTATTCCATTTTCCGAGCCAGAAGGGAACGACAAAAATATTTTCTGATGAGAGACGATTTTTAATCATCGGCAGCTCTCAAAAGTGCCCACACTTTGAATGAAGAAGTGAGTTAACATATCTCTTTGGGAAGACTTTTCAACTCGTTAATATGGAGAACAACAATGAACCATCAGAAGAAATCTTGCACAACCAAGCCACGCTCTTCAGTTCGATCGACGACTTTGCTGTGTGGGGGCAACAGATCGTCGAGTTCATCGAAGTACTGAAAACGCAAAGCCGAATTAAGCGCCAACGATTATCAACTAAACATCAATAGTCATTGATAGACCAAATATCGTATCTGGAAGGATTGAAGTATTCCATGTGCAGGCATTATATATGCATGGGTGCTGGACACAGCGGTGATGGGTTAATCTGGCGAGCACTCGACTTGAACGCGTGATGGTCTATACTTTAATGCTATACCTACTATACTAACCTGCTCGATGAATTTCAACAACGTGAAAGTGGTTGAGCTTTACGAAAAATCCGTAATCTTACAATAAATGTAAATAAGTACAAACAAATACGCGTTGAATGTTATATCTCATTGCCACGGGAAATAATGATTATGAGGGCTGCGATTAATGTGCAATCAAAAGATAATACACGTTTCGCATGGGTGACAGTTACAGCTTTATACCCAGCCGAACGAAACAGTGACCACGGATCTTCTTACATGCATTATTCAACGGTATTGAATCTATCAAATATTGGATTCCAAGTAACTATAGGACAAATTTAAAAAAAATTGTGCTTCAAAACAATTTATCCATCAATGTGTATACGACCGAAGAAGACATTGCTCCGCTACGCGTGGCACAACATAAGAAGAAGGAAAGCATATCAATTTCCTATACATACAAGATACCGAAGATAACAATGTATGACATCACATAGATAAAGAACCTGTCAAGCCTCGTGAGCACAGAACAGTTAAAAAATATATATATGCCATCGGTGTATGAAGTTAACACAATTACTATATCGTCATATGTGCTAGACGAATTAAACAACAATCCATTATTTCGCAGGTGTCTGCATTACTTTAGATCAACGGATAAACTGTAATCACATGAGATCGATTATGGAGCAATAAAGCACTGCGCCATCCGACTATCAAATGATACCAATAAGTGGCTCCAAATCATCAACTCCAATCGGAAAGCAGCACATCCATTCACTGTAGATGCCTATTTGGAGTGTTTCTTAAACTAATTATAGAGAGAAGATGAGAGTGTGCAAAGACTAATGGGAAGAACGTAGCAGAGGATATGTATCAATATCATGAAGTAATTACTATTGATTACCACATGTGTTTTTTATATTATGAATCGTTATCATAGTATCGATCACATCACAGCGCCGATTTCATATCATAGTTTGTGATAGAACTGGCAAAACTAGTGCTGTGCATAAAATACATTTTCTACGAAAATTAATGCTCGTCATGAGTTAATTTTAATACCTTCACGCTATGGCAATAATTATCCATTCAGTCATCAACAACCACTAGAGGTAGAAGTTGAATTACTCAAGATACAATCGCATATGCCCCACATAATATTAGATGAGATCAATAAATTATCATTACTTCGAACATCCGAAAGTGGGCGATATTTAGATATCAGTTTTTGCTCTTGGGATCTATACGAATGTTCATCGCTTCAAAGTACAACGAAACATTAATGAACCGTAAAAGCTGCTTTACAACTAGAGAAACCAAAATATGTAATTGGTGCGGTGCAGACTGGTAAAAAAAATAATGTATGGCAAAGGACATTATATTATTCACCGACTGCAAACTCACAAGTGCTAAACTTTATCTCAATTCAGAATTATTTTCTCAAAATGATTCGAATTTGGACTTCAAAAAAGTTTCGACATTTTGTTCAATATGTACTCTCGGTAATTGTAAATACCATTATGACTGCAATAAAGATCGTCCTTTACTAACCATCGCCAAGTCTTGATGTAACGGCCCTCCCACGGTTAATGATTGATCGCATCAGAACGAGCCTGTAAAAAATACTACCGTAGATGCGTGAATAGAGTTCGAATGCAAAGAAGATTCACCACCGAATACAACTGCATATTGTTTTAATCTTATATGATCGCGTTGTTGAATATTGTCGATTGACCAACATTATCCGTAAAATTGCATAGATCAGCAAAATCTGCGAGATTCGAAGCATCATGGTTGATTCGCAATCATCATGGTCTAAAGTGGGCATATGGAAACGTTCCATATAGCATGGCTGAAGGTTCAATAACAGCTGGAGTTGAAGGTTCAACGGACGGCGACATATGTCCTATCGTATATGTTAAGGGTCATGAAAAACGAGAATGACTAGCTGATATAATAAATATGAAAAATGAGCTATTTATTGAGTCGTTGCATATAGACTTTGACGATATGGATGTCCCACGTTAATTAGATGGAAGTTTTACTCTACGATGTGAAAATCGTAAAAACAGATGTGCCTTACAAAATGTATTTAAAATATTTCATTGGTGGCTGAATCATAAAGATTCATGCAAATAAAAGAAATGTAATATTATGTACTTTTTATTCTCCTCACCTCGTACTTAGTTATGTCAGCATCACCAGATATCGGATTGTGCAACTGAATACAATATTACTTTCGATTGTGAAACTCATTTTTTTTGTATGGAATTTGGTTGAAAATAAATTAATATAATTGCCCAATGATAATCGAAGACATTCATTAGTATACGTTCGTTAGATGTTCGTGAGCCGTTTGTTGGAAGTTTGCGAGGCATTCGAAAATTTTCGATAGTCGTTCGTGAAACGTTTCAGAGACTTCCGAAGACATTCATAAGACGTTCGAAGCCATTTAACAGACGTTCGAATACATTCATGAGGGGTTCGAAGACGCTTAAAGAGAGGCTTTCAAGACATGCACGAGAGGTGCGAAGACATTCAGAGACATTCGAAGACATTCAAGAGTTCTTTGACAATATTCATAATACGTTTGAAGACATCGATGAGGGGATCGACGATGTTTTAGAGACTTTCAAAGACATTCACGAAGGGTTTGAAGACGTTCAAATAATTTTCGAATACGTTCTAGAGACTTTCGACGACATTCATAATACGTTTGAAGACATTGATGTGGGTTCGAAGACGCTTAAGAGACTTTCAAAGACATTCACGAGAGGTGCGAAGACATTCAGAAACTTTCGAAGACATTCAAGAGTTCTTTGACAATGTTCATAATACGTTTGAAGACATCGATGAGGGGGTCGACGATGGTTTAGAGACTTTCAAAGACATTCACGAAGGGTTTGAAGATGTCCACATAAGTTTCGAATACGTTCTAGAGACTTTCGACGACATTCATAATACGTTTGAAGACATTTATGTGGGGTTCGAAGACGCTTAAGAGACTTTCAAAGACATTCACGTGAGGTTTGAAGACATTCAGAAACTTTCGAAGACATTCAAGAGTTCTTTGACAATATTCATAATACGTTTGAAGACATTCATGAGGGGTTCGAAGACGCTTGAGAGACTCTCATAGACATTCACGAGGGGTTCTAAGATGTTCAAGAGACTTTCGACGACATTTATAATACGTTTGAAGACATTGAAGTGGGGTTCGAAGAAGTTTAAGAGACTTTCAAAGCCATTCAAGGGATGTTTGAAGACGTTCAGAAATCTTCGACGATATGAATAATACGATCTTCGACGACATCCATAAACCGAAGACTTTCATGACATTTGAGTTTCGCTGGAATTGTTTGGGTTTGTTTGGGATTTTCACAGTTTTGGTGGAACGTGTTTGAGTTTGTTTGGGTGCGCACCCAAACAATTCCAGCGAAACTCAAACGTCATGTAAGTCTTCGGTTTATGGATGTCGTCGAAGATCGTATTATGCATGTCGTCGACGATTTCTGAACGTCTTCGAAAGCCCCTTGGACGTCTTCAAACCTCCCGTGAATGTCTTTGAAAGTGTCTTAAGCGTCTTCGAACCCAACATGAATGTCTTCAAACGTATTATGAATGTCGTCGAAAGTCTCTAGAACGTATTTGAAAGTTATTTGAACGTCTTCAAACTCTTCGTGAATGTCTTTGAAAGTCTCTTAAACATCGTCGAACCCCTCATCGATGTCTTCAAACATATTATGAATATTTCCAAAAAACTGTTGAATGTCTTCGAAAGTCTCTCAATGTCTTCGCACCTCTCGTGAATGTCTCTGAAACTCTCTTAAGCGTCTTCGAACCCCACATGAATGTCTTCAAACGTATTATGTACGCCGTCGAAAGTCTCTTGAACGTCTTCGAACCCCTCGTAAATGTCTTTGAAAGTCTGTAAAATGTCGTCGAACCGCTCATCAATGTCTTCAAACGTATTATGAATATCGTTAAAGATCGCTTGAATGTCTTCGAAAGTCTCTGAAGGTCTTCGCACCTCTAATGAATGTCTCACGAACATCTTCAAACGTCTCATGATCGTCGTAGAAAGTCTCTTGAAATTCTTTGAAGGCCTCATGCATGTCTTCAAACGTCTTATGAATGTTGTCAAAAGTCTCTCAAGCGTCTTCAAACCCCCCCCCCCGCCCTCACGAATGTCTTCAAACGGGTGCTCAGGTTGGAGGAAGAAGCAGACAAGACGGCGGCGGGCATAGCACCGGCACCAATAAACACTGCCTCGACACAAACGACACCGAAAATCTTCGCATATGTGGTGACCACGCCACAAGCCGGACAACGTCCGGAAAACGCGGAGAAGAAGTGTACTCCACCTCCGACAGAAGTCCGCACGCCCAAGAGGAAGAAGAAAATACGAGAGGAGCCACCACCGGAACCTCCCAAAGACAACGGGAACTTGACCAAAAAGGCTGCCAGTGCTGACTAGAAGCAAGTGAAATGGAAACCGCGAAGGAAGCAGTGCAAGGAGTCTGCGCTCCCTAATGCACTAATCATCAAGCGGAAAGGTGATTTCAGCTATGCTGAGATCCGATCGAAGATGAAGAAGGACGAAAAATTGAAGGAATTGGGACAAAGTGTCTCGAAAATACGTCGAACGATGGGGGATGACATCATCCTCGTCTTCGATAAAGCAAGCCAAGACAAAACCGCCGTGTTTTCTACGGCTATCGAGACGGCCCTCGGCGAAGAAGCGGCAGATCTGATCAGATGAAGCAGGAGATCTGCGAAGCCCTCCAGAACGTTCTAGGCGAGAACGCCTTGGTGGAAACTGAAGCTGTCAATTCTACCCGGAAAGCGTACAGTGGCACCCTAACAGCGACGGTGACATTACCTGCCTCGGTCGCGAAAAAGGCTACCAATGTAGGGAAAATTCGAGTTGGCTGGGCAGTCTGTCGAATCCGAGAGATAGTGAAGCCAACTAAGTGCTTCAAGTGCTGGCACTATGGGCATCTGTCTAGCAGTTGCAAAAGCACGGTGGACAGATCGAAGTGCTGCATCAAATGCGGCGGCGAAGGTCACAAGGCCGAAAAGTGCGCTGCAGAGCCCCGCTGTGCTCTGTGTAGCGGCAAAGAGGATGATGATGGTTACAAGCATGCGGCAGGAAGATTCAAATGCCCAGCGTATAAGAAGGCCTACCGGACGCTCATCCGTAAGCAAGAATGGGAGTACTGCAAGTGAATCTTAATCACTGTGAAGCGGCACAGGATCTGCTCATGCAGACTGTGCGGGAGCACAAGGCTGACGTGGCGATCATCTCGGAGCCATACAGAAACCTCGACCACCATTCTTGTGTAGCGGATAAAGCGGGCAAAGCCGCTATCTGGGCCTGTGGCGAGTACCCATTCCAGGACATCTCAAAGAGACTGGAAGACGGCTTTGTTAGGACAAAAATAAACGGCGCTCACATCTTCAGCTGCTACATGCCACCGAGCATGACACTGGAGAACTTTGAAGAAAGGCTGGACCGGTTGGTAAAAGATGCTAAGGATCGGACCCCACATGCGATTGCGGGCGACTTCAATGCCTCGCCGTTGGACTGGAACAGTAAAAAGATGGACAAAAGAGGTCAGGCACTCTTGGAAGCACTGTCCGTATTCAACCTAGTTCTGTTCAACGATGGCAAGGTACCAATGTACTGCAAGGGAGAGGCCTCCTCGGTGATAGACCTCACCTTCGTCAGTGGCGGACTCGCTAACGGCGGTACACGCTGGCAGGTATCGGAAATCTATACACATAGTGACGATCGCGCAATCACATGGGAAACGACGAGGCAGCAGTGCAAGGAGTCTGCGCTCCCTAATGCACTAATCATCAAGCGGAAAGGTGATTTCAGCTATGCTGAGATCCGATCGAAGATGAAGAAGGACGAAAAATTGAAGGAATTGGGACAAAGTGTCTCGAAAATACGTCGAACGATGGGGGATGACATCATCCTCGTCTTCGATAAAGCAAGCCAAGACAAAACCGCCGTGTTTTCTACGGCTATCGAGACGGCCCTCGGCGAAGAAGCGGCAGATCTGATCAGATGAAGCAGGAGATCTGCGAAGCCCTCCAGAACGTTCTAGGCGAGAACGCCTTGGTGGAAACTGAAGCTGTCAATTCTACCCGGAAAGCGTACAGTGGCACCCTAACAGCGACGGTGACATTACCTGCCTCGGTCGCGAAAAAGGCTACCAATGTAGGGAAAATTCGAGTTGGCTGGGCAGTCTGTCGAATCCGAGAGATAGTGAAGCCAACTAAGTGCTTCAAGTGCTGGCACTATGGGCATCTGTCTAGCAGTTGCAAAAGCACGGTGGACAGATCGAAGTGCTGCATCAAATGCGGCGGCGAAGGTCACAAGGCCGAAAAGTGCGCTGCAGAGCCCCGCTGTGCTCTGTGTAGCGGCAAAGAGGATGATGATGGTTACAAGCATGCGGCAGGAAGATTCAAATGCCCAGCGTATAAGAAGGCCTACCGGACGCTCATCCGTAAGCAAG
Organism: Ophion obscuratus; assembly: GCA_964007375.1. Lineage (NCBI taxonomy): Eukaryota > Metazoa > Arthropoda > Insecta > Hymenoptera > Ichneumonidae > Ophion > Ophion obscuratus. Next base: position 43,493,903 of record OZ023313.1, read on the forward strand.
AATGGGAGTACTGCAAGTGAATCTTAATCACTGTGAAGCGGCACAGGATCTGCTCATGCAGACTGTGCGGGAGCACAAGGCTGACGTGGCGATCATCTCGGAGCCATACAGAAACCTCGACCACCATTCTTGTGTAGCGGATAAAGCGGGCAAAGCCGCTATCTGGGCCTGTGGCGAGTACCCATTCCAGGACATCTCAAAGAGACTGGAAGACGGCTTTGTTAGGACAAAAATAAACGGCGCTCACATCTTCAGCTGCTACATGCCACCGAGCATGACACTGGAGAACTTTGAAGAAAGGCTGGACCGGTTGGTAAAAGATGCTAAGGATCGGACCCCACATGCGATTGCGGGCGACTTCAATGCCTCGCCGTTGGACTGGAACAGTAAAAAGATGGACAAAAGAGGTCAGGCACTCTTGGAAGCACTGTCCGTATTCAACCTAGTTCTGTTCAACGATGGCAAGGTACCAATGTACTGCAAGGGAGAGGCCTCCTCGGTGATAGACCTCACCTTCGTCAGTGGCGGACTCGCTAACGGCGGTACACGCTGGCAGGTATCGGAAATCTATACACATAGTGACGATCGCGCAATCACATGGGAAACGACGAGGCAGCAGTGCAAGTGACGGGCGTTAGGTGGTTCCAAGGTCCTCGGCTGGAAAACAAACATGTTCGACATAGACGTGTTTCGCGAGGCCTTGGACAGCAGTGAAATGGAAACCGACAACCAAAACGCAGAGACTAAAGCCCAAGAACTGATGAAGAGGGTAGCAAGGGCCTGTGATGCTACGATGCCGAGAAGGCGGGAAGGAAACCATCCTCCCTATGTATTGGTGGAACGATACGATTGCCGGGCTACGACGCGAAAGCAACCGAACGAGGAGGCTATCCCAACGAGTCAGGGGCAAGGTTTCGCACCAAGCACTGGAGGCGAAGCATAAAGCGACACGAACTGCGCTGGCTAAGGCAATCAAGCGGAGCAAAAGGCAAAGCTGAATCGAGCTACTCGGTGAAGTCGAGGGTGATCCCTGGGGCAGGCCTTACAGCCTGCCTGAAAGGGCAGTCAAGTCAACAACCTACCTGCCCAGACCAACTTAGGAGGATAGTGTCAACTCTCTTTCCCCAACAAGAGGAACTCAACTATCAAGTGGAAGTTGAGGACATTGAAGCTATCCCGCCTGTTACACAGGAGGAGCTGCTCCGACCGTGCAGAGAGGTGGGCAATAAGAAGGCACCAGGAATGGATGGCATCCTGAATATCGCTCTTAAAGCAGCCGTCAAAGAAGCTCCCGCATTGTTGACAGAAATGTACAATGCATGCCTTAGAAAAGGAACATTACCCAATCTATGAAAATGGCAGCGACTTGTTCTCTTGCCAAAGAGCAAAAAAGAGCCGGATGATCCATCGTCATATCGTCCGTTGTGCATGTTGGATACCGCAGGAAAAATCCTGGAGAGAATTGTCCACAATCGGGTGGAAGCCGCTATCGGGAACACCCGGGCAATCAAACGGTACGGCTTCCGTAAGTCCAACAGGTTCCTGAAGTATGACTCAGAAGATGGACCACAAGGGTACAAAATCACTGGGGGCGTACCTCAAGGCTAGGTGCTCGGTCCATTTCTGTGGAACATAGTGTACGACGGCTTGTTGAAACTAACACCGCCACAAGGAGTAGAGATAGTCGCCTTTGTCGATGACGCGACAGTGGTTATCGGTGAGAAATACCTGGAAGAAGGTAACAGGATGTTCGAAGAGACATACACCCAGATCGAGCACTGGATGGGTACTAGCTGAGAACAAGACAGAGGCGGTGCTGATCACCAGCAGGAAGAAGATAGAGACGATGGAGTTGACTGTGGGACATCACACAATTACGTCACAATCTAGTATAAAATACCTGGGTCTGATGATCGACGCACGACTCAGCTTCAAGGAGCACGTAGAGTACGTCGTTGGCAAAGCGGGAAAGGTTAGAGCGGCGTTAGCGCGACTGATGCCAAGTATAGGCGGGCCGAGGCAGGCGAAGAGGAAGCTACTGGCATCAGTGGTCACTTCGGTCCTGACCTATGGTATTGCCATTTGGGGCAATGTATTGGTTACCGAGAAGTACCGACGTAAGACGGCAGCGGTTTACCGGCTCAGCGCCTCAAGGGTTTCCTGTGCGTTCCGCACAGTTTCGGAAGCAGTTCGGATGCAGTATGCGTACTTTCGGGAATGCCATCTATAGAGGTCCTGGCCGAAGAGAGAAGATCTCTATACCACCAGAGGAGGTCACCGTCAGGACTTCAAGATGAGCACAGAGCTGAAATCGGGAAACGCAGCCTACAACGCTGGTAGCAGAAGTGGGATGCATCCGTGAAAGGGAGATGGACGTACCGCCTAATTTCCCAGATAGATGGTTGGCTGAACCGCAAACACGGGGAGGTCAACTACTACCTGACGCAGATGCTAACAGGCCACGGCTGCTTCAGAGCATACCTGTATAGGTTTGGTCACGATGAGTCTGCGGACTGTCCAAGTGGATACGGAGTACCAGAGGATGCTGAACACGCATTCTTCCAGTACCCACGATACCAAGAAGAAAGAGAGGAACTGGAGGAGGTACTAGTGGAAGCACCAACTCCAGAGACTTTGGTGGGACTCGTGATAAAAACAGAAGAGAATTGGGCAGCGATTAGTAGTTTTGCTACAGCGGTGCTGAAGAAACTGCGCCAAGAAGAAAAGAAGAGAAGAAGCGAGACAGTGACGATAGCCGCTGATGCTTGAAAAAAGAGGAAGAAAGCCAGTCGGCACCATCGGAGAAAGAGCTACGGCTGTGATCACTCTCGCGAAGTAATGCTGGGCGGCGGTCCCGCGGGAGTAGAATAGGTCAGTGAGAAAGAGGTTCAGGGTTTTAGTTGGTACAGCAAGTGCGCGAGTCCAACACACGGGTTGCATGCAACCCGTTGCAGCGGGCTGCATGCAGCCTACGGCGCATAAAGCATTTCCCCCTTCTTAAAAAAAAACACACACACACACACACAAGCACGCACGCACGCGCACAAAACACTCATCCACGTCGGCTTCCCCCTCCCGCCAAGCGCTTCAAGGACTACGTGGCCCCCCGCCACAGAGGCCCCTCTGTGACGTCAGACGCGCCCGGCGACTCCACCCCCTCCGCCGTCCCGCCGCCCTTGGTTTCTCCGCGCTGGAGCCCCCCGCCCCGATCCCCTCTGAGATCCCTGAGTTAGAATCAGTCCTGTTATACTACTCATCCGCATTCGTGTTCTTCTTGCCAGCCCTATACTCGATGGTATAGTTGAACTCCTCTATCTTTATTCTCCAGCGCATCAGTCGTGATCCTGTATCTTTCACGTTGAGAAGCCAAGTGAGGGGCTTATGATCCGTCACGATGGTGAATTTTGTTCCATAAATGTATGGTCGGAATTGCGCTACTGCCCAAATTATTACTAGCATTGCTTTCTCCGTTGTTGAATAATTCATTTCTGCCTTGTTCAGAGTACGACTCGCGTAACAGACGGGTAGATCTCCGATTTTCCCTTGCGATAAAATCGCGCCAATTGCCTTGTCAGAGGCATCAGTTGTCACCACGAAGGGTTTTTGGAAATCCGGATACTGCAAGATCGGTGCGGTGCTGAGAGTTTCCTTCATTTTTTGGAAAGCTAGTTTGCAGTTTTTGTCCCAAATGAATTTGTTTTCTTTCTTGATCAGTTCTGTTAATGGCTTTGAGAGTTTTGAAATATCCTGTATGAATTTTCGGTAATATTCGGCTAGTCCCAGAAATGATTGAACCTCTTTTACGTTTTTTGGGCCTGGAAATCGTTGTACAGCCTCTATTTTTTCCGGATTGGGTATTACTCCCACTTCGGTAATAATGTGTCCCAATATGGGTTTCTTTTAGCAGAAATCGACATTTCCTAGATTGAACCTTTAATTGGCCTTCTCTTAGTCGATTGAATACTTCTGTCAGCCTTTTGTTATATTCTTCGAACGATGATCCCTACACCATATATCATCGAGATATACGTAGCATTTTAGTCTTTGTAATCCAGCAAGTACAGCGTCCATCGGCCTTTAAAAGGTTGGTGGAGCGTTTTTTAATCCAAATGGCATACGGTTGTACTCGTAATGTCCAAGAGAAGTGGAGAAAAGTGGTTTTTTCGTTGTCTTTTTCGGCCATTGGGATTTGATGAAATCAAATGAATTTGTATTCTTTCTTGTATTTTTTCTTTTAGACGGATCTGTATTCGATGCTTCGATTATTTTTCTGACGTTGCGTTTTTGTCTTCGTTCGTTGCCGTTGCCATATCTAGCGAAAATGACCTAATTGTTTTCTTGTTTCGGCTGTCGTTGCGGTTTTCTTCTCTTGGCCTGTCTACGTTCGTTGCCATTACCATATCGAGTGAAAATGATCCAATTGTTTTTCTTTTCGCTGTCGTTGCGATTTTCTTCCTTCGGTCTGTCTTCTTTTGTCCTATTTTTATTTGGGTTCCAGTGATACTGATTTGGGCGCCCTGGAGAACCACTCTTATTGTAGTAGCTGGTTCCTTGGCCCTGCTGATAATTCATTTGATGATTTTGATGATACCCGGCTCCCTGTGCCTATCGATGTCCCGGTTTCTTGCAGTCATTGCAAGTAATGTTGAATTGATGCACGCTTTTCGATGGAGCTGGTCGGCTGTATCTTCAGTAAGACGATGTGTTGGATCGGCAATCCTTTGCTAAGTGTCCCATTTTGTGACATTTATTGCACGTTACCGGCGTTCGTTTTTCCAGATGAGTCTGCTTGTTTATGGATTCGCCTCCTTGTCGCGATTTTTCCTCTTTCATTGCTCCTTTAAGGGCTGATCCGAGATCCTTGAATCCTCGAGCCTTGACGATGACTTGGTATTCCCTTCGAAGTCTTCTTTCGAAGTTGCATAGGGCTAATTGTCTAACATACTATGTCTCAATTGGTCTTTTTTCCGCAGGCGATCTTGCCTCGGTTGTGCTGGCTTCGATTAATTCCATCATTATGGCTTCGGGTCGTTGACCGTACGCTAACACGCTCTCTTTCTATTTTTGCTTACGCATATTAAAATCGACCTGTAACGCGGCTACTGTACGTTGCGTTCCATATAATGCTGTCATTTCTTCTTTAAATTGTTGGTACTATTCAATTTCTTTATATCGGGTATCTTTTCGGGGCCTTTCCTATCACTTTTGTTGCTAACACGGATTATGAAAGGGAATGTCTATCGGCTGCTGCACAGCACGCGTTTGCATAGCCGAATGCTTTAATTATATCTTCGACTTCTTCAGGCTTTTCGCCATCAAATCGGAGAATGAGGCTTCGCGCCTCCTTTAGGGTCATGAAATCATTTTCTCCCGCCATGTTATCTGAATTAAGTTGAAGTAGGGAAAATTCTTGAATTTCTATTTCGCAACCACGCCTAGTGTCTATATTCTCAGGAGATTGATGAGAATCTGTTGATTGATCAGAAAAATGAACAGTTCGATCTGCTGCGGATCGAATTTTGGTACGTTTCGCAGCTGTCGGCCTATTTGAAGAATTTTGTGAATTTGGACTTTCGTCTGAACTTGTTGCGGATCGAAATCGCTTTTTCCTAGGTTCCGGTAGTTCTTGTTCAGCTGCTTGATTTTCGGGACGATCTCTCGCAATGAGTTCGTCGACAATTATATGTAATGTTTAATTGTTTGTCTTTGGAGGGTGTTTTTTGATAAACGTTCCGTCACTTACAGCACGATGATGCGCCTCATGTTGATCGATGCTTCATAGTCGGTTGTTCACAAGATGTTGACCTCGTTTTCGTAGCTGTTTGGCAGGAAATTACCATTGTTTTTCCCTATTGTCGTGTTGCTTTGGTTTGCTGTTCTCGTGCGCTCTGTTGTTCCGTTCTAGAAGGTGTTTGGTGAGTCTTCGTCCTTGGGTCGGTCTGGTATCGATGGTCCTCGCGATCTGGTTGTTTTTGGACAGCTCTGTACGATTAACTCGGGGGGGGGGGGGGGGGGGTCAAGGTTTGCGTTACGTCACGACTTTAAAGCTGCCAGAAATAGCTAAATTTCTGCAGGTTCAAGTTTTTTCTTTTTAAACCTCGGGTGCAATTTTACCGTGGACAGCTAACAACTTTCTATACGCAATGTCAGTTAAGAGGGAAAATCACTGTGCAAGAACTTGCACAGTAGCTTTCCCACATCCCCCAGGCATAATTTAAAGGATATTTTTTAAAAATGTTTCTTGATAGTGCATGTATTGAAAAATATGTTGGCAACAATTTCATTCACAAGTCAGAAAATTGGCGAAATTATAGTCAATTTAGTGAGCGCAACCGGTTAGTGCCCTCAGTCCCTACAGGTGTGGCATCATTTACAATAGATAAAGTACAGGCTTTTATTATTTTGTGACCTATAATGAAGATGAAGAACCGTCATATCGCCCGCGACTAGATACTTCAATGTAAGTATCAATATTCTAGATAAAATCGTAACTTTATATCAAGAAATACGGAAGAAAACTTTGAACGCGTTTTTCTCGAAACTAGTTTTTTCGACCTTGTGCGAGCGAATACTTAAAAACTTGTCAACTGATTTTTAATTTTTTTTAAAAACATTTTTGTAATCGCAGTGACTAAGGTTGTACATATCCGCGTTTTTAACATTTGATAATTACTATTTTTGAAGACTGCTTGAATACAGAAAAAGGGCCTTGAAAATAGAAAAAAATGTTCAAACTGTCGGCATTTTGTAAACAAAAAAATATAATAAAACGCGGCTATGCATAACGATAGCTACATTTGTATAGATATCGATAAATTGTTGATTTTTAATTTACAGATAACCTTTCATAAAGATGTCGATGGGACAATAAAGAGAATTTTTTTTTCGTCGTCAAATAAAATCATATATCTCGGTTAATTTTCAAGATTTTGTCATAAAAATTAGTATAAAACTAGATGAATATATACTCCATAAAATGAGTATAAACCCGAACCTTTTATAATTAGTTATGTCTATAAAAAAATCGCGATTATTGACGACGAAACACCCGTTCCACAACGGAATCGGAGGGAGGGGGGGGGGGGGTTCTGGCCAATCGTTACGGTCCCGTTGGGGGCGCGGTAAATATTGGGAAATTTTTCGTTACGTAATTTGTGTATGCCCCCTTTATACAGTAAGATGGTCTTTTAGCAGACGCGTTTAACGTTGTCTCGACATTACGCGACAACGCGGCAACAAATCGAAAATCTAATGACAGCCTACCAATGTAATGTGATGTTTTCCTATCGACTTTGTTCGGGCTATTTTTCGATTCGTCCACTTAATCTCGAGATCTCATAATTTACGGCCGAATTTTCGAGTGACTGTTTACGCCATAAATTCTTCCATACACGTTCATTGTCGTTCATTGAATGAAATAAAGTTGTTGGATTATGTCATAAACATAGTACATACGCCGTTTTGTGAATTGATTAACACTCTAGCGCAACAGGCACAGCAACGCAACCGCTTTCTTGAACGGTACGACTCGAACACACCCTGCTTGCAGTATATATACAGGGTGATTCATAATAACTTGTACCCGGAACTGGCGGGTTCAGCGGGGTACCCCGAGTATAACTGTCAAGGCTTTTTTGTCTCCGTCAAATAGTTTTTGAATGGGAGCGATTCCAATTTTGGCATTCGAAGGATTGTTGTAGGGCTGCAGTCTGCTCTTGACAACGACGCCACTCGAGGGCTGCGTCTGAGCGCGAGAAACGTAGCAGGTGACGAGCAAGGTAGATAGGCATCTGTCTTGCTTGCCCGGCCAATTTGACGTTTCGCGTATCGTCTGCTATTATTTTCTGTCATCGTGAGTACGCAAGTTCAGAGCGTGAGCCGAGCCGCGCGACTGAGCGTGACTTGTTTTTTCGGATGTCGTCGATCCCTATTTGTCGCACTTTCTTTTTTTTTATTTAATGAGCGTCCCCTATCGCCTATCTCTCATTAATAAATATTTATCTTCTCTCTCGTCCTCTTTCATCTTTGCGCATACTTTTGTTTATCCCAGGTTTTCCCTTCGATTTTAATGAAACTGATGTCCATGGAAGAGCACTGAAAACAGTCATACGCTTACGGTATGACTGGAAAAACAGTTGCACTTGTTGAAATTCTTTTCAAATAGAAATAGCTTTCAAATGCGGAATTTTTTCGTCTCGGAAAAAAAATCTTTTTTTTCTCGAGATCTGTTAACCCTTCCTAGACACGCTGGGTAACGTTGACCCGGCCAAATTTGAAATAAAATGCTCACTTTTCCAAAAACGAAAGTTTTCAATAATTTTGTACAACAATTTAATTTTACATTTTCCGAATTTTAATTATGCAGACGTATTAAGAAATGTTTAAAGTGTATCCCGAATTTGTTTCAATAAGAACCGACCGATGGGTTGTTAAGGGCAGGTGGGTTAAGTACTATCCGGGTCAAATTGACCCAGTATGTCAAAGTCGTGCCCAATGTAAGTGTGTCAAGGAAGGGTTAAGTTTTCGATGCAAAGTTGTAAGGAAAATGACAAAAAAATTCCCATTTAAAAATTTTCATTATTTGAAAACCTCCACGTGTACGCTTTCGGTATTTATAATACTAGCGGTAGGAAATTGGTACATTTTTTTTATTTGGAAAAAAGAATTATTGTTTGCGGTTTTTTTCTCACAATTTGATGAGTATTAAATGTCAAATTGTAAGAAAAATAATGTTTTTTTTTTTCATCTCAATAGTCATTCAATGATGTTTAAGGAACAATATACGTGCTCTTAAAATTATTTTTAAACTGATTGATCCGTAAAGAGACGCTTTGAATTTTCGCAGGGCTCGTAAGGATACAATTAACTTGAAAAAAAAATCTGCTAACATTAGTACTTATACGAATATTCGAAAAGTAGCGGGGGGTTTTCTAAAAATCAAGAAAAGGTAAGTTTTTTGTACTTTTTTTAAATAAAAAAGGTAAGTTTTTTGTACTTTTTCTAAAATCAATGGCAAGCATGGGAAAAGATTTTTCGCCAAAACCATAGTCAGGCCTCATAGGGAATTTATTTAAGTTTCAGAAACTGCCGGACGATTTGCTGTACAATGATTAATTCTCATACTTCATGAGATATCCATGATCAAAGACAAAAGGGTGACTTTTCATTCAGCGGCTGATATTACAGCCACTAATTATCGTACCGAGCCGAAAAAACCCAACTGCACCTAAATGAAAAGTTTCAGTGACCCTGATATTCGTCGGAAAAAAATATTCTGAGCCCAGGGGCAAATTTAGAGAAAAAACAAAAGGAATATTTTTGTCTCCTGATTTTTATTTTGCTTGGGCAATAAGAGTTACTAAAAGAAAATTCATCAAACGGTTTCAAGACCAGAAACTGCAAGCTTCAAAATCGTTATTCTCACAAAAAAATACTATTTTTTTCTAATTTTCTGCTCCTTTAATTACATTAAGGGAGCTTTCCAGTGTGACAGCCCGAAAAATCGCTGTTTTTCGCGATTTTTTTTTTAAAGAAAAAATAATCTAATCGGTCTGGTTTTTTTTTGTATATTAATTGGGTATTGAAGAATACAAAACAATTTTTTAAAGATCGATTTATTTATTAATTAATATCTATAAAAATGATGAAACAATTGTTGCAGAAAATGCACTTGGATGTGGTGTCCACGTTGGGGGTCACAATTTTGATCTGAAACAAAAAACACAAAAAGATTATTGATCGGTATATAATTGGCTTTCGTGCTATGGAGGCTTTTTTTTTTTTGCAAAATTGGCGCCGGTTTGAACAAAAAGTATCGATTTTAGCATTTTTTTTGGCAGTTTTTTTTACAAAAAAATAGGAAGATGTCAAAAAAAAAAGCCTCCATAGCACGATAAACAATGACGTTAAGAATATTGTGTAAAAAATTCAACTCGATAGCTTTAAAACTCTGCCCTACAAGTTGGACACCGTTTTGAAAAATGCTGTTTCGAGAAAAACGCGTTCAAAGTTTCAAGTGAGGAAATTTTAGGTAAATCGTTTACTTACGGTCAATCAGCGATGCCAGGTCCATACAATATCCCTTCTGCTTCTTCGAAAAGATCGTGCTCAATGGATTGTTCAGTCCGACGAGCTGTCCTCGCCTCTTTGCTATCCAGGGACGCCCGGCGGTTTGCTTGGGTGATGCGCGCATTCTTGTACTTAGCGGCGAAATCTGCGGCGCTCGGCCCTATCGTGCATCCCATCGTCTCCAAAATTTTTAAAATTGGGTCGTAACCCTCATTGAAGGTGCACACAGCACACTGCGTAGCGATTTCTACTATCTGCTTGCCGCAGAATACGTGCTTTGGGGCTAGTTGCCACACACAGTGATTGAAGCTCTCGTTATTGTTTTGAGTGTTCGCGCCCGTACATCGTTCTAAGAGATCCTCCGTTGTTAGATCATCGTAAATCGGCTTTAAAACTTGTTGTACGTCTTCGTCGAGTGCTGGTGGATGGGTGTACTCCTCTCCTGTGGCCTCGGCCTTGCGCCATTCGCACCACGAATCTTCTCCCGGAGGGCAATACTCATGCTGAGGATTTTCATCAGTTGAGCTTTTGTGATGAAATGTAGCCCATATGGCTTTCCTCATATTTTCCACGGAATTGGAATTTCGACGAACTGCCAAGCCATAATATTCGGAGAGATTTGTCAATAATTTTAACGTCAATTGCGCTCTTTTCGGTTCAACAGCAGTTTTTTTTGTTTGATTTTTTTTAGTTTTCGGAGTACTCGAACGAGATCCTTTTTTTTTCGGTTCACTCTCCATTGCTTTGTCTTCGATTTGCTTTTTGGCCTTTTTTAGTTGAACTAACCTTTTTCTTGCTTCGTTTCCCCTTTTATATACTCGCTTTTTCACGTGCAAAACGCATTCCTTTTTTTTTACCGTCAAATCGTCACCGTACGGCTTGGCTTCTAATAACATCTTGAATGTTTTTGTATCGCCGTCTCCTATATAGAAACCGTATTTCGCGTTGTGCAATTCTTCTGATCTCTTGAATATTTCGATTATACCGTCGACTTCCATTTTTCCCGCGCTGCCTTCGTGATTGACGTTGCATTCGGAATCATGCGTCTCAAACCACGCCTCGTACTCGGGTGTTCCCTTTTGTCCTTTCCAGAATGCACAAGCCTTGCAGAAGCTTGATTTGACAGCAACATCCAAAACTTTGTTGGTATATTTTCCAATCACGGACACGATACCCATGCGGGACGTGAAATCGCGTTTCGACCACGATCGATCACCGGACACCGTCAGAATATCGCCCCGATTTTCTGCTTCCAAAGTTTTTTCCTTCTCTTCGGTACCTGCTTTTTTCACGACGGCCTCGTATATTGATTTCGCTGCAATCTGCAGGATTTTCACGATTCCATAATAGGTGTTATTATTGAAGTTTGCAGTTAAATCCATCAAGGCGATAAAATTTCTAATGCCATTTATGCCGATGCCGACCAATCGCATGACAAAGCAGAAACGACGATTGATTTCATAAGCATTTTTTATCAAAGGACAAGAATCTATCTCGGCTGGATCTGGACACGAACACTGAACACAAATTTTAAAGCCCAATCCGCGAATCGATTTTTTTAAAAACTTCACGTCGCTATTACACTTTTTGCACCTCAACAGTTCCTGAAGAGCGCCGAAAACCAAAAAGAACTCCAAAATCACATAGCTAAACGTTTGATCGATTCGGACTTCAAACTCTGGACTCTTTTTCAAGATTTTTGCTGCCGAAGAGCTCGCAAACGTTAGATCCGTTTCGATATCGTGTCGATTTGTTCCCTTGAAACCCGCGGATCTTTTTCGTTCATTTTGCGGATGTCCGCTTCTCGATTCTTTTCTATCCTGCCACGAACATTTCTCTTTCGTAGATCTATCCATTTTGAATGTCGAAACCGAACTGAAAGACGAACCGGACTCACGTTGGAAGGTACACGAGCAGGTAGGAACGAGACAATAGAAATAACGGTCGCACGGGCAGACGGCCGACGCGGCAGCTGTAGCGCTCCGTTGCCTTCTTCCAAGAAATGCTGTACAGTAACCGAAATAATCTGAATTTCGGCATGAAAATTTCAGGGAATATTCGGAAGAGTGTATACTATTCGATAAAGCAACAAAAAAAATCGATTGTTTGAAAATTTCACACTGGAAAGCTCCCTTAAGCGCAAAAATTGAAGGATAACTTTTACTTCGTCGAAAAATTGCCCTTTTTCGGACGGCCGTATCGCGGTTGTGAATATAATCGGAAAAATGAATTAAAAAAGCATTTTTTAGCGTTGTGAACTTCAGAACGCTTATATTGATACATTTTTATGAACTTTTTTCAACCAAAAAAATTATTGGTAAGCAATAAAAACGGAAATTCACATAATTTCACCAACTCTGCCGGGTTACACGGGGAACAGAAATTTTTGTAAAGAAAATCCGTTTCAACCATTTGAAAGCGTATATCTTCTTCTCTTATTTTATTTTTTCGAACCTCAGTGCGATGTTCATTCACCTAGTTATCACCGGCCAAATGAAAAAATTCATTTGTTTATTTTGGACGGCTATAACTTTGGTCCAAATCATCGTACACCTTTCATAATGACATTGTTGGAAAGCTTGAATTCATTCTGTTAATCATAGGGTTTGAAATAATTTAAGTATTATTTTGAAACACCGTGAAATCGATTTTAAAAATCGTGTAAAATGCCGATTTTTACACTTTCTGTCGATTACGTAGTTGCAACCGACGCACAGAGCTCTAAGATTTTTACGTTTTCTTAAAGCTAAGGGCGCATAGGAACATTCCACCAAAAACCAGGCCGCTGCATATAGGCTTTCGAACTGGCCCGAGGCTTTGAACTTCGCAAAAATTGAGATACGGCAATTTTCACGTGGTGATCGATCTTGGACACGATCGAATTTATCGATTTTAGACAGTTGATGAGAGAAATTCTCCAATTAACTTGATAATATTCCCGTTCAAGGGAAAGTGAGCGGACATCGCAGCGACCGGGATTGTTATTTGATCGGTTTTGATGAATTATACAATTTTAATTGCAAAAAATTAATGATCAGCAAAAATTAATGTTTGGCCATTACGTTGGACGAACAAAAAAAAACTCGACTTTGGCGCACCGTATTTAAGGGGTTAAAGTAAGAAAGCGAGTTCGTGGAAATATGTAATAAAAACAATCTGCTCTTTCCAGGTGTTAAATAGCGACTTAAATTTACCTCGACTCCGGAACCTCATTTAAGGTGTTATATTGAGGAGGGCTATGTGTGCTAAATTTTTCTTATTTGATTTAAATTTAATGCGGTGCATCAATCGGTTATCGGTGCGGGATGCACCCTGCACAGATTTCGACTTTGAAAATCATGGGTCATACTCGATGCAAACTGCGTCCACATAACATTTCAGGAGGGAGTCGAGAAAAAAAAGGTGTACTATCTTCTACCGCAACAAACAAAAAATGCAATGCTATCGCACTATTGGGAGACGTTGTTAAAAGGGATTGGTTACCAAAAGAGTTTGTGTAAATTTTCTCTTGAGGCGACCTGGATGATTTCCAATGCATCCTTTCCGGTTGCGAAAGAGCAGAAAAGCTCAGCCGCAACTACCGAACCTCGCTTTCGAGGTTCGAATCGAAAGAACGACCCTTGCGAAGACGATTGCAAATCTTCCATCAGTTTTGCTGAGGTGCAATTAACATTATCTTTTCCGCTGCGATACAATTCCACGGCTTGATCCCAATGATGGGAAACTTCACTGAGAGGGCTGAATCAGGGGACGAATGGGTGCAAATCAGCTCTTGCAGCGAGCTTGATTAATCTTCTGAATTCGGCCAAATGTACAGTTATTAAGTTGCGGAGGGTGCAGTTGAGCCAGATATCAACTTTTGGAAGCTGCATTTACGTGGTTGAAGAAGTAAGATGGCGTTACGTTTTACGTTTCGGCGTAAGAGAGCCTTCGAGGCTTATCTGAGCGAGGATTTACCGATATTGGACGCGAGAAAGCGACTTTGCTTATAGTCCAGGAATTTTAGCACCAAAAATGGGTTCGCTCCGCAAAAAATCCTGATAATTGATTTTTCGATTGGATTATGTCAGAGGGTGTCCCCTAAGTATAAACCCGAGTTTGTGTCGTCCGAAACCACGAGCGTTAGCCGCCATCTTGAAAAACGCCATTTTGCAAATATCTCGGAATCGGTGAGCTTTACGTTAAAAATTGTTAGGACCTTTTTTGTAGAGGATAAAATTTCCCAGCTTTTTTATTGGGAACTTTTTTTGTGTATTGTTAATAGTTGCCGAGATATGGTCGATTAAAAAACCAAATTTCTGCTTCTGGAAAATATCTCGATCATTTTTGGAAATACGAAAAAAAATGTGACAATCAAAGTTGTAGAGCATAACATTTTTTACAATTTTTGTATAAAACTTTTTTCGTAAAATCAATAGTTGCTGAGTTCTAGCGCAATGAAAGTTGCCGTCAGGTAAAGAAAAACAGCGATTATAGTGGTAATACGTTACTCTAGCATGCAAACAAAAAGTGTAAGGAGACGCGATGTCTCAGCGGCAAGTATTGCAGGAGGTAATTAGTGCTCGTCTTTAGTGATTAGTTTAGTGATTAGATTAGTGATAGCTATGTTATCGAAGGAACTTCAAAAATCTGGTATTCGTGTTGAACAAGCTGTGGAAGATGCTGAGCCGCTGATTATCCAAACAGCTGTGGATTTTTCTTCGCATTACGAGACAGTCATCGTCGTAAGCGAAGACGTCGATCTACTAATATTGTTGACCGCATTAGCGCACAAGAAAAAATAAATCTATTTCCGCAAGCCCGGTAAAGGATGCAGTCCAGAATCCCTATACAGCCCACGTTGTCTGAAGCCGGAGTATGGTAAAAACATAAGAGAAAACATTCTATTTTTACATGCATTCAGCGGTTGTGACACATCGTCAGCTCCGTTTCAAATTGAAAAATACAAAGCTCTGACGACATCAAAGAACCACGAAGAATTGCTGACGGCTGTGGCATTGTTTAAAGATAGGAGGAGCGATCCCAACATGATTGCTCAAACTGACGCGCGATTTTTTATTGCTTTGTATCAGAGAGAGTCCATCGACTCTCTCTGATACAGAGAGAGAGAACTTGCCAATTCCGAGAACATTGGCAAGTTAGCTCGGAATACCAAGCTCAACTTAACAATTCTACCACCGACGCAGGATGCAGCCCGTTACCATTCCTTCAGAGTATATCATCAAGTCCAAAGTTGGCTGGGATTTCACCATGACCAGGAAGAATGGGGCTGGAAGCGCGCTGCAAATCGCTTATCACTAATTAGAACTAAAAATGCTCCCGCGCCACAAAGTTTGCCGCAAATAATATCTGGCAAATGCAAGACAAATTGCGGAGCTGCCTGCGGATACCGAAAGAGTGGCTTGAAATGTTCCAGAATTTGTTCAAATTGCAGTGGCCAAACATGCGATAACGCAATCCCTACAGTGGACGATAGCGACGAAGATGTTCAAAATGAATCTTTCATAGATTCTTTTGCTGTTCATGATTTAAACATGGAAGAAGAAAACTCGCAAACCATCGAAAATCGCCCTTTCTGTTCCAAACAAAGAAAATTGTTTTAAATCTATCGTCAACGTTTAAAATTTGACAAAAACAATTTTTTTTTATTATGATGATGATGCGATCCTAATTTGTAAATTGCGACTCAAATCGCGCAAATGATAATGAATATGAATAAATGAATAAATTTTCTTTTTTTTTCAAACAGTTCGTCAAAATGTTTTTATTGCGCAAACTTTCCTCCTATCGTCCATATCTCTCCGTTTCATGATAAATATTATTGTTACCGTCTCTATTATAAAATTCTTCGATTACACTTTTTTGGCATGCTAGAGTAACGTATTACCACTAATGGCTGTTTTTCTTTACCTGACGCCAACTTTCATTGCGCTGAAATTCAGCAACTAATGATTTTACTAAAAAGTTTTATACAAAAATTGTAGAAAATGTCATGCTCTACAACTTTGATTATCACATTTTTTTCCGTATTTCCAAAAATTATCCAGATTCTTTCTAAAAACAAAAATGTGGTTTTTTAAATTGACTATATCTCGGCAAATATGAACAATAGAGAAAAACGTTTTAGATAAAAAAAGATGGGAAATGTTATTTTCTACAAAATAGGTTTTTAGAATTTTTAACGTAAAACTCACCGTTTCCGAGATATTTGCAAAAAGGCGTTTTTAAAGATGGCGGCTAACGCTCGCAGTTTCGGACGACACAAACTTAGTTTCATACTTAGGGGATACTCTATGACATAATCCAATCGAAAAATCAATTATCAGGATTTTTTGCGGAGCGAGTGTCTACAAATCCTGGACTATTTATTGGGCGCGATATTCGAAGACTCAATTTAAGGGGTTCAGTTGGGAGAAAACAAACGCGTTTAATACTTATTACTTCGTTCTGGGGCTTTTACATTTTTTTGTAAATTGTAAATAAAGCTCCCTATAGCTCCCGCTATAGGGAGCCATCATGTAAAGGGGCCCAGTCAACATTGAGGTATCTTTTCATGTATATTTGAAATGTTGACAAAAATATTTTCAACACGAAACAATGAATGATTGCAGATTGATCAGCCTATTCCATGTGCATGTTGCAATGTAATTCTTGACTGCAACAAAAAACCAATAAAACGTTCAATTGTCATATATTTTCCTTCTGGGTGAACTAAGAAAAAGCTGAAAAAATCGTGAAATTATAGCTTTTCTTTGGTTTGAGAAAAAAGTGTTGAAATACACTTCAACGTGCTATAAAAATTATTTGGAACGACTTTTTCAGCGACCTTTCTAGTTTACGGTCTTCTTCTACTACTTCTACTTCCGGTCAGAACGAATGGAATATTTGACCGGTACTCCAATATACAAGTTTAATAATAGAATCATTATTTTCGCCACAAAGACGAAATCGACGTCCGGCTTGATTTTTCGGCATGAGTTGTAACTCTCTTCGAACATGCTCATCATTGAATTTATCGATTTCGCTTTATTGTGAGATATTAAGCCCCGAGACGTGCAAGATACTGTGACAGGAAAATATCACCGTAGCTCTTCTCGACGCCGCAACGATCAAAATTATCGTACGAGCGCGATCTATCGGCTATTTAGGCCGGTGCAGGATCATCGTAGGAACTGTTGGGAAAGCGAAACACTTCGCCGTTCACGTCTGGAGAGAATGGGTCGTCAGCTCTCACAATTAATACGAAATATTGTAATTAGCGTTATTTGCGGAATTGTCCGAATCATTGGAAATCGCGTAGTCGTCCTTGGAACTGTATTTTGTCGTCATTTTAATTAAAAGTGTGAACCGAATTTGGTCCTGTCGGAGATTGTCGAAGGTACCCAGTCAAAGGAGGTTGTGTGCCAGCCGGAGTAACAGGAACTGAATATACTCAATAAAGTAAGTCACGTTCACTAAGCTTGTTTCCGTTGGAGCGACTTTGGCCGGTCCAGAAAGTAATGCAATTTTCCTATCCTTCGGTTCACCATCGGGTCTTCCAATCGAACCGTCGAGCGAGCCGAGCAAAATTTTATTTGGAATTTATTAGTTTATAACTAATTGGCGCCCAATTTTTAACTAACATTGAAAACCAAGAGCCCTGCCAGCCACTGACCCCGGCCGCGGCAGGTGAAGGCTTCCGAAAGCAGGAACGCTCGAAAGAAGCACGGTCTCATTTGGCGGCCAACGTGGGGCAATTGGAATTTTGTAAAATAAAATTAACCGTCAAAAGCGATAATTCACACACAAATTTTTAAAAATAAAAATAAAAAAGGAACGATATTCCTCATTGTTACCTGTAAAATGTCGATAAATTATTAGTGCTGTTCCGATGTTCAAGTTATATGTTAAAATTTAGATAAGTAAGAGCTATTAAAGGTCGTTCCGTCAAATAATAACATTTTGTAACGTTGAAAATAAAGTGTTAAAATTTAACTTGCGGAAAGAAATGAAATTCAACAAGGAAAAAAATGTTTATGTAATCAGATAGAGGACGAGAATCGATAGTACTCGTCGAAGGCCTTTCTTCGGGCGGCGTACGTTTGGTAACGACTTGTCCTTGATCGAGAGAGGCATCGGAAAGCCTATAAGGGGAGACATATCAACAGTGAAAAACTTTTAGCGAGCGCTCTCGAATTAATCCTCTCCTATCGCATGAAATAATATTCGGGAATAATGATCCGCAAAATTATCGCCTCTTTCCTCCGCATAGCTAGTATTACTCTTGGTATATATATATATTATATGTTTTCTGTACCTCGTACGAATAGATATTATATTTCAACATAGTCATTGGCACTGTTACGAACCGTTTAAGAAAGCCATTATTTTAGGTGATCTATAAAACAATACATCCGACGATTTGAACCTTACATAAAATTCGTCGAATTAGTTGGAATATTTCTGTGAATTATCGGGGTTTGAGGATATTTATGGTCGGTATGAAGATTATTAAAACTATTGGAAATTGTTGACAAATTTCTGAAAATTCGTCAAAAGGTTTTGGTAAGACGAACGTTAATTAAAGGGACAGGTACTATAGAATGTTCTCCACCCAAAAGAAGCACAAGGTCAGGAATAAAAGAAATTGTTGAAATTCCAAAGAAGGTGTCCAAGGCTCGTGGCCCGATTATGTCGCGAAGCGAGACGCTTCCTACAGTAGTTGGCCGGAGTGCCACGGAAAAAGAAGGCCCTTCGGGGGAGAACGTATTAGAGGCTTCCACCGAGAGTGATGAAACATTGGCGTTTCCCACCACGCGAGGCACGGGCACGGCCGTTCTCTCGAAACCTTCCACCGGGACTGCCCTTGCGTCTGCACAAGGAAATTTGCCGGGGAGGGGAAGAGGATCACGGGCAGGTACACCGATCCTTGGGGATGCCTTATGCGGTTTAAATATAGACGTAATAAATGGTACAATATTAAGTCGAATGGATCGACTCGAAACGAAAATAGCGGATATTGAAACCCGTAGCAGCACAACGGATCGGAATATTGAAAAAATTTTAAAATTATTGGAAGATAAAGCTAATAGTCAAACCCCACAACGACTCAGCGGTACGTCTGAGAGCGGGGATGCGACGGGTGTCGCGTCGACTGTGCTTTGGCCTGCTGCGCCTAATGGTAAAGGGAGTACCAGACCAGCAGCCTCGAGGGCAGCAGTTACAGTAATTGAAAACAAAAGAAATGGAAACTCGTTGGGCGGGGGGTCGACCGACGATTTTTCAAATTTTGGAACATCCTCCCGGGCTTTTACGTCCTATAGGAGGGGCCGCGAGGGGGATCAATTCGAAATGGGAACGCATTCACGGTCGGATAATACCGCATCGCCTAGGACGTATAGAGCCGAGGAACAAGATGGCGTTCTCTTGAACGAGGATTATCTGTTAACCGAAGGGGGTTCGGTCGAGAGGGAATTGCGCAGAGTACATTTCGAAAGGGAAAATGCACGAAATGAACCCAATATTCGCGAATTGTCGAATCGACAACAACATCAGACTGACGATTCGATTAACGAAACCGAGCAATTGTTTAACGATTTCATTAGGTTTAGGGAAACGCATATAACGCCTATCGGCGCAGCCCAAGGGCCACAATTTCACGGAAATTACAACGAACATGCGGCGAGACGCGATTCATCTCGTAATCGAAATAATCGACACGGACTGGACGAACGATCGACTACGCCAAGACGTGGAGCACTAGCATGGAGTAACCAGGGATCAAGTAATAGCGACGATGAGACACCACGAATCGACGGATACCACAATTCGGGAAATACGAGAATTCCATCGCTACGAAATCCCTATATCAATCGAGAACGTGACTTTCCAGCTAGCGTAGTGAACAGAGATTTCGATCTAGCAGTTAAAATAGGCCGAATCGTCGCAAACTGGAGAATAATCTTTCCAAAAACCGAGAAAGACCCAGAGCAATTTTTGCTCATCCTGACAGATCAGTTGAACGTAAGCGGAATAAATAAAAATATGTTCGTCCCGTACTTGTCCAGCATCTTTGAAGGCGCCTATAGGAGTTGGTACATATTAAATAAGGCGCGGTGGCGCACATGGAAAGATTTTGTCCGAGCTTTTCGTTTCCAATGGGCGGTGAAGAAAGACGACGCCACTCGTCTCGCCGAAATTCGGGACTTACAACCCGAGAAAGGCGAAACCCTGGCGGAATTCACCTGCCGAGCTCGCCTTATATTCGAAAAGATGCAGCGCCCATCACTCTTCGCAGAACAAATACGGCAAATTCTTCTCAAGTGCAATGCACGATTAGCTTTTGACGTCTCACATTTGCCAATATACGACTACGACCAATTCTTGCACTTTCTAAACGAGCGTAGTTACCTATATCAACAATCGGCTGAAGCTAGGTCGTAACTCAGTTACGATATTTAGAAAGCTACCCCGTGGAAGAAGATAATGAACAGACATCGGACAGTGAGGAGGAGGACAATGCGCTTGATTTGAATGTAATTCGGCAGGAAACCTCACGAGGTATTAAAAAGTCGAGTAACTCGTGGAGTAATTCGAAAACTTTGGTCAAGCAACGACTAGAGCAGAACCTCAAGCGTTTCGGTAGGGACGATAAGACCTCACCGCCGGCTTCCCCGGGGGGACCGCTGAAAACGCAAACAAAACCTGCTGTCGACCTGAGTAAGCTACTCTGCTTTAATTGTGGCGAGAAGGGGCATTCTGCACGCTTTTGTACTGCTGAGGCACAGGCGATGTGCTTCTTCTGTAGAGAAAAGGGCCATAAAAATACAGAGTGCAAAAAGCTTTCGGGAAACGACAGGGCCCCGCAGTAATCAGGCCTCAGATTACTGCCGCAGAGGGCACTAGTGGGGGGAGTAACGAAGTCCCGAATATCGCGCGAACGAAAACTCTCGCGGAGCGCGACATTCACCCGGAAATTAACTTTCCAGTTGAATCAGGAGAAGGGAAATCTCAAGAGGTGGAAAATCCGGCCGAGCTCGATTTGTTTGCCGAATTAGTCACGGACTCGGAATGGTCAGAGGATGAATTAGACCTCGCCGAACCTATCTTATCAGAAAAACTAGACGAGGAAACCGTACAATTGTCAACGCTGATAACGGACAAAACACTAGAAACCGTAGTCGAAAATAGAGTCGACAATAACCCGACAATAGAAAGTTTGAAGTTCTGGAGACCTATGGGGTTGGTATCGAATAACAGTAGTCATCTAATCCAACGGCGAATCTTCTGTGCCGAGAATGGCCTCGTTGAGCCGAAAAAAGTTACAAAGATCCCTGCAGAAATTTTTATTTTTGGCGAGAAAATACGGGGAATACTTGATTCCGGAAGCGAAAGGTCTTATCTGAGTCCAATAGTTTATGATCGTGTAAAAAAATTCCAGTTCAAAGAGATTTCCGAGGACGCGACGTCGAAAAACGGGGTGAGACTCGGTGATAAATCTATTGTGAAAACCAAAGGGGGCACGTGCTTTATTATCGACGTCGGGGATGTGTATGGCCCACAGTGGTTTAGCATTCTCCCGAAATTGTCGAGTGATATGATCCTCGGCATGGATTTTTGGCTAGTTTTTAAGGTTAAAACCGACTTATCAGCAATGATGTGGACCTTGGAGGGAAGCGGATATTCATATGGTATGTCATCCCGCTATGTTGTACAAACGGAATTAAAAACTTTAACAGTCGACCAGGCCAACAAGTTGAAAACCTTTCTCGGGTCGGAATTTGCCAAGTTTGATAAAGAATCCACCGGAATGACTGATCTGATCAAGCACGTTATTGTATTAAGTGACCCGACCCCGCACCGTCAAAAACCGTATCGGCGCAGTGAACGCGTCCGGGAATTTATAAATACAGAAGTTGACCGATTGTTAGAAAAGGGTTTTGTAACGTGGAGTAAGAGCGATTGGGCGTGTTCACCTGTAGTAGCCCCTAAAGCAAACGGTGGACTCAGATTTTGCGTAGACTACCGGCCGTTAAATCGACAGACAGTGAAGCCTGCGTACCCCCTCCAACATATGCACTCAATCTTATCCCAATTGCATCAAGCTAAAATAATTTCAACAATAGATATGAGCGAGGCTTTTCACCAAATACCAATGGATAAAGATTGCCAAAAATACACCGCGTTCGCGGTTGAGGGGAAGGGGCTGCTGGAATGGACTAGAATGCCATATGGGCTCACGGGCGCCCCGGCCACGTTCCAAAACTTAATGGACCAATTGAAACGACGGGTTAAAGCATTAATTCTCGAAAAGGACCTCCCGAATAAATGGGGCGACCAGATATTCGCATATTTAGATGACTGGGTTATTCTAAGTCAAGACCTTGACGAACATCTCAAGCTACTATCACTGTTATTCGAGGTCCTCCGGGAAGCAAAATTAATAATTAACCATACGAAGAGTAGTTTTGCGTGTAAACAGGTTAAGTTCCTAGGTTATATCGTAGATGAATTCGGCATGCGGCCGAACCCGGAAAAGGTACAACCGATTCTCGATTTCCCTATACCAAAAGACAGAACGCAATTACGACAGTTCAACGGACTTGTCAACTGGTACCATAGACACCTGAAAAATATTGCGCGCATACAAGGCCCTCTAAATAAGCTAACGAGCCCTAAAGTTCCGTGGAAATGGACGGAGATAGAACAAAAAGCCTTTGACGAAACAAAAGCGGCCTTGGCCAAAGCGCCACGACTTTCTATACCGATACCAGGGCATCCCCTTATCCTGTATACCGACGCAAGTGACTTTGGATTAGGGGCAATTCTCGTCCAGTACGACCCGGACGAGAAAAGGGAAAACCTAATAGAAGTGTTGAGCCGACCACTACGAGGAGCGGAGCTACACTATACAACCACTGAAAAAGAATGTTTGGCAGTCGTTTGGGCCGTTGGTAAATTACGATGCTATCTGGAAGCAATGCCTTTCAAGGTTGTAACTGACCACCAGGCGTTACAGTGGCTACACGGATTGAAAAACCCGGTGGGACGTCTCGCGAGGTGGGCGATATACCTGTTACAGCATAACATGACCGTAGAATATAGACGCACAGTAGGAGAAAAGCCCAAAAACCTGGCCAAAACCCCAAAAAATAAATTTTCGAAATAGGGTCAGTTGAGTAGTCATTCAGGTAGAGGACTAGTAACTGCATTCTATTGTGGAAGGGAAAGCCCTTTAAATGTATACCTGCGCCGCAGCGTCAGTTGGCAGTTAGTGTTCGTGAAGAGTGTACGTGTCACGCGCTGAACAGACGAAAATAACGCTGACTTCAAAAACCCATAACTTTAAAGTGACGGGTTTAATTTTAATTCTGCAACATGGATACGACTTCTGGAGGTATGTAGAACATGTTTTTACATCGGTTGAATCTAAAGTTTATGTATAAATGATTGAAATGTAGTATAGCCTTCGGCATAAATAAAATTGAATAATTTTGAAAACTTATATTTTCAACGGTCCGAAAAGTTATATATTTTGTCACATTTTGCAAAGCTCCTAGTCTCGGCCTTTAGTTTAATGTATAAGCTTTCGAAATTTACAAGAGTTACCTGCGGAAAACGTGCGTCTTGTCCGTTATGATTTTTTTCGCATCGTGCGGTAGCCGAGCGTGCACGCGGCACTATTGAGCAGCCTCTGCGCCTCTACCTGAGAATGGGTGAAGTTGCATCATAACGGACAAGACGGCTGTTATACGCTTGAAATAAATTATTTTAATATATATGTATGTGTATATATATATATATAAAAAATTTCTGTGATTTAATTATGATATATACGTATGCATATATATATATACATATTAAAATCAACCACATAAAAATTTCTTAAATATGAATGAAATGTTATAACATTCAAATAAAATATTTGAATATATATATATTATATAGTAAGCGAAGCTTTCTTTTAACCAAATCCATGTCAATATTTTCTGTCTAATTTTTTTTAAATTATTTCAATTATTGCGGTTATTTATTTGGTAAAATAATGTACATTGTTCAAGTTTTTGTATTAATTGAAAATTTTATCTTTTCCTTTAACACCAATTTTCTACAATTTTATGTCTTTATTACAGGATCCGGTTACAAAGAATTGGTGCTGACAAGGAAAGAAGTATTTCTGATAATCAGCGAGCATTTATCCGATAAATTCGCTTCCTTGATCGAATTTATGGTAGAAAAAATTTCCAAGGACACCGGACGTACAGTTGTAGTGCCTGAGGACTCGAAACAGACTTTTTCGATACTCTTCAATCAAATGAGAACGAGGTGGCAACAAGCTCACAGAAAATCCTGTGTATTTTTCAAGAATAACGGTGAATGGCTTAGCAAGCAGGTATGTTTTGCCGCACCTACAGACACTGTAGTAACAAGCCCGGGTAATACGGGCGGCCGCCCGTCCCTTGAGTTTACAATGTCCAGTGAAAGATCTAAACGAAGGAAGACCCAAGATATTCGTACATCGTTCAACTCGGTCGAGTTAGCATACGCTACTCAGATGAGCCTTCGCTCTTCAGGACAATCCGACGCCGCAAAAGTTATTAAGGACGTAACAATGACGAGTCCTTTAAGAGCTTCCAAGTATCGTAAAGCTTACTCAGCAACGGATGAAATTACTTTATCCGAAGAGGCTGCACTTTCCGCTATGATTGAATATAAATTCTCCAAGAGTACTTACCAGGGAATGAGAAGATTAGGGAAGGAAAATAACTGTAAGCTATATCCGTCTTACGAAAAAGTGATGAAAGCAAAAAAGCGTTGTTATCCACCACGTGATGCAATCAGGATTACAGAGAGTAGTGCAGAAGTCCAACTACAGGCACTATTAGATCATACAGTTGAACGTATTTTACTCGTCCAAAATGTACTCATTCAAAGATTGACTCCAGATAATGTTCGTAAAATGGACTTGATTTGCAAGTGGGGTTGCGATGGAAGTTCTGGGCAAAGTGAATATAAGCAGACGTTCAGTGATGACAGCAAATCTGATGCGCATGTATTCTTTACTTCAGTCGTGCCGTTACAACTCGTGTGTTATGATCAACAATCGAAGGAAGAAATAGTTGTTTGGAAGAACCCCAGACCCTCGTCTCCACGATTTTGTAGACCGCTTAGACTACTGTTTCTACGCGAAGACACAGAGTCAACACTTAATGAAGTCCAAATTGTTGAAGAACAAATAAAGTCACTTCGTCCATTCGAAAGTGTAATAGATGGAAAAGAAATCTCCGTAATGTACATGTTGTTGTTCACCATGATAGATGGTAAAGTTTGCAACGCTGTATCATTGACGAAATCTGCTCAACGGTGCTATTTGTGTGGAGCAACCAGCAAAGATTTTAATGCCATCGACACTGTATTGCAAAGGGAAATCAATGAAACAAATTTGAAGTTCGGATTGTCGACGCTGCATGCGTGGATACGGTGCTTCGAGTATTGCTTACACGTGTCTTACAAACTCGGCATTAAAAAATGGCAAGCTCGAAGTGCCGAAGAAAAAAAAATTACCCAGGAACGCAAGAGGGCCATTCAAGAAGGATTCAAGAAGCAATTGGGTCTAAATATCGATCGCCCAAAGCCTGGATACGGCAGCAGCAATGATGGCAACACAGCTCGGCGATTCTTTGAAAATTCGACGGTTTCCGCTGCGATAACGGGGGTCAACGAAGAAGTTATTAAACGCTTGTACGTAATCCTACAAGTTATATCGTGTGGCCACGAGATAAACTGTGAAAGATTTGAACAGTATGCTATTGAAACGGCAAGAAAGACCGTTGCATTATACCCTTGGTACTCCATGCCTACTTCGGTGCACAAACTATTAATTCATGGTCCAGTGATAATAACTCATGCTCTATTACCAATCGGCCAATTATCCGAAGATGCTCAGGAAGCTCGAAACAAAGACATCAAACGATATCGAGAAGATTTTGCGCGAAAAAGTTCCAGGGTTAAAACTATGGAAGATGTTTTTCATCGGCTCTTAGTTACTTCTGATCCGTACATTTCAAGTGTCAGAAGACTACCACAGAAGAAGCTGAAGAGTTTGTCGCCGGAAGCTGTAGCGATGTTGATCGCTCCTAAAGTGACTGCTGCAGCAGACGAATTTTGCGCCGAGATTGAAGCCGTGCCGGGAGTTGTAATAGATACAAACTCGGATAATGATTCTGACTCCGACTCCGACTCCGATTACGATTTTGATTAAGAATAAAATTTTCTATTTTTGAAACGTTCCGTATGTATTTTGGAAATAAAAATAATAATTGCGTAGAATACACTGTTCACGTTTATTTTATTATGATGATTTTTTTAAATATATTAATTTATCTATTTAGCAGGATACTCGGCCATTTTGTTTATAACAATTTGCTGTAAGCTCTTTGTTGCAAGTTATAAACAATAGATATCGGATTGGTAATCAGCGACCTTGAAAACCCGTATATACCAATTTTTGTCAACATCTGGTAACTTTTTAACGTTCATGTCGGCCATATTGGATCGGCCATTTTTTTTACGATAATTTGGCTTGCGGATTCGTAATCAGCGACCTTGAAAACCCGTAAATACCAATTTTTGTCGACATCTGGCAACTTTTTAACATTCATGTCAGCCATATTGGATCGGCCATTTTGTTTACGATAATTTGGCTTTCAGATTCGTAATCAGCGACCTTGAAAACCCCTGTAAGCCAATTTTCATTCCCGTCAAAGGTCATTTGAGGTTTTGGCCAGGTTTTTGGGCTTTTCTCCTACTGTGAGACGTGGAACGACGAATGAGGCCCCCGACGCGCTCTCGCGTATACACGACATCGACGTCGATCCTATCGGGTGGGAAAAAATTATCGAGGAAACAATTCAAGCACGAACCCAGTTACGGAGCATTTGTGATAAGGATTGGTACGAGACTAAGCGCGACCTGGTGAGCAAACAACCTCTTAGATTTTGCGAATGGAAAGTCGAAAATGACGAGTTGTATTACCATAGGCCAGATTATGCTAAGATGCTGATCGACGATGAAAACCCTTGGAAAAGAGTAGCCAGGTCAAACGAAGTGTCGAATATCCTACAAGAAAACCACGAAACCCCCCAGTCAGGACATCTAGGGAGGGACAGTACGTATGATCGCATCCGACAGAAATATTATTGGCCAGGCATGTCCAGGGATGTCAAATCATATGTCGAAGACTGCGAAGTTTGCATGAAGGTTAAATCAAATCAAAACCCTTTGAACGGGCCATTAATGACGAGGCCCTTAATCAGGCCATGGGCACAACTGTCCATCGACACAGTAGGTCCTCTCACCCGCTCAAAGAAAGGGAACGCGTATATAATAGTCGTCCAAGACCTTTACACGAAATTCGTGGAATTGTTCCCCGTGCGCAACCAAACCGGCAAAATCGTGGTCAAAATATTGGACATAATATTTGATAAATGGGGTGTAATTCCAGAATCAATTATATCAGATAATGGCACAGAGTATATAAATAAAGACCTAAAAGCATTCTTAATAGCACACAAGATTAACCACGTCACTACACCGCTAGCACACCCCCAGGCTAACCCGGTGGAACGTGTCAACAGAACCATAAAGCCAATGATCTCTGCGTTTATAAAATCCGATCAAAATACATGGGATGAAAGTTTGTCCAAACTCCAGCTGGCGTATAATACCGTGCCACATTCAGGCAGTAGAGTCTCGCCATTCTATTTGAACCATGCTCGGGAGGCCAATACAGACTCTAGGAAGCGTATCGTTAGCGACACTCAGACGGTCTCAGACGAGATGGTAGATAATTGGATAGAAAGAATTGCGAGGTTCGACGAGTTACGCCATAAAGTCGAAATTCAGGTAAAGCAATACAGCGATAAACGTCTTGCCACAGCTAATCAAAATAAGACAAAACCAATCAGTATAAAAATCGGAGCAGAGGTCTATTATCCGAATAAAAAATTGAGTTCTAAAGCTGAAGGATATTCTTCGAAGCTAGGCCATAGATATCTGGGGCCAGCAATGGTTAAACGGATAATAGGGCCAATGATCGTCGAATTAGTCGATAAGAACGATAAGAATGTCGGGAAATACTATGTGACGGATCTGAAGTTTCCGCGACGAAGTCTGCGTAACCGTTGAAGAAGTCCACCCATCAAACGAGCGAAACCTTGCGATAGACAAATAACTCACGTGATCGCGACGAAGACTCAAAATCAGGAGGTTTCGGCAAAGCCAGCGGACGAGCCAGCGAGAACACCTGCTTGGTACAGTAATCGGGTAGCTCCAATACTCATACGAACGAAACACGGTACCGAACGGTCCTATGTATCTCGCGTGCAACGAGAAGCCCAGGAGCCCACCGCGGAGTTCGGCCCGAATAGAAGTGTCGATGGTATCGGTGGTATCGAAGCGGACAGCGCAAAGCCGTACAAAGAGGCTACCGCTAGATTTGAATTGACCCCAAAATCAATTTTACCGCCAGTCTTTACGCCGACGTGCAACACCAATATCTCGTAAACAACACGAAATCAATAAGCTCCAACGACGCACCTTATCATGCAAGGCACCCAAGAACTTCTACGTTCAATCACCGGGATATCAGAGGCTAATTACAGTGTCTGCGTGAATGTAACAGCAATAGCAGTGTACGCAGCACCATCAGCAGCGGTCGTTACAAGCACGCGATCCTCAGACACTGCATTTTACCCTTAACGGACCGAAATAGCCGGCAACAGATCTAGGCGTTACTGGAGTCTCCATGAACGACCGATGATGCTCGAGACGCCGGGAATACAACGGCTACCTTATCCATCGCAATATCCTCAACATGGCAAGTCTCATGGCAACACATCCTCAAATCCGCATCAACCTGGAAATACTAACGGGGTTGTAGAGACGCAAGGTTTTCGCAGGCGCACCCGTGCCACCAGCACCAGTTGGAAATTCGGCAGCACCGAGAACGGGACAACCGGGACCACCATCCGGCTACGCACCGTGATTTTTACCATCACCTCAGTTCGTAGCGCCACAGACAGCACCACTGAATGCCAGGAAAACGTGTTAATGCAGGTGCAAGCCCCGTTCACATCACCTCATCTACTGCCACCCGTGCACTGAGGCCGCCAAGGAATGCATGGGAAATTGAAGGGCTCGCCAGCGGAGTGCGAATCGTCTTCATCAATCGGTCCTCATAATTCTCGTCCTCGCCGTTGCACACCTCTACACTTGGAAGATCAACGCGTACACCATCGTCTCGTCACGGAACACGTGCCCGCGATTATCCGAGTAGCATAGCGATACTTTAAGAAAAAAAAAAAAAAAAAAAACCCCCAATAGAAAGTACCTTCGACAATATAGTTTATTTACGCGTAATCTGTACGAGCCCTGCAATACCCCGCCCTCTCCCGTCCTCGTAAAATTGCAGACTTGTGGGACTGGGTGAGGGATGCTTCATTGGATTTACAGGTTTAAGGTTCGGGCCCGCACAGCTTCCTTCGACTAGCGATGAATGTCTCGTTGTGACGTCGGAATCCGGGAGGGGCAGTGTGACAGGAAAATGTCACCGTAGCTCTTCTCGACGCCGCAACGATCAAAATTATCGTACGAGCGCGATCTATCGGCTATTTAGGCCGGTGCAGGATCATCGTAGGAACTGTTGGGAAAGCGAAACACTTCGCCGTTCACGTCTGGAGAGAACGGGTCGTCAGCTCTCACAATTAATACGAAATATTGTAATTAGCGTTATTTGCGGAATTGTCCGAATCATTGGAAATCGCGTAGTCGTCCTTGGAACTGTATTTAGTCGTCATTTTAATTAAAAGTGTGAACCGAATTTGGTCTTGTCGGAGATTGTCGAAGGTACCCAGTCAAAGGAGGTTGTGTGCCAGCCGGAGTAACAGGAACTGAATATACTCAATAAAGTAAGTCACGTTCACTAAGCTTGTTTCCGTTGGAGCGACTTTGGCCGGTCCAGAAAGTAATGCAATTTTCCTATCCTTCGGTTCACCATCGGGTCTTCCAATCGAACCGTCGAGCGAGCCGAGCAAAATTTTATTTGGAATTTATTAGTTTATATCTAATTGGCGCCCAATTTTTAACTAACATTGAAAACCAAGAGCCCTGCCAGCCACTGACCCCGGCCGCGGCAGGTGAAGGCTTCCGAAAGCAGGAACGCTCGAAAGAAGCACGGTCTCAATACGTTACTGAATACGAGCCTGAATCATTATCCGCTAACATCAAGCGAATGAAGACGAAATCGATGCTCCGAACGGTTTTCGAATATTCCGTCAGATATTGCAAAGATCATGCGCCACAATTCGTTTTCGATTTCATCTCATTTCGTCAGAGCTAATGGATTATTTGACCCGTGCTCGAAGATATAAGTATAGTAATAAAATCATTATTTTCGCAACAAAAACGAAATCGACGTCCGGCCTGATTTTTCTGCATGAGTTGTAACCCTCTTCGAACATACTCATCATTGAATTTATCAATTTTATATTATTTTAAAGCCGAGAGACGTGTGAGGTGCGCTTATGAAACGGAGCCTGAGTCCTTATCCGCTGACACCAAGATAATAAAGATGAAATCGATGCTCCGAACGGTTTGCGCATATTCTACCAGATATTGCTATGATCATTCGCCCAAATTCCGTTTCGATATCATCTTATTTCCGGTCAAAGCGAATGGATCATTTGATCGGTACTCGAAGATACAAGTTTAATCATAGAACCATTATTTACGCGACAAAGACGAAATCGACGACGGGCTTGATTTTTCGGCATGACTTGTAACCTTCTTCGAATATACTTATCATTGAATTTATCGATTTTATTTTATTTTGAGGTAATAAGCCCCGAAACGTGTGAGGTGCGTTACTATAACGGAGCCTAGTCATTATCCGCTGACACCAAGAGAATAAAGATGAAATCGATACTCCGAACGGTTTTCGCATATGCTATCCGACATTGCTAATATCATTCGCCCAAATTCATTTTCGATTTCATCTTATTTCCGGTCAGAGCGAATGGATCTTTCGACCGATGCTCGAAGATAAATGCTTTATAATAGAATCATTATTTTCGCGACAAAGACGAAATCGACGTCTGGCTCGTGTTGTTGGCATGACTTGTAACTCTCTTTGATTATACTCATCATTGAATTTTATGATTGCATTTTATTTTGAGGCAATAAGCCCCGAGACGTGTGAGGTGCGTTACTGAAACGGAGCCTGAGTCAATATCGGCTGACACCAAGATAATAAAGATGAAATCGATGCTCCGAACGGTTTTCGCATATTCTGTCAGACATTGCTGACATCATTCGCCCAAATTCGTTTGCGATTTCATCTTATTTTCGGTCAGAGCTAATTAATGATTTGATCGGCGCTGTAAGGTACAAGTTTAATAATGCAATCATTCTTTTCGCGACAACGATGAAATCGACGGCTGGCATGATTTTTTGGCATGAGTTCTAACTCCCTTCGGACATGCTGATCACTGAACTTATCGATTTCACCTTATTTTGAGGTAATATACCCCGAGACGTGTGACGCATGTTACGGAACAGGAGCCTGCGTCATTATCCGATAACGTCAAGCGAATAAGGACGAAATGAATGCTGCGAACGGTTTTCGCATATTTTGTCAGATAATGCTACGATCATTCGCCTAAATTCGTTTTCGATTTCGTCTTATTTCCGGTCAGAGCTAATAGATGATTTGACCGGTGCTCGAAGATGTAAACTTGATAATAGAATCATTATTTACGCGACAAAGACGAAATCGACGTCTGGCTTGATTTTCGGCATGAGTTGTAACCTTCTTCGAATAAACTCGTCATTGAATTTATTGATTTCATTTTATTTTGTGGTAATAAGCCACGTAACGTGTGAGGTGCGTTACTGAAACGGAGCCGAGTCATTATCCGCTGACACCAAGAGAATAAAGTGAAATCGATGCTCCGAACGGTTTTCGCATGTTCCGTCAGACACTGCTCAAATCATTCGCCCGGATTCTGTTTCGATTTCATCTTCCTTCCGGTCAGATCTAATGGATGATTTGACCGGCGCTCGAAGATACAAGTTTAATTGTAGGATTATTCTTTACGCGACACAGATGAAATCGACGGCTGGCTTGATTTTTCGGCATGAGTTGTAACCCTCTTCGAACATACTCATCATTGAATTTATAGAATTTATTTTATTTTAAAACCCAGAGAGATGTGTAAGGTGCGCTAATGAAACGAAGCCTGAATCATCTTACTTCCGGTCAGATCGAATGGATCATTTGATCGGTACTCAAAGATACAAGTTTAATAATAGAATCATTATTTTCGCCACAAAGACGAAATCGACGTCCGGCTTGATTTTTCGGCATGAGTTGTAACCCTCTTCGAACATACTCATCATTGAATTTATAGAATTTATTTTATTTTAAAACCCAGAGAGATGTGTAAGGTGCGCTAATGAAACGAAGCCTGAATCATCTTACTTCCGGTCAGATCGAATGGATCATTTGATCGGTACTCAAAGATACAAGTTTAATAATAGAATCATTATTTTCGCCACAAAGACGAAATCGACGTCCGGCTTGAATTTTCGGCATGAGTTGTAACTCTCTTCGAACATACTCATCATTCAATTTATCGATTTCGCGTTATTGTGATATATTAAGCCCCGAGACGTGCAGGATACGTTACTAAATACGAGCCTGAATCATTATCCCCTAACATCAAGCGAATGAAGACGAAATCGATGCTCCGAACAGTTTTCGCATATTCCGTCAGATATTGCAAAGATCATGCGCCAAAATTCGTTTTCGATTTCATCTTATTTCGTCAGAGCTAATGGATTATTTGACCCGTGCTCGAAGATATAAGTATAATAGTGAAATCGTTATTTTCGCAACAAAAACGAAATCGACGTCCGGCTTGATTTTTCTGCATGGGTTGTAACCCTCTTCGAACATACTCATCATTGAATTTATAAATTTCATTTTATTTTAAAGCCGAGAGACGTGTGAGGTGCGCCAATGAAACGGAGCCTGAGTCATTATCCGCTGACACCAAGATACTAAAAATGAAATCGATGCTCCGAACGGTTTGCGCATATTCTACCAGATATTGCTTTGATCATTCGCCCAAATTCTTTTTCGGTATCATCTTCCTTCCGGTCAAAGCTAGTGGATCATTCGATCGGTACTCGAAGATAAAAGCTTTATAATAGAATCATTATTTTCGCGACAAAGACGAAATCGACGCCTGGCTCGTTTTGTCGCCATGAGTTGTAGCGCTCTTTGAACATACTCATCATTGAATTTTATGATTGCATTTTATTTTGAGGCAAAAAGCCCCGAGACGTGTGAGGTGCGTTACTGAAACGGAGCCTGACAAGGAACATCCCTCAGGTATCCGCCTCCGATTTTGTTGAAACTCATATATGTGATAGAGCATCGAAAACTTTGAGACACGTATTTTTTTTTATTGGCGGAAAAACGGATTTAAGGGGGGAAACCACCCCTCAAAGAAAGGCCCGTCGAGGGGTGATTTTGCAGTTTCACTCAGAATCAATCCACCGATCTGAATGAAACAAACACAAAAATTCTTCTAATGAAAAGCGATGAAGAATCCACTATGAAAATGTTAAGAAAAAAATTAAATTAGGGGGTAAACCACCTCTCAACTTGCATTTCTTTCACCCCACACTTAACAGGGTTGTATGCAAATTAATAAAACAGGTATCATTTTGAAGGACAATTAAAATTAAAGGTGACAGGTTTTTGCGTTTTGGCGGCATAGCAAATTTAAGGGGGTAAACCACCTCTAACATAAATTTATTTATCATGGTCGTTTTTTCTGTGTTTAAAGTATATCCGCTGATTTTAAATATTTCTATAAGCTACAATTTAATGTTTCCCATGTGTCAAAATTATTACATTCGTCTTAAGGGGTAATCCCTCTGACGAGAAACATCATTGAAGTATCCGCTTTCGATATCGTTGAAACTCATATATGTGGTAAAGCATTGCAAACTATTAAACATGTTTTTTTTTGTATCGGCAGAAAAACGGTGTTAGGTGATGAAACCACCCCTCAAAGTTTCTTCCACAAGCAGTCCACCAATCTGAATGAAACAAAATCGAAAATTCCTCTAATATTAAGCGATGAAAAATCCACTACAAGAGTGGTAATTAGAAATATAATTAAGGGGTAAACCACCCCTCCAGTTGCCGTTTTTCACCTCACGCTTAAGAGGGTTGTATGAAAATTAATAAAACAGGTATCATTTTGAAGGGGGATCAAAATTCAAGTTGACGCGTTGTTGCATTTCAGCGGGGCAGCAAATTTAAGGGGGTAAACCACCCCTAACATAAATTTGTTCATTTCCATTCATTTAAAAAATCAGAAGATTTTGAAAATCCTGTTACTTTTGGTTGTGGTGAATCGAACCCACATTGTGAAATACCCGGTTGCAATAATTTGTCCATTATCAGATGTGCATGGTGCAAAAAGTCGTTGTGTTTAAAGCATTTTTTCGACGATTATCATTATTGCAGGAATTATGAGCCATGATTGTTGATGGTTGATAGTTGATAGACTAGAAAAAAAAGTATATATCACAAGAAAAGATTTGACGGCATATGACTGCAATACTTTTCACAAGTACTATTGATTAAATCAGCTGATATGATTACCAAATGAAATATGTCAAAATATATTAAAAACATGTTCGTTAACCTACTGTAAAACCCTCAGTTTCATTAATATGTTTAATTAAATTAACGGTAAAATAATAAAAATATACATTCCTCCACAAAACTATGTCGCTGGCTAAATTATCGCTTGATCCAGGCGCATCATCGTTCCGAAATATACGAAGTGAGCCTTATAACTTATTCTGGAAATTATTATAATTAATGATATAGTAGAAGTGTATGTTTATTCCTATGGAGATGCTTAATGGACGTGCATATTAAAATCGGAAGCGTTTCGACACGAACATATGAGTCTTATGAGTAAGCGGTAGCCCCACGTCCCCACACCCAAAGTACCGCTCCTAAAGCTCAAAACGAATATGCCTGCACAAAAAACATAAAATTAATATTACCGATGGAATGAAAACAATTTTAACGAAATTCGTGAAACCTTTCGCGAAACTTCAAATGAAAAGCAATTAGTTTACCCTGAACATGTAAAAATTTAAAAACGTAGTAATTTAAAAGCGCGGGAGAATATTTTGAATCTGCGGATACATGTGAAATACAGAAAACACGACGGTGATGAACAAATTTATATTAGGGCTGGTTTACCCCCTTAAATTTGCTGTTCCGCTGAAACGCAAAAATGCGTTAACTTGAATTTTGATTCCCCTTCAAAATGATACATCTTTTATTAATGTTCATACAACCCTCTTAAGCGTGGGGTGAAAAACGGTAAATGGAGGGGTGGTTTACCCCTTAATTATATTTCTAATCAACACTCTTGTAGTGGATTTTTCATCGCTTAATATTAGAGGAATTTTCGATTTTGTTCCATTCAGATCGCTGGACTGCTTGTGGGAGAAACTTTGAGGGGTGGTTTCATCCCCTAACACGGTTCTTCTGCCGATACAAAAAAACATGTTTAATAATTTGCAATGCTTTACCACATACAGAGTGACAATTTGGGGATGGCCACCTATTTTTAAATCCATTTGGGCGGCCATATTGAATCAGTTGAGGTGCGCTTTTAGAATAGTTTTTCGGGAACTTTTCGAAAAAAAATATAGGGCTCATGTGAAAAAAATAAATTTCATGGAAAACAAGAAAAAAGATTTGAAAAAAAATAAAAACGGCATTCCGCGCCGACCGAAGCGAAGTCGATTCGATTTTGAACACGGAAGATTCGGATAGAAGTCGTTCGAAAAATGTTATGACTGAGAAAAACAATCCCAAAATTTCGAAATCGAACGATAGTTCAAACGTTGAGTTTGACTTCCGTAGTATCTCAGGAACGGCGGAGCACCGAGCTCTCCGAGCACCGATTTTATCTTTGTTAAATAAGCAATGCTCCGACCGTCGTTCTCGCAGTATCGTCAGACTTCTAGACCCATTCTGACTGGAAGTAAGATAAAATCGGAGACGAATTCGGGGCAGTAATATCGGGAACGAAAGATCGAGGCCCCGAGAATCATTCCGAGCACCGATTTTATCTTTGTTAAATAAACAATGCCCCTACCGTCGTTCTCGCTCCATCGTCAGAATGCTCGACCCATTCTGACCGGAGGTAAGATAAAATCGGAGACTATTTCGGGGCAGTAATATCGGGAATTTCCGATCGAGGCCCCGTAAACTATTCCGAGCACCGATTTTATCTTTGTTAAATAAACAATGCTCCAATCGTCGTTCTCGCTGCATCTTTAGATTTCTTGCCCCATTCTGACCGGAAGTAAGATAAAATCGGAGACGAATTCGGGCCCGTAATATCGGGAAAGTTCGCTCGAGGCCCCGAGAACCATCCTGAGCACCGATTTTATCTTTGTTGAATAAACAATTCTCCTACCGTCGTTCTCGCAGCATCGTCAGACTTGTCGACCCATTCTGACCGGAGGTAAGATAAAATCGGAGACGATTTCGGGGCAGTAATATCGGGAATGTTCGCTCGAGGCCCCGAGAAATATTCCGAGCACCGATTTTATCTTTGTTAAATAAACAATACTCCTACCGTCGTTCTCGCACCATCGCCAGACTTCTCGACCCATTCTGACCGGAAGTAAGATAAAATCGGAGACGACTTCGGGGCAGTAACATCGGTAATGTTCGCTCGAGGCCCTGAGAACCATTCCGAGCACCCATTTTATCTTTGTTAAATAAACAATGCTCCAATCGTCGTTCTCGCTGCATCTTTAGATTTCTTGCCGCATTCTGACCGGAAGTAAGATAAAATCGGAGACGAATTCGGGCCCGTAATATCGGGAAAGTTCGCTCGAGGCCCAGAGAACCATCCCGAGCACCGATTTTATCTTTGTTAAATAAACAATTCTCCTACCGTCGTTCTCGCAGCATCGTCAGACTTCTCGACCCATTCTGACCGGAAGTAAGATAAAATCGGAGACGATTTCGGGGCAGTAATATCGGGAATGATCGCTCGAGTCACCGAGAACCATTCCGAGCACCGATTTTATCTTTGTTAAATAAAGAATGCTCCGACCGTCGTTCTCGCAGCATCGTCAGACTTCTCGACCCACTCTGACCGGAAGTAAGATAAAATCGGAGACGAATTCGGGGCAGTAATATCGGTAATGTTCGCTCGAGGCCCTGAGAACCATCCTGAGCACCGATTTTATCTTTGTTAAATAAACAATTCTCCTACCGTCGTTCTCGCAGCATCGTCAGACTTGTCGACCCATTCTGACCGGAAGTAAGATAAAATCGGAGACGACTTCGGGGCAGTAACATCGGTAATGTTCGCTCGAGGCCCTGAGAACCATTCCGAGCACCCATTTTATCTTTGTTAAATAAACAATGCTCCAATCGTCGTTCTCGCTGCATCTTTAGATTTCTTGCCGCATTCTGACCGGAAGTAAGATAAAATCGGAGACGAATTCGGGCCCGTAATATCGGGAAAGTTCGCTCGAGGTCCAGAGAACCATCCCGAGCACCGATTTTATCTTTGGTAAATAAACAATTCTCCTACCGTCGGTCTCGCAGCATCGTCAGAATTGTCGACCCATTCTGACCGGAAGTAAGATAAAATCGGAGACGATTTCGGGGTAGAAATGTCGGGAATGTTCGCTCGAGGCACCGAGAACCATTCCGAGCACCGATTTTATCGATGTTAAATAAACAATGCTCCTACCGTCGTTCTCGCACCATCGCCAGACTTCTCGACCCATTCTGTCCGGAAGTAAGATAAAATCAGAGACGATTTCGCGGCAGTAATATTGGGAATGTTCGCTCGAGGCACCGAGAACCATTCCCAGCACCGATTTTATCTTTGTTAAATAAAGAATGCTCCGACAAGTCGTTCTCGCAGCATCGTCAGACTTCTCGACCCATTCTGATCGGAAGTAAGATAAAATCGGAGACGAATTCGGGGCAGTAATATCGGTAATGTTCGCTCGAGGCCCTGAGAACCATTCCGAGCACCGATTTTATCTTTGTTAAATAAACAATGCTCCTACCGTCGTTCTCGCCGCATCGTCAGAATGCTCGACCCATTCTGACCGGAAGTAAGACAAAATCGGGGTCGAATTCGGGGTAGTAATATCGGGAACGAACGATCGAGGCCCCGAGAACCATACCGAGCACCGATTTTTTCTTTGTTCAATAAACAATGCCCCTACCGTCGTTCTCGCAGCATCCTCAGACTTGTCGACCCTTTCTGACCGGAAGTAAGATAAAATCGGAGACGATTTCGGGGCAGTAATATCGGGAATGTTCGCTCGAGGCCCCGAGAACCATTCCGAGCACCGATTTTATCTTTGTTAAATAAACAAGACTCCTACCGTC
Source organism: Ophion obscuratus (assembly GCA_964007375.1). Classification (NCBI taxonomy): domain Eukaryota; kingdom Metazoa; phylum Arthropoda; class Insecta; order Hymenoptera; family Ichneumonidae; genus Ophion; species Ophion obscuratus. Next base: position 43,532,484 of record OZ023313.1, read on the forward strand.
GTTCTCGCACCATCGCTAGACTTTTCGACCCATTCTGACCGGAAGTAAGATAAAATCGGAGACGACTTCGGGGCAGTAACATCGGTAATGTTCGCTCGAGGCCCCGAGAACCATTCCGAGCACCGATTTTATCTTTGTTAAATAAACAGTGCTCCTATCGTCGTTCTCGCAACATCGACAGACTTCCCGACCGATTCTGGCCGGAAGTAAGATAAAATCGGAGACGATTTCGCGAAAGGAATATCAGGAATATTCGCTCGAGGCACCGAGAACCATTCCGAGCACCGATTTTATCTTTGTTAAATAAAGATGGCTCCGACCGTCGTTCTCGCAGCATCGTCAGACTTCTCGACTGATTCTGACCGGAAGTAAGATAAAATCGGAGACGATTTCGGGGCAGTAATATCGGGATTGTTCGCTCGAGGCACCGAGAACCATTCCGAGCACCGATTTTATCTTTGTTCAATAAACAATGCTCTGACCGTCGTTCTCGCAGTATCGTCAGACTTCTCGACCCATTCTGACCAGAAGTAAGATAAAATCGGAGACGAATTCGGGGCAGTAATATCGGGAACGAAAGATCGAGGCCCCGAGAATCATTCCGAGCACCGATTTTATCTTTGTTAAATAAACAATGCCCCTACCGTCGTTCTCGCTCCATCGTCAGAATGCTCGACCCATTCTGACCGGAAGTAAGATAAAATCGGAGACTATTTCGGGGCACTAATATCCGGAATTTCCGATCGAGGCCCCGAAAACTATTTCGAGCACCGATTTTATCTTTGTTAAATAAACAATGCTCCAATCGTCGTTCTCGCTGCATCTTTAGATTTCTTGCCACAATCTGACCGGAAGTAAGATAAAATCGGAGACGAATTCGGACCCGTAATATCGGGAAAGTTTGCTCGAGGCCCCGAGAACCATCCTGAGCACCGATTTTATCTTTGTTAAATAAACAATTCTCCTACCGTCGTTCTCGCAGCATCGTCAGAATTGTCGACCCATTCTGACCGGGAGTAAGATAAAATCGGAGGCGATTTCGGGGCAGTAATATCGGGAATGTTCGCTCGAGGCCCCGAGAACCATTCCGAGCACCGATTTTATCTTTGTTAAATAAACAATACTCCTACCGTCGTTCTCGCACCACCGCCAGACTTCTCGACCCACTCTGATCGGACGTAAGATAAAATCGGAGACGACTTCGGGGAAGTAACATGGGTAATGTTCGCTCGAGGCCCTGAGAACCATTTCGAGCACCGATTTTATCTTTGTTAAATAAGCAATGCTCCAATCGTCGTTCTCGCTGCATCTTTAGATTTCTTGCCCCATTCTGACCAGAAGTAAGATAAAATCGGATACGAATTCGGGCCCGTAATATCGGGAAAGTTCGCTCGAGGTCCAGAGAACCATCCCGAGCACCGATTTTATCTTTGTTAAATAAACAATTCTCCTACCGTCGTTCTCGCAGCATCGTCAGACTTGTCGACCCATTCTGACCGGAAGTAAGATAAAATCGGAGACGATTTCGGGGCAGAAATATCGGTAATGTTCGCTCGAGGCCCTGTGAACCATTCCGAGCACCAATTTTATCTTTGTTAAATAAACAATGCTCCTATCGTCGTTCTCGCAGCATCGTCAGACTTCCCTACCGATTCTGGCCGGAAGTAAGATAAAATCGGAGACGATTTCGCGAACGGAATATCAGGAATGTTCGCTCGAGGCACCGAGAACCATTCCGAGCACCGATTTTATCTTTGTTAAATAAAGATGGCTCCGACCGTCGTACTCGCAGCATCGTCAGACTTCTCGACCGATTCTGACCGGAAGTAAGATAAAATCGGAGACGATTTCAGGGCAGTAATATCGGGAATGTTCGCTCGAGGCACCGAGAACCATTACGAGCACCGATTTTATCTTTGTTAAATAAATAATGCTCCGACCGTCGTTCTCGCAGTATCGTCAGACTTCTCGACCCATTCTGACCGGAAGTAAGATAAAATCGGAGACGAATTCGGGGCAGTAATATCGGGAACGAAAGATCGAGGCCCCGAGAATCATTCCGAGCACCGATTTTATCTTTGTTAAATAAACAATGCCCCTACCGTCGTTCTCGCTCCATCGTCAGAATGCTCGACCCATTCTGACCGGAAGTAAGATAAAATCGGAGACTATTTCGGGGCAGTGATATCCGGAATTTCCGATCGAGGCCCCGAAAACTATTCCGAGCACCGATTTTATCTTTGTTAAATAAACAATGCTCCAATCGTTGTCCTCGCTGCATCTTTAGATTTCTTGCCCCATTCTGACCGGAAGTAAGATAAAATCGGAGACGAATTCGGGCCCGTAATATCGGGAAAGTTCGCTTGAGGCCCCGAGAACGATCCTGAGCACCGATTTTATCTTTGTTAAATAAACAATACTCCTACCGTCGGTCTCGCACCATCGCCAGACTTTTCGACCCATTCTGACCGGAAGTAAGATAAAATCGGAGACGACTTCGGGGCAGTAACATCGGTGATGTTCGCTCGAGGCCCTGAGAACCATTCCGCGCACCGATTTTATCTTTGTTAAATAAACAATGCTCCAATCGTCATTCTCGCTGCATCTTTCGATTTCTTGCCCCATTCTGACCGGAAGTAAGATAAAATCGGAGACGAATTCGGGCCCGTAATATCGGGAAAGTTCGCTCGAGGCCCAGAGAACCATCCCGAGCACCGATTTTATCTTTGTTGAATAAACAATTCTCCTACCGTCGTTCTCGCAGTATCGTCAGACTTGTCGACCAATTCTGACCGGAAGTAAGATAAAATCGGAGACGATTTCGGGGCAGAAATGTCGGGAATGTTCGCTCAAGGCACCGACAACGATTCCGAGCACCGATTTTATCTTTTTTAAATAAACAATGCTCCTACCGTCGTTCTCGCACCATCGCCAGACTTCTCGACTCATTCTGACCGGAAGTAAGACAAAATCGGAGACGATTTCGGGGCAGTAATATGGGGAATGTTCGCTCGAGGCAGCGAGAACCATTCCCAGCACCGATTTTATCTTCGTTAAATAATGAATGCTCCGACCGTCATTCTCGCAGCATCGTCAGACTTCTCGACCCATTCTGACCGGAAGTAAGATAAAATCGGAGACGAATTCGGGGCAGTAATATCGGCAATGTTCGCTCGAGGCCCTGAGAACGATTCCGAGCACCGATTTTATCTTTGTTAAATAAACAATGCTCCTACCGTCGTTCTCGCCGCATCGTCAGAATGCTCGACCCATTCTGACCGGAAGTAAGACAAAATCGGGGTCGAATTTGGGGCAGTAATATCGGGAAGGAACGATCGAGGCCCCGAGAACCATCCCGAGCACCGATTTTATCTTTGTTCAATAAACAATGCCCCTACCGTCGTTCTCGCAGCATCCTCAGACTTGTCGACCCTTTCTGAACGGAAGTAAGATAAAATCGGAGACGATTTCGGGGCAGTATTATCGGGAATGTTCGCTCGAGGCCCCGAGAACCATTCCGAGCACCGATTTTATCTTTGTTAAATAAGCAAGACTCCGACCGTCGTTCTTGCACCATCGCCAGCCTTTTCGACCTATTCTGACCGGAAGTAAGATAAAATCGGAGACGACTTCGGAGCAGTAACATCGGTAACGTTCGCTTGAGGCCCTGAGAACCATTCCGAGTACCGATTTTATCTTTGTTAAATAAATATTGCTCCTATCGTCGTTCTCGCAGCATCCTCAGACTTGTCGACCCTTTCTGACCGGAAGTAAGATAAAATCGGAGACGACTTCGGGGCAGTAATATCGGTAATGTTCGCTCGAGGCCCTGAGAACCATTCCGAGCACCGATTTTATCTTTATTAAATAAACAATGCTCCAATCGTCGTTCTCACTGCATCTTTAGATTTCTTGCCCCATTCTGACCGGAAGTAAGATAAAATCGGAGACGAATTCGGGCCCGTAATATCGGGAAAGTTCGCTCGAGGCCCAGAGAACCATCCCGAGCACCGATTTTATCTTTGTTAGATAAACAATGCTCCTACCGTCGTTCTCGCACCATCGCCAGACTTCTCGACCCATTCTAAACGGAAGTAAGATAAAATCGGAGACGACTTCGGGGCAGTAATATCGGGAATGTTCGCTCGAGGCACCGAGAAACATTCCCAGCACCGATTTTATCTTTGTTAAATAAAGAATGCTCCGACCGTCGTTCTCGCAGCATCGTCAGACTTCTCGACCCATTCTGACCGGAAGTAAGATAAAATCGGAGACGACTTCGGGGCAGTAACATCGGTAATATTCGCTCGCGGCCCTGAGAACCATTCCGAGCACCGATTTTATCTTTGTTAAATAAACAATGCTCCAATCGTCGTTCTCGCTGCATCTTTAGATTTCTTGCCCCATTCTGACCGGAAGTACGATAAAATCGGAGACGAATTCGGGCCCGTAATATCGGGAAAGTTCGCTCGAGGCCCAGAGAACCATCCCGAGCACCGATTTTTTCTTTGTTAAATAAACAATTCTCCTACCGTCCTTCTCGCAGCATCGTCAGACTTGTCGACCCATTCTGACCGAAAGTAAGATAAAATCGGAGACGATTTCGGGGCAGAAATGTCGGGAATGTTCGCTCGAGGCACCGAGAACCATTCCGAGCACCGATTTTAACTTTGATAAATAAACAATGCTCCTACCGTCGTTCTCGCACCATCACCAGACTTCTCGACCCATTCTAACCGGAAGTAAGATAAAATCGGTGACGATTTCGGGGCAGTAATATCGGGAATGATCGCTAGAGGCACCGAGAACCATTCCCAGCACCGATTTTATCTTTGTTAAATCAAGAATGCTGCGACCGTCGTTCTCGTAGCATCGTCAGACTTCTCGACCCATTCTGACCGGAAGTGCGATAAAATCGGAGACGAATTCGGGGCAGTAATATCGGTAATGTTCGCTCGAGGCCCTGAGAACCATCCTGAGCACCGATTTTATCTTTGTTAAATAAACAATTCTCCTACTGTCGTTCTCGCAGCATCGTCAGACTTGTCGACCCATTCTGACCGGAAGTAAGATAAAATCGGAGACGACTTCGGGGCAGTAACATCGGTAATGTTCGCTCGAGGCCCGGAGAACCATTCCGAGCAAGCGATTTTATCTTTGTTAAATAAACAATGCTCCAATCGTCGTTCTCGCTGCATCTTTAGATTTCTTGCCCCATTCTGACCGGAAGTAAGATAAAATCGGAGACGAATTCGGGCCCGTAATATCGGGAAAGTTCGCTCGAGGTCCAGAGAACCATCCCGAGCACCGATTTTATCTTTGGTAAATAAACAATTCTCCTACCGTCGTTCTCGCAGCATCGTCAGAATTGTCGACCCATTCTGACCGGAAGTAAGATAAAATCGGAGACGATTTCGGGGTAGAAATGTCGGGAATGTTCGCTCGAGGCACCGAGAACCATTCCGAGCACCGATTTTATCTTTATTAAATAAACAATGCTCCTACCGTCGTTCTCGCACCATCGCCAGACTTCTCGACCCATTCTGACCGGAAGTAAGATAAAATCAGAGACGATTTCGGGGCAGTAATATTGGGAATGTTCGCTCGAGGCACCGAGAACCATTCCCAGCACCGATTTTATCTTTGTTAAATAAAGAATGCTCCGACCGTCGTTCTCGCAGCATCGTCAGACTTCTCGACCCATTCTGACCGGAAGTAACATAAAATCGGAGACGAATTCGGGGCAGTAATATCGGTAATGTTCGCTCGAGGCCCTGAGAACCATTCCGAGCACCGATTTTATCTTTGTTAAATAAACATTGCTCCTACCGTCGTTCTCGCCGCATCGTCAGAATGCTCGACCCATTCTGACCGGAAGTAAGACAAAATCGGGGTCGAATTCGGGGTAGTAATATCGGGAACGAACGATCGAGGCCCCGAGAACCATCCCGAGCACCTATTTTTTCTTTGTTCAATAAACAATGCCCCTACCGTCGTTCTCGCAGCATCCTCAGACTTGTCGACCCTTTCTGACCGGAAGTAAGATAAAATCGGAGACGATTTCGGGGCAGTAATATCGGGAATGTTCGCTCGAGGCCCCGAGACCCATTCCGAGCACCGATTTTATCTTTGTTAAATAAACAAGACTCCTACCGTCGTTCTCGCAGCATCGTCAGACTTCTCGACTGATTCTGACCGGAAGTAAGATAAAATCGGAGACGATTTCGGGGCAGTAATATCGGGAATGTTCGCTCGAGGCACCGAGAACCATTCCGAGCACCGATTTTATCTTTGTTCAATAAACAATGCTCCGACCGTCGTACTCGCAGTATCGTCAGACTTGTCGACCCATTCTGACCGGAAGTAAGATAAAATGGGAGACGAATTCGGGGCAGTAATATCGGGAACGAAAGATCGAGGCCCCGAGAATCATTCCGAGCACCGATTTTATCTTTGTTAAATAAACAATGCCCCTGCCGTCGTTCTCGCTCCATCGTCAGAATGCTCGACCCATTCTGACCGGAAGTAAGATAAAATCGGAGACTATTTCGGGGCACTAATATCCGGAATTTCCGATCGAGGCCCCGAAAACTATTCCGAGCACCGATTTTATCTTTGTTAATTAACCAATGCTCCAATCGTCGCTCTCGCTGCATCTTTAGATTTCTTGCCACAATCTGACCGGAAGTAAGATAAAATCGGAGACGAATTCGGACCCGTAATATCGGGAAAGTTTGCTCGAGGCCCCGAGAACCATCCTGAGCACCGATTTTATCTTTGGGAATAAAAAATTCTCCTACCGTCGTTCTCGCAGCATCGTCTGAATTGTCGACCCATTCTGACCGGAAGTAAGATAAAATCGGAGACGATTTCGGGGCAGTAATATCGGGAATGTTCGCTCGAGGCCCCGAGAACCATTCCGAGCACCGATTTTATCTTTGTTAAATAAACAATACTCCTACCGTCGTTCTCGCACCACCGCCAGACTTCTCGACCCATTCTGACCGGAAGTAAGATAAAATCGGAGACGACTTCGGGGCAGTAACATGGGTAATGTTCGCTCGAGGCCCTGAGAACCATTTCGAGCACCGATTTTATCTTTGTTAAATAAACAATGCTCCAATCGTCGTTCTCGCTGCATCTATAGATTTCTTGCCCCATTCTGACCAGAAGTAAGATAAAATCGGACACGAATTCGGGCCCGTAATATCGGGAAAGTTCGCTCGAGGCCCAGAGAACCATCCCGAGCACCGATTTTATCTTTGTAAAATAAACAATTCTCCTACCGTCGTTCTCGCAGCATCGTCAGACTTGTCGACCCATTCTGACCGGAAGTAAGATAAAATCGCAGACGATTTCGGGACAGAAATATCGGTAATGTTCGCTCGAGGCCCTGTGAACCATTCCGAACACCGATTTTATCTTTGTTAAATAAACAATGCTCCTATCGTCGTTCTCGCAGCATCGTCAGACTTCCCGACCGATTCTGGCCGGAAGTAACATAAAATCGGAGACGATTTCGCGAACGGAATATCAGGAATGTTCGCTCGAGGCACCGAGAACCATTCCGAGCACCGATTTTATCTTTGTTAAATAAAGATGGCTCCGAACGTCGTTCTCGCAGCATCGTCAGACTTCTCGACCGATTCTGACCGGAAGTAAGATAAAATCGCAGACGATTTCAGGGCAGTAATATCGGGAATGTTCGCTCGAGGCACCGAGAACCATTCCGAGCACCGATTTTATCTTTGTTAAATAAACAATGCTCCGACCGTCGTTCTCGCAGTATCGTCAGACTTCTCGACCCATTCTGACCGGAAGTAAGATAAAATCGGAGACGAATTCGGGGCAGTAATATCGGGAACGAAAGATCGAGGCCCCGAGAATCATTCCGAGCACCGATTTTACCTTTGTTAAATAAACAATGCCCCTACCGTCGTTCTCGCTCCATCGTCAGAATGCTCGAACCATTCTGACCGGAAGTAAGATAAAATCGGAGACTATTTCGGGGCAGTGATATCCGGAATTTCCGATCGAGGCCCCGAAAACTATTCCGAGCACCGATTTTCTCTTTGTTAAATAAACAATGCTCCAATCGTTGTCCTCGCTGCATCTTTAGATTTCTTGCCCCATTCTGACCGGAAGTAAGATAAAATAGGAGACGAATTCGGGCCCGTAATATCGGGAAAGTTCGCTTGAGGCCCCGAGAACGATCCTGAGCACCGATTTTATCTTTGTTAAATAAACAATTCTCCTACCGTCGTTCTCGCAGCATCGTCAGACTTGTCGACCCATTCTGACCGGAAGTAAGATAAAATCGGAGACGATTTCGGGGCAGTAATATCGGGAATGTTCGCTCGAAGCCCCGAGAACCATTCCGAGCACCAATTTTATCTTTGTTAAATAAACAATACTCCTACAGTCGGTCTCGCACCATCGCCAGACTTGTCGACCCATTCTGACCGGAAGTAAGATAAAATCGGAGACGACTTCAGGGCAGTAACATCGGTTATGTTCGCTCGAGGCCCTGAGAACCATTCCGAGCACCGATTTTATCTGTGTTAAATAAACAATGCTCCAATCGTCGTTCTCGCTGCACATTGATTTCTTGCCCCATTCTGACCGGAAGTAAGATAAAATCGGAGACGAATTCAGGCCCGTAATATCGGGAAAGTTCGCTCGAGGCCCCGAGAACCATTCCGAGCACCGATTTTATCTTTGTTAAATAAACAATACTCCTACCCTCGTTCTCGCAGCATCGTCAGACTTGTCGACCCATTCTGACCGGACGTAAGATAAAATCGAAGACGATTTCGGGGCAGAAATGTCGGGAATGTTCGCTCGAGGCACCGAGAACGATTCCGAGCACCGATTTTATCTTTTTTAAATAAGCAATGCTCCTACCGTCGTTCTCGCACCATCGCCAGACTTCTCGACTCATTCTGACCGGAAGTAAGACAAAATCGGAGACGATTTCGGGGCAGTAATATGGGGAATGTTCGCTCGAGGCAGCGAGAACCATTCCCAGCACCGATTTTATCTTCGTTAAATAATGAATGCTCCGACCGTCATTCTCGCAGCATCGTCAGACTTCTCGACCCATTCTGACCGGAAGTAAGATAAAATCGGAGACGAATTCGGGGCAGTTATATCGGTAATGTTCGCTCGAGGCCCTGAGAACCAATCCGAGCACCGATGTTATCCTTGTTAAATAAACAATGCTCCTACCGTCGTTCTCGCCGCATCGTCAGAATGCTCGAACCATGCTGACCGGAAGTAAGACAAAATCGGGGTCGAATTTGGGGCAGTAATATCGGGCACGAACGATCGAGGCCCCGAGAACCATCCCGAGCACCGATTTTATCTTTGTTCAATAAACAATGCCCCTACCGTCGTTCTCGCAGCATCCTCAGACTTGTCGACCCTTTCTGACCCGAAGTAAGATAAAATCGGAGACGATTTCGGGGCAGTATTATCGGGAATGTTCGCTCGAGGCCCCGAGAACCATTCCGAGCACCGATTTTATCTTTGTTAAATAAGCAAGACTCCTACCGTCGTTCTCGCACCATCGCCAGCCTTTTCGACCTATTCTGACCGGAAGTAAGATAAAATCGGAGACGACTTCGGAGCAGTAACATCGGTAATGTTCGCTCGAGGCCCTGAGAACCATTCCGAGTACCGATTTTATCTTTGTTAAATAAATAATGCTCCTATCGTCGTTCTCGCAGCATCCTCAGACTTGTCGACCCTTTCTGACCGGAAGTAAGATAAAATCGGAGACGACTTCGGGGCAGTAATATCGGTAATGTTCGCTCGAGGCCCTGAGAACCATTCCGAGCACCGATTTTATCTTTATTGAATAAACAATGCTCCAATCGTCGTTCTCACTGCATCTTTAGATTTCTTGCCCCATTCTGACCGGAAGTAAGATAAAATCGGAGACGAATTCGGGCCCGTAATATCGGGAAAGTTCGCTCGAGGCCCAGAGAACCATCCCGAGCACCGATTTTATCTTTGTGAAATAAAAAATTCTCCTACCGTCCTTCTCGCAGCATCGTCAGACTTGTCGACCCATTCTGACCGAAAGTAAGATAAAATCGGAGACGATTTCGGGGCAGAAATGTCGGGAATGTTCGCTCGAGGCACCGAGAACCATTCCGAGCACCGATTTTAACTTTGTTAAATAAACAATGCTCCTACCGTCGTTCTCGCACCATCACCAGACTTCTCGACTCATTCTAACCGGAAGTAAGATAAAATCGGAGACGATTTCGGGGCAGTAATATCGGGAATGATCGCTCGAGGCCCCGAGAACCATTCCCAGCACCGATTTGATCTGTGCTAAATCAAGAATGCTCCGACCGTCGATCTCGCAGCATCGTCAGAATTGTCGACCGATTCTGACCAGAAGTAAGATAAAATCGGAGACGATTTCGGGGCAGTAATATCGGGAATGTTCGCTCGAGGCCCAGAGAACCATCCCGAGCACCGATTTTATCTTTGTTAGATAAACAATGCTCCGACCGTCGTTCTCGCAGCATCGTCAGACTTCTCGACCCATTCTGACCGGAAGTAAGATCCAATCGGAGACGACTTCGGGGCAGTAACATCGGTAATGTTCGCTCGCGGCCCTGAGAAGCATTCCGAGCAGCGATTTTATCTTTGTTAAATAAACAATGCTCCAATCGTCGTTCTCGCTGCATCTTTAGATTTCTTGCCCCATTCTGACCGGAAGTACGATAAAATCGGAGATGAATTCGGGCCCGTAATATCGGGAAAGTTCGCTCGAGGCCCAGAGAACCATCCCGAGCACCGATTTAATCTTTGTGAAATAAAAAATTCTCCTACCGTCCTTCTCGCAGCATCGTCAGACTTGTCGACCCATTCTGACCGAAAGTAAGATAAAATCGGAGACGATTTCGGGGCAGAAATGTCGGGAATGTTCGCTCGAGGCACCGAGAACCATTCCGAGCACCGATTTTAACTTTGTTAAATAAACAATGCTCCTACCGTCGTTCTCGCACCATCACCAGACTTCTCGACTCATTCTAACCGGAAGTAAGATAAAATCGGAGACGATTTCGGGGCAGTAATATCGGGAATGATCGCTCGAGGCCCCGAGAACCATTCCCAGCACCGATTTGATCTGTGTTAAATCAAGAATGCTCCGACCGTCGATCTCGCAGCATCGTCAGAATTGTCGACCGATTCTGACCAGAAGTAAGATAAAATCGGAGACGATTTCGGGGCAGTAATATCGGGAATGTTCGCTCGAGGCCCCGAGAACCATTCCGAGCACCGATTTTATCTTTGTTAAATAAACAATACTCCTACCGTCGTTCTCGCCCCACCGCCAGACTTCTCGACCCATTCTGACCGGAAATAAGATAAAATCGGAGACGACTTCGGGGCAGTAACATCGGTAATGTTCGCTCGAGGCCCTGAGAACCATTTCGAGCACCGATTGTATCTTTGTTAAATAAACAATGCTCCAATCGTCGTTCTCGCTGCATCTTTCGATTTCTTGCCCGATTCTGACCAGAAGTAATATAAAATCGGAAACGAATTCGGGCCCGTAATATCGGGAAAGTTCGATCGAGGCCCAGAGACCCATCCCGAGCAACGATTTTATCTTTGTTAAATAAACGATTCTCCTACCGTCGTTCTCGCAGCATCGTCAGACTTGTCCACCTATTCTCACCGGAAGTAAGAAAAAATCGGAGACGATTTCGGGGCAGAAATATCGGTAATGTTCGCTCGAGGCCCTGCGAACCATTCCGAGCACCGATTTTATCTTTGTTAAATAAACAATGCTCCTATCGTCGTTCTTGCAGCATCGTCAGACTTCCCGACCGATTCTGGCAGGAAGTAAGATAAACCGGAGACGATTTCGCGAAAGGAATATCAGGAATGTGCGCTCGAGTCACCGAGAACCATTGCGAGCACCGGTTTTATCTTTGTTAAATAAAGATGGCTCCGACCGTCGTTCTCGCAGCATCGACAGACTTCTCGACCGATTCTGACCGGAAGTAAGATAAAATCGGAGACGATTTCGGGGCAGTAATATCGGGAATGTTCGCTCGAGGCACCGGGAACCATTCCGAGCACCGATTTTATCTTTGTTAAATAAACAATGCTCCGACCGTCGTTCGCGCAGTATCGTCAGATTTCTCGACCCATTCTGACCGGAAGTAAGATAAAATCGGAGACGAATTCGGGGCAGTAATATCGGGAACGAACGATCGAGGCTCCGAGAATCATTCCGAGCACCGATTTTATCTTTGTTAAATAAACAATGCCCCTACCGTCGTTCTCGCTCCATCGTCAGAATGCTCGACCCATTCTGACCGGAAGTAAGATAAAATCGGAGACTATTTCGGGGCAGTAATATCCGGAATTTCCGATCGAGGCCCCGAAAACTATTCCGAGCACCGATTTTATCTTTGTTAAGTAAACAATGCTCCAATCGTTGTTCTCGCGGCATCTTTAGATTTCTTGCCCCATTCTGACCGGAAATAAGATAAAATCGGAGACGAATTCGGGCCCGTAATATCGGGAAAGTTCGCTTGAGGCACCGAGAACCATCCTGAGCACCGATTTTATCTTTGTTAAATAAACAATTCTCCTACCGTCGTTCTCGCAGCATCGTCAGACTTGTCGACCCAATCTGACCGGAAGTAAGATAAAATCGGAGACGATTTCGGGGCAGTAATATCGGGAATGTTCGCTCGAGGCCCCGAGAACCATTCCGAGCACCGATTTTATCTTTGGTAAATAAACAATACTCCTACCGTCGGTCTCGCACCATCGCCAGACTTTTCGACCCAGTCTGACCGGAAGTAAGATAAAATCGGAGACGACTTCGGGGCAGTAACATCGGTAATGTTCGCTCGAGGCCCTGAGAACCATTCCGAGCACCGATTTTATCTTTGTTAAATAAACAATGCTCCAATCGTCGTTCTCGCTGCATCTCTTGATTTCTTGCCCCATTCTGACCGGAAGTAAGATAAAATCGGAGACGAATTCCGGCCCGTAATATCGGGAAAGTTCGCTCGAGGCCCAGAGAACCATCCCGAGCACCGACCTTATCTTTGTTGAATAAACAATTCTCCTACCGTCGTTCTCGCAGCATCGTCAGACTTGTCGACCCATTCTGACCGGAAGTAAGATAAAATAGGAGACGATTTCGGGGCAGAAATGTCGGGAATGTTCGCTCGAGGCACCGAGAACCATTCCGAGCACCGATTTTATCTTTGTTAAATAAACAATGCTCCTACCGTCGTTCTCGCATCATCGCCAGACTTCTCGACCCATTCTGACCGGAAGTAAGACAAAATCGGAGACGATTTCGGGGCAGTAATATCGGGAATGTTCGCTCGAGGCATCGAGAACCATTCCCAGCACCGATTTTATCTTTGTTAAATAAAGAATGCTCCGACCGTCGTTCTCGCAGCATCGTCAGACTTCTCAACCCATTCTGACCGGAAGTAAGATAAAATCGGAGACGAATTCGGGGCAGTAATATCGGTAATGTTCGCTCGAGGCCCTGAGAACCATTCCGAGCACCGATTTTATCTTTGTTAAAGAAACAATGCTCCTACCGTCATTCTCGCCGCATCGTCAGAATGCTCGACCCATTCTGACCGGAAGTAAGACAAAATCGGGGTCGAATTCGGGGCAGTAATATCGGGATCGAACGACCGAGGCCCCGAGAACCATCCCGAGCACCGATTTTATCTTTGTTCTATAAACAATGCCCCTACCGTCGTTCTCGCAGCATCCTCAGACTTGTCGACCCTTTCTGACCGGAAGTAAGATAAAATCGGAGACGATTTCGGGGCAGTAATATCGGGCGCGTTCGCTCGAGGCCCCGAGAACCATTCCGAGCACCGGTTTTATCTTTGTTAAATAAACAATGCTCCAATCGTCGTTCTCGCTGCATCTTTAGATTTCTTGCCTCATTCTGACCGGAAGTAAGATAAAATTGGAGACGAATTCGGGCCCGTAATATCGGGAAAGTTCGATCAAGGCCCAGAGAACCATCCCGAGCACCGATTTTATCTTTCTTAAATAAACAATTCTCCTACCGTCGTTCTCGCAGCATCGTCAGACTTGTCGACCCATTCTGACCGAAAGTAAGATAAAATCGGAGACGATTTCGGGGCAGAAATGTCGGGAATGTTCGCTCGAGGCACCGAGAACCATTCCGAGCACCGATTTTAACTTTGTTAAATAAACAATGCTCCTACCGTCGTTCTCGCACCATCGCCAGACTTCACGACCCATTCTGACCGGAAGTAAGATAAAATCGGAGACGATTTCGGGGCAGTCATATCGGGAATGATCGCTCGAGGCACCGAGAACCATTCCCAGCACCGATTTTATCTTTGTTAAATAAAGAATGCTCCGACCGTCGTTCTCGCAGCATCGTCAGACTTCTCGACCCATTCTGAGCGGAAGTAAGATAAAATCGGAGACGACTTCGGGGCAGAAACATCGGTAATGTTCGCTCGAGGCCCTGAGAACCATTCCGAGCACCGATTTTATCTTTGTTAAATAAACAATGCTCCAATCGTCGTTCTCGCTGCATCTTCAGATTTCTTGCATTATTCTGACCGGAAGTAAGAAAAAATCGGAGACGAATTCGGGCCCGTAATATCGGGAAAGTTCGCTCGAGGCCCAGAGAACCATCCCGAGCACCGATTTTATCTTTGTTAAATAAACAATTCTCCTACCGTCGTTCTCGCAGCATCGTCAGACTTGTCGACCCATTCTGACCGGAAGTAAGATGAAATCGGAGACGATTTCGGGGCAGAAATGTCGGGAATGTTCGCTCGATGCACCGAGAACCATTCCGAGCACCGATTTTATCTTTGTTAAATAAAGAATGCTCCTACCGCCGTTCTCGCCGCATCGTCAGAATGCTCGACCCATTCTGACCGGAAGTAAGACAAAATCGGGGTCGAATTCGGGGTAGTAATATCGGGAACGAACGATCGAGGCCCCGAGAACCATCCCGAGCACCGATTTTATCTTTGTCCGATAAACAATGCCCCTACCGTCGTTCTCGCAGCATCCTCAGACTTGTCGACCCTTTCTGACCGGAAGTAAGATAAAATCGGAAACGATTTCGGGGCAGTAATATCGGGAATGTTCGCTCGAGGCCCCGAGAACCATTCCGAGCACCGATTTTATCTTTGTTAAATAAACAAGACTCCTACCGTCGTTCTCGCACCATCGCCAGACTTTTCGACCTATTCTGACCGGAAGTAAGATAAAATCGGAGACGACGTCGGGGCAGTAACATCGGTAATGTTCGCTCGAGGCCCTGAGAACCATTCCGAGCAGCGATTTTATCTTTGTTAAATAAACAAAGCTCCTATCGTCGTTCTCGCAGCATCCTCAGACTTGTCGACCCTTTCTGACCGGAAGTAAGATAAAATCGGAGACGACTTCGGGGCAGTAACATCGATAATGTTCGCTCGAGGCCCTGAGAAACAATCCGAGCACCGATTTTATCTTTGTTAAATAAACAATGCTCCAATCGTTGTTCTCGCTGCATCTGTAGATTTCTTGCCCCATTCTGACCGGAAGTAAGATAAAATCGGAGACGAATTCGGGCCCGTAATATCGGGAAAGTTCGCTTGAGGCCCCGAGAACCATCCTGACCACCGATTTTATCTTTGTTAAATAAACAATTCTCCTACCATCGTTCTCGCAGCATCGTCAGACTTGTCGACCCAATCTGACCGGAAGTAAGATAAAATCGGAGACGATTTCGGGGCAGTAATATCGGGAATGTTCGCTCGAGGCCCCGAGAACCATTCCGAGCACCGATTTTATCTTTGTTAAATAAACAATACTCCTACCGTCGTTCTCGCACCACCGCCAGACTTCTCGACCCATTCTGACCGGAAATAAGATAAAATCGGAGACGACTTCGGGGCAGTAACATCGGTAATGTTCGCTCGAGGCCCTGAGAACCATTTCGAGCACCGATTTTATCTTTGTTAAATAAACAATGCTCCAATCGTCGATCTCGCTGCATCTTTCGATTTCTTGCCCCATTCTGACCAGAAGTAAGATAAAATCGGAAACGAATTCGGGCCCGTAATATCGGGAAAGTTCGCTCGAGGCCCAGAGAACCATCCCGAGCTACGGTTTATCTTTGTTAAATAAACGATTCTCCTACCGTCGGTCTCGCAGCATCGTCAGACTTGTCGACCCATTCTGACCGGCAGTAAGATATAATCGGAGACGATTTCGGGGCAGAAATATCGGTAATGTTCGCTCGAGGCCCTGTGAACCATTCCGAGCACCGATTTTATCTTTGTTAAATAAACAATGCTCCTACCGTCGTTCTCGCACCATCGCCAGACTTCTCGACCCATTCTGACCGGAAGTAAGACAAAATCGGAGACGATTTCGGGGCAGTAATATCGGGAATGTTCGCTCGAGGCATCGAGAACCATTCCCAGCATCGATTTTATCTTTGGTAAATAAAGAATGCTCCGACCGTCGTTCTCGCAGCATCGTCAGACTTCTCGACCCATTCTGACCGGAAGTAAGATAAAATCGGAGACGAATTCGGGGCAGTAATATCGGTAATGTTCGCTGGAGGCCCTGAGAACCATTCCGAGCACCGATTTTATCTTTGTTAAAGAAACAATGCTCCTACCGTCATTCTCGCCGCATCGTCAGAATGCTCGACCCATTCTGACCGGAAGTAAGACAAAATCGGGGTCAAATTCGGGGCAGTAATATCGGGAACGAACGACCGAGGCCCCGAGAACCATCCCGAGCACCGATTTTATCTTTGTTCTCTAAACAATGCCCCTACCGTCGTTCTCGCAGCATCCTCAGACTTGTCGACCCTTTCTGACCGGAAGTAAGATGAAATCGGAGATGATTTCGGGGCAGTAATATCGGGAATGTTCGCTCGAGGCATCGAGAACCATTCCCAGCATCGATTTTATCTTTGTTAAATAAAGAATGCTCCGACCGTCGTTCTCGCAGCATCGTCAGACTTCTCGACCCATTCTGACCGGAAGTAAGATAAAATCGGAGACGAATTCGGGGCAGTAATATCGGTAATGTTCGCTGGAGGCCCTGAGAACCATTCCGAGCACCGATTTTATCTTTGTTAAAGAAACAATGCTCCTACCGTCATTCTCGCCGCATCGTCAGAATGCTCGACCCATTCTGACCGGAAGTAAGACAAAATCGGGGTCAAATTCGGGGCAGTAATATCGGGAACGAACGACCGAGGCCCCGAGAACCATCCCGAGCACCGATTTTATCTTTGTTCTCTAAACAATGCCCCTACCGTCGTTCTCGCAGCATCCTCAGACTTGTCGACCCTTTCTGACCGGAAGTAAGATGAAATCGGAGATGATTTCGGGGCAGTAATATCGGGCATGTTCGCTCGAGGCCCCGAGAACCATTCCGAGCACCGATTTTATCTTTGTTAAATAAACAAGACTCCTACCGTCGTTCTCGCACCATCGCCAGACTTTTCGACCTATTCTGACCGGAAGTAAGATAAAATCGGAGACGACTTCGGGGCAGTAACATCGGTAATGTTCGCTCGAGGCCCTGAGATCCATTCCGAGCAGCGATTTTATCTTTGTTAAATAAACAATGCTCCTATCGTCGTTCTCGCAGCATCCGCAGACTTGTCGACCCTTTCTGACCGGAAGTAAGATAAAATCGGAGACGACTTCGGGGCAGTAACATCGATAATGTTCGCTCGAGGCCCTGAGAAACATTCCGAGCACCGATTTTATCTTTATTAAATAAACAATGCTCCAATCGTCGTTCTCGCTGCATCTTTAGATTTCGTGCCCCTTTCTGACCGGAAGTAAGATAAAATCGGAGACGAATTCGGGCCCGTAATATCGGGAAAGTTCGCTCGAGGCCCAGAGAACCATCCCGAGCACCGATTTTATCTTTGTTAGATAAACAATTCTCCTACCGTCGTTCTCGCAGCATCGTCAGACTTGTCGACCCATTCTGACCGGAAGTAAGATAAAATCGGAGACGATTTCGGGGCAGAAATGTCGGGAATGTTCGCTCGAGGCACCGAGAACCATTCCGAGCACCGATTTTATCTTTGTTAAATAAACAATGCTCCTACCGTCGTTCTCGCACCATCGCCAGACGTCTCGACCCATTCTGACCGGAAGTAAGATAAAATCGGAGACGATTTCGGGGCAGTAATATCGGGAATATTCGCTCGAGGCACCGAGAACCATTCCCAGCACCGATTTCATCTTTGTTAAATAAAGAATGCTCCGACCGTCGTTCTCGCAGCATCGTCAGACTTCTCGACCCATTCTGACCGGAAGTAAGATAAAATCGGAGACGACTTAGGGGCAGTAACATCGGTAATGTTCGCTCGAGGCCCTGAGAACCATTCCGAGCACCGATTTTATCTTTGTTAAATAAACAATGCTCCAATCGTCGTTCTCGCTGCATCTTCAGATTTCTTGCCCCATTCTGACCGGAAGTAAGATAAAATCGGAGACGAATTCGGGCCCGTAATATCGGGAAGGTTCGCTCGAGGCCCAGAGAACCATCCCGAGCACCGATTTTATCTTTGTTAAATAAACAAGTCTCCTACCGTCGTTCTCGCAGCATCGTCAGACTTGTCGACCCATTCTGACCGGAAGTAAGATAAAATCGGAGACGATTTCGGGGCAGAAATGTCGGGAATGTTCGCTCGATGCACCGAGAACCATTCCGAGCACCGATTTCATCTTTGTTAAATAAAGAATGCTCCTACCGTCGTTCTCGCACCATCGTCAGACTTCTCGACCCATTCTGACCGGAAGTAAGATAAAATCGGAGACGAATTCGGGGCAGTAATATCGGTAATGTTCGCTCGAGGCCCTGAGAACCATTCCGAGCACCGATTTTATCTTTGTTAAATAAACAATGCTCCTACCGTCGTTCTCGCCGCATCGTCAGAATGCTCGACCCATTCTGACCGGAAGTAAGACAAAATCGGGGTCGAATTCGGGGTAGTAATATCGGGAACGAACGATGGAGGCCCCGAGAACCATCCCGAGCACCGATTTTATCTTTGTCCAATAAACAATGCCCCTACCGTCGTTCTCGCAGCATCCTCAGACTTGTCGACCCTTTCTGACCGGAAGTAAGATAAAATCGGAGACGATTTCGGGGCAGTAATATCGGGAATGTTCGCTCGAGGCCCAGAGAACCATCCCGAGCTACGGTTTATCTTTGTTAAATAAACGATTCTCCTACCGTCGGTCTCGCAGCATCGTCAGACTTGTCGACCCATTCTGACCGGCAGTAAGATATAATCGGAGACGATTTCGGGGCAGAAATATCGGTAATGTTCGCTCGAGGCCCTGTGAACCATTCCGAGCACCGATTTTATCTTTGTTAAATAAACAATGCTCCTACCGTCGTTCTCGCACCATCGCCAGACTTCTCGACCCATTCTGACCGGAAGTAAGACAAAATCGGAGACGATTTCGGGGCAGTAATATCGGGAATGTTCGCTCGAGGCATCGAGAACCATTCCCAGCATCGATTTTATCTTTGTTAAATAAAGAATGCTCCGACCGTCGTTCTCGCAGCATCGTCAGACTTCTCGACCCATTCTGACCGGAAGTAAGATAAAATCGGAGACGAATTCGGGGCAGTAATATCGGTAATGTTCGCTGGAGGCCCTGAGAACCATTCCGAGCACCGATTTTATCTTTGTTAAAGAAACAATGCTCCTACCGTCATTCTCGCCGCATCGTCAGAATGCTCGACCCATTCTGACCGGAAGTAAGACAAAATCGGGGTCAAATTCGGGGCAGTAATATCGGGAACGAACGACCGAGGCCCCGAGAACCATCCCGAGCACCGATTTAATCTTTGTTCTCTAAACAATGCCCCTACCGTCGTTCTCGCAGCATCCTCAGACTTGTCGACCCTTTCTGACCGGAAGTAAGATGAAATCGGAGATGATTTCGGGGCAGTAATATCGGGCATGTTCGCTCGAGGCCCCGAGAACCATTCCGAGCACCGATTTTATCTTTGTTAAATAAACAAGACTCCTACCGTCGTTCTCGCACCATCGCCAGACTTTTCGACCTATTCTGACCGGAAGTAAGATAAAATCGGAGACGACTTCGGGGCAGTAACATCGGTAATGTTCGCTCGAGGCCCTGAGATCCATTCCGAGCAGCGATTTTATCTTTGTTAAATAAACAATGCTCCTATCGTCGTTCTCGCAGCATCCGCAGACTTGTCGACCCTTTCTGACCGGAAGTAAGATAAAATCGGAGACGACTTCGGGGCAGTAACATCGATAATGTTCGCTCGAGGCCCTGAGAAACGTTCCGAGCACCGATTTTATCTTTATTAAATAAACAATGCTCCAATCGTCGTTCTCGCTGCATCTTTAGATTTCGTGCCCCTTTCTGACCGGAAGTAAGATAAAATCGGAGACGAATTCGGGCCCGTAATATCGGGAAAGTTCGCTCGAGGCCCAGAGAACCATCCCGAGCACCGATTTTATCTTTGTTAGATAAACAATTCTCCTACCGTCGTTCTCGCAGCATCGTCAGACTTGTCGACCCATTCTGACCGGAAGTAAGATAAAATCGGAGACGATTTCGGGGCAGAAATGTCGGGAATGTTCGCTCGAGGCACCGAGAACCATTCCGAGCACCGATTTTATCTTTGTTAAATAAACAATGCTCCTACAGTCGTTCTCGCACCATCGCCAGACGTCTCGACCCATTCTGACCGGAAGTAAGATAAAATCGGAGACGATTTCGGGGCAGTAATATCGGGAATATTCGCTCGAGGCACCGAGAACCATTCCCAGCACCGATTTCATCTTTGTTAAATAAAGAATGCTCCGACCGTCGTTCTCGCAGCATCGTCAGACTTCTCGACCCATTCTGACCGGAAGTAAGATAAAATCGGAGACGACTTAGGGGCAGTAACATCGGTAATGTTCGCTCGAGGCCCTGAGAACCATTCCGAGCACCGATTTTATCTTTGTTAAATAAACAATGCTCCAATCGTCGTTCTCGCTGCATCTTCAGATTTCTTGCCCCATTCTGACCGGAAGTAAGATAAAATCGGAGACGAATTCGGGCCCGTAATATCGGGAAGGTTCGCTCGAGGCCCAGAGAACCATCCCGAGCACCGATTTTATCTTTGTTAAATAAACAAGTCTCCTACCGTCGTTCTCGCAGCATCGTCAGACTTGTCGACCCATTCTGACCGGAAGTAAGATAAAATCGGAGACGATTTCGGGGCAGAATTGTCGGGAATGTTCGCTCGATGCACCGAGAACCATTCCGAGCACCGATTTCATCTTTGTTAAATAAAGAATGCTCCTACCGTCGTTCTCGCACCATCGTCAGACTTCTCGACCCATTCTGACCGGAAGTAAGATAAAATCGGAGACGAATTCGGGGCAGTAATATCGGTAATGTTCGCTCGAGGCCCTGAGAACCATTCCGAGCACCGATTTTATCTTTGTTAAATAAACAATGCTCCTACCGTCGTTCTCGCCGCATCGTCAGAATGCTCGACCCATTCTGACCGGAAGTAAGACAAAATCGGGGTCGAATTCGGGGTAGTAATATCGGGAACGAACGATGGAGGCCCCGAGAACCATCCCGAGCACCGATTTTATCTTTGTCCAATAAACAATGCCCCTACCGTCGTTCTCGCAGCATCCTCAGACTTGTCGACCCTTTCTGACCGGAAGTAAGATAAAATCGGAGACGATTTCGGGGCAGTAATATCGGGTATGTTCGCTCGAGGCCCCGAGAACCATTCCGAGCACCGATTTTATCTTTGTTAAATAAACAAGACTCCTACCGTCGTTCTCACACCATCGCCAGACTTTTCGACCTATTCTGACCGGAAGTAAGATAAAATCGGAGACGACTTCGGGGCAGTAACATCGGTAATGTTCGCTCGAGGCCCTGAGAACCATTCCGAGCAGCGATTTTATCTTTGTTGAATAAACAATGCTCCTATCGTCGTTCTCGCAGCATCCTCAGACTTGTCGACCCTTTCTGACCGGAAGGAAGATAAAATCGGAGACGACTTCGGGGCAGTAACATCGATAATGTTCGCTCGAAGCCCTGAGAAACATTCCGAGCACCGATTTTATCTTTATTAAATAAACAATGCTCCAATCGTCGTTCTCGCTGCATCTTTAGATTTCGTGCCCCATTCTGACCGGAAGGAAGATAAAATCGGAGACGAATTCGGGCCCGTAATATCGGGAAAGTTCGCTCGAGGCCCAGAGAACCATCCCAAGCACCGATTTTATCTTTGTTAGATAAACATTTCTCCTACCGTCGTTCTCGCAGCATCGTCAGACTTGTCGACCCATTCTGACCGGAAGGGAGATAAAATCGGAGACGATTTCGGGGCAGAAATGTCGGGAATGTTCGCTCGAGGCACCGAGAACCATTCCGAGCACCGATTTTATCTTTGTTAAATAAACAATGCTTCTACCGTCGTTCTCGCACCATCGCCAGACTTCTCGACCCATTCTGACCGGAAGTAAGATAAAATCGGAGACGATTTCGGGGCAGTAATATCGGGAATATTCGCTCGAGGCACCGAGAACCAGTCCCAGCACCGATTTTATCTTTGTTAAATAAAGAATGCTCCGACCGTTGTTCTCGCAGCATCTTCAGACTCCTCGACCCATTCTGACCAGAAGTAAGATAAAATCGGAGACGACTTCGGGGCAGTAACATCGGTAATGTTCGCTCGAGGCCCTGAGAACCATTCCGAGCACCGATTTTATCTTTGTTAAATAAACAATGCTCCAATCGTCGTTCTCGGTGCATCTTTATATTTCTTGCCCCATTCTGACCGGAAGTAAGATAAAATTGGAGACGAATTCGGGCCCGCAATATCGGGAAAGTTCGATCGAGGCCCAGAGAACCATCCCGGGCACCGATTTTATCTTTGTTAAATAAACAATTCTCCTACCGTCGTTCTCGCAGCATCGTCAGACTTGTCGACCCATTCTGACCGAAACTAAGATAAAATCGGAGACGATTTCGGGGCAGAAATGTCGGGAATGTTCGCTCGAGGCACCGAGAACCATTCCGAGCACCGATTTTAACTTTGTTAAGTAAACAATGCTCCGACCGTCGTTCTCGCAGCATCGTCAGACTTCTCGACTCATTCTGACCGGAAGTAAGATAAAATCGGAGACGAATTCGGGGCAGTAATATTGGGAATGTTCGCTCGAGGCACCGAGAACCATTCCCAGCACCGATTTTATCTTTGTTATATAAAGAATGCTCCGACCGTCGTTCTCGCAGCATCATCAGACTTCTCGACCCATTCTGACCGGAAGTAAGATAAAATCGGAGACGAATGCGGGGCAGTAATATCGGTAATGTTCGCTCGAGGCCCTGAGAACCATTCCGAGCACCGATTTTATCTTTGTTAAATAAACAAGACTCCTACCGTCGTTCTCGCACCATCGCCAGACTTTTCGACCGATTCTGGCCGGAAGTAAGATAAACCGGAGACGATTTCGCGAAAGGAATATCAGGAATGTTCGCTCGAGTCACCGAGAACCATTCCGAGCACCGGTTTTATCTTTGTTAAATAAAGATGGCTCCGACCGTCGTTCTCGCAGCATCGACAGACTTCTCGACCGATTCTGACCGGAAGTAAGATAAAATCGGAGACGATTTCGGGGCAGTAATATCGGGAATGTTCGCTCGAGGCACCGGGAACCATTCCGAGCACCGATTTTATCTTTGTTAAATAAACAATGCTCCGACCGTCGTTCGCGCAGTATCGTCAGATTTCTCGACCCATTCTGACCGGATGTAAGATAAAATCGGAGACGAATTCGGGGCAGTAATATCGGGAACGAACGATCGAGGCCCCGAGAATCATTCCGAGCACCGATTTTATCTTTGTTAAATAAACAATGCCCCTACCGTCGTTCTCGCTCCATCGTCAGAATGCTCGACCCATTCTGACCGGAAGTAAGATAAAATCGGAGACTATTTCGGGGCAGTACCATCCGGAATTTCCGATCGAGGCCCCGAAAACTATTCCGAGCACCGATTTTATCTTTGTTAAATAAACAATGCTCCAATCGTTGTTCTCGCTGCATCTTTAGATTTCATGCCCCATTCTGACCGGAAGTAAGATAAAATCGGAGACGACTTCGGGGCAGTAACACCGGTAATGTTCGCTCGAGGCCCTGAGAACCATTTCGAGCACCGATTTTATCTTTGTTGAATAAACAGTGCTCCTATCGTAATTCTCGCAACATCGTCAGACTTCCCGACCGATTCTGGCCGGAAGTAAGATAAAATCGGAGACGATTTCGCGAAAGGTATATCAGGAATGTTCGCTCGAGGCACCGAGAATCATTCCGAGCACCGATTTTATCTATGTTAAATAAAGATGGCTCCGACCGTCGTTCTCGCAGCATCGTCAGACTTCTCGACTGATTCTGACCGGAAGTAAGATAAAATCGGAGACGATTTCGGGGGAGTAATATCGGGAATGTTCGCTCGAGGCACCGAGAACCATTCCGAGCACCGATTTTATCTTTGTTCAATAAACAATGCTTCGACCGTCGTTCTCGCAGTATCGTCAGACTTCTCGACCCATTCTGACGGGAAGTAAGATAAAATCGGAGACGAATTCGGGGCAGTAATATCAGGAACGAAAGATCGAGGCCCCGAGAATCATTCCGAGCACCGATTTTATCTTTGTTAAATAAACAATGCCCCTACCGTCGTTCTCGCTCCATCGTCAGAATGCTCGACCCATTCTGACCGGAAGTAAGATAAAATCGGAGACTATTTCGGGGCACTAATATCCGGAATTTCCGATCGAGGCCCCGAAAACTATTCCGAGCACCGATTTTATCTTTGTTAAATAAACAATGCTCCAATCGTCGTTCTCGCTGAATCTTTGGATTTCTTGCCACATTCTGACCGGAAGTAAGATAAAATCGGAGACGAATTCGGGCCCGTAATATCGGGAAAGTTCGCTCGAGGCCCCGAGAACCATCCTGAGCACCGATTTTATCTTTGTTAAATAAACAATTCTCCTACCGTCGTTCTCGCAGCATCGTCAGACTTGTCGACCCATTCTGACCGAAAGTAAGATAAAATCGGAGACGATTTCGGGGCAGAAATGTCGGGAATGTTCTCTCGAGGCACCGACAACCATTCCGAGCACCGATTTTAACTTTGTTAAATAAACAATGCTCCGACCGTCGTTCTCGCAGCATCGTCAGACTTCTCGACTCATTCTGACCGGAAGTAAGATAAAATCGGAGACGAATTCAGGGCAGTAATATCGGTAATGTTCGCTCGAGGCCCTGAGAACCATTTCGAGCACCGATTTTATCTGTGTTAAATAAACAATACTCCTACCGTCGTTCTCGCACCATCGCCAGACTTCTCGACCCATTCTGACCGGAAGTAAGATAAAATCGGAGACGACTTCGGGGCAGTAACATCGGTAATGTTCGCTCGAGGCCCTGAGAACCATTCCGAGCACCGATTTTATCATTGTTAAATAAGCAACGCTCCAACCGTCGTTCTCGCTGCATCTTTAGATTTCTTGCCGCATTCTGACCGGAAGTAAGATAAAATCGGAGACGAATTCGGGCCCGTAATATCGGGAAAGTTCGCTCGAGGCCCAGAGAACCATCCCGAGCACCGATTTTATCTTTGTTAAATAAACAATTCTCCTACCGTCGTTCTCGCAGCATCGTCAGACTTGTCGACCCATTCTGACCGGAAGTAAGATAAAATCGGAGACGATTTCGGGGCAGAAATGTCGGGAATGTTCGCTCGAGGCACCGAGAACCATTCCGAGCACCGATTTTATCTTTGTTAAATAAACAATGCTCCTACCGTCGTTCTCGCACCATCGCCAGACTTCTCGACCCATTCTGACCGGAAGTAAGATAAAATCGGAGACGATTTTGGGGCAGTAATATTGGGAATGTTCGCTCGAGGCACCGAGAACCATTCCCAGCACCGATTTTATCTTTGTTATATAAAGAATGCTCCGACCGTCGTTCTCGCAGCATCATCAGACTTCTCGACCCATTCTGACCGGAAGTAAGATAAAATCGGAGACGAATGCGGGGCAGTAATATCGGTAATGTTCGCTCGAGGCCCTGAGAACCATTCCCAGCACCGATTTTATCTTTGTTAAATAAACAATGCTCCTACCGTCGTTCTCGCCGCATCGTCAGAATGCTCGACCCATTCTGACCGGAAGTAAGACAAAATCGGGGTCGAATTCGGGGTAGTAATATCGGGAACGAACGATCGAGGCCCCGAGAACCATCCCGAGCACCGATTTTATCTTTGTTCAATAAACAATGCCGCTACCGTCGTTCTCGCAGCATCCTCAGACTTGTCGACCCTTTCTGACCGGAAGTAAGATAAAATCGGAGACGATTTCGGGGCAGTAATATCGGGAATGTTCGCTCGAGGCCCCGAGAACCATTCCGAGCACCGATTTTATCTTTGTTAAATAAACAAGACTCCTACCGTCGTTCTCGCACCATCGCCAGACTTTTCGACCGATTCTGGCCGGAAGCAAGATAAACCGGAGACGATTTCGCGAAAGGAACATCAGGAATGTTCGCTCGAGTCACTGAGAACCATTCCGAGCAACGGGTTTATCTTTGTTAAATAAAGATGGCTCCGACCGTCGTTCTCGCAGCATCGACAGACTTCTCGACCGATTCTGACCGGAAGTAAGATAAAATCGGAGACGATTTCGGGGCAGTAATATCGGGAATGTTCGCTCGAGGCACCGGGAACCATTCCGAGCACCGATTTTATCTTTGTTAAATAAACAATGCTCCGACCGTCGTTCGCGCAGTATCGTCAGATTTCTCGACCCATTCTGACCGGATGTAAGATAAAATCGGAGACGAATTCGGGGCAGTAATATCGGGAACGAACGATCGAGGCCCCGAGAATCATTCCGAGCACCGATTTTATCTTTGTTAAATAAACAATGCCCCTACCGTCGTTCTCGCTCCATCGTCAGAATGCTCGACCCATTCTGACCGGAAGTAAGATAAAATCGGAGACTATTTCGGGGCAGTAATATCCGGAATTTCCGATCGAGGCCCCGAAAACTATTCCGAGCACCGATTTTTACTTTGTTAAATAAACAATGCTCCAATCGTTGTTCTCGCTGCATCTTTAGATTTCTTGCCCCATTCTGACCGGAAGTAAGATAAAATCGGAGACGACTTCGGGGCAGTAACACCGGTAATGTTCGCTCGAGGCCCTGAGAACCATTTCGAGCACCGATTTTATCTTTGTTGAATAAACAGTGCTCCTATCGTAATTCTCGCAACATCGTCAGACTTCCCGACCGATTCTGGCCGGAAGTAAGATAAAATCGGAGACGAATTCGGGGCAGTAATATCGGTAATGTTCGCTCGAGGCCCTGAGAACCATTCCGAGCACCGATTTGATCTTTGTTAAATAAACAATGCTCCTACCGTCGTTCTCGCCGCATCGTCAGAATGCTCGACCCATTCTGACCGGAAGAAAGACAAAATCGGGGTCGAATTCGGGGCAGTAATATCGGGAACGAACGATCGAGGCCCCGAGAAACATCCCGAGCACCGATTTTATCTTTGTTCAATAAACAATGCCGCTACCGTCGTTCTCGCAGCATCCTCAGACTTGTCGACCCATTCTGACCGAAAGTAAGATAAAATCGGAGACGATTTCGGGGCAGAAATGTCGGGAATGTTCGCTCGAGGCACCGAGAACTATTCCGAGCACCGATTTTAACTTTGTTAAATAAACAATGCTCCTACCGTCGTTCTCGCACCATCGCCAGACTTCTCGACCCATTCTGACCGGAAGTAAGATAAAATCGGAGACGATTTCGGGGCAGTAATATCGGGACCGATCGCTCGAGGCACCGAGAACCATTCCCAGCACCGATTTTATCTTCGTTAAATAAAGAATGCTCCGACCGTCGTTCTCGCAGCATCGTCAGACTTCTCGACCCATTTTGACCGGAAGTGAGATAAAATCGGAGACGAATTCGGGGCAGTAATATCGGTAATATTCGCTCGAGGTCCTGAGAACCATCCTGAGCACCGATTTTATCTTTGTTAAATAAACAATTCTCCTATCGTCGTTCTCGCAGCATCGTCAGACTTCTCGACCCATTCTGACCGGAAGTAAGATAAAATCGGAGACGACTTCGGGGCAGTAACATCGGTAATGTTCGCTCGAGGCCCTGAGAACCATTCCGACCACCGATTTTATCTTTGTTAAATAAACATCGCTCCAATCGTCGTTCTCGCTGCATCTTTAGATTTCTTGCCCCATTCTGACCGGAAGTAAGATAAAATCGGAGACGAATTCGGGCCCGCAATATCGGGAAAGTTCGCTCGAGGCCCAGAGAACCATCCCGAGCACCGATTTTATCTTTGTTAAATAGACAATTCTCCTACCGTCGTTCTCGCAGCAACGTCAGACTTGTCGACCCATTCTGACCGGAAGTAAGATAAAATCGGAGACGATTTCGGGGCAGAAATGTCGGGAATGTTCGCTCGATGGACCGAGAACCATTCCGAGCACCGATTTTATCTTTGTTAAATAAAGAATGCTCCTACCGTCGTTCTCGCACCATCGTCAGACTTCTCGACCCATTCTGACCGGAAGTAAGATAAAATCGGAGACGAATTCGGGGCAGTAATATCGGTAATGTTCGCTCGAGGCCCTGAGAACCATTCCGAGCACCGATTTTATCTTTGTTAAGTAAACAATGCTCCTACCGTCGTTCTCGCCGCATCGTCAGAATGCTCGACCCATTCTGACCGGAAGTAAGACAAAATCGGGGTCGAATTCGGGGTAGTAATATCGGGAACGAACGATCGAGGCCCCGAGAACCATCCCGAGCACCGATTTTATCTTTGTCCAATAAACAATGCCCCTACCGTCGTTCTCGCAGCATACTCAGACTTGTCGACCCTTTCTGACCGGAAGTAAGATAAAATCGGAGACGATTTCGGGGCAGTAATATCGGGAATGTTCGCTCGAGGCCCCGAGAACCATTCCGAGCACCGATTTTATCTTTGTTAAATAAACAAGAATCCTACCGTCGTTCTCGCACCATCGCCAGACTTTTCGACCTATTCTGACCGGAAGTAAGATAAAATCGGAGACTTCTTCGGGGCAGTAACATCGGTAATGTTCGCTCGAGGCCCTGAGAACCATTCCGAGCAGCGATTTTATCTTTGTTAAATAAACAATGCTTCTATCGTCGTTCTCGCAGCATCCTCAGACTTGTCGACCCTTTCTGACCGGAAGTAAGATGAAATCGGAGACGAATTCGGGGCAGTAATATCGGTAATGTTCGCTCGAGGCCCTGAGAATCATTCCGAGCACCGATTTTATCTTTGTTAAATAAACAATGCTCCTACCGTCGTTCTCGCCGCATCGTCAGAATGCTCGACCCATTCTGACCGGTAGTAAGACAAAATCGGGGTCGAATTCGGGGTAGTAATATCGGGAACGAACGATCGAGGCCCCGAGAACCATCCCGAGCACCGATTTTATCTTTGTCCAATAAACAATGCCCCTACCGTCGTTCTCGCAGCATCCTCAGACTTGTCGACCCTTTCTGACCGGAAGTAAGATAAAATCGGAGACGATTTCGGGGCAGTAATATCGGGAATGTTCGCTCGAGGCCCCGAGAACCATTCCGAGCACCGATTTTATCTTTGTTAAATAAACAAGACTCCTACCGTCGTTCTCGCACCATCGCCAGACTTTTCGACCTATTCTGACCGGAAGTAAGATAAAATCGGAGACTTCTTCGGGGCAGTAACATCGGTAATGTTCGCTCGAGGCCCTGAGAACCATTCCGAGCAGCGATTTTATCTTTGTTAAATTAACAATGCTTCTATCGTCGATCTCGCAGCATCCTCAGACTTGTCGACCCTTTCTGACCGGAAGTAAGATAAAATCGGAGACGACTTCGGGGTAGTAACATCTATAATGTTCGCTCGAGGCCCTGAGAAACATTCCGAGCACCGATTTTATCTTTATTAAATAAACAATGCTCCAATCGTCGTTCTCGCTGCATCTTTAGATTTCGTGCCCCATTCTGACCGGAAGTAAGATAAAATCGGAGACGAATTCGGGCCCGTAATATCGGGAAAGTTCGCTCGAGGCCCAGAGAACCATCCCGAGCACCGATTTTATCTTTGTTAGATAAACAATTCTCCTACCGTCGTTCTCGCAGCATCGTCAGACTTGTCGACCCAATCTGACCGGAAGTAAGATAAAATCGGAGACGATTTCGGGGCAGTAATATTGGGAATGTTCGCTCGAGGCACCGAGAACCATTCCCAGCACCGATTTTATCTTTGTTAAATAAAGAATGCTCCGACCGTCGTTCTCGCAGCATCGTCAGACTTCTCGACCCATTCTGACCGGAAGTAAGATAAAATCGGAGACGAATTCGGGGCAGTAATATCGGTAATATTCGCTCGAGGCCCTGAGAACCATTTCGAGCACCGATTTTATCTTTGTTAAATAAACAATACTCGTACCGTCGTTCTCGCACCATCGCCAGACTTCTCGACCCATTCTGACCGGAAGTAACATAAAATCGGAGACGACTTCGGGGCAGTAACATCAGTAATGTTCGCTCGAGGCCCTGAGAACCATTCCGAGCACCGATTTTATCTTTGTTAAATAAACAACGCTCCAATCGTCGTTCTCGCTGCATCTTTAGATTTCTTGCCCCATTCTGACCGGAAGTAAGATAAAATCGGAGACGAATTCGGGCCCGTAATATCGGGAAAGTTCGCTCGAGGTCCAGAGAACCATCCCGAGCACCGATTTTATCTTTGTTAAATAAACAATTCTCCTACCGTCGTTCTCGCAGCATCGTCAGACTTGTCGACCCATTCTGACCGGAAGTAAGATAAAATCGGAGACGATTTCGGGGCAGAAATGTCGGGAATGATCGCTCGAGGCACCGAGAACCATTCCGAGCACCGATTTTATCTTTGTTAAATAAACAATGCTCCTACCGTCGTTCTCGCACCATCGCCAGACTTCTCGTCCCATTCTGACCGGAAGTAAGATAAAATCGGAGACGATTTCGGGGCAGAAATATCGGTAATGTTCGCTCGAGGCCCTGTGAACCATTCCGAGCACCGATTTTATCTTTGTTAAATCAACAATGCTCCTATCGTCGTTCTCGCAGCATCGTCAGACTTCCCTACCGATTCTGGCCGGAAGTAAGATAAAATCGGAGACGATTTCGCGAACGGAATATCAGGAATGTTCGCTCGAGGCACCGAGAACCATTCCGAGCACCGATTTTATCTTTGTTAAATAAAGATGGCTCCGACCGTCGTTCTCGCCCCACCGTCAGACTTCTCGACCGATTCTGACCGGAAGTAAGATTAAATCGGAGACGATTTCAGGGCAGTAATATCGGGAATGTTCGCTCGAGGCACCGAGAACCATTCCGAGCACCGATTTTATCTTTGTTAAATAAACAATGCTCCGACCGTCGTTCTCGCAGTATCGTCAGACTTGTCGACCCTTGCTAAAATCGGAGACGACTTCGGGGCAGTAACATCGGTAATGTTCGCTCGAGGCCCTGAGAACCATTTCGAGCACCGATTTTATCTTTGTTGAATAAACAGTGCTCCTATCGTAATTCTCGCAACATCGTCAGACTTCCCGACCGATTCTGGCCGGAAGTAAGATAAAATCGGAGACGATTTCGCGAAAGGAATATCAGGAATGTTCGCTCGAGGCACCGAGAATCATTCCGAGCACCGATTTTATCTTTGTTAAATAAAGATGGCTCCGACCGTCGTTCTCGCAGCATCGTCAGACTTCTCGACTGATTCTGACCGGAAGTAAGATAAAATCGGAGACGATTTCGGGGCAGTAATATCGGGAATGTTCGCTCGAGGCACCGAGAACCATTCCGAGCACCGATTTTATCTTTGTTCAATAAACAATGCTTCGACCGTCGTTCTCGCAGTATCGTCAGACTTCTCGACCCATTCTGACCGGAAGTAAGATAAAATCGGAGACGAATTCGGGGCAGTAATATCAGGAACGAAAAATCGAGGCCCCGAGAATCATTCCGAGCACCGATTTTATCTTTGTTAAATAAACAATGCCCCTACCGTCGTTCTCGCTCCATCGTCAGAATGCTCGACCCATTCTGACCGGAAGTAAGATAAAATCGGAGACTATTTCGGGGCACTAATATCCGGAATTTCCGATCGAGGCCCCGAAACCTATTCCGAGCACCGATTTTATCTTTGTTAAATAAACAATGCTCCAATCGTCGTTCTCGCTGCATCTTTGGATTTCTTGACACATTCTGACCGGAAGTAAGATAAAATCGGAGACGAATTCGGGCCCGTAATATCGGGAAAGTTCGCTCGAGGCCCCGAGAACCATCCTGAGCACCGATTTTATCTTTGTTCAATAAACAATGCCCCTACCGTCGTTCTCGCAGCATCCTCAGACTTGTCGACCCATTCTGACCGAAAGTAAGATAAAATCGGAGACGATTTCGGCGCAGAAATGTCGGGAATGTTCGCTCGAGGCACCGAGAACGATTCCGAGCACCGATTTTATCTTTTTTAAATAAACAATGCTCCTACCGTCGTTCTCGCACCATCGCCAGACTTCTCGACTCATTCTGACCGGAAGTAAGACAAAATCGGAGACGATTTCGGGGCAGTAATATGGGGAATGTTCGCTCGAGGCAGCGAGAACCATTCCCAGCACCGATTTTATCTTCGTTAAATAATGAATGCTCCGACCGTCATTCTCGCAGCATCGTCAGACTTCTCGACCCATTCTGACCGGAAGTAAGATAAAATCGGAGACGAATTCGGGGCAGTAATATCGGTAATGTTCGCTCGAGGCCCTGAGAACCATTCCGAGCACCGATTTTATCTTTGTTAAATAAACAATGCTCCTACCGTCGTTCTCGCCGCATCGTCAGAATGCTCGAACCATTCTGACCGGAAGTAAGACAAAATCGGGGTCGAATTTGGGGCAGTAATGTCGGGAACGAACGATCGAGGCCCCGAGAACCATCCCGAGCACCGATTTTATCTTTGTTCAATAAACAATGCCCCTACCGTCGTTCTCGCAGCATCCTCAGACTTGTCGACCCTTTCTGACCGGAAGTATGATCAAATCGGAGACGATTTCGGGGCAGTATTATCGGGAATGTTCGCTCGAGGCCCCGAGAACCATTCCGAGCACCGATTTTATCTTTGTTAAATAAGCAAGACTCCTACCGTCGTTCTCGCACCATCGCCAGCCTTTTCGACCTATTCTGACCGGAAGTAAGATAAAATCGGAGACGACTTCGGAGCAGTAACATCGGTAATGTTCGCTCGAGGCCCTGAGAACCATTCCGAGTACCGATTTTATCTTTGTTAAATAAATAATGCTCCTATCGTCGTTCTCGCAGCATCCTCAGACTTATCGACCCTTTCTGACCGGAAGTAAGATAAAATCGGAGACGACTTCGGGGCAGCAATATCGGTAATGTTCGCTCGAGGCCCAGAGAACCATCCCGAGCACCGATTTTATCTTTGTTAGATAAACAATGCTCCTACCGTCGTTCTCGCACCATCGCCAGACTTCTCGACCCATTCTGACCGGAAGTAAGATAAAATCGAAGACGACTTCGGGGCAGTAATATCGGGAATGTTCGCTCGAGGCACCGAGAACCATTCCCAGCACCGATTTTATCTTTGTTAAATAAAGAATGCTCCGACCGTCGATCTCGCAGCATCGTCAGACTTTTCGACCCATTCTGACCGGAAGTAAGATCCAATCGGAGACGACTTCGGGGCAGTAACATCGGTAATGTTCGCTCGCGGCCCTGAGAACCATTCCGAGCAGCGATTTTATCTTTGTTAAATAAACAATGCTCCAATCGTCGTTCTCGCTGCATCTTTAGATTTCTTGCCCCATTCTGACCGGAAGTACGATAAAATCGGAGACGAATTCGGGCCCGTAATATCGGGAAAGTTCGCTCGAGGCCCAGAGTACCATCCCGAGCACCGATTTTATCTTTGTTAAATAAACAATTCTCCTACCGTCGTTCTCGCAGCATCGTCAGACTTGTCGACCCAATCTGACCGGAAGTAAGATAAAATCGGAGACGATTTCGGGGCAGTAATATCGGGAATGTTCGCTCGAGGCCCCGAGAACCATTCCGAGCACCGATTTTATCTTTGGTAAATAAACAATACTCCTACCGTCGGTCTCGCACCATCGCCAGACTTTTCGACCCAGTCTGACCGGAAGTAAGATAAAATCGGAGACGACTTCGGGGCAGTAACATCGGTAATGTTCGCTCGAGGCCCTGAGAACCATTCCGAGCACCGATTTTATCTTTGTTAAATAAACAATGCTCCAATCGTCGTTCTCGCTGCATCTCTTGATTTCTTGCCCCATTCTGACCGGAAGTAAGATAAAATTGGAGACGAATTCCGGCCCGTAATATCGGGAAAGTTCGCTCGAGGCCCAGAGAACCATCCCGAGCACCGATTTTATCTTTGTTGAATAAACAATTCTCCTACCGTCGTTCTCGCAGCATCGTCAGACTTGTCGACCCATTCTGACCGGAAGTAAGATAAAATCGGAGACGATTTCGGGGCAGAAATGTCGGGAATGTTCGCTCGAGGTACCGAGAACCATTCCGAGCACCGATTTTATCTTTGTTAAATAAACAATGCTCCTACCGTCGTTCTCGCACCATCGCCAGACTTCTCGACCCATTCTGACCGGAAGTAAGACAAAATCGGAGACGATTTCGGGGCAGTAATATCGGGAATGTTCGCTCGAGGCATCGAGAACCATTCCCAGCACCGATTTTATCTTTGTTAAAGAAACAATGCTCCTACCGTCATTCTCGCCGCATCGTCAGATCGCTCGACCCATTCTGACCGGAAGTAAGACAAAACGGGGTCGAATGCGGGGCAGTAATATCGGGAACGAACGACCGAGGCCCCGAGAACCATCCCGAGCACCGATTTTATCTTTGTTCTATAATCAATGCCCCTACCGTCGTTCTCGCAGCATCCTCAGACTTGTCGACTCTTTCTGACCGGAAGTAAGATAAAATCGGAGACGATTTCGGGGCAGTAATATCGGGCATGTTCGCTCGAGGCCCCGAGAACCATTCCGAGCACCGATTTTATCTTTGTTAAATAAACAATGCTCCAATCGTCGTTCTCGCTGCATCTTTAGATTTCTTGCCCCATTCTGACCGGAAGTAAGATAAAATTGGAGACGAATTCGGGCCCGTAATGTCGGGAAAGTTCGATCGAGGCCCAGAGAACCATCCCGAGCACCGATTTTATCTTTGTTAAATAAACAATTCTCCTACCGTCGTTCTTGCAGCATCGTCAGACTTGTCGACCCATTCTGACTGAAAGTAAGATAAAATCGGAGACGATTTCGGGGCAGAAATGTCGGGAATGTTCGCTCGAGGCACCGAGAACCATTCCGAGCACCGATTTTAACTTTGTTAAATAAACAATGCTCCTACCGTCGTTCTCGCACCATCGCCAGACTTCTCGACCCATTCTGACCGGAAGTTAGATAAAATCGGAGACGACTTCGGGGCAGTAACATCGGTAATGTTCGCTCGAGGCCCTGAGAACCATTCCGAGCACCGATTTTATCTTTGTTAAATAAACAATGCTCCAATCGTCGTTCTCGCTGCATCTTCAGATTTCTTGCCCCATTCTGACCGGAAGTAAGATAAAATCGGAGACGAATTCGGGCCCGTAATATCGGGAAAGTTCGCTCGAGGCCCAGAGAACCATCCCGAGCACCGATTTTATCTTTGTTAAATAAACAATTCTCCTACCGTCGTTCTCGCAGCATCGTCAGACTTGTCGACCCATTCTGACCGGAAGTAAGATAAAATCGGAGACGATTTCGGGGCAGAAATGTCGGGAATGTTCGCTCGATGCACCGAGAACCATTCCGAGCACCGATTTTATCTTTGTTAAATAAAGAATGCTCCTACCGTCGTTCTCGCACCATCGTCAGACTTCTCGACCCATTCTGACCGGAAGTAAGATAAAATCGGAGACGAATTCGGGGCAGTAATATCGGTAATGGTCGCTCGAGGCCCTGAGAACCATTCCGAGCACCGATTTTATCTTTGTTAAATAAAGAATGCTCCTACCGTCGTTCTCGCACCATCGTCAGACTTCTCGACCCATTCTGACCGGAAGTAAGATAAAATCGGAGACGAATTCGGGGCAGTAATATCGGTAATGTTCGCTCGAGGCCCTGAGAACCATTTCGAGCACCGATTTTATCTTTGTTAAATAAACAATACTCCTACCGTCGTTCTCGCACCATCGCCAGACTTCTCGACCCATTCTGACCGGAAGTAAAATAAAATCGGAGACGACTTCGGGGCAGTAACATCGGTAATGTTCGCTCGAGGCCCTGAGAACCATTCCGAGCACCGATTTTATCTTTGTTAAATAAACAACGCTCCAATCGTCGTTCTCGCTGCATCTTTAGATTTCTTGCGCCATTCTGACCGGAAGTAAGATAAAATCGGAGACGAATTCGGGCCCGTAATATCGGGAAAGTTCGCTCGAGGCCCAGAGAACCATCCCGAGCACCGATTTTATCTTTGTTAAATAAACAATTCTCCTACCGTCGTTCTCGCAGCATCGTCAGACTTGTCGACCCATTCTGACCGGAAGCAAGATAAAATCGGAGACGATTTCGGGGCAGAAATGTCGGGAATGTTCGCTCGAGGCACCGAGAACCATTCCGAGCACCGATTTTATCTTTCTTAAATAAACAATGCTCCTACCGTCGTTCTCGCACCATCGCCAGACTTCTCGACCCATTCTGCCCGGAAGTAAGATAAAATCGGAGACGATTTCGGGGCAGTAATATTGGGAATGTTCGCTCGAGGCACCGAGAACCATTCCCAGCACCGATTTTATCTTTGTTAAATAAAGAATGCTCCGACCGTCGTTCTCGCAGCATCGTCAGACTTCTCGACCCATTCTGACCGGAAGTAAGATAAAATCGGAGACGAATGCGGGGCAGTAATATCGGTAATGTTCGCTCGAGGCCCTGAGAACCATTCCGAGCACCGATTTTTTCTTTGTTAAATAAACAATGCTCCTACCGTCGTTCTCGCCGCATCGTCAGAATGCTCGACCCATTCTGACCGGAAGTAAGACAAAATCGGGGTCGAATTCGGGGTAGTAATATCGGGAACGAACGATCGAGGCCCCGAGAACCATCCCGAGCACCGATTGTATCTTTGTTCAATAAACAATGCCCCTACCGTCGTTCTCGCAGCATCCTCAGACTTGTCGACCCTTTCTGACCGGAAGTAAGATAAAATCGGAGACGATTCCGGGGCAGTAATATCGGGAATGTTCGCTCGAGGCCCCGAGAACCATTCCGAGCACCGATTTTATCTTTGTTAAATAAACAAGACTCCTACCGTCGTTCTCGCACCATCGCCAGACTTTTCGACCTATTCTGACCGGAAGTAAGATAAAATCGGAGACGACTTCGGGGCAGTAACATCGGTAATGTTCGCTCGAGGCCCTGAGAACCATTTCGAGCACCGATTTTATCTTTGTTGAATAAACAGTGCTCCTATCGTAATTCTCGCAACATCGTCAGACTTCCCGACCGATTCTGGCTGGAAGTAAGATAAAATCGGAGACGATTTCGCGAAAGGAATATCAGGAATGTTCGCTCGAGGCACCGAGAATCATTCCGAGCACCGATTTTATCTTTGTTAAATAAAGATGGCCCCGACCGTCGTTCTCGCAGCATCGTCAGACTTCTCGACTGATTCTGACCGGAAGTAAGATAAAATCGG
This sequence comes from Ophion obscuratus, assembly GCA_964007375.1. NCBI lineage: Eukaryota > Metazoa > Arthropoda > Insecta > Hymenoptera > Ichneumonidae > Ophion > Ophion obscuratus. The sequence goes on from OZ023313.1 coordinate 43,570,428, forward strand.
AGACGATTTCGGGGCAGTCATATCGGGAATGTTCGCTCGAGGCACCGAGAACCATTCCGAGCACCGATTTTATCTTTGTTCAATAAACAATGCTACGACCGTCGTTCTCGCAGTATCGTCAGACTTCTCGACCCATTCTGACTGGAAGTAAGATAAAATCGGAGACGAATTCGGGGCAGTAATATCAGGAACGAAAGATCGAGGCCCCGAGAATCATTCCGAGCACCGATTTTGTCTTTGATAAATAAACAATGCCCCTACCGTCGTTCTCGCTCCATCGTCAGAATGCTCGACCCATTCTGACCGGAAGTAAGATAAAATCGGAGACTATTTCGGGGCACTAATATCCGGAATTTCCGATCGAGGCCCCGAAAACGATTCCGAGCACCGATTTTATCTTTGTTAAATAAACAATGCTCCAATCGTCGTTCTCGCTGCATCTCTTGATTTCTTGCCCCATTCTGACCGGAAGTAAGATAAAATCGGAGACGAATTCCGGCCCGTAATATCGGGAAAGTTCGCTCGAGGCCCAGAGAACCATCCCGAGCACCGATTTTATCTTTGTTGAATAAACAATTCTCCTACCGTCGTTCTCGCAGCATCGTCAGACTTGTCGACCCATTCTGACCGGAAGTAAGATAAAATCGGAGACGATTTCGGGGCAGAAATGTCGGGAATGTTCGCTCGAGGTACCGAGAACCATTCCGAGCACCGATTTTATCTTTGTTAAATAAACAATGCTCCTACCGTCGTTCTCGCACCATCGCCAGACTTCTCGACCCATTCTGACCGGAAGTAAGACAAAATCGGAGACGATTTCGGGGCAGTAATATCGGGAATGTTCGCTCGAGGCATCGAGAACCATTCCCAGCACCGATTTTATCTTTGTTAAAGAAACAATGCTCCTACCGTCATTCTCGCCGCATCGTCAGAATGCTCGACCCATTCTGACCGGAAGTAAGACAAAACGGGGTCGAATTCGGGGCAGTAATATCGGGAGCGAACGACCGAGGCCCCGAGAACCATCCCGAGCACCGATTTTATCTTTTTTCTATAAACAATGCCCCTACCGTCGTTCTCGCAGCATCCTCAGACTTGTCGACCCTTTCTGACCGGAAGTAAGATAAAATCGGAGACGATTTCGGGGCAGTAATATCGGGCATGTTCGCTCGAGGCCCCGAGAACCATTCCGAGCACCGATTTTATCTTTGTTAAATAAACAATGCTCCAATCGTCGTTCTCGCTGCATCTTTAGATTTCGTGCCCCATTCTGACCGGAAGTAAGATAAAATTGGAGACGAATTCGGGCCCGTAATGTCGGGAAAGTTCGATCGAGGCCCAGAGAACCATCCCGAGCACCGATTTTATCTTTGTTAAATAAACAATTCTCCTACCGTCGTTCTTGCAGCATCGTCAGACTTGTCGACCCATTCTGACCGAAAGTAAGATAAAATCGGAGACGATTTCGGGGCAGAAATGTCGGGAATGTTCGCTCGAGGCACCGAGAACCATTCCGAGCACCGATTTTAACTTTGTTAAATAAACAATGCTCCTACCGTCGTTCTCGCACCATCGCCAGACTTCTCGACCCATTCTGACCGGAAGTAAGATAAAATCGGAGACGACTTCGGGGCAGTAACATCGGTAATGTTCGCTCGAGGCCCTGAGAACCATTCCGAGCACCGATTTTATCTTTGTTAAATAAACAATGCTCCAATCGTCGTTCTCGCTGCATCTTCAGATTTCTTGCCCCATTCTGACCGGAAGTAAGATAAAATCGGAGACGAATTCGGGCCCGTAATATCGGGAAAGTTCGATCGAGGCCCAGAGAACCATCCCGAGCACCGATTTTATCTTTGTTAAATAAACAATTCTCCTACCGTCGTTCTCGCAGCATCCTCAGACTTGTCGACCCATTCTGACCGGAAGTAAGATAAAATCGGAGACGATGTCGGGGCAGAAATGTCGGGAATGTTCGCTCGATGCACCGAGAACCATTCCGAGCACCGACTTTATCTTTGTTAAATAAAGAATGCTCCTACCGTCGTTCTCGCACCATCGTCAGACTTCTCGACCCATTCTGACCGGAAGTAAGATAAAATCGGAGACGAATTCGGGGCAGTAATATCGGTAAAGTTCGCTCGAGGCCCTGAGAACCATTCCGAGCACCGATTTTATCTTTGTTAAATAAACAATGCTCCTACCGTCGTTCTCGCCGCATCGTCAGAATGCTCGACCCATTCTGACCGGAAGTAAGACAAAATCGGGGTCGAATTCGGGGTAGTAATATCGGGAACGATCGATCGAGGCCCCGAGAACCACCCCGAGCACCGATTTTATCTTTGTCGAATAAACAATGCCCCTACCGTCGTTCTCGCAGCATCCTCAGACTTGTCGACCCTTTCTGACCGGAAGTAAGATAAAATCGGAGACGATTTCGGGGCAGTAATATCGGGAATGTTCGCTCGAAGCCCCGAGAACCATTCCGAGCACCGATTTTATCTTTGTTAAATAAACAAGACTCCTACCGTCGTTCTCGCACCATCGCCAGACTTTTCGACCTATTCTGACCGGAAGTAAGATAAAATCGGAGACGACTTCGGGGCAGTAACATCGGTAATGTTCGCTCGAGGCCCTGAGAACCATTCCGAGCAGCGATTTTATCTTTGTTAAATAAACAATGCTCCTATCGTCGTTCTCGCAGCATCCTCAGACTTGTCGACCCTTTCTGACCGGAAGTAAGATAAAATCGGAGACGACTTCGGGGCAGTAACATCGATAATGTTCGCTCGAGGCCCTGAGAAACATTCCGAGCACCGATTTTATCTTTATTAAATAAACAATGCTCCAATCGTCGTTCTCGCTGCATCTTTAGATTTCGTGCCCCATTCTGACCGGAAGTAAGATAAAATCGGAGACGAATTCGGGCCCGTAATATCGGGAAAGTTCGCTCGAGGCCCAGAGAACCATCCCGAGCACCGATTTTATCTTTGTTAGATAAACAATTCTCCTACCGTCGTTCTCGCAGCATCGTCAGACTTGTCGACCCATTCTGACCGGAAGTAACATAAAATCGGAGACGATTTCGGGGCAGTAATATCGATAATGTTCGCTCGAGGCCCTGAGAACCATTCCGAGCACCGATTTTATCTTTGTTAAATAAACAATGCTCCTACCGTCGTTCTCGCCGCATCGTCAGAATGCTCGACCCATTCTGACCGGAAGTAAGACAAAATCGGGGTCGAATTCGGGGTAGTAATAGCGGGAACGAACGATCGAGGCCCCGAGAACCATCCCGAGCACCGATTTTATCTTTGTCCAATAAACAATGCCCCTACCGTCGTTCTCGCAGCATCGTCAGACTTGTCGACCCATTCTGACCGGAAGTAAGATAAAATTGGAGACGATTTCGGGGCAGAAATGTCGGGAATGTTCGCCGAGGCACCGAGAACCATTCCGAGCACCGATTTTATCTTTGTTAAATAAACAATGCTCCTACCGTCGTTCTCGCACCATCGCCAGACGTCTCGATCCATTCTGACCGGAAGTAAGATAAAATCGGAGACGATTTCGGGGCAGTAATATCGATAATGTTCGCTCGAGGCCCTGAGAACCATTCCGAGCACCGATTTTATCTTTGTTAAATAAACAATGCTCCTACCGTCGTTCTCGCCGCATCGTCAGAATGCTCGACCCATTCTGACCGGAAGTAAGACAAAATCGGGGTCGAATTCGGGGTAGTAATATCGGGAACGAACGATCAAGGCCCCGAGAACCATCCCGAGCACCGATTTTATCTTTGTCCAATAAACAATGCCCCTACCGTCGTTCTCGCAGCATCGTCAGACTTGTCGACCCATTCTGACCGGAAGTAAGATAAAATTGGAGACGATTTCAGGGCAGAAATGTCGGGAATGTTCGCTCGAGGCACCGAGAACCATTCCGAGCACCGATTTTATCTTTGTTAAATAAACAATGCTCCTACCGTCGTTCTCGCACCATCGCCAGACTTCTCGACCCATTCTGACCGGAAGTAAGATAAAATCGGAGACGATTTCGGGGCAGTAATATCGGGAATATTCGCTCGAGGCACCGACAACCATTCCCAGCACCGATTTTATCTTTGTTAAATAAGGAATGCTCCGACCGTCGTTCTCGCAGCATCGTCAGACTTCTCGACCCATTCTGACCGGAAGTAAGATAAAATCGGAGACGACTTCGGGGCAGTAACATCGGTAATGTTCGCTCGAGGCCCTGAGAACCATTCCGAGCACCGATTTTATCTATGTTAAATAAAGAATGCTCCGACCGTCGTTCTCGCAGCATCGTCAGACTTCTCGACCCATTCTGACCGGAAGTAAGATAAAATCGGAGACGAATGCGGGGCAGTAATATCGGTAATGTTCGCTCGAGGCCCTGAGAACCATTCCGAGCACCGATTTTATCTTTGTTAAATAAACAATGCTCCTACCGTCGTTCTCGCCGCATTGTCAGAATGCTCGACCCATTCTGACCGGAAGTAAGACAAAATCGGGGTCGAATTCGTCGAGAACCATCCCGAGCACCGATTGTATCTTTGTTCAATAAACAGTGCTCCTACCGTCGTTCTCGCAGCATCCTCAGACTTGTCGACCCTTGCTAAAATCGGAGACGACTTCGGGGCAGTAACATCGGTAATGTTCGCTCGAGGCCCTGAGAACCATTTCGAGCACCGATTTTATCTTTGTTGAATAAACAGTGCTCCTATCGTAATTCTCGCAACATCGTCAGACTTCCCGACCGATTCTGGCCGGAAGTAAGATAAAATCGGAGACGATTTCGCGAAAGGAATATCAGGAATGTTCGCTCGAGGCACCGAGAATCATTCCGAGCACCGATTTTATCTTTGTTAAATAAAGATGGCTCCGACCGTCGTTCTCGCAGCATCGTCAGACTTCTCGACTGATTCTGACCGGAAGTAAGATAAAATCGGAGACGATTTCGGGGCAGTAATATCGGGAATGTTCGCTCGAGGCACCGAGAACCATTCCGAGCACCGATTTTATCTTTGTTCAATAAACAATGCTTCGACCGTCGTTCTCGCAGTATCGTCAGACTTCTCGACCCATTCTGACCGGAAGTAAGATAAAATCGGAGACGAATTCGGGGCAGTAATATCAGGAACGAAAAATCGAGGCCCCGAGAATCATTCCGAGCACCGATTTTATCTTTGTTAAATAAACAATGCCCCTACCGTCGTTCTCGCTCCATCGTCAGAATGCTCGACCCATTCTGACCGGAAGTAAGATAAAATCGGAGACTATTTCGGGGCACTAATATCCGGAATTTCCGATCGAGGCCCCGAAACCTATTCCGAGCACCGATTTTATCTTTGTTAAATAAACAATGCTCCAATCGTCGTTCTCGCTGCATCTTTGGATTTCTTGACACATTCTGACCGGAAGTAAGATAAAATCGGAGACGAATTCGGGCCCGTAATATCGGGAAAGTTCGCTCGAGGCCCCGAGAACCATCCTGAGCACCGATTTTATCTTTGTTCAATAAACAATGCCCCTACCGTCGTTCTCGCAGCATCCTCAGACTTGTCGACCCATTCTGACCGAAAGTAAGATAAAATCGGAGACGATTTCGGCGCAGAAATGTCGGGAATGTTCGCTCGAGGCACCGAGAACCATTCCGAGCACCGATTTTAACTTTGTTAAATAAACAATGCTCCTACCGCCGTTCTCGCACCATCGCCAGACTTCTCGACCCATTCTGACCGGAAGTAAGATAAAATCGGAGACGATTTCGGGGCAGTAATATCGGGAATGATCGCTCGAGGCACCGAGAACCATTCCCAGCACCGATTTTATCTTTGTGAAATAAAGAATGCTCCGACCGTCGTTCTCGCAGCATCGTCAGACTTCTCGACCCATTTTGACCGGAAGTGAGATAAAATCGGAGACGAATTCGGGGCAGTAATATCGGTAATATTCGCTCGAGGTCCTGAGAACCATCCTGAGCACCGATTTTATCTTTGTTAAATAAACAATTCTCCTACCGTCGTTCTCGCCGCATCGTCAGACTTGTCGACCCATTCTGACCGGAAGTAAGATAAAATCGGAGACGATGTCGGGGCAGTAATATCGGGAATGTTCGCTCGAGGCCCCGAGAACCATTTCGAGCACCGATTTTATCTTTGTTAAATAAACAATACTCCTACCGTCGTTCTCGCACCATCGCCAGACTTCTCGACCCATTCTGACCGGAAGTAAGATAAAATCGGAGACGACTTCGGGGCAGTAACATCGGTAATGTTCGCTCGAGGCCCTGAGAACCATTCCGAGCACCGATTTCATCTTTGTTAAATAAACAACGCTCCAATCGTCGTTCTCGCTACATCTTTAGATTTCTTGCCCCATTCTGACCGGAAGTAAGATAAAATCGGAGACGAATTCGGGCCCGCAATATCGGGAAAGTTCGCTCGAGGCCCAGAGAACCATCCCGAGCACCGATTTTATCTTTGTCCAATAAACAATGCCCCTACCGTCGTTCTCGCAGCATCGTCAGACTTGTCGACCCATTCTGACCGGAAGTAAGATAAAATTGGAGACGATTTCAGGGCAGAAATGTCGGGAATGTTCGCTCGAGGCACCGAGAACCATTCCGAGCACCGATTTTATCTTTGTTAAATAAACAATGCTCCTACCGTCGTTCTCGCTCCATCGCCAGACTTCTCGACCCATTCTGACCGGAAGTAAGATAAAATCGGAGACGATTTCGGGGCAGTAATATCGGGAATATTCGCTCGAGGCACCGACAACCATTCCCAGCACCGATTTTATCTTTGTTAAATAAGGAATGCTCCGACCGTCGTTCTCGCAGCATCGTCAGACTTCTCGACCCATTCTGACCGGAAGTAAGATAAAATCGGAGACGACTTCGGGGCAGTAACATCGGTAATGTTCGCTCGAGGCCCTGAGAACCATTCCGAGCACCGATTTTATCTATGTTAAATAAAGAATGCTCCGACCGTCGTTCTCGCAGCATCGTCAGACTTCTCGACCCATTCTGACCGGAAGTAAGATAAAATCGGAGACGAATGCGGGGCAGTAATATCGGTAATGTTCGCTCGAGGCCCTGAGAACCATTCCGAGCACCGATTTTATCTTTGTTAAATAAACAATGCTCCTACCGTCGTTCTCGCCGCATTGTCAGAATGCTCGACCCATTCTGACCGGAAGTAAGACAAAATCGGGGTCGAATTCGTCGAGAACCATCCCGAGCACCGATTTTATCTTTGTTCAATAAACAGTGCTCCTACCGTCGTTCTCGCAGCATCCTCAGACTTGTCGACCCTTGCTGAAATCGGAGACGACTTCGGGGCAGTAACATCGGTAATGTTCGCTCGAGGCCCTGAGAACCATTTCGAGCACCGATTTTATCTTTGTTGAATAAACAGTGCTCCTATCGTAATTCTCGCAACATCGTCAGACTTCCCGACCGATTCTGGCCGGAAGTAAGATAAAATCGGAGACGATTTCGCGAAAGGAATATCAGGAATGTTCGCTCGAGGCACCGAGAATCATTCCGAGCACCGATTTTATCTTTGTTAAATAAAGATGGCTCCGACCGTCGTTCTCGCAGCATCGTCAGACTTCTCGACTGATTCTGACCGGAAGTAAGATAAAATCGGAGACGATTTCGGGGCAGTAATATCGGGAATGTTCGCTCGAGGCACCGAGAACCATTCCGAGCACCGATTTTATCTTTGTTCAATAAACAATGCTTCGACCGTCGTTCTCGCAGTATCGTCAGATTTCTCGCTCCATCGTCAGAATGCTCGACCCATTCTGACCGGAAGTAAGATAAAATCGGAGACTATTTCGGGGCACTAATATCCGGAATTTCCGATCGAGGCCCCGAAACCTATTCCGAGCACCGATTTTATCTTTGTTAAATAAACAATGCTCCAATCGTCGTTCTCGCTGCATCTTTGGATTTCTTGCCACATTCTGACCGGAAGTAAGATAAAATCGGAGACGAATTCGGGCCCGTAATATCGGGAAAGTTCGCTCGAGGCCCCGAGAACCATCCTGAGCACCGATTTTATCTTTGTTCAATAAACAATGCCCCTACCGTCGTTCTCGCAGCATCCTCAGACTTGTCGACCCATTCTGACCGAAAGTAAGATAAAATCGGAGACGATTTCGGCGCAGAAATGTCGGGAATGTTCGCTCGAGGCACCGAGAACCATTCCGAGCACCGATTTTAACTTTGTTAAATAAACAATGCTCCTACCGCCGTTCTCGCACCATCGCCAGACTTCTCGACCCATTCTGACCGGAAGTAAGATAAAATCGGAGACGATTTCGGGGCAGTAATATCGGGAATGATCGCTCGAGGCACCGAGAACCATTCCCAGCACCGATTTTATCTTTGTGAAATAAAGAATGCTCCGACCGTCGTTCTCGCAGCATCGTCAGACTTCTCGACCCATTTTGACCGGAAGTGAGATAAAATCGGAGACGAATTCGGGGCAGTAATATCGGTAATATTCGCTCGAGGTCCTGAGAACCATCCTGAGCACCGATTTTATCTTTGTTAAATAAACAATTCTCCTACCGTCGTTCTCGCCGCATCGTCAGACTTGTCGACCCATTCTGACCGGAAGTAAGATAAAATCGGAGACGATGTCGGGGCAGTAACATCGGTAATGTTCGCTCGAGGCCCTGAGAACCATTCCGAGCACCGATTTCATCTTTGTTAAATAAACAACGCTCCAATCGTCGTTCTCGCTACATCTTTAGATTTCTTGCCCCATTCTGACCGGAAGTAAGATAAAATCGGAGACGAATTCGGGCCCGCAATATCGGGAATGTTCGCTCGAGGCCCAGAGAACCATCCCGAGCACCGATTTTATCTTTGTTAAATACACAATTCTCCTACCGTCGTTCTCGCAGCATCGTCAGACTTGTCGACCCATTCTGACCGGAAGTAAGATAAAATCGGAGACGATTTCGGGGCAGAAATGTCGGGAATGTTCGCTCGAGGCACCGAGAACCATTCCGAGCACCGATTTTATCTTTGTTAAATAAACAATGCTCCGACCGTCGTTCTCGCAGTATCGTCAGACTTCTCGACCCATTCTGACCGGAAGTAAGATAAAATCGGAGACGAATTCGGGGCAGTAATATCGGGAACGAAAGATCGAGGCCCCGAGAATCATTCCGAGCACCGATTTTACCTTTGTTAAATAAACAATGCCCCTACCGTCGTTCTCGCTCCATCGTCAGAATGCTCGAACCATTCTGACCGGAAGTAAGATAAAATCGGAGACTATTTCGGGGCAGTGATATCCGGAATTTCCGATCGAGGCCCCGAAAACTATTCCGAGCACCGATTTTCTCTTTGTTAAATAAACAATGCTCCAATCATTGTCCTCGCTGCATCTTTAGATATCTTGCCCCATTCTGACCGGAAGTAAGATAAAATAGGAGACGAATTCGGGCCCGTAATATCGGGAAAGTTCGCTTGAGGCCCCGAGAACGATCCTGAGCACCGATTTTATCTTTGTTAAATAAACAATTCTCCTACCGTCGTTCTCGCAGCATCGTCAGACTTGTCGACCCATTCTGACCGGAAGTAAGATAAAATCGGAGACGATTTCGGGGCAGTAATATCGGGAATGTTCGCTCGAGGCCCCGAGAACCATTCCGAGCACCGATTTTATCTTTGTTAAATAAACAATACTCCTACCGTCGGTCTCGCACCATCGCCAGACTTTTCGACCCATTCTGACCGGAAGTAAGATAAAATCGGAGACGACTTCAGGGCAGTAACATCGGTTATGTTCGCTCGAGGCCCTGAGAACCATTCCAAGCACCGATTTTATCTTTGTTAAATAAACAATGCTCCAATCGTCGTTCTCGCTGCATCTTTTGATTTCTTGCCCCATTCTGACCGGAAGTAAGATAAAATCGGAGACGAATTCGGGCCCGTAATATCGGGAAAGTTCGCTCGAGGCCACGAGAACCATTCCGAGCACCGATTTTATCTTTGTTAAATAAACAATACTCCTACCGTCGTTCTCGCAGCATCGTCAGACTTGTCGACCCATTCTGAGCGGCAGTAAGATATAATCGGAGACGATTTCGGGGCAGAAATGTCGGGAATGTTCGCTCGAGGCACCGAGAACGATTCCGAGCACCGATTTTATCTTTTTTAAATAAACAATGCTCCTACCGTCGTTCTCGCACCATCGCCAGACTTCTCGACTCATTCTGACCGGAAGTAAGACAAAATCGGAGACGATTTCGGGGCAGTAATATGGGGAAAGTTCGCTCGAGGCAGCGAGAACCATTCCCAGCACCGATTTTATCTTCGTTAAATAATGAATGCTCCGACCGTCATTCTCGCAGCATCGTCAGACTTCTCGACCCATTCTGACCGGAAGTACGATAAAATCGGAGACGAATTCGGGGCAGTAATATCGGTAATGTTCGCTCGAGGCCCTGAGAACCATTCCGAGCACCGATGTTTTCTTTGTTAAATAAACAATGCTCCTACCGTCGTTCTCGCCGCATCGTCAGAATGCTCGAACCATTCTGACCGGAAGTAAGACAAAATCGGGGTCGAATTTGGGGCAGTAATATCGGGCACGAACGATCGAGGCCCCGAGAACCATCCCGAGCACCGATTTTATCTTTGTTCAATAAACAATGCCCCTACCGTCGTTCTCGCAGCATCCTCAGACTTGTCGACCCTTTCTGACCGGAAGTAAGATAAAATCGGAGACGATTTCGGGGCAGTATTATCGGGAATGTTCGCTCGAGGCCCCGAGAACCATTCCGAGCACCGATTTTATCTTTGTTAAATAAGCAAGACTCCTACCGTCGTTCTCGCACCATCGCCAGCCTTTTCGACCTATTCTGACCGGAAGTAAGATAAAATCGGAGACGACTTCGGAGCAGTAACATCGGTAATGTTCGCTCGAGGCCCTGAGAACCATTCCGAGTACCGATTTTATCTTTGTTAAATAAATAATGCTCCTATCGTCGTTCTCGCAGCATCCTCAGACTTGTCGACCCTTTCTGACCGGAAGTAAGATAAAATCGGAGACGACTTCGGGGCAGTAATATCGGTAATGTTCGCTCGAGGCCCTGAGAACCATTCCGAGCACCGATTTTATCTTTATAGAATAAACAATGCTCCAATCGTCGTTCTCACTGCATCTTTAGATTTCTTGCCCCATTCTGACCGGAAGTAAGATAAAATCGGAGACGAATTCGGGCCCGTAATATCGGGAAAGTTCGCTCGAGGCCCAGAGAACCATCCCGAGCACCGATTTTATCTTTGATAGATAAACAATGCTCCGACCGTCGTTCTCGCAGCATCGTCAGACTTCTCGACCCATTCTGACCGGAAGTAAGATCCAATCGGAGACGACTTCGGGGCAGTAACATCGGTAATGTTCGCTCGCGGCCCTGAGAAGCATTCCGAGCAGCGATTTTATCTTTGTTAAATAAACAATGCTCCAATCGTCGTTCTCGCTGCATCTTTAGATTTCTTGCCCCATTCTGACCGGAAGTACGATAAAATCGGAGACGAATTCGGGCCCGTAATATCGGGAAAGTTCGCTCGAGGCCCAGAGAACCATCCCGAGCACCGATTTTATCTTTGTGAAATAAAAAATTCTCCTACCGTCCTTCTCGCAGCATCGTCAGACTTGTCGACCCATTCTGACCGAAAGTAAGATAAAATCGGAGACGATTTCGGGGCAGAAATGTCGGGAATGTTCGCTCGAGGCACCGAGAACCATTCCGAGCACCGATTTTAACTTTGTTAAATAAACAATGCTCCTACAGTCGTTCTCGCACCATCACCAGACTTCTCGACTCATTCTAACCGGAAGTAAGATAAAATCGGAGACGATTTCGGGGCAGTAATATCGGGAATGATCGCTCGAGGCCCCGAGAACCATTCCCAGCACCGATTTGATCTGTGTTAAATAAAGAATGCTCCGACCGTCGATCTCGCAGCATCGTCAGAATTGTCGACCCATTCTGACCGGAAGTAAGATAAAATCGGAGACGATTTCGGGGCAGTAATATCGGGAATGTTCGCTCGAGGCCCCGAGAACCATTCCGAGCACCGATTTTATCTTTGTTAAATAAACAATACTCCTACCGTCGTTCTCGCACCACCGCCAGACTTCTCGACCCATTCTCACCGGAAATAAGATAAAATCGGAGACGACTTCGGGGCAGTAACATCGGTAATGTTCGCTCGAGGCCCTGAGAACCATTTCGAGCACCGATTGTATCTTTGTTAAATAAACAATGCTCCAATCGTCGTTCTCGCTGCATCTTTCGATTTCTTGCCCCATTCTGACCAGAAGTAAGATAAAATCGGAAACGAATTCGGGCCCGTAATATCGGGAAAGTTCGATCGAGGCCCAGAGACCCATCCCGAGCAACGATTTTATCTTTGTTAAATAAACGATTCTCCTACCGTCGTTCTCGCAGCATCGTCAGACTTGTCGACCCATTCTGACCGGAAGTAAGAAAAAATCGGAGACGATTTCGGGGCAGAAATATCGGTAATGTTCGCTCGAGGCCCTGCGAACCATTCCGAGCACCGATTTTATCTTTGTTAAATAAACAATGCTCCTATCGTCGTTCTTGCAGCATCGTCAGACTTCCCGACCGATTCTGGCAGGAAGTAAGATAAACCGGAGACGATTTCGCGAAAGGAATATCAGGAATGTTCGCTCGAGTCACCGAGAACCATTCCGAGCACCGGTTTTATCTTTGTTAAATAAAGATGGCTCCGACCGTCGTTCTCGCAGCATCGACAGACTTCTCGACCGATTCTGACCGGAAGTAAGATAAAATCGGAGACGATTTCGGGGCAGTAATATCGGGAATGTTCGCTCGAGGCACCGGCAACCATTCCGAGCACCGATTTTATCTTTGTTAAATAAACAATGCTCCGACCGTCGTTCGCGCAGTATCGTCAGATTTCTCGACCCATTCTGACCGGAAGTAAGATAAAATCGGAGACGAATTCGGGGCAGTAATATCGGGAATGTTCGCTCGAGGCCCCGAGAACCATTCCGAGCACCGATTTTATCTTTGTTAAATAAACAATACTCCTACCGTCGTTCTCGCACCACCGCCAGACTTCTCGACCCATTCTCACCGGAAATAAGATAAAATCGGAGACGACTTCGGGGCAGTAACATCGGTAATGTTCGCTCGAGGCCCTGAGAACCATTTCGAGCACCGATTGTATCTTTGTTAAATAAACAATGCTCCAATCGTCGTTCTCGCTGCATCTTTCGATTTCTTGCCCCATTCTGACCAGAAGTAAGATAAAATCGGAAACGAATTCGGGCCCGTAATATCGGGAAAGTTCGATCGAGGCCCAGAGACCCATCCCGAGCAACGATTTTATCTTTGTTAAATAAACGATTCTCCTACCGTCGTTCTCGCAGCATCGTCAGACTTGTCGACCCATTCTGACCGGAAGTAAGAAAAAATCGGAGACGATTTCGGGGCAGAAATATCGGTAATGTTCGCTCGAGGCCCTGCGAACCATTCCGAGCACCGATTTTATCTTTGTTAAATAAACAATGCTCCTATCGTCGTTCTTGCAGCATCGTCAGACTTCCCGACCGATTCTGGCAGGAAGTAAGATAAACCGGAGACGATTTCGCGAAAGGAATATCAGGAATGTTCGCTCGAGTCACCGAGAACCATTCCGAGCACCGGTTTTATCTTTGTTAAATAAAGATGGCTCCGACCGTCGTTCTCGCAGCATCGACAGACTTCTCGACCGATTCTGACCGGAAGTAAGATAAAATCGGAGACGATTTCGGGGCAGTAATATCGGGAATGTTCGCTCGAGGCACCGGCAACCATTCCGAGCACCGATTTTATCTTTGTTAAATAAACAATGCTCCGACCGTCGTTCGCGCAGTATCGTCAGATTTCTCGACCCATTCTGACCGGAAGTAAGATAAAATCGGAGACGAATTCGGGGCAGTAATATCGGGAACGAACGATCGAGGCTCCGAGAATCATTCCGAGCACCGATTTTATCTTTGTTAAATAAACAATGCCCCTACCGACGTTCTCGCTCCATCGTCAGAATGCTCGACCCATTCTGACCGGAAGTAAGATAAAATCGGAGACTATTTCGGGGCAGTAATATCCGGAATTTCCGATCGAGGCCCCGAAAACTATTCCGAGCACCGATTTTATCTTTGTTAAATAAACAATGCTCCAATCGTTGTTCTCGCTGCATCTTTAGATTTCTTGCCCCATTCTGACCGGAAATAAGATAAAATCGGAGACGAATTCGGGCCCGTAATATCGGGAAAGTTCGCTTGAGGCACCGAGAACCATCCTGAGCACCGATTTCATCTTTGTTAAATAAACAATTCTCCTACCGTCGTTCTCGCATCATCGTCAGACTTGTCGACCCAATCTGACCGGAAGTAAGATAAAATCGGAGACGATTTCGGGGCAGTAATATCGGGAATGTTCGCTCGAGGCCCCGAGAACCATTCCGAGCACCGATTTTATCTTTGGTAAATAAACAATACTCCTACCGTCGGTCTCGCACCATCGCCAGACCTTTCGACACAGTCTGACCGGAAGTAAGATAAAATCGGAGACGACTTCGGGGCAGTAACATCGGTAATGTTCGCTCGAGGCCCTGAGAACCATTCCGAGCACCGATTTTATCTTTGTTAAATAAACAATGCTCCAATCGTCGTTCTCGCTGCATCTCTTGATTTCTTGCCCCATTCTGACCGGAAGTAAGATAAAATCGGAGACGAATTCCGGCCCGTAATATCGGGAAAGTTCGCTCGAGGCCCAGAGAACCATCCCGAGCACCGACCTTATCTTTGTTGAATAAACAATTCTCCTACCGTCGTTCTCGCAGCATCGTCAGACTTGTCGTCCCATTCTGACCGGAAGTAAGATAAAATCGGAGACGATTTCGGGGCAGAAATGTCGGGAATGTTCGGTCGAGGCACCGAGAACCATTCCGAGCACCGATTTTATCTTTGTTAAATAAACAATGCTCCTACCGTCGTTCTCGCACCATCGCCAGACTTCTCGACCCATTCTGGCCGGAAGTAAGACAAAATCGGAGACGATTTCGGGGCAGTAATATCGGGAATGTTCGCTCGAGGCATCGAGAACCATTCCCAGCACCGATTTTATCTTTGTTAAATAAAGAATGCTCCGACCGTCGTTCTCGCAGCATCGTCAGACTTCTCAACCCATTCTGACCGGAAGTAAGATAAAATCGGAGACGAATTCGGGGCAGTAATATCGGTAATGTTCGCTCGAGGCCCTGAGAACCATTCCGAGCACCGATTTTATCTTTGTTAAATAAACAATGCTCCAATCGTCGTTCTCGCTGCATCTCTTGATTTCTTGCCCCATTCTGACCGGAAGTAAGATAAAATCGGAGACGAATTCCGGCCCGTAATATCGGGAAAGTTCGCTCGAGGCCCAGAGAACCATCCCGAGCACCGACCTTATCTTTGTTGAATAAACAATTCTCCTACCGTCGTTCTCGCAGCATCGTCAGACTTGTCGTCCCATTCTGACCGGAAGTAAGATAAAATCGGAGACGATTTCGGGGCAGAAATGTCGGGAATGTTCGGTCGAGGCACCGAGAACCATTCCGAGCACCGATTTTAACTTTGTTAAATAAACAATGCTCCTACCGTCGTTCTCGCACCATCGCCAGACTTCACGACCCATTCTGACCGGAAGTAAGATAAAATCGGAGACGATTTCGGGGCAGTCATATCGGGAATGATCGCTCGAGGCACCGAGAACCATTCCCAGCACCGATTTTATCTTTGTTAAATAAAGAATGCTCCGACCGTCGTTCTCGCAGCATCGTCAGACTTCTCGACCCATTCTGAGCGGAAGTAAGATAAAATCGGAGACGACTTCGGGGCAGTAACATCGGTAATGTTCGCTCGAGGCCCTGAGAACCATTCCGAGCACCGATTTTATCTTTGTTAAATAAACAATGCTCCAATCGTCGTTCTCGCTGCATCTCTTGATTTCTTGCCCCATTCTGACCGGAAGTAAGATAAAATCGGAGACGAATTCCGGCCCGTAATATCGGGAAAGTTCGCTCGAGGCCCAGAGAACCATCCCGAGCACCGACCTTATCTTTGTTGAATAAACAATTCTCCTACCGTCGTTCTCGCAGCATCGTCAGACTTGTCGTCCCATTCTGACCGGAAGTAAGATAAAATCGGAGACGATTTCGGGGCAGAAATGTCGGAAATGTTCGGTCGAGGCACCGAGAACCATTCCGAGCACCGATTTTATCTTTGTTAAATAAACAATGCTCCTACCGTCGTTCTCGCACCATCGCCAGACTTCTCGACCCATTCTGAC
The DNA here is from genome assembly GCA_964007375.1 of Ophion obscuratus. Taxonomy (NCBI): domain Eukaryota; kingdom Metazoa; phylum Arthropoda; class Insecta; order Hymenoptera; family Ichneumonidae; genus Ophion; species Ophion obscuratus. The sequence continues at coordinate 43,586,852 of OZ023313.1, forward strand.
CGGAAGTAAGACAAAATCGGAGACGATTTCGGGGCAGTAATATCGGGAATGTTCGCTCGAGGCATCGAGAACCATTCCCAGCACCGATTTTATCTTTGTTAAATAAAGAATGCTCCGACCGTCGTTCTCGCAGCATCGTCAGACTTCTCAACCCATTCTGACCGGAAGTAAGATAAAATCGGAGACGAATTCGGGGCAGTAATATCGGTAATGTTCGCTCGAGGCCCTGAGAACCATTCCGAGCACCGATTTTATCTTTGTTAAATAAACAATGCTCCAATCGTCGTTCTCGCTGCATCTCTTGATTTCTTGCCCCATTCTGACCGGAAGTAAGATAAAATCGGAGACGAATTCCGGCCCGTAATATCGGGAAAGTTCGCTCGAGGCCCAGAGAACCATCCCGAGCACCGACCTTATCTTTGTTGAATAAACAATTCTCCTACCGTCGTTCTCGCAGCATCATCAGACTTGTCGTCCCATTCTGACCGGAAGTAAGATAAAATCGGAGACGATTTCGGGGCAGAAATGTCGGGAATGTTCGGTCGAGGCACCGAGAACCATTCCGAGCACCGATTTTAACTTTGTTAAATAAACAATGCTCCTACCGTCGTTCTCGCACCATCGCCAGACTTCACGACCCATTCTGACCGGAAGTAAGATAAAATCGGAGACGATTTCGGGGCAGTCATATCGGGAATGATCGCTCGAGGCACCGAGAAACATTCCCAGCACCGATTTTATCTTTGTTAAATAAAGAATGCTCCGACCGTCGTTCTCGCAGCATCGTCAGACTTCTCGACCCATTCTGAGCGGAAGTAAGATAAAATCGGAGACGACTTCGGGGCAGTAACATCGGTAATGTTCGCTCGAGGCCCTGAGAACCATTCCGAGCACCGATTTTATCTTTGTTAAATAAACAATGCTCCAATCGTCGTTCTCGCTGCATCTTCAGATTTCTTGCACTATTCTGACCGGAAGTAAGAAAAAATCGGAGACGAATTCGGGCCCGTAATATCGGGAAAGTTCGCTCGAGGCCCAGAGAACCATCCCGAGCACCGATTTTATCTTTGTTAAAAAAACAATTCTCCTTCCGTCGTTCTCGCAGCATCGTCAGACTTGTCGACCCATTCTGACCGGAAGTAAGATGAAATCGGAGACGATTTCGGGGCAGAAATGTCGGGAATGTTCGCTCGATGCACCGAGAACCATTCCGAGCACCGATTTTATCTTTGTTAAATAAAGAATGCTCCTACCGTCGTTCTCGCCGCATCGTCAGAATGCTCGACCCATTCTGACCGGAAGTAAGACAAAATCGGGGTCGAATTCGGGGTAGTAATATCGGGAACGAACGATCGAGGCCCCGAGAACCATCCCGAGCACCGATTTTATCTTTGTCCGATAAACAATGCCCCTACCGTCGTTCTCGCAGCATCCTCAGACTTGTCGACCCTTTCTGACCGGAAGTAAGATAAAATCGGAAACGATTTCGGGGCAGTAATATCGGGAATGTTCGCTCGAGGCCCCGAGAACCATTCCGAGCACCGATTTTATCTTTGTTAAATAAACAAGACTCCTACCGTCGTTCTCGCACCATCGCCAGACTTTTCGACCTATTCTGACCGGAAGTAAGATAAAATCGGAGACGACGTCGGGGCAGTAACATCGGTAAAGTTCGCTCGAGGCCCTGAGAACCATTCCGAGCAGCGATTTTATCTTTGTTAAATAAACAAAGCTCCTATCGTCGTTCTCGCAGCATCCTCACACTTGTCGACCCTTTCTGACCGGAAGTAAGATAAAATCGGAGACGACTTCGGGGCAGTAACATCGATAATGTTCGCTCGAGGCCCTGAGAAACAATCCGAGCACCGATTTTATCTTTGTTAAATAAACAATGCTCCAATCGTTGTTCTCGCTGCATCTTTAGATTTCTTGCCCCATTCTGACCGGAAGTAAGATAAAATCGGAGACGAATTCGGGCCCGTAATATCGGGAAAGTTCGCTTGAGGCCCCGAGAACCATCCTGAGCACCGATTTTATCTTTGTTAAATAAACAATTCTCCTACCGTCGTTCTCGCAGCATCGTCAGACTTGTCGACCCAATCTGACCGGAAGTAAGATAAAATCGGAGACGATTTCGGGGCAGTAATATCGGGAATGTTCGCTCGAGGCCCCGAGAACCATTCCGAGCACCGATTTTATCTTTGTTAAATAAACAATACTCCTACCGTCGTTCTCGCACCACCGCCAGACTTCTCGACCCATTCTGACCGGAAATAAGATAAAATCGGAGACGACTTCGGGGCAGTAACATCGGTAATGTTCGCTCGAGGCCCTGAGAACCATTTCGAGCACCGATTTTATCTTTGTTAAATAAACAATGCTCCAATCGTCGATCTCGCTGCATCTTTCGATTTCTTGCCCCATTCTGACCAGAAGTAAGATAAAATCGGAAACGAATTCGGGCCCGTAATATCGGGAAAGTTCGCTCGAGGCCCAGAGAACCATCCCGAGCAACGGTTTATCTTTGTTAAATAAACGATTCTCCTACCGTCGGTCTCGCAGCATCGTCAGACTTGTCGACCCATTCTGAGCGGCAGTAAGATATAATCGGAGACGATTTCGGGGCAGAAATATCGGTAATGTTCGCTCGAGGCCCTGTGAACCATTCCGAGCACCGATTTTATCTTTATTAAATAAACAATGCTCCTACCGTCGTTCTCGCACCATCGCCAGACTTCTCGACCCATTCTGACCGGAAGTAAGACAAAATCGGAGACGATTTCGGGGCAGTAATATCGGGAATGTTCGCTCGAGGCATCGAGAACCATTCCCAGCATCGATTTTATCTTTGTTAAATAAAGAATGCTCCGACCGTCGTTCTCGCAGCATCGTCAGACTTCTCGACCCATTCTGACCGGAAGTAAGATAAAATCGGAGACGAATTCGGGGCAGTAATATCGGTAATGTTCGCTGGAGGCCCTGAGAACCATTCCGAGCACCGATTTTATCTTTGTTAAAGAAACAATGCTCCTACCGTCATTCTCGCCGCATCGTCAGAATGCTCGACCCATTCTGACCGGAAGTAAGACAAAATCGGGGTCAAATTCGGGGCAGTAATATCGGGAACGAACGACCGAGGCCCCGAGAACCATCCCGAGCACCGATTTTATCTTTGTTCTCTAAACAATGCCCCTACCGTCGTTCTCGCAGCATCCTCAGACTTGTCGGCCCTTTCTGACCGGAAGTAAGATGAAATCGGAGATGATTTCGGGGCAGTAATATCGGGCATGTTCGCTCGAGGCCCCGAGAACCATTCCGAGCACCGATTTTATCTTTGTTAAATAAACAAGACTCCTACCCTCTTTCTCGCACCATCGCCAGACTTTTCGACCCTTTCTGACCGGAAGTAAGATAAAATCGGAGACGACTTCGGGGCAGTAACATCGATAATGTTCGCTCGAGGCCCTGAGAAACATTCCGAGCACCGATTTTATCTTTATTAAATAAACAATGCTCCAATCGTCGTTCTCGCTGCATCTTTAGATTTCGTGCCCCATTCTGACCGGAAGTAAGATAAAATCGGAGACGAATTCGGGCCCGTAATATCGGGAAAGTTCGCTCGAGGCCCAGAGAACCATCCCGAGCACCGATTTTATCTTTGTTAGATAAACAATTCTCCTACCGTCGTTCTCGCAGCATCGTCAGACTTGTCGACCCATTCTGACCGGAAGTAAGATAAAATCGGAGACGATTTCGGGGCAGAAATGTCGGGAATGTTCGCTCGAGGCACCGAGAACCATTCCGAGCACCGATTTTATCTTTGTTAAATAAACAATGCTCCTACCGTCGTTCTCGCACCATCGCCAGACGTCTCGACCCATTCTGACCGGAAGTAAGATAAAATCGGAGACGATTTCGGGGCAGTAACATCGGTAATGTTCGCTCGAGGCCCTGTGAACCATTTCGAGCACCGATTTTATCTTTGTTAAATAAACAATGCTCCAATCGTCGATCTCGCTGCATCTTTCGATTTCTTGCCCCATTCTGACCAGAAGTAAGATAAAATCGGAAACGAATTCGGGCCCGTAATATCAGGAAAGTTCGCTCGAGGCCCAGAGAACCATCCCGAGCAACGGTTTATCTTTGTTAAATAAACGATTCTCCTACCGTCGGTCTCGCAGCATCGTCAGACTTGTCGACCCATTCTGACCGGCAGTAAGATATAATCGGAGACGATTTCGGGGCAGAAATATCGGTAATGTTCGCTCGAGGCCCTGTGAACCATTCCGAGCACCGATTTTATCTTTGTTAAATAAACAATGCTCCTACCGTCGTTCTCGCACCATCGCCAGACTTCTCGACCCATTCTGACCGGAAGTAAGACAAAATCGGAGACGATTTCGGGGCAGTAATATCGGGAATGTTCGCTCGAGGCATCGAGAACCATTCCCAGCATCGATTTTATCTTTGTTAAATAAAGAATGCTCCGACCGTCGTTCTCGCAGCATCGTCAGACTTCTCGACCCATTCTGACCGGAAGTAAGATAAAATCGGAGACGAATTCGGGGCAGTAATATCGGTAATGTTCGCTGGAGGCCCTGAGAACCATTCCGAGCACCGATTTTATCTTTGTTAAAGAAACAATGCTCCTACCGTCATTCTCGCCGCATCGTCAGAATGCTCGACCCATTCTGACCGGAAGTAAGACAAAATCGGGGTCAAATTCGGGGCAGTAATATCGGGAATGTTCGCTCGAGGCATCGAGAACCATTCCCAGCACCGATTTTATCTTTGTTAAATAAACAATGCTCCTACCGTCGTTCTCGCACCATCGCCAGACTTCTCGACCCATTCTGACCGGAAGTAAGACAAAATCGGAGACGATTTCGGGGCAGTAATATCGGGAATGTTCGCTCGAGGCATCGAGAACCATTCCCAGCATCGATTTTATCTTTGTTAAATAAAGAATGCTCCGACCGTCGTTCTCGCAGCATCGTCAGACTTCTCGACCCATTCTGACCGGAAGTAAGATAAAATCGGAGACGAATTCGGGGCAGTAATATCGGTAATGTTCGCTGGAGGCCCTGAGAACCATTCCGAGCACCGATTTTATCTTTGTTAAAGAAACAATGCTCCTACCGTCATTCTCGCCGCATCGTCAGAATGCTCGACCCATTCTGACCGGAAGTAAGACAAAATCGGGGTCAAATTCGGGGCAGTAATATCGGGAATGTTCGCTCGAGGCATCGAGAACCATTCCCAGCACCGATTTTATCTTTGTTAAAGAAACAATGCTCCTACCGTCATTCTCGCCGCATCGTCAGAATGCTCGACCCATTCTGACCGGAAGTAAGACAAAACGGGGTCGAATGCGGGGCAGTAATATCGGGAACGAACGACCGAGGCCCCGAGAACCATCCCGAGCACCGATTTTATCTTTGTTAAATAAACAAGACTCCTACCCTCTTTCTCGCACCATCGCCAGACTTTTCGACCCTTTCTGACCGGAAGTAAGATAAAATCGGAGACGACTTCGGGGCAGTAACATCGATAATGTTCGCTCGAGGCCCTGAGAAACATTCCGAGCACCGATTTTATCTTTATTAAATAAACAATGCTCCAATCGTCGTTCTCGCTGCATCTTTAGATTTCGTGCCCCATTCTGACCGGAAGTAAGATAAAATCGGAGACGAATTCGGGCCCGTAATATCGGGAAAGTTCGCTCGAGGCCCAGAGAACCATCCCGAGCACCGATTTTATCTTTGTTAGATAAACAATTCTCCTACCGTCGTTCTCGCAGCATCGTCAGACTTGTCGACCCATTCTGACCGGAAGTAAGATAAAATCGGAGACGATTTCGGGGCAGAAATGTCGGGAATGTTCGCTCGAGGCACCGAGAACCATTCCGAGCACCGATTTTATCTTTGTTAAATAAACAATGCTCCTACCGTCGTTCTCGCACCATCGCCAGACGTCTCGACCCATTCTGACCGGAAGTAAGATAAAATCGGAGACGATTTCGGGGCAGTAACATCGGTAATGTTCGCTCTAGGCCCTGAGAACCATTTCGAGCACCGATTTTATCTTTGTTAAATAAACAATGCTCCAATCGTCGATCTCGCTGCATCTTTCGATTTCTTGCCCCATTCTGACCAGAAGTAAGATAAAATCGGAAACGAATTCGGGCCCGTAATATCGGGAAAGTTCGCTCGAGGCCCAGAGAACCATCCCGAGCAACGGTTTATCTTTGTTAAATAAACGATTCTCCTACCGTCGGTCTCGCAGCATCGTCAGACTTGTCGACCCATTCTGACCGGCAGTAACATATAATCGGAGACGATTTCGGGGCAGAAATATCGGTAATGTTCGCTCGAGGCCCTGTGAACCATTCCGAGCACCGATTTTATCTTTGTTAAATAAACAATGCTCCTACCGTCTTTCTCGCACCATCGCCAGACTTCTCGACCCATTCTGACCGGAAGTAAGACAAAATCGGAGACGATTTCGGGGCAGTAATATCGGGAATGTTCGCTCGAGGCATCGAGAACCATTCCCAGCATCGATTTTATCTTTGTTAAATAAAGAATGCTCCGACCGTCGTTCTCGCAGCATCGTCAGACTTCTCGACCCATTCTGACCGGAAGTAAGATAAAATCGGAGACGAATTCGGGGCAGTAATATCGGTAATGTTCGCTGGAGGCCCTGAGAACCATTCCGAGCACCGATTTTATCTTTGTTAAAGAAACAATGCTCCTACCGTCATTCTCGCCGCATCGTCAGAATGCTCGACCCATTCTGACCGGAAGTAAGACAAAATCGGGGTCAAATTCGGGGCAGTAATATCGGGAACGAACGACCGAGGCCCCGAGAACCATCCCGAGCACCGATTTTATCTTTGTTCTCTAAACAATGCCCCTACCGTCGTTCTCGCAGCATCCTCAGACTTGTCGACCCTTTCTGACCGGAAGTAAGATGAAATCGGAGATGATTTCGGGGCAGTAATATCGGGCATGTTCGCTCGAGGCCCCGAGAACCATTCCGAGCACCGATTTTATCTTTGTTAAATAAACAAGACTCCTACCCTCTTTCTCGCACCATCGCCAGACTTTTCGACCTATTCTGACCGGAAGTAAGATAAAATCGGAGACGACTTCGGGGCAGTAACATCGGTAATGTTCGCTCGACGCCCTGAGATCCATTCCGAGCAGCGATTTTATCTTTGTTAAATAAACAATGCTCCTATCGTCGTTCTCGCAGCATCCTCAGACTTGTCGACCCTTTCTGACCGGAAGTAAGATAAAATCGGAGACGACTTCGGGGCAGTAACATCGATAATGTTCGCTCGAGGCCCTGAGAAACATTCCGAGCACCGATTTTATCTTTATTAAATAAACAATGCTCCAATCGTCGTTCTCGCTGCATCTTTAGATTTCGTGCCCCATTCTGACCGGAAGTAAGATAAAATCGGAGACGAATTCGGGCCCGTAATATCCGGAAAGTTCGCTCGAGGCCCAGAGAACCATCCCGAGCACCGATTTTATCTTTGTTAGATAAACAATTCTCCTACCGTCGTTCTCGCAGCATCGTCAGACTTGTCGACCCATTCTGACCGGAAGTAAGATAAAATCGGAGACGATTTCGGGGCAGAAATGTCGGGAATGTTCGCTCGAGGCACCGAGAACCATTCCGAGCACCGATTTTATCTTTGTTAAATAAACAATGCTCCTACCGTCGTTCTCGCACCATCGCCAGACGTCTCGACCCATTCTGACCGGAAGTAAGATAAAATCGGAGACGATTTCGGGGCAGTAATATCGGGAATATTCGCTCGAGGCACCGAGAACCATTCCCAGCACCGATTTCATCTTTGTTAAATAAAGAATGCTCCGACCGTCGTTCTCGCAGCATCGTCAGACTTCTCGACCCATTCTGACCGGAAGTAAGATAAAATCGGAGACGACTTAGGGGCAGTAACATCGGTAATGTTCGCTCGAGGCCCTGAGAACCATTCCGAGCACCGATTTTATCTTTGTTAAATAAACAATGCTCCAATCGTCGTTCTCGCTGCATCTTCAGATTTCTTGCCCCATTCTGACCGGAAGTAAGATAAAATCGGAGACGAATTCGGGCCCGTAATATCGGGAAGGTTCGCTCGAGGCCCAGAGAACCATCCCGAGCACCGATTTTATCTTTGTTAAATAAACAAGTCTCCTCCCGTCGTTCTCGCAGCATCGTCAGACTTGTCGACCCATTCTGACCGGAAGTGAGATAAAATCGGAGACGATTTCGGGGCAGAAATGTCGGGAATGTTCGCTCGATGCACCGAGAACCATTCCGAGCACCGATTTCATCTTTGTTAAATAAAGAATGCTCCTACCGTCGTTCTCGCACCATCGTCAGACCTCTCGACCCTTTCTGACCGGAAGTAAGATGAAATCGGAGATGATTTCGGGGCAGTAATATCGGGCATGTTCGCTCGAGGCCCCGAGAACCATTCCGAGCACCGATTTTATCTTTGTTAAATAAACAAGACTCCTACCCTCTTTCTCGCACCATCGCCAGACTTTTCGACCTATTCTGACCGGAAGTAAGATAAAATCGGAGACGACTTCGGGGCAGTAACATCGGTAATGTTCGCTCGAGGCCCTGAGATCCATTCCGAGCAGCGATTTTATCTTTGTTAAATAAACAATGCTCCTATCGTCGTTCTCGCAGCATCCTCAGACTTGTCGACCCTTTCTGACCGGAAGTAAGATAAAATCGGAGACGACTTCGGGGCAGTAACATCGATAATGTTCGCTCGAGGCCCTGAGAAACATTCCGAGCACCGATTTTATCTTTATTAAATAAACAATGCTCCAATCGTCGTTCTCGCTGCATCTTTAGATTTCGTGCCCCATTCTGACCGGAAGTAAGATAAAATCGGAGACGAATTCGGGCCCGTAATATCGGGAAAGTTCGCTCGAGGCCCAGAGAACCATCCCGAGCACCGATTTTATCTTTGTTAGATAAACAATTCTCCTACCGTCGTTCTCGCAGCATCGTCAGACTTGTCGACCCATTCTGACCGGAAGTAAGATAAAATCGGAGACGATTTCGGGGCAGAAATGTCGGGAATGTTCGCTCGAGGCACCGAGAACCATTCCGAGCACCGATTTTATCTTTGTTAAATAAACAATGCTCCTACCGTCGTTCTCGCACCATCGCCAGACGTCTCGACCCATTCTGACCGGAAGTAAGATAAAATCGGAGACGATTTCGGGGCAGTAATATCGGGAATATTCGCTCGAGGCACCGAGAATCATTCCCAGCACCGATTTCATCTTTGTTAAATAAAGAATGCTCCGACCGTCGTTCTCGCAGCATCGTCAGACTTCTCGACCCATTCTGACCGGAAGTAAGATAAAATCGGAGACGACTTAGGGGCAGTAACATCGGTAATGTTCGCTCGAGGCCCTGAGAACCATTCCGAGCACCGATTTTATCTTTGTTAAATAAACAATGCTCCAATCGTCGTTCTCGCTGCATCTTCAGATTTCTTGCCCCATTCTGACCGGAAGTAAGATAAAATCGGAGACGAATTCGGGCCCGTAATATCGGGAAGGTTCGCTCGAGGCCCAGAGAACCATCCCGAGCACCGATTTTATCTTTGTTAAATAAACAAGTCTCCTCCCGTCGTTCTCGCAGCATCGTCAGACTTGTCGACCCATTCTGACCGGAAGTGAGATAAAATCGGAGACGATTTCGGGGCAGAAATGTCGGGAATGTTCGCTCGATGCACCGAGAACCATTCCGAGCACCGATTTCATCTTTGTTAAATAAAGAATGCTCCTACCGTCGTTCTCGCACCATCGTCAGACCTCTCGACCCATTCTGACCGGAAGTAAGATAAAATCGGAGACGAATTCGGGGCAGTAATATCGGTAATGTTCGCTCGAGGCCCTGAGAACCATTTCGAGCACCGATTTTATCTTTGTTAAATAAACAATGCTCCTACCGTCGTTCTCGCCGCATCGTCAGAATGCTCGACCCATTCTGACCGGAAGTAAGACAAAATCGGGGTCGAATTCGGGGTAGTAATATCGGGAACGAACGATGGAGGCCCCGAGAACCATCCCGAGCACCGATTTTATCTTTGTCCAATAAACAATGCCCCTACCGTCGTTCTCGCAGCATCCTCAGACTTGTCGACCCTTTCTGACCGGAAGTAAGATAAAATCGGAGACGATTTCGGGGCAGTAATATCGGGAATGTTCGCTCGAGGCCCCGAGAACCATTCCGAGCACCGATTTTATCTTTGTTAAATAAACAAGACTCCTACCGTCGTTCTCGCACCATCGCCAGACTTTTCGACCTATTCTGACCGGAAGTAAGATAAAATCGGAGACGACTTCGGGGCAGTAACATCGGTAATGTTCGCTCGAGGCCCTGAGAACCATTCCGAGCAGCCATTTTATCTTTGTTGAATAAACAATGCTCCTATCGTCGTTCTCGCAGCATCCTCAGACTTGTCGACCCTTTCTGACCGGAAGGAAGATAAAATCGGAGACGACTTCGGGGCAGTAACATCGATAATGTTCGCTCGAAGCCCTGAGAAACATTTCGAGCACCGATTTTATCTTTATTAAATAACCAATGCTCCAATCGTCGTTCTCGCTGCATCTTTAGATTACGTGCCCCATTCTGACCGGAAGGAAGATAAAATCGGAGACAAATTCGGGCCCGCAATATCGGGAAAGTTCGATCGAGGCCCAGAGAACCATCCCGAGCACCGATTTTATCTTTGTTAAATAAACAATTCTCCTACCGTCGTTCTCGCAGCATCGTCAGACTTGTCGACCCATTCTGACCGAAACTAAGATAAAATCGGAGACGATTTCGGGGCAGAAATGTCGGGAATGTTCGCTCGAGGCACCGAGAACCATTCCGAGCACCGATTTTAACTTTGTTAAATAAACAATGCTCCGACCGTCGTTCTCGCAGCATCGTCAGACTTCTCGACTCATTCTGACCGGAAGTAAGATAAAATCGGAGACGAATTCGGGGCAGTAATATTGGGAATGTTCGCTCGAGGCACCGAGAACCATTCCCAGCACCGATTTTATCTTTGTTATATAAAGAATGCTCCGACCGTCGTTCTCGCAGCATCATCAGACTTCTCGACCCATTCTGACCGGAAGTACGATAAAATCGGAGACGAATGCGGGGCAGTAATATCGGTAATGTTCGCTCGAGGCCCTGAGAACCATTCCGAGCACCGATTTTATCTTTGTTAAATAAACAATGCTCCTACCGTCGTTCTCGCCGCATCGTCAGAATGCTCGACCCATTCTGACCGGAAGTAAGACAAAATCGGGGTCGAATTCGGGGTAGTAATATCGGGAACGAACGATCGAGGCCCCGAGAACCATCCCGAGCACCGATTTTATCTTTGTCCAATAAACAATGCCCCTACCGTCGTTCTCGCAGCATCCTCAGACTTGTCGACCCTTTCTGACCGGAAGTAAGATAAAATCGGAGACGATTTCGGGGCAGTAATATCGGGAATGTTCGCTCGAGGCCCCGAGAACCATTCCGAGCACCGATTTTATCTTTGTTAAATAAACAAGACTCCTACCGTCGTTCTCGCACCATCGCCAGACTTTTCGACCTATTCTGACCGGAAGTAAGATAAAATCGGAGACTTCTTCGGGGCAGTAACATCGGTAATGTTCGCTCGAGGCCCTGAGAACCATTCCGAGCAGCGATTTTATCTTTGTTAAATAAACAATGCTTCTATCGTCGTTCTCGCAGCATCCTCAGACTTGTCGACCCTTTCTGACCGGAAGTAAGATGAAATCGGAGACGAATTCGGGGCAGTAATATCGGTAATGTTCGCTCGAGGCCCTGAGAATCATTCCGAGCACCAATTTTATCTTTGTTAAATAAACAATGCTCCTACCGTCGTTCTCGCCGCATCGTCAGAATGCTCGACCCATTCTGACCGGAAGTAAGACAAAATCGGGGTCGAATTCGGGGTAGTAATATCGGGAACGAACGATCGAGGCCCCGAGAACCATCCCGAGCACCGATTTTATCTTTGTCCAATAAACAATGCCCCTACCGTCGTTCTCGCAGCATCCTCAGACTTGTCGACCCTTTCTGACCGGAAGTAAGATAAAATCGGAGACGAATTCGGGCCCGTAATATCGGGAAAGTTCGCTCGAGGCCCAGAGAACCATCCCGAGCACCGATTTTATCTTTGTTAAATAAACAATTCTCCTAACGTCGTTCTCGCAGCATCGTCAGACTTGTCGACCCATTCTGACCGGAAGTAAGATAAAATCGGAGACGATTTCGGGGCAGAAATGTCGGGAATGTTCGCTCGAGGCACCGAGAACCATTCCGAGCACCTATTTTATCTTTGTTAAATAAACAATGCTCCTACCGTCGTTCTCGCACCATCGCCAGACTTCTCGACCCATTCTGCCCGGAAGTAAGATAAAATCGGAGACGATTTCGGGGCAGTAATATTGGGAATGTTCGCTCGAGGCACCGAGGACCATTCCCAGCACCGATTTTATCTTTGTTAAATAAAGAATGCTCCGACCGTCGTTCTCGCAGCATCGTCAGACTTCTCGACCCATTCTGACCGGAAGTAAGATAAAATCGGAGACGAATGCGGGGCAGTAATATCGGTAATGTTCGCTCGAGGCCCTGAGAACCATTCCGAGCACCGATTTTATCTTTGTTAAATAAACAATGCTCCTACCGTCGTTCTCGCCGCATCGTCAGAATGCTCGACCCATTCTGACCGGAAGTAAGACAAAATCGGGGTCGAATTCGGGGTAGTAATATCGGGAACGAACGATCGAGGCCCCGAGAACCATCCCGAGCACCGATTGTATCTTTGTTCAATAAACAATGCCCCTACCGTCGTTCTCGCAGCATCCTCAGACTTGTCGACCCTTTCTGACCGGAAGTAAGATAAAATCGGAGACGATTCCGGGGCAGTAATATCGGGAATGTTCGCTCGAGGCCCCGAGAACCATTCCGAGCACCGATTTTATCTTTGTTAAATAAACAAGACTCCTACCGTCGTTCTCGCACCATCGCCAGACTTTTCGACCTATTCTGACCGGAAGTAAGATAAAATCGGAGACGACTTCGGGGCAGTAACATCGGTAATGTTCGCTCGAGGCCCTGAGAACCATTCCGAGCAGCCATTTTATCTTTGTTGAATAAACAATGCTCCTATCGTCGTTCTCGCAGCATCCTCAGACTTGTCGACCCTTTCTGACCGGAAGGAAGATAAAATCGGAGACGACTTCGGGGCAGTAACATCGATAATGTTCGCTCGAAGCCCTGAGAAACATTTCGAGCACCGATTTTATCTTTATTAAATAACCAATGCTCCAATCGTCGTTCTCGCTGCATCTTTAGATTACGTGCCCCATTCTGACCGGAAGGAAGATAAAATCGGAGACAAATTCGGGCCCGCAATATCGGGAAAGTTCGATCGAGGCCCAGAGAACCATCCCGAGCACCGATTTTATCTTTGTTAAATAAACAATTCTCCTACCGTCGTTCTCGCAGCATCGTCAGACTTGTCGACCCATTCTGACCGAAACTAAGATAAAATCGGAGACGATTTCGGGGCAGAAATGTCGGGAATGTTCGCTCGAGGCACCGAGAACCATTCCGAGCACCGATTTTAACTTTGTTAAATAAACAATGCTCCGACCGTCGTTCTCGCAGCATCGTCAGACTTCTCGACTCATTCTGACCGGAAGTAAGATAAAATCGGAGACGAATTCGGGGCAGTAATATTGGGAATGTTCGCTCGAGGCACCGAGAACCATTCCCAGCACCGATTTTATCTTTGTTATATAAAGAATGCTCCGACCGTCGTTCTCGCAGCATCATCAGACTTCTCGACCCATTCTGACCGGAAGTACGATAAAATCGGAGACGAATGCGGGGCAGTAATATCGGTAATGTTCGCTCGAGGCCCTGAGAACCATTCCGAGCACCGATTTTATCTTTGTTAAATAAACAATGCTCCTACCGTCGTTCTCGCCGCATCGTCAGAATGCTCGACCCATTCTGACCGGAAGTAAGACAAAATCGGGGTCGAATTCGGGGTAGTAATATCGGGAACGAACGATCGAGGCCCCGAGAACCATCCCGAGCACCGATTTTATCTTTGTCCAATAAACAATGCCCCTACCGTCGTTCTCGCAGCATCCTCAGACTTGTCGACCCTTTCTGACCGGAAGTAAGATAAAATCGGAGACGATTTCGGGGCAGTAATATCGGGAATGTTCGCTCGAGGCCCCGAGAACCATTCCGAGCACCGATTTTATCTTTGTTAAATAAACAAGACTCCTACCGTCGTTCTCGCACCATCGCCAGACTTTTCGACCTATTCTGACCGGAAGTAAGATAAAATCGGAGACTTCTTCGGGGCAGTAACATCGGTAATGTTCGCTCGAGGCCCTGAGAACCATTCCGAGCAGCGATTTTATCTTTGTTAAATAAACAATGCTTCTATCGTCGTTCTCGCAGCATCCTCAGACTTGTCGACCCTTTCTGACCGGAAGTAAGATGAAATCGGAGACGAATTCGGGGCAGTAATATCGGTAATGTTCGCTCGAGGCCCTGAGAATCATTCCGAGCACCAATTTTATCTTTGTTAAATAAACAATGCTCCTACCGTCGTTCTCGCCGCATCGTCAGAATGCTCGACCCATTCTGACCGGAAGTAAGACAAAATCGGGGTCGAATTCGGGGTAGTAATATCGGGAACGAACGATCGAGGCCCCGAGAACCATCCCGAGCACCGATTTTATCTTTGTCCAATAAACAATGCCCCTACCGTCGTTCTCGCAGCATCCTCAGACTTGTCGACCCTTTCTGACCGGAAGTAAGATAAAATCGGAGACGAATTCGGGCCCGTAATATCGGGAAAGTTCGCTCGAGGCCCAGAGAACCATCCCGAGCACCGATTTTATCTTTGTTAAATAAACAATTCTCCTAACGTCGTTCTCGCAGCATCGTCAGACTTGTCGACCCATTCTGACCGGAAGTAAGATAAAATCGGAGACGATTTCGGGGCAGAAATGTCGGGAATGTTCGCTCGAGGCACCGAGAACCATTCCGAGCACCTATTTTATCTTTGTTAAATAAACAATGCTCCTACCGTCGTTCTCGCACCATCGCCAGACTTCTCGACCCATTCTGCCCGGAAGTAAGATAAAATCGGAGACGATTTCGGGGCAGTAATATTGGGAATGTTCGCTCGAGGCACCGAGGACCATTCCCAGCACCGATTTTATCTTTGTTAAATAAAGAATGCTCCGACCGTCGTTCTCGCAGCATCGTCAGACTTCTCGACCCATTCTGACCGGAAGTAAGATAAAATCGGAGACGAATGCGGGGCAGTAATATCGGTAATGTTCGCTCGAGGCCCTGAGAACCATTCCGAGCACCGATTTTATCTTTGTTAAATAAACAATGCTCCTACCGTCGTTCTCGCCGCATCGTCAGAATGCTCGACCCATTCTGACCGGAAGTAAGACAAAATCGGGGTCGAATTCGGGGTAGTAATATCGGGAACGAACGATCGAGGCCCCGAGAACCATCCCGAGCAC
The DNA here is from genome assembly GCA_964007375.1 of Ophion obscuratus. Taxonomy (NCBI): domain Eukaryota; kingdom Metazoa; phylum Arthropoda; class Insecta; order Hymenoptera; family Ichneumonidae; genus Ophion; species Ophion obscuratus. The sequence goes on from OZ023313.1 coordinate 43,602,484, forward strand.
CGATTGTATCTTTGTTCAATAAACAATGCCCCTACCGTCGTTCTCGCAGCATCCTCAGACTTGTCGACCCTTTCTGACCGGAAGTAAGATAAAATCGGAGACGATTCCGGGGCAGTAATATCGGGAATGTTCGCTCGAGGCCCCGAGAACCATTCCGAGCACCGATTTTATCTTTGTTAAATAAACAAGACTCCTACCGTCGTTCTCGCACCATCGCCTGACTTTTCGACCTATTCTGACCGGAAGTAAGATAAAATCGGAGACGACTTCGGGGCAGTAACATCGGTAATGTTCGCTCGAGGCCCTGAGAACCATTTCGAGCACCGATTTTATCTTTGTTGAATAAACAGTGCTCCTATCGTAATTCTCGCAACATCGTCAGACTTCCCGACCGATTCTGGCTGGAAGTAAGATAAAATCGGAGACGATTTCGCGAAAGGAATATCAGGAATGTTCGCTCGAGGCACCGAGAATCATTCCGAGCACCGATTTTATCTTTGTTAAATAAAGATGGCCCCGACCGTCGTTCTCGCAGCATCGTCAGACTTCTCGACTGATTCTGACCGGAAGTAAGATAAAATCGGAGACGATTTCGGGGCAGTAATATCGGGAATGTTCGCTCGAGGCACCGAGAACCATTCCGAGCACCGATTTTATCTTTGTTCAATAAACAATGCTTCGACCGTCGTTCTCGCAGTATCGTCAGACTTCTCGACCCATTCTGACTGGAAGTAAGATAAAATCGGAGACGAATTCGGGGCAGTAATATCAGGAACGAAAGATCGAGGCCCCGAGAATCATTCCGAGCACCGATTTTGTCTTTGATAAATAAACAATGCCCCTACCGTCGTTCTCGCTCCATCGTCAGAATGCTCGACCCATTCTGACCGGAAGTAAGATAAAATCGGAGACTATTTCGGGGCACTAATATCCGGAATTTCCGATCGAGGCCCCGAAAACGATTCCGAGCACCGATTTTATCTTTGTTAAATAAACAATGCTCCAATCGTCGTTCTCGCTGCATCTTTGGATTTCTTGCCACATTCTGACCGGGAGTAAGATAAAATCGGAGACGAATTCGGGCCCGTAATATCGGGAACGTTCGCTCGAGGCCCCGAGAACCATCCTGAGCACCGATTTTATCTTTGTTCAATAAACAATTCTCCTACCGTCGTTCTCGCAGCATCGTCAGACTTGTCGACCCATTCTGACCGGAAGTCAGATAAAATCGGAGACGATTTCGGGGCAGAAATGTCGGGAATGTTCGCTCGAGGCACCGAGAACCATTCCGAGCACCGATTTTATCTTTGTTAAATAAACAATGCTCCTACCGTCGTTCTCGCTCCATCGCCAGACTTCTCGACCCATTCTGACCGGAAATAAGATAAAATCGGAGACGATTTCGGGCCAGTAATATTGGGAATTTTCGCTCGAGGCACCGAGAACCATTCCCAGCACCGATTTTATCTTTGTTCAATAAAGAATGCTCCAACCGTCGTTCTCGCAGCATCGTCAGACTTCTCGACCCATTCTGACCGGAAGTAAGATAAAATCGGAGACGAATTCGGGGCAGTAATATCGGTAATGTTCGCTCGAGGCCCTGAGAACCATTTCGAGCACCGATTTTATCTTTGTTAAATAAACAATACTCCTACCGTCGTTCTCGCACCATCGCCAGACTTCTCGACCCATTCTGACCGGAAGTAAAATAAAATCGGAGACGACTTCGGGGCAGTAACATCGGTAATGTTCGCTCGAGGCCCTGAGAACCATTCCGAGCACCGATTTTATCTTTGTTAAATAAACAACGCTCCAATCGTCGTTCTCGCTGCATCTTTAGATTTCTTGCCCCATTCTGACCGGAAGTAAGATAAAATCGGAGACGAATTCGGGCCCGTAATATCGGGAAAGTTCGCTCGAGGCCCAGAGAACCATTCCGAGCACCGATTTTATCTTTGTTAAATAAACAATGCTCCTACCGTCGTTCTCGCACCATCGCCAGACTTCTCGACCCATTCTGACCGGAAGTAAGATAAAATCGGAGACGATTTCGGGGCAGTAATATTGGGAATGTTCGCTCGAGGCACCGAGAACCATTCCTAGCACCGATTTTATCTTTGTTAAATACAGAATGCTCCAACCGTCGTTCTCGCAGCATCGTCAGACTTCTCGACCCATTCTGACCGGAAGTAAGATAAAATCGGAGACGAATTCGGGGCAGTAATATCGGTAATGTTCGCTCGAGGCCCTGAGAACCATTCCGAGCACCGATTTTATCTTTGTTAAATAAACAATGCTCCTACCGTCGTTCTCGCCGCATCGTCAGAATGCTCGACCCATTCTGACCGGAAGTAAGACAAAATCGGGGTCGAATTCGGGGCAGTAATTCGGGAACGAACAATCGAGGCCCCGAGAATCATCCCGAGCACCGATTTTATCTTTGTTCAATAAACAATGCCCCTACCGTCGTTCTCGCAGCATCCTCAGACTTGTCGACCCATTCTGACCGAACGTAAGATAAAATCGGAGACGATTTCGGGGCAGAAATGTCGGGAATGTTCGCTCGAGGCACCGAGAACCATTCCGAGCAGCGATTTTAACTTTGTTAAATAAACAATGCTCCTACCGTCGTTCTCGCACCATCGCCAGACTTCTCGACCCATTCTGACCGGAAGTAAGATAAAATCGGAGACGATTTCGGGGCAGTAATATCGGGAATGATCGCTCGAGGCACCGAGAACCATTCCCAGCACCGATTTTATCTTTGTTAAATAAAGAATGCTCCGACCGTCGTTCTCGCAGCATCGTCAGACTTCTCGACCCATTTTGACCGGAAGTGAGATAAAATCGGAGACGAATTCGGGGCAGTAATATCGGTAATATTCGCTCGAGGTCCTGAGAACCATCCTGAGCACTGATTTTATCTTTGTTAAATAAACAATTCTCCTACCGTCGTTCTCGCAGCATCGTCAGACTTGTCGACCCATTCTGACCGGAAGTAAGATAAAATCGGAGACGACGTCGGGGCAGTAATATCGGGAATGTTCGCTCGAGGCCCCGAGAATCATTTCGAGCACCGATTTTATCTTTGTTAAATAAACAATACTCCTACTGTCGTTCTCGCACCATCGCCAGACTTCTCGACCCATTCGGACCGGAAGTAAGATAAAATCGGAGACGACTTCGGGGCAGTAACATCGGTAATGTTCGCTCGAGGCTCTGAGAACCATTCCGAGCACCGATTTTATCTTTGTTAAATAAACAACGCTCCAGTCGTCGTTCTCGCTGCATCTTTAGATTTCTTGCCCCATTCTGACCGGAAGTAAGATAAAATCGGAGACGAATTCGGGCCCGCAATATCGGGAAAGTTCGCTCGAGGCCCAGAGAACCATCCCGAGCACCGATTTTATCTTTGTTAAATACACAATTCTCCTACCGTCGTTCTCGCAGCATCGTCAGACTTGTCGACCCATTCTGACCGGAAGTAAGATCAAATCGGAGACGATTTCGGGGCAGAAATGTCGGGAATGTTCGCTCGAGGCACCGAGAACCATTCCGATCACCGATTTTATCTTTGTTAAATAAACAATGCTCCTACCGTTGTACTCGCACCATCGCCAGACTTCTCGACCCATTCTGACCGGAAGTAAGATAAAATTGGAGACGATTTCGGGGCAGTAATATTGGGAATGTTCGCTCGAGGCACCGAGAACCATTCCCAGCACCGATTTTATCTTTGTTAAATAAGGAATGCTCCGACCGTCGTTCTCGCAGCATCGTCAGACTTCTCGACCCATTCTGACCGGAAGTAAGATAAAATCGGAGACGAATTCGGGGCAGTAATATCAGGAACGAAAGATCGAGGCCCCGAGAATTATTCCGAGCACCGATTTTATCTTTGTTAAATAAACAATGCCCCTACCGTCGTTCTCGCTCCATCGTCAGAATGCTCGACCCATTCTGACCGGAAGTAAAATAAAATCGGAGACTATTTCGGGGCACTAATATCCGGAATTTCCGATCGAGGCCCCGAAAACTATTCCGAGCACCGATTTTATCTTTGTTAAATAAACAATGCTCCAATCGTCGTTCTCGCTGCATCTTTAGATTTCTTGCCACATTCTGACCGGAAGTAAGATAAAATCGGAGACGAATTCGGGCCCGTGATATCGGGAAAGTTCGCTCGAGGCCCCGAGAACCATCCTGAGCACCGATTTTATCTTTGTTAAATAAACAATTCTCCTACCGTCGTTCTCGCAGCATCGTCAGACTTGTCGACCCATTCTGACCGGAAGTCAGATAAAATCGGAGACGATTTCGGGGCAGAAATGTCGGGAATGTTCGCTCGAGGCACCGAGAACCATTCCGAGCACCGATTTTATCTTTGTTAAATAAACAATGCTCCTACCGTCGTTCTCGCACCATCGCCAGACTTCTCGACCCATTCTGACCGGAAGTAAGATAAAATCGGAGACGATTTCGGGGCAGTAATATTGGGAATGTTCGCTCGAGGCACCGAGAACCATTCCCAGCACCGATTTTATCTTTGTTAAATAAAGAATGCTCCGACCGTCGTTCTCGCAGCATCGTCAGACTTCTCGACCCATTCTGACCGGAAGTAAGATAAAATCGGAGACGAATTCGGGGCAGTAATATCGGTAATGTTCGCTCGAGGCCCTGAGAACCATTCAGAGCACCGATTTTATCTTTGTTAAATAAACAATGCTCCTACCGTCGTTCTCGCCGCATCGTCAGAATGCTCGACCCATTCTGACCGGAAGTAAGACAAAATCGGGGTCGAATTCGGGGCAGTAATATCGGGAACGAACGATCGAGGCTCCGAGAACCATCCCGAGTACTGATTTTATCTTTGTTCAATAAACAATGCCCCTACCGTCGTTCTCGCAGCATCCTCAGACTTGTCGACCCTTTCTGACCGGAAGTAACATAAAATCGGAGACGACTTCTGGGCATTAATATCGGGAATGTTCGCTCGAGGCCCTGAGAACCATTCCGAGCACCGAATTTATCTTTGTTAAGTAAACAATGCTCCTATCGTCGTTCTCGCAGCATCGTCAGACTTCCCGACCGATTCTGACCGGAAGTAAGATAAAATCGGATACGATTTCGCGACAGGAATATCAGGAATGTTCGCTCGAGGCACCGAGAACCATTCCGAGCACCGATTTTATTTGGGGCCATTATTGGTTGTTCTTTGTTTCGGTTTCGAAACAACCATCGTGGTTGTTCTCCACATAAAACCATGAAAACAAAGAGTAGAAATTTTGTTTATCGCTCTTATCACTCAATTTCGAGCGAAAATTTCGTTTATCGCGCTATATAAGAAAATATTTTAGAAGCAATAGAGCGAGACCCGACAACGAGCACGCGCGCCGTTGCCCGAGCTTTAAATGTGAGTGCTTCGACGGTGCAGCGAATTTTGAAAGCGGAAGGTCTGCACCCATTCCACTACAGTCGTGTCCAAGGCCTAATAGAAGGTGACTACGTAAGACGTGTCGGGTTTTGTCGTTGGCTCCTTCAGCAACACGAGGAGGACGACTGATTTTTAGAACGCATCATTTTTACGGATGAAAGTTCGTTCGGAAGAAACGGCATGTGGAACAGTAAAAACTTCCACTGCTGGATGCCGAAAAATCAAAATCCGCACCTTATTGTCGAAGCGCGACACCAACACCGTTTTCCGCCGCTGAATGTGTGGTCAGGAATAATGGGGAATAGTCTGGTAAGCTTTTCACGCATTGGCAAGGTATATGAAATAACAAGGAAAAAAACGCCAAGTAATAAAACAATTCTCTCGAACACATCATCAGCTGTTTATTATCTACACAATTCTAATTAACGTCGAAATATTTTTACTTTCATTTCAAATAATGGTTTTTTTTAGATTATTACTTTTTAAATTTAAACGTATAAAACAAGAGAAATAGCTTTGTTTAAATTAACAAGCCAAGCGCGTTTACTAAGAATGTACACAAAATTGTCAAATCCTAGAGATAATATGTTTCGTAATATTTTATTTTGAAAAACCATATTACTATTACAATTTAAATACTCGAATCGCGATTACACAAAAGTACAACGCATGTACCACACGAGTACACTGGGAATGCTGTGCAACATGACTGGCGTGCATGGTTAAGAAAAAAAGTTCGGAAAGATGCACTATTTTCTCACATAATGGTTCTTACCGCCTGCATAAATAACTTTAGCAACAATTTATCTACGATAATTATTTCGAATTGTAAAATCACATCAGTTACCGCATCAGGTATATTAGAAAATGTTATGAATGAGATGTTTGACTGTACTTGGATACACTATCGAAAGTGGAACGATAGGCATCCCGTGCGGAAATTGAATTAGGGCTTTGGCCGGGCCCATATAGAATTTCCCTAACATTAATAGGGCTCTAATCGGGTAGCCTCACATGGGCCCTTGATGGCCGGTCACACTTTGCTACTGAGGGCCATTAAAGGCAGAATAATGAGGGCCTTCAAGGATGCCTGATCGACGCCTCATGTAAACCATGGTGTGCCCATAAGTTATCCCTGTCAATGGATATGCTCACGTGTGTGTAAATGCATGTGTTTCTGCGTATATGTGTCCGTTTACATAAGGTCACAATACACTGCCAAATTTTTTAAATTTATTTACATAGGATCTATTTAAATGAGATCGGTTTTTTCCTCGTCTCACGGCCTTCTACGATCTTATTTGTTTCAAAAATATTTTTTTATTCTTTTCAGCTACTCTTTTTAAATATCAAATATATTCAAATCGAATAAATAAAGATTCGATTCAAATAAATCTTTATTTGCTAACAATGTACACTGTAAATCGAAGTGTACTATGTGCAATAAAATATTTCATAAATCCAAAATGAAATTAAACACTTAATTGAGAGTTTACGACAACGATTTTGTATCGTTATTCGTCATGCCCTGACCTTTCGGAATGATTATTTTCGAAGAAAATATTCCACCTATATCGGTATAAAACGTAGTACCTATCTACTCATAGCTACGCACGCTGCCCCTATGCTACCGCGTGCTTGTAACATCTTCGTCGCAGATATGGCATAAGAGACCAAATTAATTCCTATAATTATTTGCTGTATCACATAAACAATATCAATTAGTTGATATAATTGTGATATTAACTATCACAACGCGAAATAATTTTTCATGTGGAAAGTATTCGGCGAAAATAGTCACTATAAAAATGTAAAAAAAAAACCGAATGGGATTGTTCAAACATACGCGCTGGCATCACTCCATGAGTGAATAAGGCAATAAGAATAATATGTAATTTTTTGAAGGATTTGTAAATGTCATATATAATAATTTTTAATGCCCTCACGTTTTTATCCTATTTTTACCTTTTATCGAATAATTGAGTGTAGTAATTAAAATACCACAAACGATTTAGTCCAAGCTATGTATACTGGTCCGTTTCCTATAATACCCAAACCTGGCCTTCTTGTGGCAATCCTGACAGGGATTGCCATAATAGGACCCGCAAAGGCCCTTATTATGCCAACCCCTGTCGGGATTGCCATATAAGGCTTCACTGATAGGGAAAGCCTCAAATAAGCCCTTCAAGGCCCTTATTTTTATGAGGGATGTCCTATCAATTTTCCGCACGGGATTTAGAGTAATATCGATACTTCTTTTTCACCAGCAAGCGCGGCGCACGGTAATTTAAAATCTTCAGCCTGCCAAAACAATGTTCAGTAGACCAAAATTTATCCAACGCAATAGATTTCATGAGATGCGTGTCGGTTCTGCAATGAAGTAAATACAAAGTGAATACTTCCATAAGTTTTCAAAATTCGCACCTAAAATGAAATTTCAAGACCCGTCTGGTCTAGGGGTACATCACTGATTTAATGTTTTATTCTCTGCGAAATCAGAAACTTCGTTCGCAGTTACATAATAGGTTGCTTTAATTTATGTTTTTCGTAACCTGAATGTCAAGTTGTTGAGAAAAGGACATCCTTGCCCGACCTTTTTTTTTCTTTACCATGTACGTCAAGTCGTTATACAGCATTTCCAATGCACTTGTGTGATACATACACCGCCGCTCAAAAGTTTGGATACACCAGTTGATATTTCTTGCCGCACTGAAAGTTCGATAGCTCCGTCCAAAAAAAGATAACCAAATTTAATGAACAGTGTTTTGAAGGGAACAAATTCAGCTTTGTTTTGCTTTTTCAAATATTGTTAATGACTTTTTTTCGATCCCTTTATGTCCTTTTGTATGTGACCCTTTTCGGCTATTTTTCGACCATCAAGAATTGGGCGCAGATTTTGTAGCACATTTTTTTGTCATTTTTAACCATGATAAACTTCAAAGGGGTAGCGGAAGCTCCGTTTTCGTTTTTTGAAAAATTTCGTACGATTTTTTATCACAAAGTTATTTATTTTTTGGCTAAAAAAGGCAAATTTTGGAAAATGCAACGTAACTCAAGAACTAGAATTTACGTGTTTATGTTAGAAATGTGAAAAGTTGCGTAATTCTGTACTGGAACGCCTCCATTTTTTTCAGAATTTTCCTTTGAGATTTTTTTTTTACTATTTTCGTTCGGAACTCCGATGAGTAGGATGGCTTAACTCGAAAAGTATGGCGTTTAGGAAAATATCGGGAGAAAAAACTTCTATAATTTTCGACTTTGAAGTCGCTTAATTTTTTTCAGAACTAAAAAAATCGTAATTTTTTTGGTCGAAAGCCGGAGAATCGTTTAAACAATTGATTGGCGTATCTCGAAAACTATTGACTTGGAGATAAAATGTCAAGAGGGGAAAATGTTGCAGTGTTTCGTTTTGAATAGTTGCAATTTTATCAGATTTTTGTCCAAGTTTTTTTTTTCAGGTCGTCGAGGTACTTTTACCAAAAATGTATCGCGAACCCTAATACAAACCGGTGCAATCTCCAAATTATTTGCACTTGCTTTTGTATGCTAACAAATAGTCAATTGAGTCACTTACCTCTTTTATACGGGTTTTTCGTCGAAAAAACCGCCTTTGGCTTTGAGTACCACGTTCGCGACTCGCGGCATTCGCGCGATTAATTTATCTATTTGGTCTTTGCCGAGACTCGCCCATGAATGTAAAATTAAAAAGTTTTTCCTCGTGATATTTTGTCCTCAACGCCATACTTTTCGAGTTACGTCTTCCTACTGATCAGAGTTCCGAACGAAAGTAGTTTAAAAAAGTCTCAAAGAAAAATTCTGAAGAAATTCCAAGCGATCCAGTATAAAATGATGAAACTTTTTACATCTTTGACATGTCCTCGTAAACCCTACCGTTCTTGAGTTACGTTGCATTTTCCAAAATGTATCTTTTTTAGCAAAAAAATTAAAGAACTTTGCGAAAGAAATCGCGCGGATCTTTAAAAAAATGAAAATGGAGCTTCTGCTACCCCTTTCAAGTTTATCATAGTTAAAAATGACAAAAAAATGTTCGACAAGTTGTGCGCCCAATTCTCCATGGTCGAAAAATAACCAAAAGTTTATAAAAGAATCATAAAAAATATTTCAAAAAGGCAAAATAAAGGTAAATTTGTTCCCTTCTAAACGCCGTTCATTAAATTTGGTTATCTTTTTTTTACGGAGCTATCTAAAAAGAAATATCGACTGGGTTATCCAAACTTTTGAGCGGCAGTGTACGTTGGGCTTTTATGTAATCGTGGTTCGATTTTTTATTATAACAGTAATATGGTTGGAAAAAAGAAATTGCGAAACATATTATTTCTACGATTTGACAGTTTCGTGTACATTCCTAGTTAACGCGCTTGGCTTTTTTATAACAAATTATTCCACTTTTTTTATACGTCTAAATTTAAAAAGTAATAATCTTAATAAAACCACTGTTTGAAATAAAATAAAAAATATTTCGAGGTTAAATAGAATTTTGTAGATAGTGAAGCATCTCATAATGTTTTCAAGAGAATTTTTTATACTTGGCGTTTTTTTACTTGTTATTGTTTTCTAGGAAGATTTCTCATCTTTTTTAAACTGAAATACACTACTCGAATAAATTACAGGAAAAAAAAATTTCTTAAATTTTTTTAGTGTTTTTTGAAGCGCCTGTATCTGTGAGAAAAGTGGTCGTATCGAGATGAAAACAAAAGCATTTTGAAGCTTCAAGTTTCTAGTTTTCCGATCTGGCAAAACATGTGGGCTACGGTTATCGCACAATCAGAAGAAATAGTCCGACACAAAAATTTTAGATTTTTTTCGGTTTTTTTTTTCGATCGTCCACGGTCTCCGGCGATTTTTTTCCAGTTAAATCGATGAATAGACCAGTTAGTTTGTTTATTCAGCTTCAATTTCTTTTTTTGGTCTCTCTACGCTAATTTTTGGCTGAGATATCCAACTTTGAATGAAAAAAGATCCTTTTGTTTTTTATCATTCATATCTCAGTAACCAATGATCGCACAGGGAATTAAACAGCAGCTTTGAAAATTTGCTACAAAACGCTTTTATTGATTTTTGAGAAAAACATTTTTTTCACCCTTGACATTAATTGGAAAAAAGTACCAAGTAATGACTTTTTATGGTTTTTCAGTAAATCTACCACGACTTCGCAAATATTGATGGAAAGACGAATGCTGCCTGCTTTTTTTCAGCCTAATGTACCCCCAACAGCCCTGTAATTTTCAAATTGCTCCATCGATCCGTTTTTCCGGACCGGTGGATCAAAGTTTTACAAAACAATTGTACATTTTTCTGAGGTTGGGTAAAAAAATTAATCAAAAGTTTTTGGAAACGTCAACTTTTTGTTATCCGTGATCATGCCTAGGCGGCATTTATCTGAGCCAGAAGTCGCTCGGCTAGTGACTGTTGTCGAAGATGGTTACAGTTATATGATGATGATAGACAGAAGATTAGGTCTGGAAAAAAACTGTTTTTGGTAACCCCTTAACGTTCGCAGAAAATATCGAGAATTCATCGCATAAATGTTCTCAGATTCGTCAATACAGCCTGAGGGTATCAACTTTCAAATAATGCAATTGAAGATGAGTGAAATTATGGTTCGCAAAGGCACAATCATGTCTAATATGAGTCAGTATTGTTTCCTGAAATAGTTTACATATTTTCAAATAAAAATTCAAAATTTTTGAAAAATATTTTTCAATTTTTTTCTCAAATTTAACAATTAACTAGTGCAAAGTTGTAAAAAAAAGTCGAGAAAAATGGTCTTTTCATTTTAATGGTGATTACACGATGTTTAGAGATAATTCACTTGTTCCTTTAATTGTTTTATAAAACTTTGATCAATCAGTTCGGACAAACGGTTCGATGTATCAATTTGAAAGTTTACAGGGCTATTCGAGGTACATTAAACTGAAAAAAAAAATCCGGCAACATTGGTCCTTCCATCAATATTTGTATAGTATTGGTAGATTTACTGAAAAACCATAAAAAGTAATTTCTTTGTACGTTTTTTAAATTAATATTAAGGGTGAAAAAATTGTCAAAAATCAACGAAAGAGTCTTGCAGAAAGTTTATTCAAGTTTTCAAAGCTACACTTTGATTCCCTGTGCGATCATTGGTTGCTGAGATATCGATGGTCAAAGACAAAAAAATGTTTGCCTCCAAAATGTTTGTTCTCCAAAATAGAAATTTGAAGCTTCAAAGTGCTTTTTTCATCTCAATACGACAATTTTTCACACAGATACAGCGTTTCAAAGTACACTAAAAAAATTTAAGAAATTTTCTGTTCCTTTCACTTTTGGAGTAGTGCGGATTTCGATAATTTTTTTATTGGCTCACACGATTTTCGAGAGATTTGGCACTCGTTGGTTTTTCAAAATCAAAATGGAGGATCCAATATGGCGGTCAAAAACACAATAATTTACTCGATGCGTATAATAGTTGGTATGAGAAGGTTTTCAAGATCGCTGAATACGAAGCGCTCTTTAAATTAAAAAATTCAAAATGGTGGATCGAATCTGGCGGATCAAAACTTAATAACTTACTCGACTTGCATGACAGTTGGTATAAGGAGGTTTTAGAGGTCGCTGATTACAAATGTGGGCTTCAAATTCAGAAATCCGGAATGGCAGATCGAATATGGCAAACCAAAATACAAGAATTCATTTGATTCGCATGAACATTGGTGTTACGGAGTTTCCGAGGTCTCCAATTTACAACCCTGACATAATTTTGTTTGGAGCTTCCGTCAATAAGCAAATAAAGGAAATATGCCAAAAGAAAAATGTTCAAATTTTTGTGGTAATTTTAAACGACTCCACGGACTTTACCATTTTTTTTCATCAAGTTTTCAATACCCGCGTCGGAAAGGCTGATTTCTTAGTTTCCATTCGACCATTTGTTCCGGAGATATGGACGATTGAGTGAAAAATTACCATTTCGTCTTTAATCTTGGATATCTCAGGAACTAATGAAGTGACAGAAGATAGAATGACAGTGTCGGAAACATGAATAAATTTGCTAAAAGAACGGATTATTGTTTTAAACGAATTATTTCCTTAAACGAGCATTGGTTTGAAAAAGGTACAAAAAAGTGACTTGTTTTCCCCTCTTGAAAAATCACCTGTACTTTTCAAATAATCACGAAAATATTTGTTCGAAGCTTGATGTGTCCTCAATAAACCTACAACATTTCAAATTGATCGGATTATCCGTCTTTCTTTCCAGAATATCTAAACTTTTGAGAAGAATTCAAGGAACACGCTTAAACCATAAAACATAAATTAATGCTTATAGGCGTGGGAATTTTTTTATGTGGATTTCCTCTACGATTTTACTCTAATACATGTGAAGTTTCGAAAATAAAAATAAATAACATACACCACTTCCAAAAATTAAAGGAACCAACTTTTTTGCACTTTTTTTTAGTGTTTTTTGAAGCGCTGTATCTGTGTGAAAAATTCTCGTATCGAGATGAAAAAAAAAAACACTTTGAAGCTTCAAGTTTCTAGTTTCGAGATCGTATAGCAAACATTTTTTGTAAGCTACGGTCACCGCGCGATCACAAAAAACAGGGCAACAAAATTTTGAAAATTTTAAATTTCCTTTTGTTTTTTTTTCAAGGGTCCATGGGCTCGGTCATTTTTTTTCCAGCAAAATCAATGCATCTTAGCTTGTTTATTTAGCTTCAATTTGTTTTCTTTTGTTCTTCTACGTCTATTTTTTCTGAGATCTCTGGCTTTGCATGAAAAAGGATCCTTTTGTCTGTAATCATTGAAATCGCAGCAACCAATGATCGCAAAGGGAATTAAAGGGCAGCTTTGAAAACTTGAAAAAACCGTCTATATTGATGACCTTTAATTGATTTTTGAGCTTTTTTTACCCTTAACATTAAGCTGAAAAAAGTACAAAAAACGACTTTTTATGGTTTGTCAGTAAATCAAACACTACTTTATAAATGTTTAGAGAAAGGTTAATGTCGCCAGGTTTTTTTCAGCTTAATGTACCCCCAATAGCATTGGCAATTTTCAAGTGGATCCGTCGAACCATTTTTCCAGATCACTTGATCAAAGTTTTATAATACAATTAAAGAAACAAGTCTATTGTTCCTAAACATCGTGTAATCATCATCAAAATGAAGACCAATTTGTTCGACTTTTTTCACAACTTTGCACTAGTTGCTTATTAAATTTAAGAAAAAAAAAAAACCGAAAACAGGTTCGTTCAAAACTAGGCATGATCAAAAATTGAAAAAAAAGTTGGTTTGCAAAAACTTTGGATTAATTTTTCTTTACCAAAACTAAGAAAACTTTTACCAAAAAAAAGCTGTGAAAAAAACTGTTAATTCGTTTTTTTTTTTTAAAAAGATCAGTTTAAAAAAAACTGTTTTTTGTAACCGTAATAACCTTCGCAGAAAATATCGAGAATTAATCGCATAAATGTTCTCAGATCGAGAAGTGAACACATCTTGGGGGTATCAACGTTTAATCAATGCAATTAAAGATGAGTAAAATTATAGTACGCAAAGGCCGAATCGTGTCAAAAATGTTTCGTCTCACTTTTCGTCTCACTATCGACATTTTTCGATTTTTTTTCATCAAATTGAACTAGTAACTAGTACAAAGTTGGAGAAAAAGTCGAAAAAAATGGTCTTTTCATTTTGATGATGATTACACGATGTTTAGGAACAATATACTTGTTGCTTTAAATCTTTTGTAAAACTTCGATGAATCGGTCCGGAAAAACAGTTCGATGGATCAATTAAAAAATTTGAAGGGCTATTCAGGGTACATTAAGCTGAAAAAAACCTGGCAACCTGTCTTTTCATCAATGTTTGTAAAGTAGCGGTAGATGTACTGAAAAACCATAATATTAAATATATAAAAAGAAATTTATTCAAGTTTTCAAAGCTGCCATTCAATTCTCTGTACGATCATTAGTTACTGAGATATCGATTATCAAAGACAAAAGGATATGTTTTCATTCAGGGTCGGATATCTCAGCAGAAACTTGACGTAGAGAAAAAAAAACAAATTGAAGCTGAATAAACATGCAAACTGACGTAGGCATTGATTTATCTGAAAAAAATACCGAACCCGTGGACTCTTGAAAAAAAAAACAAAACAAAATTTCTTTCGCTATTTCTTATGATTGCGCGATCACCGTAGCTCACAAAAATTGTTTGCCAAAAGATCTCCAAACTAGAAACTGGAAGCTTCGAAATACCTATTTTTCATCTCGATGCGATCATTTTTCACATAGATACACCGCTCCAAAAAACACTAAACAAATTGTAGAAATTTTCTGTACCTTTAAGTTTTTGAAGTAGTGTATGTCATCATTTCATTTTAATGGGTTCTTAGGATATCTTAATATTATTTGCAACTGTGAAAAATTGTATAGTATAAAATGTTTGTCGAGCAGAATTGTTACGCATTCGAAAGGTTATTTGGATCTTCCCAATTTCTTGGCAACGCGTGTAGGCGCAATATTCGATGGGCTGACCAACGTCCTTCATGTTTTACCTACTTCATAAAAAATGTTGGGGTGCTAAACCTGTTCCTTTAATACTTTTCAAAACCTTCAACATTTAGGAAAGAAAGATGGATGTACCGATCTATTTGAAATTTTGAGGGCTTGTTGCGGACACAATACGTTTTTAAAAACCTGGGAACATAATCGTTATCGTGATTATTTGCAAAAGTCCGGGTGATTTACCAAGAGAGCAAAAAAAGTAACTTTTGTACTTTTTTGAAACCGATGTACGAGGTGACAAAAAATGTATTAAAAAACAATAATCTGTTCGTCTAGAGAATTTATTCAAGTTTCCAACACTGTTTTTCCCTTTTCCGTGGGTCATTAGTTCATTAAATGTCCCTGATTAAAGACAAAATGGTAATTTTTCACGCAATTGTCGATATCTCTGAAGCAAATGGTCGCACATAGCTGATCCAAATACCAAATTGAAAATAAGTAATGAGGCTTTCTGCTTCGGTTATTAAAAACTACCGTGAAATGTTTTAATAGTCCGTGGACTCGTTTAAAATCAAGACAAAGTTTTGAACATTTTTATTTCGTCTGCTCATTGATGGAAGCTGTAGAAAAAATGTAATGCAAGGATTGTACAATAGAGACTTCAAGCTCCAAACTGCTTTTTTCGTCTCAATAGATCTTTTATCTAGGAATTACAGCGTTCCGAAAATGACTGAACATTTCTTTAAATTTTGCTGCTTCTTTAGTTTTTTGCCTGAGTATATTATAGACTCATTAAGATAATAAAAAAATAATACAGCGACAATTTATCATAACATTTTAAAAATAACGTTAGGCGATTTTCTCCCTTCCAGATTGGGCCGTTTGAGTTTGAGCATTATATGTATGATGCAGTGACCATCAAATGTATGATGCAGGGAGCATCAGATGTATGATGCAGTGAGCGTCGGATGTATGATGCAGTGAGCATCAGTTGTATGATGCCGTTAGCATCAGATGTATGATGCAGTGAGCTTCGGATGTATGATGCAGTGAGCATCAGATATATGATGCAGTGAGCATCAGATATAAGATGCAATGAGCATTAGATGTATAATGCAGTGATCATTAAATGTATAATGCAGTGAGCATTGAAACGGTGAGAAAAAGATAAATAGAAAATAACATTAAATCATATAAAATGGATCACTGAACTGCGCTTCTAACAAAGATATCCAGATGCATTTTTTTTTAAATTACGCGCCTCGTCAAACCCTGTAAGAATCTGGAGGAATATTTCGAGTAGCATAAAAATGTAAGTACTTATTCGAATTTGGTAAACTACCGCGATTTTTGTATGGGATTTTTTATTTCTGTCGTAGATGATGTCATGCCGTATAACTTCTATGAGAAGAATTTTTCGGTAGAATCATTTAAAAACAATCACATTAAAAATTCAGTTTTTTTTTAACATTCTCTGATGGCCGCGAAAGAACATTCATCTTGGAGATAATTCAAGGGTATAATTCTGGTGATCCAAAGAACCTAGAAAAACACTACAGACGTGGTGGCTTCCGTTAATACAACTAAGGTACATTTTGATTGGGTTAGGATGAGAAATTTATTTTCCAATATTCAGCCGAAAATTTATTTATTTTTATATTATTACATTTCTGCAATATATCGCCACTAGCTAGAAAACTACTCGCCACAGCAGGGACGGCGACGTTCGTGTCTGCAATATGGAGTCTGAAATCAATAAAAATGTAGGCCGTACAATAATTATAAAATTATATGCACTGATATTGAGGTAAAATTGACATTTGCAACGTTGGAATGCAACGTAAATTGTTACTGTCCAATTCCCGATTTTTTTTAACACGAAGCGTTACGGAATCCGCTCTAAAGTTGTTGACTCTCATTTATAAAACGATCTAACGTAGAAAAAGGATCTAAAAAAATTGTCGTAATATACTCAAATACACAAATTTGCAGCCCTTAATTTGTAGCGCTGCAACGCAATGAAATTGCTTTTCCTAGTTTCTTTTCCCTCTTTTCGAATATTTACGAACAATTTTTTGACATTCGAATAATAGTTTTCTAAATGAGAGTCAACAAATTATAGAGGGCTATATATTATAGAGGCGTAACGATTATTGTGAAAAAACGAAAAATCGGAAAATAATAATTTTCTTTCCATTCCAAGGTTAGAAACTTCAATCTCATGTAACTTACATCACGTCCGGATCGTCGATTCGCCCGAAGCTTCGCTATGTCGTTTTTTAGTTTTCGCACATAGCGTCGCTCCGCTGCCAGTTTCTGAAAAAATAAATTTATTACAATTGTGAGTAAAGAAACATTATGCAACCTTCAATACCGTGCCACTAACACACGATTCAGATGTATCTCGAGAGAGTAGATTTTTATACTTACATGCTTCAAACGCTCACACTCGGCTTCCAGAGGGCAGTTGTGCATCGGATATCTGCATATACAATAGAACACATTTTGAGTTAATTGTATACTCGAAGAACTATGAACTACGCAGCCGTAGATAAAAATAAAACTTGTTCATACATCTGCTGCGGCCAAGTCACCACCGGCTGATACCATCTGCAATACAATTTAGGACATCTTTAACAAGATGAACAAGCAGTACTCTATATACGGGGTGTAACACAAGGAGTAGATGTAACGAAGCATTACGATAGGAGACCTCAATACTTATCGATTGAACTCCCATGTAAATATGTTATGCGATGTACAGTGGTTCAATTTTTTTTTTTGGTTATTGTGAAATGTTTCACCAAATCGAAGACTATTGGAAAACTAGAGAGTATACGTTTTCAGCAATTAATGTGCCTATCCCAAAAGTGCTCAAATTCAAACCTCCGAATAAATGTACTTTTGGAAAGACGATCGACACTGTGTTTGTTTTTCGTATACACAAACGTTGCTCTTTAGAAACTGCAAAGGACTTTTTTTATATTTTGAAAAAAGTATATTCTTCTTCGTCCAAGTACGTATTTTTCAACGCATCTCCCACTTTGAACGAATGTTTGGGCACTTAATTTTTGTTTTTCTTATAAAATAGATTTTGGGTCGTAAAATAAGAATCATTAAGGGCAAAAAACGTCTGCACAAAAAATGCATATTTGCCTAAGTACAACGATCTGAAAAACGCCTAGGGTTAGATTGACCCCATATGCAGCCAGAGGTTCGTGGCGGAAGTGTGCAGTCGATGGGTTAACATTATTCTCTGGGCCCAGTCAAATTATATTTGTAGGGTTGATGCTACATAAACATGAGCATTTTTCAAGATAGGTTGTAGAAAAACAACTGTTGTGACTTTTTTACTCTATAGGCTTTTAAGGTTGATCGAAAAATTGTATTTGCAAAAGTATTAATAGACTTCATTTTCTTCATTGAACACTTTCCGACTTATAGGTGAAAGTTGTATTTCAGGACGTAAGGCCCATTAGGTATAAATAAATAATAATGTTATTAGCAGTGTTGGGCGTTCTTTTAATTGATGATACTCTAATTACAAATTACAACTGTAATTTGTAACAAGTAAAAAAAAATTGCTAATTACAACGGTATTTTGTAATTAGTAAAAAAAAGGCTAATTACAATGGCATTTTGTAATTAGAAATAATTCAGTTACGAATTACTATTATAATTCATAATTGTAAAAACTGTGAAATACAAATTACAAATGTAATTGGGAACGGTTTTTTTTCTAATTACAAATTACAAATGTAATTGGGAACGGTTTTTTTTCTAATTACAAATTACAAATGTAATTGGGAACGGTTTTTTTTCTAATTACAAATTACAAATGTAATTGGGAATGGTTTTTTTTCTAATTACAAATTACAAATGTAATTGGGAACGGTTTTTTTTTCTAATTACAAATTACAAATGTAATTGGGAATAGTTTTTTTTCTAATTACAAATTACGAATGTAATTAGGAACGGTTTTTTTTTAATTACAAATTACAAATTTAATTGGGAACGGTTTTTTTTCTAATTACAAATAATAAATGTAATTAGAATATTTTTTCTTTCTAATTACAAATAATAAATGTAATTAAAATATTTTTTCTTTCTAATTACAAATAAAAAATGTATTTAGAATATATTTTTTTCTAATTACAAATCACAAGTGTAATTAGAGTCGATTTTTTTCCGAATCACAAATGACAAGCGTAATTATAATTAATTTTTCTTCTAATTACAAATCTAATCAGCATCGATTTTTCTTATTATTACAAATGAAAAATGTAATTTCAATTAATTGTTTTTCATAATTAACAAAATTCACATTCCTCAAAATTCAGGAATTCAAAATGGCGAATCCAACGGGGTGGACGTTAAATTCTAAAAAACATATCAATTTTCCTAAAACTCTGTACCTAGGGGTTCTTGGGGTAGCTGAGTGCGAATCTAGCCTTGGATTTTCCAAATTCAAAATGGCGGATCCAATATGGAGAACTGAATTACAATAATTTAATAGATTCGCACGACGGTCGGTACTCGAGCGTTTTTGAGGTCGCTAATTACGAGTCCCAACTCAAACTATATACATTCAAGATAGTGGATCCAATATGATGGACCAAAGTACAATCATTTACTCTATTTGCATGATAGTTGCTATGAAGGGGTTTTCAAAGTTGCTAACTACAAATCTGCTCTTCAAATTCAGAAATTCGAAATGGTGGATTCAATATGGCGGACTAAAATACCGTAATTTACGCGATTCGCTCGATATTTGGTGTCAAGGGGTTTTCAAGGTCACTGGTTATGAATGTGCTCTCGAAATACAGAATTAAAAAATAGCAGATCTACCATCGCGTATCAAAATGCAAACATTGAGTGGAATCCGTGGAAACTTGGTCCGCCATTTTGAATTTTCGAATTCTACAGGAAGATTCATAATTATCGACCTCAAAAATCCCTTACTACTAATTATCATTCGAACCAAGTAAATACTAATAATTCATGCGCAAATTCATGCGTAATTCATGCGTAATTCATGCGCAATGCTGGACCCACTATTTTATTTGAGTATTTTGAAGGCAGATTCGTATTCAGTGACCTCCAAAACCCTGTAATACCAATTCCCATGGGAATCGAATACATTAATATAAAATGAATCGAAGAAGTGTGCGGCCGTGTAGGTGATAAGAGATCGTTGAAATTTCGGCTTCGGTCCGGCCAGTGAAGGACTTCCAAGGTTGTTGAAGGAAGTAAGAATTTGTGTTTCTTTACGTTTCGGCCCGGTGGTTCGGGTTCTCTTCAGAATATGTATATTTCTTTCTGTATAAATAGTGATACACAATGTTTTTACAATCACGTAATATCTAGACGTGTGTTATTTTGTGTGACAATATTGTTGGTACTGTTTTAATTATAATTATATATATAAAGTATGGATGACATCAATTATTAAGTTACTTATTGTTGTATGTAAGTATTGGTGTGTGAAATGTATAGAGTGTGGAGAAATTGTATAAGTGAGATATGATAGTTTACTGACCTCGAAGTGGTGATATTTCGGTTTTTTTACGCACATGTTTGGAACGATGTTAAGATGAACAAAGACATTATTTGTGAAAATAAATAATGTTTTGTGAAAAAAAGTACTCAGTAGATGGAGTTACTATCGTTTATGGGCGATTTTTACTGATCTGTAATGGATAAGTGGTTATGGGTCAATTTTTTATGTTTTATTATTAAGAATTTAAGTAAAAGAATTTGATCTAAGAAAAGTTGTATTGAATGATCAAAAATTATGGTTGTTACCTATTGAGTTTTTTTCTTTTAAAAGTGTGTTATCTTTCCAAAATGAGTAAAAAACTCGAAATCATGGTTGGTTCGTTACATTCTGAGATGTGTAGCGGACAAAAGTTCGAGAAAGACTGAGTGATGTATTGTTTTCTGGTGGCATGTTCGAGTCTCTGTGCTATGAATTGGGGGAGAGATCGTGCTCGCAGTGACGTGTCAATAAGAATAAATTAGGGGCGCCAAGTTAGGGGTATTTAAAATTAGTTTGTAATGTCTTTAAAATTAGCTTATCATGTTAATATGTTAGTTTGTTAACTATGTCGATAATTTTAAATTAGTTATGTAATGTAAAATATGATAGAGAGTGTTGATGGTTATATAATGGAATTATAGATTGAGCTAAGATTTTTTATGTCAGTTCTAAAGTTGATGGCGTTGGGGTGTGCTTTTATTTGTATCATTTCCATGATAAGTCTTTTTTTGAGCCAACTCTCATTGCTTAATATTTTTGTGTTATCAAATTGGAAGTCATGTTTATGTTCTATTGCGTGTTGTGCTAAGGCTGTGTGTATTTCGGTGGTGTGTTTTATGCTATTTTTGTGTTCTTTTATTCGGGTTTCGAGATATCTTTTAGTTTGGCCTATGTAAGTAGCGTTGCAGTCATTACAGTCGATTTTATAGACGATATTGGATATTCTATTGTTGTTGATTTTGTCTTTGGTGGAACCAATGATGGATGAAATATTATGTTTATTGTTTGTAACTAATATTATGTTGTATTGTTTGAAAAGACGGATTAGTTGGTGATGTATGTTTTTTGTATAGGGGAGATTTATTATTCTGGAGGAGTCAAAATTGTTATTGTTCATTTTTTGTTTGTTGATTATGGAAAGTCTATGTTTTATTAATTTGTCTGTGAAAGAGATTGGATAGCAGTTTTTTATCATTGTATTGCTGATGAGTTGGAGATTTTCTTTATGAAACGAAGGGTGAGATAGTTTTATTGCTCTGTCAATCAACATGTAGACTATGGCTTTTTTTTGGGAGAGTGGGTGGTGTGAGAAGAAATTAATAAATCTGCCAGACCAAGTTGGTTTTCTATACCAATTTGTGATGATTGAGTTTTGTTTACGAATTAATAGTAAGTCAAGAAAAGGGATTTTGTTGTCTATTTCATTTTCTGATGTGAATTGTAGTTTTGGGTTATAGGAATTAAAGATGTTTTTGGTGGATTCTAGTTTGTTGGTTGGTAGAGCAATAATAATATCGTCGACATATCTTTTGTATAACGGCAGTGAGAACTTTAATTTTTCCAGACAACTTGTTTCTAGGTCGATCATGACTATGTTGGATAGTATGGGGGCTAAAGGTGATCCCATGGGTAATCCTGAGATTTGTTGGTAGATTTTATCTGGGAATGTGAAAAAGGTTGAGAACATAATATATTCTATGGCTTTAATTATTTCATGTAAGGGAAATGCATTTGAGAATAAGTTTGATCTTTTTTGCAGGCTGTGGATAACTAGTTGTAATGGAATGTTGGTGTAGAGAGAAACGACATCGAATGAGAATAGCTTATAGTTTAGTGGGATTGAGAGGTTGGAAAGTGAGTGTTTTAAGTGGAAGCTGTCTTTGACGTGTGAGTTTGTCGTACCGATTAGTTTCGAGAGTTTTGATTGAATGAATTCAGCTAATCTGTGTGTTGGGCTATTTATGGATGATACTATTGGACGAAGTGGATAGTTTATTTTGTGAATTTTTGGTAAGCAATAGAGACGGGATAAGTTGCAGTTTTCAGCTTTTAAATATTTATATTTCGATTCATCAATGATTTTTTGGGATTTCCATCTAGAGAGAATGTTGTTGAAACCCTTTCGTAAAGAATTAATGGGATTTTTGTTTGTTGATTTGTAAGTTGTAGAATCTGCAAGTAGTTCAAGGGTTTTTGTGATGTAATCTGATTTTTTCAAAATGACTGTTGTATTTCCTTTGTGAGCTCGTGTGACTAATAGTTGGGGGTTGTTTTTCAAAAATAAAGATGTGTGTTTTATAATTTGATTGGTGTTGGAAAATGATCTGGGGATATTTATTTTGTTTAAGATTTTGCTGAATCTAGTTCTAATTTCAATTTGTCTAGGCTTGTCAAGTAAAAAATCTAGTTTGGCTTCGAGTTCAGAGATTGATTTGTGAATGTGAGTTTTTATGTTTGAGAGTTTAAGGTAAGGAAAACAAAATTTTTCTCCTAGAGACAGGAAAGTGGAGATGTGTAGGGGAATGTTAACATTGGACAGGTTTATGAGCCAGTCTTTAGTTTTGTTCAGAGTGGTTGTTGAATTTATATTTGCCAAAGGATCGGTGGGAAAATTGTTATTTGTGTTATGTTGTCTATCGGCGAGTGATGAATATAAAATATTGTGATTTTGTGTTGTTTGATTTGTGTTTTGACAATTTAAGTGATGTATTTTGTTGTGGTCTAAATGTGTTTGTGATGATATTGTTTTTAAAAATTCCTCGTGGTTGAAAATGTGATGGTGTATGTTTTTGGTTCGTTGAAATCTGAGAATTTGTAGTTTTTTTTGGTGGATTTCGTATGAGAGTAGTGATAATTTATTTAGTTTTATTTGTTCTAAGGTGAACAATTTTTCTTTGATATTGTTTGGGGTCATGTTAATTGTTTTTGTGTTCTTATCGATTTTTTTGTTCAATATTTTAATTCGAAAATTGAGATCATCAATTTCTATATTCAATACTGCTTTGTGGAATTTATGAGATGTCTTGTTGAGTTTTATTTTACCTTTATTATTGGAGACCTGAATATTAAAGTGTTTGTAAAAAATGTGTTTCGGTATCAAACCTTCTTGTCTACATTTAAGTAAGAAACGGAGTTATTGTTTTAGGCGAGTCTTCGTGGCAGAGTCGTGATTCCAATTCTTGAACGCTGCTAGGGTGAAATATCCGAAGAGTTGTAGTATCTCGCTGAAGAAGGTCATTGTGTCTTGTTTATAGCCAATCAATTTAAAATGAATCGAAGAAGTGTGCGGCCGTGTAAGTGATAAGAGATCGTTGAAATTTCGGCTTCGGTCCGGCCAGTGAAGGACTTCCAAGGTTGTTGAAGGAAGTAAGAATTTGTGTTTCTTTACGTTTCGGCCCTGTGGTTCGGGTCCTCTTCAGAATATGTATATTTCTTTCTGTATAAATAGTGATGCACAATGTTTTTACAATCACGTAATATCTAGACGTGTGTTATTTTGTGTGACAATATTGTTGGTACTGTTTTAATTATAATTATATATATAAAGTATGGATGACATCAATTATTGAGTTACTTATTGTTGTATGTAAGTATTGGTGTGTGAAATGTATAGAGTGTGGAGAAATTGTATAAGTGAGATATGATAGTTTACTGACCTCGAAGTGGTGATATTTCGGTTTTTTTACGCACATGTTTGGAACGATGTTAAGATGAACAAAGACATTATTTGTGAAAATAAATAATGTTTTGTGAAAAAAAGTACTCAGTAGATGGAGTTACTATCGTTTATGGGCGATTTTTACTGATCTGTAATGGATAAGTGGTTATGGGTCAATTTTTTATGTTTTATTATTAAGAATTTAAGTAAAAGAATTTGATCTAAGAAAAGTTGTATTGAATGATCAAAAATTATGGTTGTTACCTATTGAGTTTTTTTCTTTTAAAAGTGTGTTATCTTTCCAAAATGAGTAAAAAACTCGAAATCATGGTTGGTTCGTTACATTTTGAGATGTGTAGCGGACAAAAGTTCGAGAAAGACTGAGTGATGTATTGTTTTCTGGTGGCATGTTCGAGTCTCTGTGCTATGAATTGGGGGAGAGATCGTGCTCGCAGTGACGTGTCAATAAGAATAAATTAGGGGCGCCAAGTTAGGGGTATTTAAAATTAGTTTGTAATGTCTTTAAAATTAGCTTATCATGTTAATATGTTAGTTTGTTAACTATGTCGATAATTTTAAATTAGTTATGTAATGTAAAATATGATAGAGAGTGTTGATGGTTATAAGTAGTATAGCTGTGACAGTTCTAACGCAGGTCCTCTGAGGGGGGTGCGGGGCGGGGGGTTCACGCGGGGAGTGGTATGACGTCACGCGGGGAGGGGTATGACGTCACGTGGGGAGGGGTATGACGTCACGCGGGGAGGGGTATGACGTCACGCGGGGCGAGGTATGACGTCACGCGGGGAGGGGGACTCGGCGGAGTGGCTGACCTCTCTCTCTCTCTCTCTGTCTCCCTCTCTCTCTCTGTCTCTCTCTCTCTCTCTTGTAGCGACTGTCGCCAGAGAGCCAAGTTGGTTGACCCGTGTCGCTGAGACAAGCGATCGGATTACACGTATGCATGAGAGAGAGCGAGAATGAGAGATGGAGCGACCGCATCGCATGCATGTGAGATAGAGCGAGATATACATTTAACTTCAGACCTTCACCAACTAAAGCAGTTCGATTTGTTTGGGCGAAATCCCAAACAAACCCAAACAAACCCACGAACGTCTTCGAACATCTATTGAACGCTTTCGAACGTCTCCGAACGTCTCTTGAACGTCTCTCGAACGTCTCCGAACGTCTCATGAACGTCTCACGAACGTCTCCGAACGTCTCACGAACGTCTCACGAACGTCTCCGAACGTCTCACGAACGTCCCTCGAACGTCTCCGAACGTCTCACGAACGTCTCACGAAGGTCTCCGAACGTCTCTTGAACGTCTCTTGAACGTCTCTCGAACGTCTCTCGAACGTCTCATGAACGTCTGTTGAACGTCTCACGAACGTCTCCGAACGTCTCTCGAACGTCTCCGAACGTCTCACGAACGTCTCACGAACGTCTCCGAACGTCTCTTGAACGTCTCTCGAACGTCTCCGAACGTCTCATGAACGTCTCCGAACGTCTCACGAACGTCTCCGAACGTCTCATGAACGTCTCACGAACGTCTCACGAACGTCTCACCAACGTCTCCGAACGTCTCTTGAACGTCTCTCGAACGTCTCCGAACGTCTCATGAACGTCTCACGAACGTCTCCGAACGTCTCATGAACGTCTCACGAACGTCTCACGTACGTCTCTCGAATGTTTGAGAGCAATATTTTATACAACTGTGTAATCTCATAACAGATAATGTAAGAAAGAAAGGGGTGAGGAGAATTAAAAAATCACATAATGTCACATTTCGTTTATTTGCATGAATCTTTATGATTCAACCACCAATTAAACATTTTACATACATTTTGTAATGCACAATTTTTTTCATGCTTTTCGCATCGTAGAGTATAGCTTACGCCTAATTTACTTAAGGTATCCATATCGCCAAAGTCCAACGTTTCAATAACTAGATCATTTTTCATATTTATTATATCAGCTAGCCATTCTCGTTTTTCATGGCCGTCAACATATACAATAGGCTACATATCGACTTCCGTTGGGCCCACAACTGCAGCCGTTATTAAACCTTGAGCCATGCTATATGGAACGTTTCCATAGGCCCACTTTAGACCATGATGATTCCGAATCAACCATGAGGCTTCGTATCTCTCAGATTTTGTGAGAAGTCTCCATGGTATGATACTCGCGAAAATGTAATGAGAGAGCACACATTCCGCTCTTAGAATCGCTACTTCCTTCACGACAAAGTTTCTCCCAACAATGAATCCTTGTAGATCGACAAATGTAGGTACAGACATAACGAAGATGGCTCGATCAAGTCCATAGCAAGATCAATTGATGACTGACGTCATTATTTAAGAAACTCGTCTTTAAATAATTTATTTATCGAGCGGGGGGGGTTACTTGCTGATCTATACAATTTTACGAACCATGTTTGTCAATGGACAATATTCAACAACTTGATCGTGCAAGATCAGACAATAGGCAGTAGTATTTGGTGGCAAATCTTCCTTACATTCAAACTCTATTCGCACGTCCACGGTAGCATTTTTCACAGACTCGTTCTGACGCGAGCAATCGATAACCGTGAGAGGGCCGTTATATTGAAACTTTGCAATAGTGAGCAAAGAATTATCACTATTACAGCCGTATTAAGATTTACGAAATCGAGAGTACATATTGAACAAAATGGCGAATCTGTTTTTGTCAAAGTCCAAATTCAAGTCATCGTAAGGATAGGATTCCGAGTTGAGATAAAGTTTAACATTGGCGAGCTTGCAGTCATCAAATAGTGTAATGTCCTTTGCCATAGAATTTTTTTTGCCAGTCTGCACCGCAAATATTACATATCTTGGTTTCTCTAGCTGGGAGGCAGCTTTCACAGTCCATGAGTGTTTCGTTGTGCTTTGAAGCAGTGGATACTCGTATAGATCCCAAGAGCGAAAGCTCATATTCAAGTATCGTCCACTCTCCAATGTTCGAAATAATGACAATTTACTTATCTCATTTAATATTACGTGAGGCATACGTCATTGTATCTTGAGCAATTCAACTTCTGCCTCTACTAATGGATGCTGACTGAATACACAATTGTTATCATTGCGCGAACGTATCAGAATTAGCTCATGACGAGCATTGATAACTACGCGCTTGTAATCTTCACAGAATCCTAGCAATATGTTGAGAGGTACACAAAAATTGAAATATTTTCCCCCATTATTATGTGTTACATCCCACGCAGCATTTTTCAAAGTATGACTCCTCTCAGGGCTTAGAGAGATGTAGTTTTTAATCGGGGTTGTTATTCCAACGTTTCGATTGCGATCAATCTCCACACCATCGAGCTCATAGCGAACTTCATCAAACATGAATGCAACGCAATTGTTTCCCAATACTACTATTGCTTGATCATCTGGTTTTTTAAGCACCGTGAACTTTCCCTCAACGTAGAGAAAACTTTCATATGGTAGGGTGTACAAGTCTTGGTGTTGTATAGGAATTCGTATTTCATCGCTGTGTCCAAACGTTGAGTTGGCATACGGATTGTACGTATGAGTCTCAATTTTGATGATACGATCGTCAAAGATTGCCTCCCCACTGATATTCAAAACGTCGGTCATTCTTTTGCCTCAAGTATGTCGTACAATAAATCCCAGAGATTCTAAAAATTCACGATTCGCTGCACTGAGTTTCTTCTTTGCGGGTAATTTAACACTCAATGCCGCTTGTCTTCTTGCAAGAGTATTACCGTGTGGGATCGTATTATCTCGCGTAGAAATATTGTCTCTGGCGTATTCCGTGTCGTACAGAACGAGCATCACAAGCGTCGCTTTCGTATGTGCAATCTCACCGTAATTTCTTCTCCTCGAAAATCGAGTAGTTTTCCCTTCTGATCCACGATACGTATCGTTAGATCCGTAATGCTCCGCACAACGATCGGAAGATAAATGATTTGCGCAGGCGTTTCCGATATCTTATATCCTGGTGGTACGCTCGGTGAAAATTCATGTATCGTGTGTACACGCTCGCCATTGCTGTACGCACCAGTGGTGACACTACATTCTATGCGGATAATGTTGACATTCATTATGTTGATCGGTACATCAGATTCCTGCCATTTCCAGGGATGCAGTATTCGATTTGATGAAAATCCCAACAGGGATCCTACGTTGTCAGGTTTACTGAAATTTATTCTGTACGCACATTTGATTTCGCTCTTTAGTGTATTATGATTAGCGCGTAGCACGATTGGGTATTCGCCATTTTCATCGAGGTCATCGTTATCAACCTTTCGAGGAACAATTTCATTTTCAGCATCATCACCGCTATCAACCCCTTTGAGTAAAATTGCACGATTCAGATACGCATTTATGGCTCTCAGTTCATATGATCCTTCAGGGATTATAATTTCCTTGTCATCATTGTCAAAGTAAAATTTGTTGTTTGATGAATTCACAGTTGGTATTGTGTGATAAGTTTCGAAATCCGTCAAACCGAGCTCATAACAACCATCATTGAAATCTATAGCGGGAAAATAATTTGCGGTTAGAAGGCTACTCTTGCCGGTCAACGTAAGCGTCAGTGACATGTTTCCCTCGAATACTGAGTTGATTGACACATTGTCACGGCTTAAATACATATTGATCATCGACGTTTTGGAGAAATTGCAAGCACAATTGCCCGCAAATACTCTGATTATAATTCTGATACGATGTTCGATTGTATTGTATTTTTGTGGTATTTGGTCCAAGATATCGCACCAACTCCTTGGGCGGTCGAAGATTTCCAAAACTATCAAAATATATTATATGACTCCCCCTCTTGGCATAGGCTACCCAATGCGTACCGGGGCCATCGGAATCATCTAAATTTACTATACCGCTCTCATCTAGCTGCACGCCACCATAAACTGGTAAATTATTGCGCATGAAGACTCCTCTGAAGAATGGTATGCGCATGCGCCTGGCTAAGCATTCCAATTGTACATTAGTTGTTATACCCATGGGCATTTTCACCGAGTTTTGGCGTTTTTTTTTCTTAGTTGAACATCCTTGTCCACGCTTGTAGGGCGCGAGATAGAGCCCATAGCCTTCTATAGCTCGATTATGACGTTGTATTTCTTCAAGTTGACGTTGCGCCGCTTTACTATCATTCACAGCCTTTGCTATCCCAGCTGCCCCACCAGCCAGTGAACCAAGAACTCCCAGCAATGGTAACATTGGCAAAATTCCGCCACGCTTTGCTATCGGCAGTATTCTCTTCTTAACGGGTTTTTTCTTCTTTGCCGATGAGTTCTTTGTCTTCATTCCCATGCCGAATTTCGTTTTTGCTTTCATAGCTGCCCAAACAGCGGTCGCTGCTGTTTTCTCGCCAAAAGTCGAATCTCTCGCAGTAATACGTTTTCGTGCCGTTGTTGCAAGTATATTATCCGCAACGTGTCTTTCGCCTAAATGATTGCTTCGAGAATAGGCTATATCGTGGTCGCGACAAGCTGCATCCAATGGATTTATACCACGATCACCCCGTGTCAATCTCTGCTCTAACTGAGTGCCTGGTCCACAAAATTGGTATCCGGGAATATGTAACTCGATCGGAAGTGCATTTATTGCTCGATTTAACAAACCGTTGCCTTTTCTCTTTGACATTCGGCACAATTATTTATAAACGGTGCTGGACCGTCAATGTGTATTAGCTGTCCCGGTAAATTCCAATGGCGCGTGCATCGGCGATATTGCTGTACTTCCGAATCAGCCTTTATGTGTTCGGGAAGCCTCTCCCACAAAATGTCAACGAAGTGATGAAAATTTTGTAACAAAACAATTTTTGGAATAAACTGTAATTGATGAGCCGTTAAGCGGAGAATACTGCAGTCGTCCGATAGGTACAAAAACATTCTCAGTACTGAGCGGATTTGTCTCGGTGCACTCCTATAAATACTCCTCACACGACGCATTTTGGGCGAATGTGTATTTGGATTCGAGAGAGAAAACATGCGTTTCGTGCAACAAGCGACGGTGATTCAAGTGACCAATTTCGACGATAGAGTAATGGAGGGCCAACAAGTAAGCAAGCATGGAGACATGCTGCCACTTACGATACGCAGCATTATTTGCGGTCCTTCAAATTGTGGGAAAACCAATGTTTTGTTAAGTTTAATAGAAAGTCCAAATGGTGTACGTTTTGAAAACCTATATGTATACTCGAAATCGCTTCAACAGCCAAAATATCAATATTTGGAAAATCTGCTGACATCGATTAACGAAATTGGCTATTTTAAATTCTCAAATAATAGTGATGTTATCCCACCGCACGAAGCGCTTCCGAACTCCATTTTTATTTTCGATGATGTAGCATGTGACAAGCAAAATACAGTAAGAGAGTACTTTGCGATGGGCAGACACTCGAGCGTTGATTATTTCTACCTTTGCCAAACATATGCCAAGGTTCCCAAGCATCTTATACGCGACAATGTGAATCTGCTTATTTTATTTAAACAAGATCGTACAAACTTGAAACATGTTTACAATGAACATGTAAATACGGACATGTCGTATGAAGATTTTCTGGTGTTATGTCAAAAATGTTGGCAACACAAATATGGCTTCATGGTGATTGACAAAGATAGCTCATTGTCCGGTGGTCGATATAGAAATGGATTTAACGAGTTTGCAATACCGTAATGTAGTCAGTCGGCATTGAGAAATCAGCTGTGCAACGACCGACAAATAATTTCGTGTGGGCATGATGACGACAATTGATACTGATGAAGAGATTGCCAGGGAAATTGCGAAAACAAGCGACTCAATACGCAAAAAATATCAAGCTTTGAAGACTGGAAAAATGGAAGAAGATCTTGCATTGGAGAGACACTTCAGGCCAATCACCGAACCTCTCAAGCAGATTGTTGAGCAATCAGCTGCTGTTGAATCTCTTGGGCCGGAAATTGAATCGTTGAGTATGTCGGAAGCAAAGGACCTAGAGAAGGATGTGAAACAAGGAACAAAGCGCACACGTTCGTTATTTCAAGATTCGCTGGTAACTTCTACACCGAATCAGTTGAAACGCAAGCGACGAAAGGAATCTCTGGATGATACGTCAATAGCTGCTGTACCCTTGCAACCAGCCACCATTATTGAAGAAGACGTTTTTGAGACTACGCCCGAGTCATTCGTGTCTACAGTTCAACGTCAATTACAAACGGCTGAAGGTCAAAATACATTGCGCGAACATTTCGGTCCACTCGGTCAACAATATATTTCATCTATTCTTTCACAAGACAAAAATTCCAGCATGGATTACGTGTATGGCGTCAAATTTACCAATGAAGGAATGATGTTAGGCGATAAGCGTTTCGATGTGGATAATGATGATAATATATTCATCGATGGCATAAAATACTTGGGAACCCCTGGACTCTATGAGTTAATTTTCAAGAGAATTCCCGATGATGCAATATACACCGAGGAAGACAAAAACAAATATAAAAGTATATTGTTGGCAACAAATGCACATCGACGTGGTAGCAATATACTCAATCCTGTATTGGGTAACAAAGGCTTCAAGTATAAATATATAATTGGACCATTAACTTTCGACCGAAAAACTGGAAGAGGTATAGAAATACCGCTTGCCATGATGTTAAATAACAACAAAGTCGATTACGTGCATTGGAATGATCCCAATGAGTTGGTCGATCGTTTGCGCTTGTTGGAAGCTTCACGACACGCGGGTAACAACGCTCACGACAATGAGATAATGTCGATTATTGAGGAACTTCGCGAAGCGGGTCTCATTATAAATTAACCTGTGCATCGATGATAATGATCATTACTTCATCGCTATTGATACCGAGATGTCGATCAATAAATTCGGATCATCGCTTGGAGCGCAGGATAATTCATACTATCAGTGGACTGGGCTAATAAGAAATTATACACGTGATAATGCTCTCTGGCTAACCTCTAGTGGCTTCGATGCAAGATCACGTAAAATACGAGGCGTAGCCCTACCTGAAGGGGATTACGATGCTGCTAATAAACGTTACGTGGAAATGAAAATCAAGCTGTTAACAGAACGCCTGGATGAATTTGAGAAGAAATTCATCGCACTAGAGGATACGCTTCGAATAACTATGAACGATACGTCTAAAACGATTCAGTATGTAACCGACGCTGTAGCTGACACAACGCAGGAAGATTTGTAAAAATCGTCTGGTCAAACACACGATATGCTCGGAGAAGAAAAAACGTCTGAAGAAAAGCAGCTCGTGGAGGAATTACATGCGCCAGCAAGAAAAAACTTTCTGCGAAGACGTGTCATCGTACGTGGGTATGATGATTTGTGGCAGGCTGACGTAGTCGAAATGCGGCCGTATTCGCGTTTCAACAAAGGCTATAATTACATCCTCACCGTCATCGATGTGTTGAGCAAGTATGCATGGGCCGTACCCTTAAAAAGTAAAACTGGCAACGAAATGGGTACAACGATCGCGAAAATCATACACGATCATGGCAGATATCCGAAAAATCTTCAGACCGACAAAGGAAGAGAATTTTACAATGTAAACGTGCAACGACTCATGGAGAAATACAACATTAATCATTATTCGACGTACTCTATTATGAAGGCCTCGGTCGTCGAACGATTCAATCGCACTCTCAAAAATAATATGTGGAAAATGTTTACACTCAATGGTAATTACAAGTGGATCGATGCGTTACCGCAACTCGTTATGAAGTACAATGCTCGAAAGCATCGTACGATTGGTATGAGGCCCATCGACGTTACTCCTGCGATCGCGGAGAAACTCTTAACCACCGTATACAGCAATGTAAAAATTGCGGCTCCTACAAGATTCAAAGTCAATGATTTTGTGCGCGTAAGCAAATTCAAGACAATATTTGAAAAAGGTTTCACACCAAATTGGACCACCGAAGTGTTTAAAATCGTCAAGGTGCAGCAAACTTATCCTGTAACGTACCTAGTCGAGGACTCAAGTGGAAATCCAATAGGCGGAGGATTCTACGAATACGAACTGCAACGTGTTGCCAATCCGAACATATATCTCGTGGAGAAGATAATACGCAAAAAGGGCAATGATGTTTATGTTAAATGGTTGGGAATGGATAAATCTCAAAACTCGTGGATACACAAAAATAACATATTGGAATAACTTTTATAAAGTATATGAAAAATTCAATAAAGTTTATTTACAATAGGCATACCATTTTATTTATGTATACATTCACCATTCCTTATAAAAATAAATTATTATATCCTGTAAACATTAACATACTCGCATTATATATAAAATGCATATTTTCCAATATATATCAAATTTACATTACTACATTCATTATATCTATCCATTTTTATTTTATAACAATTTATACAATGTAGCCTAACATTTACAATGCTATTTTATAATGACCCCAGGGTAGAGTGTCCGTACTTTTCGGCACGATATACCGCTTGTCATCGTGTGGACTTAGAGCAATTTTTGACTCTGAAATAGTGTAAACTTCGTGCAGCTTCGATCTTATGCAAGACTGCTGACGAGTCATCTCAATTTCTTCCCGTAAACAGCGAGTGTAGTCATTGAAATTTATTGTTCGCGCGACGACATTACTTTTCACACCTTTCACCTTTTTCGTGTCTTTTTTACCATCGATTCGCAAAGCGTACATTTTTGCTCTCAATCCCACAAATTCCGTCATTACCATACCATTATTTTCATCTTTCATGAGACCGGGCACTTTCTTGTTGACTAATGGTAAACCGTACACGTTTTCCATCGGGTAATCGCTCGTATCAAATTTGTCAATGTTACGCTTCATATCGTCGTAAACGTCGTCAGACTTGATGTGGTATATGAGACTATCGGTGTCGGTATACATGACCTTACAGTTTTGCTGATACAGCGGAATCATGAATTCGTGGTGAAACTTATATAAACATGTTTTCGAAATGTCGAGTATACACATACCCACATAAATCGGCTTCTTAAATTTTACCTCCAGATTTCGCAATTCGACGGCAATAAGATTTTCCGAAAAGACACTTCGACTGTGAAAATTTGGTTTAGCGATCATTGCCTCTGCCCCATACCGTCCCTCCCACTTTGTTACAAGTTTCACGTCTACACGGTTTCGCACG
Source organism: Ophion obscuratus (assembly GCA_964007375.1). Lineage (NCBI taxonomy): Eukaryota > Metazoa > Arthropoda > Insecta > Hymenoptera > Ichneumonidae > Ophion > Ophion obscuratus. The sequence continues at coordinate 43,636,766 of OZ023313.1, forward strand.
TTTTCCATCGTTTTACCAAATACTGCATTGTTCATTAATTTATACAAATTTTTCTCGAAATCATTTGTAGCACGTGTTCGAAACTGTGTGTTTAATTCGATGTATGAACGCAACCAGGGGGATTGAGTGAATTTCAAAATTCTGTGTATTTTCGCTACTTTAAGTCCATGACGCATACACTGCTGCAAATTACGATAGTGTATCACGTAACGCTTCTTATCACATACGGTTGCGAGCAATTTCTCCTAGCGCTTGCCAGGTGGTTTGTCGCGTGTAGGACAAAACGGAAGGTCACTGTGCGAATCATGCAAACGTTGTGGATATTCGAGATCGACTTCGAGAACGTAGCCTACAGGCGAATCTAGCGCTATGGATAATACGTCAAAATCCGATGTGTTGTCGATCCATTGAAAATCAGCATAAGGCAAAGGTTGACACATTGCCCAACCATACAAGTTGTTCACATCGAAGTACATGAGGTATGATGATGATTTCAACGGATCGTACGATTGCATGTACTTGTTATTAGCATGTGCATATCTGTTTCAACATTGGCTTCAACCTCCGCGTATACCTCGCTCGATGAATAAAATCATGTCGATATCGGTCAATAATTCAAACGTAATGTGCGTATATTTCAACATGGCGTCCCAAGTATATCCCGGAAGAGTGTAATAATACGCCGGATCAAGCCTATAACTTTCAATACACGTATCACGGAAATTTTCGAAAATATCTGCTAATAACAAGACATCCGTTTTCAAATACAAATCGCTATATTCACCAAGCGTTTGAATGGAAAACCGCTCCCAGACATTCTCAGCGTGAATGTACTCGCTCGCGCTGATCGTTTCCCCGGTCAAGGAACTGTAAAATGAGTCGCGCGGCGGCAAACACGTGTCTTCCAATCTGCTGACATGATCAATGTATTCGTACGGGAAGACACCTTTTCGTGTTAATAATGTAAAATCATCCATCGGTAGGCCACCAAATTGTGAGCGTAAAATTTTCAGTTTGTCCGTCGTTAAAAATGATGCCAATTTCTCAAGACTTGTGGTTAGAAATTTATATGAATCGATGAAGCGTAATTTAATTTGGTTTTTTGTTTCTTCGGTAGTAGTTTGAACAGTTTTCGTGAACGAAATATATTTTTCTTTTGTTATTGGAAGCACGTAAGTTTTCCCTTCGAACGCGGTGGCCACTTCCTTGATTATAAAATGTGCATCATAGCCAGACAAATTGTGAAAAACTACCGGGATGAAAAATGATTGTTTGAAATTTAGATTGCAATTCGAATGGGCGGGGCCTCTGTAACGCCCAGTTAAATGACAATGATCGCGAACTCGTGTATCGGTTTGTGCAAAATCTTCTTCACATATGTGACACTTAATCGCGCTTCGAAATTCAAGCTCCTCGTCGGATGTTAACTGTACCATGGGGATATTTGAAGATAAAATATCTTTTACATGCAAAGCTGCATTTTTTAGTTCTTCGACGAACCATGCACTGCAATCGCTACTACGGTGCGATTCATATCTGCATAACGATTGATCGTATGAACAATGTACGTAGTATACGATACTAGAAACCTCGTGGTGTTGGTACATGTTTTGTTCATTCGTTTTCGCAAGAACGCACTCAAGATCGGCGTATATTACGAATGGCAGTCGCTCCTTATGATTGAAGTTTTTAAAAGTGAGCCACTTGTTCGCATCGCTGGGTAGACCGACGGCACAGTCGTTGATCTGGCCACAGTCCACAGTGTGCCCTTGCAATTTTTGCTCCGAATGAAAGTAGTGTAGACATCTGTGAAAATAAACAAAAAAAATCAGTTCCGAACTAATTATTTTGATACATTAAATCATATCAAATCTACGTACCTATCACAGATATATTTCTGTCCATTGTGTTTAGTCAACTGTGAGCTGACGAGCCTTGATAAATTCTTGATCCACGCGAAATGTCCAACGATGTTTTGCTGCGGATCTTCCACGTAGAGCAAATTGACATGCTTTTCTCTCTTTTGCTCACTCACGCGAATTGGAAGAGTACTATCGTTCTCAATGGTGTAAACATTCATTGAAATGTCATTACGAATTTCAAATTTTTTAATTTGATTCAGAGTCATTGGAAACTCAATGTCTTGAACATTTAGCACTGTCGAGTAGTGCGGGTATGAAGATTCACGCGCACTGTCACGTTGGGCTGGATAAAGAGCAGCGACTACGGACCATGCGAAACATGCTTGATCACTCGATTTCACATTAACAACTGCTCTTTTCAGCATTATCAACCGCGATAACATTATGTGGCATCCCGCATGCATTGGATTATATTTATTTATATTCATAGTCAAGTTATATATTCGTGACAATGCCCACCCACTGTCGCGTTCCTGAAACTCTTCGAGTGATGTCGAAATGGGCTCAATAACTCTTTGATCGTACCACTCGCGTAAATCAGACGTATTGAAAAGTTCATAGTTTTTAGTATTAATGCTTTTATTTGCACGCTTGTCACCCGCCACAAATTCGCCGTTAAAAACGGTATTAATTTTCACACTACCATGATTGTTGATAATGGTTTGAACGCGTGAAAGCACGACATCACTAGCGTCTTTGAGAAATTGTTGAGGTTCGATGTGGTTGTGATTTATGACTGCACCAGTCAAGATACGACCCTCGAATGCCGTATCAATTTCTCGCCATATGAATCCATGATTGTCATGTCCAGCACCCGTGTGTATGAAACGCTGACGCACCGAATTCTTGAAGCCTTCAAGTCGCGCAATTTGGGCTACCAACGATTGACGATTTCCAACCGATAATCGCGGTCGTTTAATTCGACTTTGTTCTTCTAACGACTCGATATACTCGTCACATCGTTGTTCCCACACAATGTACTCTTCGACCGAACTAATTTGAGCCCCTTGCTCGCAAAGATTTTTTTCAATATTATCCGTCATGTCTCTGCGCGAGGCACTCCGCGATCAATTCAAACATTGACTGAAAGTGTGTACCTCTCAATCACGATTTATATTCCATTTCTATAACAACTGCATCCTTGGTGCCGTGTGCATTTTTTCGCTATATATTTTTCTGCAGACTTCACGATTTTGCTGACATGAACTTCTTCGACGGGATTCACGAAGCGCTCGCAGAATCAATCGCATAATTTTATTCTTTCGTGAATATCTCAGGCATTTTGACCTTGAGATGACACGTAATGCTGAATCGACATTTTAACGGTGCTTTTTTTCCTATGTACGCTGAAAGTGTGTACCTCTCAATCACGATTTATATTCCATTTCTATAACAGCTGCATCCTTGGTGCCGTGTGCATTTGTTCATTATATATTTTTCTACAGACTTTTAGATTTTTGCTGACATCAACTTTTTTTCGACGAGATCCGCGAAGCACTTGCAATATCATTCGCATAATTTTATTCTTTTGCGAATGTCCCAGACATTTTGGCCTTGAGATGCAATAGATGTTCGAAGACGTGCGCGGCGGTTTTTTTTTTGGGATTTCACCCAAACAAACCAATTGCTTTAATCGTTGAATGTCTAAAGTGTATATGTCTATATACATGCAGATGAGTCGCTCTATCTCACATGCATGCGATGCGGTCGCTCCATCTCTCATTCTCGCTC
>OZ023313.1:43640618-43808359 GCA_964007375.1 Ophion obscuratus
GGACATGACAATCATGGATTCATATGGCGAGAAATTTGATACGGCATTCGAGGGTCGTATCTTGACTGGTGTAGTCATAAATCACAACCACATCGAACCTCAACAATTTCTCAAAGACGCTAGTGATGTCGCGCTTTCACGCGTTCAAACCATTATCAACAATCATGGTAGTGTGAAAATGAATACCGTTTTTAACGGCGAATTTGTGGCGGCTGACAAGCGTGCAAATAAAAGCATTAATACTAAAAACTATGAACTTTTCAATACGTCTGATTTACGCGAGTGGTACGATCAAAGAGTTATTGAGCCCATTTCGACATCACTCGAAGAGTTTCAGGAACGCGACAGCGGGTGGGCATTGTCACGAATATATAACTTGACTATGAATATAAATAAATATAATTCAATGCGTGCGGGATGCCACATAATGTTATCGCGGTCGATAATGCTGAAAAGAGCAGTCGTTAATGTGAAATCGAGTGATCAAGCATGTTTCGCATGGTCCGTAGTCGCTGCTCTTTATCCAGCCCAACGTGACAGTGCGCGTGAATCTTCATACCCACACTACTCGACAGTGCTAAATGTTCAAGACATTGAGTTTCCAGTGACTCTGAATCAAATTAAAAAATTTGAAATTCGTAATGACATTTCAATCAATGTATACACCATTGAGAACGACAGCACTCTTCCAATTCGCGTGAGTGAGCGAAAGAGAGAAAAGCATGTCAATTTGCTCTACGTGGAAGATCCGCAGCAAAACATCGTTGGACATTTCGCGTGGATCAAGAATTTATCAAGGCTCGTCAGCTCGCAATTAAGTCAGAAGCATCATCGAAAATACATCTGTGATAGGTCCGTAGATTTGATATGATTTAATGTATCAAAATAATTAGTTCGAAACTGATTTTTTGTTTATTTTCGCAGATGTCTACACTACTTTCATTCGGAGCAAAAATTGCAAGGGCACACTGTGGACTGTGGCCAGATCAACGACTGTGCCGTCCGTCTACCGAACGATGCGAACAAGTGGCTCACTTTTAAAAACTTCAATCATAAGGAGCGACTTCCATTCGTAATATACGCCGATCTTGAGTGCGTTCTTGCGAAAACGAATGAACAAAACATGTACCAACACCACGAGGTTTCTAGTATTGCATACTACGTACATTGTTCATACGATCAATCGTTATGCAGATATGAATCGCACCGTAGTAGCGATTGCATTGCATGGTTCGTCGAAGAACTAAAAAATGCAGCATTGCATGTAAAAGATATTTTATCTTCAAATATCTCCATGGTACAGTTAACATCCGACGAGGAGCTCGAATTTCGAAGCGCGATTAAGTGTCACATATGTGAAGAAGATTTTGCACAAACCGATACACGAGTTCGCGATCATTGTCATTTAACTGGGCGTTACAGAGGCCCCGCCCATTCGAATTGCAATCTAAATTTCAAACAATCATTTTTCATCCCGGTAGTTTTTCACAATTTGTCTGGCTATGATGCGCATTTTATAATCAAGGAAGTGGCCACTGCGTTCGAAGGGAAAACTTACGTGCTTCCAATAACAAAAGAAAAATATATTTCGTTCACGAAAAACTGTTCAAACTACTACCGAAGAAACAAAAAACCAAATTAAATTACGCTTCATCGATTCATATAAATTTCTAACCACAAGTCTTGAGAAATTGGCATCATTTTTAACGACGGACAAACTGAAAATTTTACGCTCACAATTTGGTGGCCTACCGATGGATGATTTTACATTATTAACACGAAAAGGTGTCTTCCCGTACGAATACATTGATCATGTCAGCAGATTGGAAGACACGTGTTTGCCGCCGCGCGACTCATTTTACAGTTCCTTGACCGGGGAAACGATCAGCGCGAGCGAGTACATTCACGCTGAGAATGTCTGGGAGCGGTTTTCCATTCAAACGCTTGGCGAATATAGCGATTTGTATTTGAAGACGGATGTCTTGTTATTAGCAGATATTTTCGAAAATTTCCGTGATACGTGTATTGAAAGTTATGGGCTTGATCCGGCGTATTATTACACCCTTCCGGGGTATACTTGGGACGCCATGTTGAAATATACGCACGTTACGTTTGAATTATTGACCGATATCGACATGATTTTATTCATCGAGCGAGGTATACGCGGAGGTTTAAGCCAATGTTCAAACAGATATGCACATGCTAATAACAAGTACATGCAATCGCACGATCCGTTGAAATCATCATCATACCTCATGTACTTCGATGTGAACAACTTGTATGGTTGGGCAATGTGTCACCCTTTGCCTTATGCTGATTTTCAATGGATCGACAACACATCGGATTTTGACGTATTATCCATAGCGCTAGATTCGCCTGTAGGCTACGTTCTCGAAGTCGATCTCGAATATCCACAACGTTTGCATGATTCGCACAGTGACCTTCCGTTTTGTCCTACACGCGACAAACCACCTGGCAAGCGCCAGGAGAAATTGCTCGCAACCGTATGTGATAAGAAGCGTTACGTGATACACTATCGTAATTTGCAGCAGTGTATGCGTCATGGACTTAAAGTAGCGAAAATACACAGAATTTTGAAATTCACTCAATCCCCCTGGTTGCGTTCATACATCGAATTAAACACACAGTTTCGAACACGTGCTACAAATGATTTCGAGAAAAATTTGTATAAATTAATGAACAATGCAGTATTTGGTAAAACGATGGAAAACGTGCGAAACCGTGTAGACGTGAAACTTGTAACAAAGTGGGAGGGACGGTATGGGGCAGAGGCAATGATCGCTAAACCAAATTTTCACAGTCGAAGTGTCTTTTCGGAAAATCTTATTGCCGTCGAATTGCGAAATCTGGAGGTAAAATTTAACAAGCCGATTTATGTGGGTATGTGTATACTCGACATTTCGAAAACATGTTTATATGAGTTTCACCACGAATTCATGATTCCGCTGTATCAGCAAAACTGTAAGGTCATGTATACCGACACCGATAGTCTCATATACCACATCAAGTCTGACGACGTTTACGACGATATGAAGCGTAACATTGACAAATTTGATACGAGCGATTACCCGATGGAAAACGTGTACGGTTTACCGTTAGTCAACAAGAAAGTGCCCGGTCTCATGAAAGATGAAAATAATGGTATGGTAATGACGGAATTTGTCGGATTGAGAGCAAAAATGTACGCTTTGCGAGTCGATGGTAAAAAAGACACGAAAAAGGTGAAAGGTGTGAAAAGTAATGTCGTCGCGCGAACAATAAATTTCAATGACTACACTCGCTGTTTACGGGAAGAAATTGAGATGACTCGTCAGCAGTCTTGCATAAGATCGAAGCTGCACGAAGTTTACACTATTTCAGAGTCAAAAATTTCTCTAAGTCCACACGATGACAAGCGGTATATCGTGCCGAAAAGTACGGACACTCTACCCTGGGGTCATTATAAAATAGCATTGTAAATGTTAGGCTACATTGTATATATTGTTATAAAATAAAAATAGATAGATATAATGAATGTAGTAATGTAAATTTGATATATATTGGAAAATATGCATGTTATATATAATGCGAGTATGTTAATGTTTACAGGATATAATAATTTATTTTTATCAGGAATGGTGAATGTATACATAAATAAAATGGTATGCCTATTGTAAATAAACTTTATTGAATTTTTCATATACTTTATAAAAGTTATTACAATATGTTATTTTTGTGTATCCACGAGTTTTGAGATTTATCCATTCCCAACCATTTAACATAAACATCATTGCCCTTTTTGCGTATTATCTTCTCCACGAGATATATGTTTGGATTGGCAACACGTTGCAGTTCGTATTCGTAGAATCCTCCGGCTATTGGATTTCCACTTGAGTCCTCGACTAGGTACGTTACAGGATAAGTTTGCTGCACCTTGACGATTTTAAACACTTCGGTGGTCCAATTTGGTGTGAAACCTTTTTCAAATATTGTCTTGAATTTGCTTACGCGCACAAAATCATTGACTTTGAATCTTGCAGGAGCTGCAATTTTTACATTGCTGTATACGGTGGTTAAGAGTTTCTCCGCGATCGCAGGAGTAACGTCGATGGGCCTCATGCCAATCATACGATGCTTTCGAGCATTGTACTTCATAACGAGTTGCGGTAACGCATCGATCCATTTGTAATTACCATTGAGTGTAAACATTTTCCACATATTATTTTTGAGAGTGCGATTGAATCGTTCGACGACCGAGGCCTTCATAATAGAGTACGTCGAATAATGATTGATGTTGTATTTCTCCATGAGTCGTTGCACGTTTACATTGTAAAATTCTCTTCCTTTGTCGGTCTGAAGATTTTTCGGATATCTGCTATGATCGTGTATGATTTTCGCGATCGTTGTACCCATTTCGTTGCCAGTTTTACTTTTCAAGGGTACGGCCCATGCATACTTGCTCAACACATCGATGAGGGTGAGGTTGTAATTGTAGCCTTTGTTGAAACGCGAATACGGCCGCATTTCGACTACGTCAGCCTGCCACAAATCATCATACCCACGTACGATGACACGTCTGCGCGGAAAGTTTTTTCTTGCTGGTGCATGTAATTCCTCCACGAGCTGCTTTTCTTCAGACGTTTTTTCTTCTCCGAGCATATCGTGTGTTTGACCAGACGATTTTTACAAATCTTCCTGCGTTGTGTCAGCTACAGCGTCGGTTACATACTGAATCGTTTTAGACGTATCGTTCATAGTTATTCGAAGCGTATTCTCTAGTGCGATGAATTTCTTCTCAAATTCATCCAGGCGTTCTGTTAACAGCTTGATTTTCATTTCCACGTAACGTTTGTTAGCAGCATCGTAATCCCCTTCAGGTAGGGCTACGCCTCGTATTTTACGTGATCTTGCATCGAAGCCACTAGAGGTTAAAAAGAGAGCATTATCACGTGTATAATTTCTTATTAGCCCAGTCCACTGATAGTATGAATTATCCTGCGCTCCAAGCGATGATCCGAATTTATTGATCGACATCTCGGTATCAATAGCGATGAAGGAATGATCATTATCATCGATGCATAGGTTAATTTATAATGAGGCCCGCTTCGCGAAGTTCCTCAATAATCGACATTATCTCATTGTCGTGAGCGTTGTTACCCGCGTGTCGTGAAGCTTCCAACAAGCGCAAACGATCGACCAACTCATTGGGATCATTCCAATGCACGTAATCGATTTTGTTGTTATTTAACGTCATGGCGAGCGGTATTTCTATACCTCTTCCAGTTTTTCGGTCGAAAGTTAATGGTCCAATTATCAAGAGACGCGGCAGCGTCTTGACGCCAAGTAATAAAAAAAAAAAATTTGACGCCACTGATCGATGCCACCGATCTCGACGCCACTGACCGACTGACGACACGCCGCGACTCTTTATATAGTAAGATGGGCTCTAGCAGACGACGTTTTAACTTTGTTCCGATATTACGCGAAAACGCGGCAACAAATCGAAAATCTAATGACAGTTTACCAATGTAATGTGATTTTTTCCTATCGATTTTGTTCGGGCTATTTTTCGATTTGTCCACTCAATCTCGGGATCTCATAATTTACGGCCGAATTTTCGGGTGACTTTTTACCCCAAAAATTCTTCAACACTCGTCCATTGTCTTTCATTGAATGAAATAAAGTCGTTGGCTCATATCGTAAACATAACACATACGCCGTTCTGTGAATTGATTAACTCTTTAGCGCAACAGGCACAGCAACGCCACCGCTCTCTCGAACAGAGATTAGTAGGGAGATGTACAACGCGGCCCTTTTCGGCGTGCCTCGTAAATGGCGCTAAATCGCGGCGGCGAGTTCGGGAGTATGATTTCGTGATCATCGCCTCTGTCGAGGTTGCAGATTCCCTTGTAGCCGCGCGAGTCCGTGATCACCGTTCAAGTCGGTATCGCAGTCAGCGTGAACACGAACGGGTAGCTCGGAGGGGGAAAAGTCTCTGCCCCTCGCAAATCGCGCTCGCTCGACGGGCGGACGGAGCGAGGTTTTCCGTCTGATCGAGCTCGACATATATGTGTGGCCATACTGCGGTTTGGAATATGCATTATATGAATTTCAAAGTGAAAAACATGTATCGAGATCATTGTTTTCTCTTGGTTGCCCGTTGATGCGGGTTAAAAAATTAACGACGAACCGCGTTGAAAAATAAAACGCCGAAATGACCGTGGAAGGTTCAAAAATAAATCTTGAGCCTTTGCCGCGATTGTTTCGGCATTTTTTTCAACAGTAAACATTATGGATGAGGGTGAATCATAAATGTTTCTTTATCCGCAATGAGCGTTGTGGCTGAATTGGCAGTGTAGCGGATTAACGATGCTTACGGTCCGAGTTCAATCCCCGGTGAAGCAACTTTTTTTTATTCATTTTATATTCAGAAAATTTCGAACTTACTCTCACTTTAGCTATTCTCGCCTGTTCAGGCATTATTTATGATATTTAATTCGCATATGCTTAATAAAAAAAAGACATTGCTACCGGGGATCGAACCCGCGTCCAGTGCAGCCGGATCGCACGTAAAAGTTACCCCCTCTTTAGTCTCTCACGCGCCTATCACCCATCACGGTAGCGCGTGTCCGTGAGCGAGCGACGCTCGGATATCTTCGGAAAGAGCCGAGCACGGTCGAAGTATCCCGACCGCGCCTTCGGCAGCTGCACCAATCCATGGACGGTGAGCACGTTCATGTGCGGCCAAGCCGAAACGAAGGCTTCGAGGGAAAAAGCAATCTCAGCACGACTCGCGCGTGACGTCACCCGACGGTACGCGCGAGACTCAGATGATTTCAATGCTTGTTTAGTTCTTTTTCCTATTGAATGAAAGGCTGCGGAGATATTCGGAGAAAAGTTATAGATAAAAAAAGAGAATTTCGTAAAAAAAACTTATTACATTTCTGTATCCCTCATAATTCTGAGAAATAATGAATTTCCGAAATTTTTGCAAACATTATTTTCCTTTAGGGGTAACACCATTGTAACGGCCTGCCACAAAGGGTTTTAGACAAATAATACTTGGGGTAATTATTAAGTATATATTGAAGTATATTGCAAAAAAATGTATGGGAAAATATTACAAAATGGCGACACTGCAGCAAATTCTTCCGAGGCATGTTGAACTTAAGGTGCTCTGCGGTACGCAGTATAACTTGTGCCAATTTTAATCTGACCAAATAATTTTTTTTAAATTAAATCTAGACGAGTGTTGCAAGTAAACCACGTAGGGGATTTTAGAAATATTGATTTTTGAGTAATTGACGAGTATTTGACTAAAAATGATCAATTTTTTAAAGACAGTTATTTTTTAATAAATATTGTTTTAATTAACTTATCGAAAATCCCCTACGTGTTTCAGTAGCTACACTCATGTAGACTTAATAAAAAAGAAAACTCTTTCTTATAGATTAAAAATGGCACAGTTATACTGCGTGCCACAGAGCTTCGACATGCTTCGGAAGAATTGCTGCAGTGTCGCCATTTTGTAATATTTTCGGATGAAAAATTTATAGCAATATACTTAAATATATGATCAATAAATATCGCAAGTATTATTTGTTTATCTCATTTTCTTCCGCCAAAAAAAAATATCGAAGAATACGCTTCCTGTAAGGCCGTTACAGTGGTGATATCCCTTAAAGAATGCATATAATTTCCGAGATTTTTCCGTGATTGTCATAAAAATGATGAAATGTTCGGAAAAATTCGGAGAAACTCGGATGTTTGCGTAAAAACAATTGTCCGCAAAACTCCGAATTCTTCATATTTGTTCCAATTCATAGAAAAATTCGGGAAAAAATCGGAAAAATTTTCCGGAAAAAATCGGAGTATTTTGGAAAAAAATTGCACTAGGGGTGCGGGATCGTTCCCCGCGCTTAGTGGTTATTTTAAAAATATTCTTACTATTAATTCTTATTTGATTAGTTATCATTATTATTTTAATTGGTTATCTTTTAGTGTCGAAAAATTTATCGCGCACTCTGACCGCTTATATTATTAGTTTATATGTTTATTTAAATATAATAATAAATCTAAATTACAACTTATTTTACTTCTGAAATTTTTTTGCGTTTTACTCACACCCGTCCCTATGCCAAATAAATTGTAATTCATAAAAGTAAGCGGAAATATATTCGTATTATTATATTCATTCTCATAAACTTTCAGCAAGCGATAAAGCATTATCATAGTGTATCCGGCCGCGAATTGTAAGTACCAGAAAGTGCACATATTTACAAGCGATGAGATGGTCCCGTTGGTAGCGTTCCTGGCTTCGGTCCGCAGGGGTGCGGGATCGGTCCCCGCGCTGATCCCCGCTTTTTTAAAAATTATTATTACTATTAATTCTTATTTGATTAGTTATTGAATGAATACAATAATACGAATATAAATATATTTCCGCTCATATACTTTCATCAAGCGATAAAGCATTATCATAATGCTTTATCGCTTGATGAAAGTATATGAGCGGAAATATATTTATATTCGTATTATATTCATTCAATAATTAATCGAATACGATAAAGCATTATCATAATGCTTTATGGCTAAATAAATTTCCGCTTACTTTTATGAATTACAATTTATTTGGCATAGGGACGGGTGTGAGTAAAGCGCAAACAATTTTTTAGAAGATAAATAAGTTGTAATTTAGATTTATTATTATATTTAAATTAACGTACAAACTAATAAAATAAGCGGTCAGAGTCCGCGAAAAAATTTTCGACACTAAAAGATAACTAATTAAAATAATGATGATAACTGGTGTGTGTCATGTGAGTGTGACTGTAGTCTGTGAGTTATTTCTCGACGAAACGCGACTAGCTCTGAGACTGGGAAGCGAACTCCGGACCGGCTGTATTGGTATAGGTTTTCCGCAGTTTCCCTATACCCATGGCAGAAATGTCATGGTGAATGCAATACAGAGGGGGAAGTCGGCTGCGGCCGCAACGTGGGGATATAAACTGGAATATGGGGTACAGTACTACCTCTCTAAGAGAGCGGTCTAGGGCGGTTAGGGGAAGAAATTCTCGAGAAATTCGTCGCCGAAGCCTTCCCCCACCGCTAGGTTAGCGCGCTCGAAAATCGCGCATGCGGTAGCGTGTATGTGTTTCTCCACTCGAACTCGATAAGAGAGCGCGAACGAAAGTGTTGAGAAAACTGTAAACGAGTTGCGGAAAGTGTACTGGCGTTTCGTCGTTTCATGCGTAAGTATATCTCATTGAATATTGATGTGTAAATCTTTCTTTTTCTTCGCGTTTTTTTTTATTCTGCTGTTTGGTATATTTTGTTGTTGCAATATTATTGCAACAACAAGATTGGTGATCAGCCCAGCACATCAGCAGATCACGAAAGTGAAGCCGTCTCTACGATTATTGCGGACGTCAACAGGACTCTATACTCTGATGTATAGTATATATGTTATGATACATACATATTGTATATGCTGTACGATATTTGCATTTATTACTACTACTCATAAACATATCTCTAGTATCAATATCATTACATACAGTACTACCTCTCTAAGAGAGCCCTCGCTAAGAGAGAATTTCCCCGCCGTTCCGCTTGAGCGCATTTTATGGCTTCCCCCACCTAGCTCGACCTGTCCACTGTACCCGAGGCCTCTCGAGTTTGTCGCGGACAACTCGATAAGAGATCGCGAGCGATTTCAGAAAATCGCACGTCGCACGATTGTCAAATGGATAATATTCCTTTGTATAATAATATATACGTTTAAGCCGTAAAGTCGGAGAAAAAAACATGCACCATAATTAAATTTCAAGTAGTAATTTAATGCAAGTAAAATATATTTTAATAGACATTAACACAGCATAGAATATTATTGATATTGATAAAAATTATCGAGGCTACATTATACTAGAGATATGTTTATGAGTAGTAGTAATAAATGCAAATATCGTACAGCATATACAATATGTATGTATCATAACATATATACTATACATCAGAGTATAGAGTCCTGTTGACGTCCGCAATAATCGTAGAGACGGCTTCACTTTCGTGATCTGCTGATGTGCTGGGCTGATCACCAATTTTGTTGTTGCAATAATATTGCAACAACAAAATATACCAAACAGCAGAATAAAAAAAAAACGCGAAGAAAAAGAAAGATTTACACATCAATATTCAATGAGATATACTTACGCATGAAACGACGAAATGCCAGTACACTTTCCGCAACTCGTTTACAGTTTTCTCAACACTTTCGTTCGCGCTCTCATATCGAGTTCGAGTGGAGAAACACATACACGCTACCACATGCGCGATTTTCGAGCGCGCTAACCTAGCGGTGGGGGAAGGCTTCGGCGACGAATTTCTCGAGAATTTCTTCCCCTAACCGCCGTAGACCGCTCTCTTAGAGAGGTAGTACTGTATGTATCAAGGGGGAAGAACCCTGTACAGCTGGTAGTTAAACAAAATAAAAAAAAAGTGAATGATGATAACTAATAAAAATAACTAATCAAATAAGAATTAATAGTAATAATATAGGATTATAGAATAATAGGATCCCGCGCCCTTAGTGCAATTTTTTTTCCGAAAAACTCCGATTTCTTCCGAATTTTTCTATAAATTGGAACAAATATAAAGAATTCGGAGTTTTGCGGACAATTATTTTTACGCAAACATCCGAGTTTCTCCGAATGTCTCCGAATATTTCATCACTTTAATTACGATCACGGGAAAATCTCGGAAATTATATGAAGACTGTATGGGGTAACACCACTGTAGCGGCCTTACAGGAAGCGTATTTTTTAATATCTTTTTTCCGGAAAAAAATGTGATAAACAAATAATACTTGCGGTATTTATTGAGCAGATACTTAAGTATATTGCTTGAAATTTTTATCCGAAAATATTACAAAATGGCGACACTGCAGCAATTCTTCCGAAGAATGTCGAACCTTTGCGGCATGCAGTATAACTATGCCAATTTTAATTTAAAAAAAATAATTTTGGTTTATTAAGTCTAAATGATCATTTTTAGTCAAATACTCGGCAATTACTAAAAAATCAATATTTCTAAAGTGAAGTACGTAGGGGACGTACTTCACTAGCTACACTCATCTGGATTTAATTTTTTTTTAAATGATTTTGTCCAGATTAAAATTGACACAAGTTATACTACGTGCCGCAGAGCACCTTAAGTTCAACATGCCTCGGAAGAATTGGCTACAGTGTCGCCATTTTGTAATCTTTTCCCGTCCATTTTTTTGCAATATACTTCAATATATGCTTAATAATTACCCCAAGTATTATGTGTCTAAAACACTTCGTGACAGGCCGTTACAGTGGTGTTACCCCTTAAGGAAAACAATGTTTGCAAAAATTTCGGAAATTCATTATTTCTCAGAATTATGAGGGATAAAAAAATGCAATAAGTTTTTTCTACGAAAATCTCATTTTTTTTCATCTATAACTTTTCTCCGAATATCTCCGCAGCCTTTCACTCAATAGGAAGAAGAAAAGGTTCCGAAAAAAATAAGAACAAGTTTGTTTTACGAAAATCTCATTTTTTTAATCTTCCAATTTTCTCTTAAATTTATCTTTAAAAATCTCATTTCTTTTCATCTTTAACTTCACTCCGAATATCTCCGCAGCCGTTCACTCAGGTCATAGGAAAAAAAGAAATTTCCGGGAAAAAAAATGAGAAATCATGAATTTTCAGTGAAAAAAAATGTGTTTTTGGGAAATAGACCAGAACTTGAATCGGTTTTAAATCATTTTTTCTCCGAAAATCTCAAATATGATTAAAATATGAGAAATTATGAAAAATTTGGAGAAAAATTTGCACCACGGGCCCCTGCGGGCCGAAGCCAGGAACGCTACCAACGGGACCATCTCATCGCTTGTAGAATATGTGCACTTTCTGGTACTTACGATTTGCGGCCGGATGAATGATTGGCTTGTTTTTGGGGATAATGCTTTATCGCTTGATGAAAGTATGAAAATTAATATAATAATACGAATATAAATATATTTCCGCTTACTTTTATGAATTATATTTTATTTGGCATAAGGACGGGTGTGAGTAATTTTATTATCATATTTAAATTAACGTATAAACTAAAAAAATAAGCAATCAGAGCGCGCTATACATTTTTTGTATACATTAATAACGCAGAAAATCAAGAGATAAATAAGCATTGAAATCATCTAAAAGCCTCGCGCGTGCCGTCGGGTGACGTCACACGCGAGTCGTGCTCAGATTGCTTTTTCCCTCGAAGCCTTCGTTTCGGCTTGGCCGCACATGAACGTGCTCAGCATCCATGGATTGGTGCAGCTGCCGAAGGCGTGGTCGGGATACGTCGACCGTGCTCGGCTCTTTCCGAAGATGTCCAAGCGTCGCTCGCTCACGGTCACCCGCTACCATGATTGGGTGATGGGCGCGTAAGAGACTAGAGAGGGGGTAACTTTTACGCGCGATCTGGCTGCACTAATCCCCGGTAGCAATTGGTTTTATTAAGCATATACGAATTAATAAAAATCATAAAGAATGCCTGAACAGGCGAGAATAGCTAAAGCGAGAGTGCGTTCGACATTTTCTGAACATAAAATGAGGAAAAAAAATGTTGATTCACCGGGGATTGAACCCGGACCGTAAGCATCGTTAATCCGCTACGCTGCCAATTCAGCCACAACACTCATGGCTGATAGAAAGTCATTTATGATCCATCCCTATCCATGTTTACTGTTGAAAAAAAAATGTCGAAGCAATCGCGGCAAAGACTCAAGATTTCTTTGTGAACCTCCCACGGTCTTTACGGCGTTTTATTTTTCAACGCGGTTTGTCGTTAATTTTTTTAACCCGCATTTTCGGCATAAACGGGCAACCAAGAGAAAACAATGATCTCGATACATGTTTTTCACATTGAAATTCATTTAATGCATATTCCAATCCGCAGTACGGCCACACATATATGTCGAGCTCGATCGGACGGAAAACCTCGCTCCGTTCGCCCTTCGAACGAGCGCGATTTGCGAGGGGCAGAGACTTTTCCCCTTCCGAGCTACCCGTTCGTGTTCCGCTGACTGCGATACCGACTTGAACGGTGATCACGGACTCGCGCGGCTACAAGGGAATCTGCAACCTCGACAGAGGCGATGATCACGAAATCATACTCCCGAACTCGCCGCCGCGATTTAGCGCCATTTACGAGGCACGCCGAAAAGGGCCGCGTTGTACATCTCCCTACTAATCTCTGTCTCGAACGGCACGACTCGAACTACACCCTGCTTGCAATATATATATATATATATATATATATATATATATATATATATATATATATATACATATATATATATATATATATATGTATTCTAATACAGTCGCTTTGACAGCTCGAGTAACCAAACACGGTTAGTCGAGCGTGGATGTGAAAAAAGAAAACAAACGGCTCTTATTAGAGCCAAAAATTTATTTAACAAAGGTTCACGTCGTTCAAATTTAGGTGTGGATTATTTATTTGATCTTAACATGCGTATATTGGCCGTGGCGCTCGCGCGGAAACCGTCGGAGAAACAGCGAGGACGATACGCAAATAGATACAGAGTAAGTTAAAAATTCAAGAATGTGCTCATTTCTTTCACTTGCTTATATAAAATCATTAAAAAATTCGCAGACACACGTGCATGTGTAGCTTTTGTGTGCCTTGAGAGCATAACCTAGCTTCTATATGTCATTACCAATTTGTGTGTTCATAACCTCGTTCCATTAACATTTTATGAACATATCTTCTAAATTTTCTGAACAGAATCTTGTCATAGACGATGAAGTTTTTTTTTTTTGTAGAAAATGCATTCGACTCTGTAGAATTTATATTGACGCAGAGCTTGACAATTATTTTGCCTGAAATATTATTCATTGCTGAAAAATCTCTCATGAGAAATAAAGGCTTTGTGCAACACGATATATAAACCTAGATCCCCTACGGCGTCCAATAGAACATGTAAAATAGAACGCCATTACACGACCATTCCAAGTTCTTGCGAATTTTGTTCATACGAACCCGTGATCAAACATACAGGTATCGAATAGGCGGCCTAATTAACATACATGCGATGCAATCGACACCTGTATATTTGATCACGGGTTCATACGAATAAAATTGGTGCGAACCTGTGATTGTCGCGTAATCGTGTTCTAGGACAACACCTAATGTTTGGCTCCATCTCACAGACTCAAGCCTGACAGCGCTTTCATATGTCTTGCCATTCTTTTCATACTGTGGTGATCACCATATTTCATTGTTGCGGCTGCACAATCTACGTCTACATGGAACGATGATAGTCCGCCATCTCCGAGAAATCTTCGACTGCCACACCTGCATCGAAGACTTTCTTTGGTTATGTCGTTCAACGCCTTGAAGTTTATCGTCCCAAGTGCGCTCAATGTGTCAAATACTATGGAAAGCCAAACTTCAGATACTCCATGTCGCTCGATGCCTCGAATCGAGCAACATTTGGGCATGAAACCCTTTTCCGGTACGGAGAGCGACAACGAAACCTTTTGACATTTTTCCAGCTTGACATAACATAAAAATGATTAAAACATAAATTTTAGCATTTTTCATAAAATGAAAAGGCCTTAGGACTATTGTGCCATCTGGCCAAGGAAGGCCAGATTGTGAATGATTGTGCGCTTTTTAATGTTAACATGAAAGTGTGATTGAAGCTGCATATTTTATGTGTTACGTGATTAGCGGCTATTATGTAAATTTAAAATAAGATGATTGTCAACGAAACCTTTTTTTTGTCAGACCGGCTTTAGTTTTAATTTACTGTAAAACAACCTAAGATTTCTTGAATAAAAATCCTGAAACTGAGTATAAATGTGTGATAATAATTTCTCTAATTTCTATTGTGCCAAATTAAATATGGTTAATGAAACTGAATTGATTACATTTATCAAACATTTGAAACGTAGGGACCCTCAAACTTTTATTTATAGTCACATATAGGTGACTGGGTAAAAAAAAATATTTTACACTTTTTAGTACATTAAATAAAAGCTTGTTTAAAAGTAAAGTTTTTTTTATATACAAATTTTCCGTACCAATCTGAAAAAAAAGAAAACCCGCGTTTCGAAAATATATGGTTCTGCACTTTAAGGTATTTCTTTCACGAACCCGAATATTTAACAAATAACTGATTTTCGTCTATTATTTTTACACGGTGTTTACATTCCTTTATTCAACCGAATTCATTTTAAACGATAAATGTCAATTGTCTAAAAGAAAGAAAAAAAAGATGAGTTCTCTTTGAAAATGAGCTTTAGTGAAAGTATGGCCCGACCACGGTGACCATAGGCATTGAAACATGTGTGCCATTAAGCCTTCATGCGACGTTGGCTCGCTCCACCTCTCCGTTTCGTCGCCGGGAGAAAAACTGACGTCTTCATTTACATAAAAGTCAATATTTAATAAATGCCGTAGACGGATCATTTAATTTTTGGGTGACAATTTTGGTAATATACTGAATGATTTGACATTTTTTCATAACATCCTTAATATTTTTACACTATTCCGTGTGTGTAGTTTTTTTTTTTTCCGTTTACCATTACCGATCGGCATGAGTCTAGGCATCTTCTTATGTAAAAACTGTTTGTTGAATTCAAATTTAAAATTAAATTATGAAATTAAAAATTCAATTCAAAATTATTAAAATCAAATATTAAAATTTGAAGGGTGCATTCAGTATATGTAACCAATCCACTATATAAATTTGAACAAATGGTAACATTTGATCATTTGACCCGAAGCTTCTTAACGATATAAGGAAAGACGTGTATTTTTTAGCAGCCTCCAGCAGGGTAAATGTGACGCGTTATCCAAGTGCATCCGGTTTTTGTTTACAATGAACAAATCGATTTGCATTCCACTCGCTGAACACGCAAATAAAATATCGCAATGAAGTTGGATTTTCGTAAAATATTTTTATTGATCTCTAGTTTTTTTTATTAAAAGTTTTCTCCTGCTGCCACAAACAAAGCGCAATTCATGAAACATGGAGACGGTATATCAAAAAGTAAAACATTAAGAGGTACAGACTTGGGCGTAATTCTATTTATAAATACGAATATGAATATATTCACATCGTGATTTTCATGTGAATATAAATACAAATGTATTCATACTTCACTTTTTGTATTCACATGCATGCATACAAATACAATTGTATTCACAAATATTCTGAACATACAAATAGATTCACAGAAAAACTTGTGAATATTCACAAAAAAGTAAATATTTACAAAAAATCCTGTGAATTAAAAAAACATACACATCACAATCTGTGAATGCAAATGTATTCATAAAAAATTGTAAATACAAAAAAATTCACAAAATAAGTTGTGACTTTTTTCATATTTAAGACAAATTAAAATCAAATTCACAATAATTAGATTAAAATTTACACCATTAGTGAGTTCGTACGCATTTTGAGAGAAAACTTTTGCCTCAACACAATGGTTTCTCTCAAAATACATAAGAACTCACTTGTGGCGTAAATTTTAATATAATTGTCGTGAATTCGATTTTAATTTTCTTCAACTTGAGGAAATTCACAACTCATTTTGTGAATTTTTTCATATTTATGATGTAATATTTGGAACTCACTTTTTTTGCACAAATTTCTTCGCCTCGACGCAATGTTTTCTCTCAAAATACGTAAGAACTCACGTTTGGTGTAAATTTTAATCTAATCATTGTGAATTTGATTTTAATTTGTCTTAAATACGAAAAAATGCTCAACTTATTTTGTGAATTTTTTTGTATTTACAATTTTTTGTGAATACATTTGCATTCATAGATATTGATTTGAATTTTTTTTAATTCACAGGATTTCTTGTAAATATTCACATTTTGTTGTGAATACAGTAGAACCTCGATTATTCATACCAATTGGGACCGAGACTAGTTCGGATAATCAAAAGTTCGGATAATCGAAACGTGGGTTATTTGGGACGAGATCATAAACAACAACCTTTTACATAAAAACAGTACAGTACATGTCAAATTTTAATATATATGTATGTACTGTTTTTATGTACATACATATATTAGGTGTTAAAAAATATATATATATATTAAACAGCTGAAAAGAGTCGAATGCCTTTTTTTAATATATTTTTTATAAAATCGTCCATTTTTAATTGACGAACGGCCGTAACGCGTTTTTGAGCGGCTAAGTGTCGCAGCCGTTTGAGAAGGAGAAGTTGCGTTGGGTTGCTCATTGTTGCTCACGGCAGTGGCAGCGAGCAACAATGTATCTTTCACGCCAACGTTCGGATAATTGAGCGTTCGGATAAACTAAGCTATCGTTCGGATAATTGAGGGTTCGTATAATCGAGGTTCGGATAATCGAGGTTCTACTGTATATATTAAACACCTGAAAAAAGTCGAATGCCTCTTTTAATATTTTTTTTTTTTATAAAATCGGCCATTTTCAATTGACGAACGGCCGTAACGCGTTTTTGAGCGGCTAAGTCTCGCAGCCGTTTGAGAAGAAGTTGCGTTGGGTTGCTCATTGTTGCTCACGGCAGTGGCAGCGAGCAACAATGTATCTTTCGCGCCAACATTCGGATAATTGAGCGTTCGGATAAACTAAGCCATCGTTCGGATAATTGAGGGTTCGGATAATCGAGGTTCGGATAATCGAGGTTCGGATTATCGAGGTTCTAATGTATTTCCAGTTTTTTTCTGTGAATTTATTTGTACACGTTCAGAATATTTGTAAATACCATTGTATTTGTATGCATGCATGTGAATACAAATAAGCGAACTATGAATAAATATTTCACTAATAGGCGTTTGTAAATCACCCTGCAAATACGTCGATTTAATAGTGGAAGGGACTGAAGACTTTAAAAAAAATATTTATAGCATTTGGTAATATACAAGTTTTTGGAAACGACGTGTCGTGTTTTTTTAACTATCTGTTTAAATCTTACCCTTTTAGAATCTTTGAAAAAGTGAAAAAAAATAATACCAAGTAATGAAAAGATATTTGAATTGACTCCTCTTTGAACTGGCGCAGAACGAAAAAAAGATTTTTCCCCTTTCAAAAAGATATGAAATCCCCTTTAAAAACTTTTAAAAAGTAAAAAAAGAACGCCAAGTAACAAAATACCCCCGAAAACATTATTGCTTGTTTGATCATATACAAAATTCTGATTTATCTTGAAATATTTTTTAATTTTATTTAACGAATGCTTTTATTATATTTTTTCAATTAAAATGTACAAAAAAAGTGAAATAACTTTTTATAAAGTAGCCAAGCAAGTTTACTAAAAACGTAAACAAAATTGTTAAACCTTAGAACTAATGTTTTCCTAAATATTTCATTTTTATTTTAAAAATCACATTACTATTATAACAAAAAATTGGTATTACCATTATATAAAAATACAACGTATTTACCACATAAGTACACTGGAAATGCTGTGCAACGACTTGGCGTGCATGGTTAAGAAAAATAGCTCGGCGAAGGATTTCGTCTTTCCGACTACTTAACTCTCAGGTTGGAAAAACATAGACTGCTGCAATTTGTTATGCAACTGGAAATCAAATTTCGTGATCCCGCAAAGTATGGATCAAATCAGTGATGTTCCCCTAGACGATACGATACGTTAAATCTTTTTTTTATGCATAATTTAATACGATATATAAAAGTATATTCTTTCTCCTCTATCCGACAACTTTATACATTACATGAAATATATTTCGTATATACTTTTATGTATTGATCCGTCTGTTTGTGTATTGTATCCGTCTCTAAGCCACAGCATCGGCAATTTTAAAATTCGAATTACGGTGCCGTCGTCTTGCTGGTGAAAAACGAAATATCTGAGTATCTCTCCTGATACTCATTACGCTATATTCGATGGTTTTTCCGAGTACAGTCGAATATTCGTCAATAGTGGATATAACGTAGCTCTGACACGGTCACGTGAATTGTGTGGACCGATATATACACCGATAACACTATGTATCAATGTTTTCTTGTCCGAATCACACTAGCGCAAGGTGCAGGAAGTCGCATTGTTAATAACTCTGGCAGTTGATGCGTTGTTACAGGTTATATATATATTGTGTATCTTCCCGAGCTATTTCTCTTAACCATGCACGCCAAGTCGTTGCACAGCATTTCCAGTGTACTTATGTGGTAAATACGTTGTATTTTTATATAATGGTAATACCAATTTTTTGTTATAATAGTAATGTGATTTTTAAAATAAAAATGAAATATTTAGGAAAACATTAGTTCTAAGGTTTAACAATTTTGTTTACGTTTTTAGTAAACTTGCTTGGCTACTTTATAAAAAGTTATTTCACTTTTTTTGTACATTTTAATTGAAAAAATATAATAAAAGCATTCGTTAAATAAAATTAAAAAATATTTCAAGATAAATCAGAATTTTGTATATGATCAAACAAGCAATAATGTTTTCGGGGGTATTTTGTTACTTGGCGTTCTTTTTTTACTTTTTAAAATATATTTATACTTGAAGCCTTTGTTACCCAATACAGGATTGAGTATATTGCTACCACGTCGATGTGCATTTGTTGCTAACAATATACTTTTATATTTGTTTTTGTCTTCCTCGGTGTATATTGCATCGTCGGGAATTCTCTTGAAAATTAACTCATAGAGTCCAGGGGTTCCCAAGTATTTTATGCCATCGATGAATATATTATCATCATTATCCACATCGAAACGCTTATCGCCTAACATCATTCCTTCATTGGTAAATTTGACGCCATACACGTAATCCATGCTGGAATTTTTGTCTTGTGAAAGAATAGATGAAATATATTGTTGACCGAGTGGACCGAAATGTTCGCGCAATGTATTTTGACCTTCAGCAGTTTGTAATTGACGTTGAACTGTAGACACGAATGATTCGGGCGTGGTCTCAAAAACGTCTTCTTCAACAATGGTGGCTGGTTGCAAGGGTACTGCAGCCATTGACGTATCATCCAGAGATTCCTTTCGTCGCTTGCGTTTCACCTGATTCGGTGTAGAAGTTACCAGCGAATCTTGAAATAACGAACGTGTGCGCTTTGTTCCTTGTTTCACATCCTTCTCTAGGTCCTTTGCTTCCGACATACTCAACGATTCAATTTCCGGCTCAAGAGATTCAACAGCGGCTGATTGCTCAACAATCTGCTTGAGAGGTTCGGTGATTGGCCTGAAGTGTCTCTCCAATGCAAGATCTTCTTCCATTTTTCCAGTCTTCAAAGCTTGATATTTTTTGCGTATTGAGTCGCTTGTTTTCGCAATTTCCCTGGCAATCTCTTCATCAGTATCAATTGTCGTCATCATGCCCACACGAAATTATTTGTCGGTCGTTGCACAGCTGATGTCTCAATGCCGACTGACTACATTACGGTATTGCAAACTCGTTAAATCCATTTCTATATCGACCACCGGACAATGAGCTATCTTTGTCAATCACCATGAAGCCATATTTGTGTTGCCAACATTTTTGACATAACACCAGAAAATCTTCATATGACATGTCCGTATTTACATGTTCATTGTAAACATGTTTCAAGTTTGTACGATCTTGTTTAAATAAAATAAGCAGATTCACATTGTCGCGTATAAGATGCTTGGGAACCTTGGCATATGTTTGGCAAAGGTAGAAACAATCAACGCTCGAGTGTCTGCCCATCGCAAAGTACTCTCTTACTGTATTTTGCTTGTCACATGCTACGTCATCGAAAATAAAAATGGAGTTCGGAAGCGCTTCGTGCGGCGGGATAACATCACTATTATTTAAGAATTTAAAATAGCCAATTTCGTTAATCGATGTCAGCAGATTTTCCAAATATTGATATTTTGGCTGTTGAAGCGATTTCGAGTATACATATAGGTTTTCAAAACGTACACCATTTGGACTTTCTATTAAACTTAACAAAACATTGGTTTTCCCACAATTTGAAGGACCGCAAATAATGCTGCGTATCGTAAGTGGCAGCATGTCTCCATGCTTGCGTACTTGTTGACCCTCCATTACTCTATCGTCGAAATTGGTCACTTGAATCAACGTCGCTTGTTGCACGAAACGCATGTTTTCTCTCTCGAATCCAAACACACATTCGCCCAAAATGCGTCGTGTGAGGAGTATTTATAGGAGTGCACCGAGCCAAATCTGCTCAGTACTGAGAATGTTTTTGTACCTATCGGACGACTGCAGTATTCTCCGCTTAACGGCTCATCAATTACAGTTTATTCCAAAAATTGTTTTGTTACAAAATTTTCATCACTTCGTTGACATTTTGTGGGAGAGGCTTCCCGAACACATAAAGGCTGATTCGGAAGTACAGCAATATCGCCGATGCACGCGCCATTGGAATTTACCGGGACAGCTAATACACATTGACGGTCCAGCACCGTTTATAAATAATTGTGCCGAATGTCAAAGAGAAAAGGCAACGGTTTGTTAAATCGAGCAATAAATGCACTTCCGATCGAGTTACATATTCCCGGATACCAATTTTGTGGACCAGGCACTCAGTTAGAGCAGAGATTGACACGGGGTGATCGTGGTATAAATCCATTGGATGCAGCTTGTCGCGACCACGATATAGCCTATTCTCGAAGCAATCATTTAGGCGAAAGACACGTTGCGGATAATATACTTGCAACAACGGCACGAAAACGTATTACTGCGAGAGATTCGACTTTTGGCGAGAAAACAGCAGCGACCGCTGTTTGGGCAGCTATGAAAGCAAAAACGAAATTCGGCATGGGAATGAAGACAAAGAACTCATCGGCAAAGAAGAAAAAACCCGTTAAGAAGAGAATACTGCCGATAGCAAAGCGTGGCGGAATTTTGCCAATGTTACCATTGCTGGGAGTTCTTGGTTCACTGGCTGGTGGGGCAGCTGGGATAGCAAAGGCTGTGAATGATAGTAAAGCGGCGCAACGTCAACTTGAAGAAATACAACGTCATAATCGAGCTATAGAAGGCTATGGGCTCTATCTCGCGCCCTACAAGCGTGGACAAGGATGTTCAACTAAGAAAAAAAAACGCCAAAACTCGGTGAAAATGCCCATGGGTATAACAACTAATGTACAATTGGAATGCTTAGCCAGGCGCATGCGCATACCATTCTTCAGAGGAGTCTTCATGCGCAATAATTTACCAGTTTATGGTGGCGTGCAGCTAGATGAGAGCGGTATAGTAAATTTAGATGATTCCGATGGCCCCGGTACGCATTGGGTAGCCTATGCCAAGAGGGGGAGTCATATAATATATTTTGATAGTTTTGGAAATCTTCGACCGCCCAAGGAGTTGGTGCGATATCTTGGACCAAATACCACAAAAATACAATACAATCGAACATCGTATCAGAATTATAATCAGAGTATTTGCGGGCAATTGTGCTTGCAATTTCTCCAAAACGTCGATGATCAATATGTATTTAAGCCGTGACAATGTGTCAATCAACTCAGTATTCGAGGGAAACATGTCACTGACGCTTACGTTGACCGGCAAGAGTAGCCTTCTAACCGCAAATTATTTTCCCGCTATAGATTTCAATGATGGTTGTTATGAGCTCGGTTTGACGGATTTCGAAACTTATCACACAATACCAACTGTGAATTCATCAAACAACAAATTTTACTTTGACAATGATGACAAGGAAATTATAATCCCTGAAGGATCATATGAACTGAGAGCCATAAATGCGTATCTGAATCGTGCAATTTTACTCAAAGGGGTTGATAGCGGTGATGATGCTGAAAATGAAATTGTTCCTCGAAAGGTTGATAACGATGACCTCGATGAAAATGGCGAATACCCAATCGTGCTACGCGCTAATCATAATACACTAAAGAGCGAAATCAAATGTGCGTACAGAATAAATTTCAGTAAACCTGACAACGTAGGATCCCTGTTGGGATTTTCATCAAATCGAATACTGCATCCCTGGAAATGGCAGGAATCTGATGTACCGATCAACATAATGAATGTCAACATTATCCGCATAGAATGTAGTGTCACCACTGGTGCGTACAGCAATGGCGAGCGTGTACACACGATACATGAATTTTCACCGAGCGTACCACCAGGATATAAGATATCGGAAACGCCTGCGCAAATCATTTATTTTCCGATCGTTGTGCGGAGCATTACGGATCTAACGATACGTATCGTGGATCAGAAGGGAAAACTACTCGATTTTCGAGGAGAAGAAATTACGGTGAGATTGCACATACGAAAGCGACGCTTGTGATGCTCGTTCTGTACGACACGGAATACGCCAGAGACAATATTTCTACGCGAGATAATACGATCCCACACGGTAATACTCTTGCAAGAAGACAAGCGGCATTGAGTGTTAAATTACCCGCAAAGAAGAAACTCAGTGCAGCGAATCGTGAATTTTTAGAATCTCTGGGATTTATTGTACGACATACTTGAGGCAAAAGAATGGCCGACGTTTTGAATATCAGTGGGGAGGCAATCTTTGACGATCGTATCATCAAAATTGAGACTCATACGTACAATCCGTATGCCAACTCAACGTTTGGACACAGCGATGAAATACGAATTCCTATACAACACCAAG
This sequence comes from Ophion obscuratus, assembly GCA_964007375.1. Classification (NCBI taxonomy): domain Eukaryota; kingdom Metazoa; phylum Arthropoda; class Insecta; order Hymenoptera; family Ichneumonidae; genus Ophion; species Ophion obscuratus. Next base: position 43,664,272 of record OZ023313.1, read on the forward strand.
ACTTGTACACCCTACCATCTGAAAGTTTTCTCTACGTTGAGGGAAAGTTCACGGTGCTTAAAAAACCAGATGATCAAGCAATAGTAGTATTGGGAAACAATTGCGTTGCATTCATGTTTGATGAAGTTCGTTATGAGCTCGATGGTGTGGAGATTGATCGCAATCGAAACGTTGGAATAACAACCACGATTAAAAACTACATCTCTCTAAGCCCTGAGAGGAGTCATACTTTGAAAAATGCTGCGTGGGATGTAACACATAATAATGGGGGAAAATATTTCAATTTTTGTGTACCTCTCAACATATTGCTAGGATTCTGTGAAGATTACAAGCGCGTAGTTATCAATGCTCGTCATGAGCTAATTCTGATACGTTCGCGCAATGATAACAATTGTGTATTCAGTCAGCATCCATTAGTAGAGGCAGAAGTTGAATTGCTCAAGATACAATGGCGTATGCCTCACGTAATATTAAATGAGATAAGTAAATTGTCATTACTTCGAACATTGGAGAGTGGACGATACTTGAATATGAGCTTTCGCTCTTGGGATCTATACGAGTATCCACTGCTTCAAAGCACAACGAAACACTCATGGACTGTGAAAGCTGCCTCCCAGCTAGAGAAACCAAGATATGTAATATTTGCGCTGCAGACTGGCAAAAAAAATTCTATGGCAAAGGACATTACACTATTCGACGACTGCAAGCTCGCCAATGTTAAACTTTATCTCAACTCGGAATCCTATCCTTACGATGACTTGAATTTGGACTTTGACAAAAACAGATTCGCCATTTTGTTCAATATGTACTCTCGATTTCGTAAATCTTATTACGGCTGTAATAGTGATAATTCTTTGCTCACTATTGCAAAGTTTCAATATAACGGCCCTCTCACGGTTATCGATTGCTCGCGTCAGAACGAGTCTGTGAAAAATGCTACCGTGGACGTGCGAATAGAGTTTGAATGTAAGGAAGATTTGCCACCAAATACTACTGCCTACTGTTTGATCTTGCACGATCGAGTTGTTGAATATTGTCCATTGACAAACATGGTTCGTAAAATTGTATAGATCAGCAAGTAACCCCCCCGCTCGATAAATAAATTATTTAAAGACGAGTTTCTTAAATAATGACGTCAGTCATCAATTGATCTTGCTGTGGACTTGATCGAGCCATCTTCGTTATGTCTGTACCTACATTTGTCGATCTACAAGGATTCATTGTTGGGAGAAACTTTGTCGTGAAGGAAGTAGCGATTCCAAGAGCGGAATGTGTGCTCTCTCATTACATTTTCGCGAGTATCATACCATGGAGACTTCTCACAAAATTTGAGAGATACGAAGCGTCATGGTTGATTCGGAATCATCATGGTCTAAAGTGGGCCTATGGAAACGTTCCATATAGCATGGCTCAAGGTTTAATAACGGCTGCAGTTGTGGGCCCAACGGAAGTCGATATGTATCCCATTGTATATGTTGACGGCCATGAAAAACGAGAATGGCTAGCTGATATAATAAATATGAAAAATGATCTAGTTATTGAAACGTTGGACTTTGGCGATATGGATACCTTAAGTAAATTAGGCGTAAGCTATACTCTACGATGCGAAAAGCATAAAAAAAATTGTGCATTACAAAATGTATGTAAAATGTTTAATTGGTGGTTGAATCATAAAGATTCATGCAAATAAACGAAATGTGACATTATGTGATTTTTTAATTCTCCTCACCCCTTTCTTTCTTACATTATCTGTTATGAGATTACACAGTTGTATAAAATATTGCTCTCAAACATTCGAGAGACGTACGTGAGACGTTCGTGAGACGTTCATGAGACGTTCGGAGACGTTCGTGAGACGTTCATGAGACGTTCGGAGACGTTCGAGAGACGTTCAAGAGACGTTCGGAGACGTTGGTGAGACGTTCGTGAGACGTTCGTGAGACGTTCATGAGACGTTCGGAGACGTTCGTGAGACGTTCGGAGACGTTCGAGAGACGTTCAAGAGACGTTCGGAGACGTTCGTGAGACGTTCGTGAGACGTTCGGAGACGTTCGAGAAACGTTCGGAGACGTTCGTGAGACGTTCAACAGACGTTCATGAGACGTTCGAGAGACGTTCGAGAGACGTTCAAGAGACGTTCGGAGACGTTCGTGAGACGTTCGTGAGACGTTCGGAGACGTTCGAGAGACGTTCGGAGACGTTCGTGAGACGTTCGGAGACGTTCATGAGACGTTCGGAGACGTTCAAGAGACGTTCGGAGACGTTCGGAGACGTTCGTGAGACGTTCGTGAGACGTTCGGAGACGTTCATGAGACGTTCGAAGACGTTCGAGAGACGTTCAAGAGATGTTCGGAGACGTTCGTGAGACGTTCGGAGACGTTCGGAAACTTTCGTGAGACGTTCATGAGACGTTCGGAGACGTTCGAGAGACGTTCAAGAGACGTTCGGAGACGTTGGTGAGACGTTCGTGAGACGTTCATGAGACGTTCGGAGACGTTCGTGAGACGTTCGGAGACGTTCGTGAGACGTTCGGAGACGTTCGTGAGACGTTCAAGAGACGTTCGTGAGACGTTCATGAGACGTTCATGAGACGTTCGGAGACGTTCGTGAGACGTTCATGAGACGTTCGGAGACGTTCGAGAGACGTTCAAGAGACGTTCGGAGACGTTCGAAAGCGTTCAATAGATGTTCGAAGACGTTCGTGGGTTTGTTTGGGTTTGTTTGGGATTTCGCCCAAACAAATCCAACTGCTTTAGTCGGTGAAGGTCTGAAGTTAAATGAATATCTCGCTCTATCTCACATGCATGCGATGCGGTCGCTCCATCTCTCATTCTCGCTCTCTCTCATGCATACGTGTAATCCGATCGCTTGTCTCAGCGACACGGGTCAACCAACTTGGCTCTCTGGCGACAGTCGCTACAACAGAGAGAGAGCGAGAGAGAGAGAGAGAGAGAGAGAGAGAGAGAGAGAGAGAGAGAGAGAGAGAGAGAGAGACAGAGAGAGAGACAGAGAGAGAGAGAGAGAGACAGAGAGAGAGAGAGAGAGACAGAGAGAGAGAGAGAGAGAGACAGAGAGAGAGAGAGAGAGACAGAGAGAGAGAGAGAGAGAGACAGAGAGAGACAGAGAGAGAGGTCAGCCACTCCGCCGAGTCCCCCTTCCCGCGTGACGTCATACCTCGCCCCGCGTGAACCCCCCGCCCCGCACCCCCCTCAGAGGACCTGCGTTAGAACCGGCCTAGCTATACTACTCACGGGGGTTTTGGAGGTCGCTGATTATGATTCTGCTCTCAAAATTCCGAAATTCAAAATGGCGGATCCAATATGGCGGACACAAATGCAAAAGTTCATTTGAATTGGATAAAACGTGGCACTCGGGGGTTTTCGAGGTCGCTGATTATGATTCTGCTCTCAAAATTCCGAAATTAAAAATGGTGGATCCAATATGGCGGACACAAATGCAAAAGTTCATTTGAATTGGATAAAACGTGGCACTCGAGGGTTTTCTAGGTCGCTTATTATATTTCTGCTCTCAAAATTCGAAAGCCTTTAGGTATTTAAATACCTGGTATTTTCAGGTATTTGAATACCCAAAGGCTTTTAAATTTTGAGAGCAGAATCATAATCTGCGACCTTGAAAACCCCCGAGTGCCACGTTTTATCCAATTCAAATGAACTTTTGCATTTGTGTCCGCCATATTGGATCCGCCATTTTTAATTTCGGAATTTTGAGAGCAGAATCATAATCAGCGACCTCGAAAACCCCCGAGTACCACGTTTTATCCAATTCAAATGAACTTTTGCATTTGTGTCCGCCATATTGGATCCGCCATTTTTAATTTCGGAATTTTGAGAGCAGAATCATAATCAGCGACCTCGAAAACCCCCGAGTGCCATGTTTTATCCAATCCAAATGAACTTTTGCATTTGTGTACGCCATATTGGATCCGCCATTTTGAATTTCGGAATTTTGAGAGCAGAATCATAATCAGCGACCTCGAAAACCCCCGAGTGCCATATTTTATCCAATCCAAATGAACTTTTGCATTTGTGTCCGCCATATTGGATCGGCCACTTTGAGTTTCGGAATTTTGAGAATAGAATCGTAATCAGCGACCTCAAAAACCTCCGAGTACCAATTTTCGTCCAAATCCAACTACTTTTCATTTGGGACACCGAGCGTGAAATTTTTCGTGTCACTCAGGGGGTGAAAAGAGCCATTTTGGGGGTCAAAATGTTGACAACGACGAATTTAAAAAATTGATTGTTCAATCGTCACTATTCTATGCACGCATGGTTGAAAAAAAAAACCGGACTTTTGAACGGCTTCGAGGTGAAAAAAAATTTTGAAAAAAAAGTGTCATCGATTTTTCCTGTTTTTTTGTTTGTTTAAAAGCAGCCATATTTTTTTTCCTAATGGACAAAACCCGATTTTGATCCCAGATTCTGAAAGACCACCCTCGAAAATAGTAGGGAACGTATCTCTTCATTTTTTATGATTTTTTTTATATAATATAAATCTGGCTTGAAAATGAAGGAAAAAATCGCGATTCTTGGGCGTTAATGGGTTAAGAGAAAAAAAATAATACAAACGTGAAATATTCAGTTAAAATGAAGAGAAATAATCCCAAGTTGAAAAAGACGGTGAATTCCATTACAAGCTATTTGAAAAGCAAAATTTCTCGGGTTTCCAAACCTTATTACCAATTATACGCTCAGAATGTTGTCAGAGTGAAAAGAGCGACGTTGCGTAAATTCTAAGCTATTGGCCGTCTAATTGAGGAGACGCGCGAAATCGCTGAAATGGGAGAACATCCCCATCTGTTCCCTTATGTGTGTGAAAAATATTCATGATTACTTACTCGTTTGGTGCAAATGAAATGGAATGGGTGAAATCCAATTGCTTCTGCTGCGTGAATCAGTGTAGGAATTCGTGATGGCCAGGTAGTTAAGATGTAGAAATGCAGTCTTAGACTCTTGATCGTTTTTCTTTTGTTTTACTCTTTTCTTCACGGTTTTCACATCTTTCACATTAAACCGACTTTTACTATGACTGCGATTACCCTAATTATAGGAAGATGAACGACGACTAATTTCTTGCTTCAAATAAAAATCGACGGCGACTCGAAGTAATGAACGAAGTAACTTGATTAAAAAAATGTTAAGAGACTTTCCTCCAATTACGGCTATAGAAGACTCAACAGGAACTGACTACTCGGGATTCGGTTGGCAGACTGACTACTCGGGGTTCGGTTGGCAGACTGACTTAAAGATTTTTCTTTTTCACGACGTAAGAATTAGACGATACAGTTTTTGAGAGAGTAGGGGCACACACTATTGGTGATGCGTCTCTTGTGGATTGGAGAATAGTGCATAAAACATAGGTCGTCTCACATGATTGGTTAAATTACAGAGGGAGAATAATTTGGGAAATTTCTGATTGGGAAAGGGCTACGATCGATGCTGCATTACTAAGAATTGGGTCTATGTTCTTGATCTCGAAAATACTGGGAAGGGAGAATAGAGAGGTATTGTGCGCGGCGAAGTGCCCGTGGTTCGGGCCTTGTAGATTATACGACCGGATATTTTGTTTATCAACCGCCGGAGTTTTAGTGCTATCGTTTTGAGTCGCCATGTAGGCTCATATTTATCATTTAATAAATCTTACAGTAAGGTAAATACATGAACGCTTTTTGGTGAGAAACTACGCGTGGTCTTTCTACATAATTAGACGATAGTCCGACTCGCAACCGTGGTTCTCAAAACCCTGATTCATCGCACTGAGTGTCGTTCACAAATTTTCGTCATATTATTTAAAAGTATTTGCACTATAATAGTATGCAGAAAAATAATTTTCTTCGGAACATTTTATATAAATATAATTGAATGCGTACGTAATAAAAAAAATAAAAAAAGAATTGATCGTTACGATTAAATAATCACGAGTGACCTGACCCCTGCGGATATTCGTCTCAAATTACTTTGTTTTCAACGCACTCGATAATAGGTTTGATTAAATCAGACTTCCGAGATCTACAACTCCTTTTCATTTCCTTTCAATAGAAAAGGGAACCACGGACCACGAGGAAATTCTTAACGCCGTCACTTGGAGTACGTTTCCCCCTTGCACGCTCTGTCCTTTCCTTCGGCTGGCGTGTGTCATTCGATCCCGCTCTAAATTTTGTTGAGGGGCCACACTCTTGATGACAGACGTCGGTCATATTAACTCGGCCGTCTCCGTACGCCAGCCAGGCAGAGCATTTTCAGCAAAGGTTTCTTTTATTAGTGACAAAGATCGTATTGTCTAGCGATGATCTCATTTGCTTCGACATATCGCCTCCCCAGCGGAATTCCATTAACGACCAACGAAGCGTGATAGTCTGTCCTCAAATTGGTCTCTTTTCCTTCTATTTGTCGGGAAACTTGTAAAATATTGCGAATTCGAAAGTCGATCTGAATCCCAAAAATCGCGGGACATTACAGTAGTTAGGTAACGACATACTCGCGACAGTGTAGTAAGACCTGGATAGCGACCCGGCGGACCCGCATAGAGACATTGATCGTTACTTTAGAAAACCACATTAATCATACAAATTTTATTCTCTAAAATACCAACAAACTATCGAGCCAGTGATAAAGGTGCGCGACCTACATTGAAAACCCCGAACAAAATAGAGGACACATAAGTTCATTGTGCGGTGTGCGGGAGTGAAACGCGGGGAGATTGTCCCCGCGGAAGAGCGTGAAGAGTGAGTGAGAAAGAGGGAGAGCGACGCGGGGGAACCTGTCCCCGCGTAAAGGCGTGACTACCCGCAAGGATGTAAGTAGGATAATCACAATATAATAAAATATCATTTATAAATATTTACCCCTAAATACCCATTGTCAGATTTGTTCCCCCACTCCCATTTCCACAGGAGAGTTTGCCGGGCCCGTATGGGACGTGCGGCTATCCCTTCTACTTTAGAGAAATCATATTGAAGAACCCAAAGGTAAAATAAACATAAAATAAAATCGTCCCTTCTAGACTTAACAGACTAACGAAAGAAAGGAAAATGCAGAATTCCACGCAACGCAATTTTCCGCAACCCCAGGAATTTATTATGAGGAAATCGCAAAACTGCACACGATTCAGGAAATGTGGAAGTTGGTAATCCGCATGGATAATAGCAAATCGAGAAAAGAGTATTAGGGAAAAGCTGGGAAAACTATTAGAATTATGGCAAACGATGCCACAGGACAAGCTATGTGCTCTCGTAAAGAGTTCCGTCGAAACCATGAAAGAAAAAATAAATTTCGAAATTCAATCCATTTACGATATAACTGGCACAAAGGGTAGAATATATAAAAGAGGATCAATAGACGGATTAGGATCCATTATAAAATCGGTAACAGGTAACTTAGATGCGAACGACGCTGCGAACATCGAACGGCGGATCACAGCAATAACGAAAAAACAAGAAACAACAGAAGATGCGTTAAAAGCAAATTTGCATATCTAGCAAATTACACTGGAAATGTTCAATCGGACAGCGATTCGCCTCGCGGCAAACGAACAAAAATTTCGTAATAGATATTTTAACACGTCAACAATTGGATGAGAAATTAACAACTATTAGTGTAATAATCGAATCCTTATTAAACGATACACGTCGATTATCTAACTTTTTAATAGGCTTGCCAAAAGGAATCGTTAAGCAGAAGCATTACCGAATCTACCAAAGGACTGAATATTCCGACAAAAATACGTCCAGAAAAAAAGTAATGAATTACTGGAAATTTCCGAATTAGGCGCATACAGAATTCAAAACACCCTCACCGTTGTGATAAAAATTCCATTAATCAACAACAACGAGTTCAATGTGAATAAAGTCTATCATCTACCCGTAAGAGTAGAAAAAGACACGTTTCGGTTCATAGAAACGACCGTGAAAAATGTTATAATTGATCGAGAGCGTCGAGAATATCTGTCATTCTCAGAAAACGAATTATCCAAATGTAAACGACAAAACTATCAATATTACTGTCATCCGAAAAACGCGAGACAAATAATAAGATCAGGAGCGCCATGCGAGCTATCGATATTTTTAGGAAAAGACCCCAAAAAAGCGAATTGTACACATCGTTTCGTTGAATTAGGAAATTCTTTGGTCGTTGCTCTGGAACAAAAAGGGCAATGGATATATGTAGCCCCAGAGACAGTAGCTCTCACGACAAAGTATAAAAACTCTACGACAACTCATGCAACAATTACTGGAACAGGATTATTGGCTTTGGATTGGAAATGTTCCGTCACCTCCATAGATTTTAAGATTGAAAATTTGAAGGACACTGTACACGAAAAATTCCTACAATTTTTACCGCCATTCAATCTATCCTTTCTGACTACAGAAAACGAAATACCTCAACCTTTAATATTGGAACATATTCCTCATACGATAATTAATGATCCATAGAAAGTTAACAAAATTGGCGAATGGTTCGAAATATTGAAAACAAAATTAAAGAAAAATTACGATCATATGACGACATAGAGTCACATCATCTGGAATTATGCCCTCAGCGGAACGATTCCCTTCGCAATAATAATATTATATTTCGGAATTAAAGCGTTGCAACGGCGACGTTTAAATGTCGCATCGCCGAACAACGACCTTGCTGACGTAGTTGCGGCCAGACCGCGAGCTGCCAAACGCAAGGCAACAGCTGACTCGCAAAATGCGCGAGTCACGCCAAAAGCACCTCGCACACGCACAACGTACATGTGTATGAAAGAAAAGCAAAAGAAAATCGAAACATTCAAAAAGGAGGTATATATTATAATATTAGAAAGGCACTTGTGCCTTCGTAATCTATTGTATCGGTATTGTAAGCCGTGATACAAAACTCGCCAAAGCTGTTGTTTAGATTTGGGTTAATCTCGGAATTCTGGTTGGAAGTGAACGAGTGGGAAATGGGTTGAGTTATTCGTGAGAATAGAGGAACGCGCCGGAAAATGAAGAGTCGAAATGCACTCGCGATAAAATATAACGAATATCGATTTATTTACCACTATTAGACTAATAACTAAGTTGTAGAATTGTTTGAAGAGACCACGAAGGTGACCGTTGCCGCGGGGGCTAACGCGGGCGTAAATCGCGTTAGTCCGTTGGCATTAAGAAGGGGGGAAGAGACCGAAGCTGACCGTTTAGCGAAGAGACTTGTGACTTATATCGAAGTTCCGAACGAAGTGATTGAAAAGAAGGGCCGATGCGAATATATAACGTTGAAATTAGGGGAAGAAAATCCCTGCGCCCGGACACTGTCCGAGTCAAGCGCGCGACCGGCCAAGAGACGTCGACCTCTGGCGGGGTCTCCCGAAATTAGGGAGTCGTAGATGGAGTTTCCGAAACATTCTCCCCGCCTTCGGCGACAGTCGTCGACGAAGAGTCCACTGGAAGGACGGCCAACTTGGCAGTCGGTTGCTTGAAGGTGGACGTGGCCGTGCGAAGTGTCACCACCCTGGTTAGACCATCCGACCCGGGGTGAAGTTCGACCACTCGTGCTAGTGGCCATCGTGAAGGTGGGAGTCGTTCGTCCGTGATTAGCACGAGTGAGCCGATTTTGATGTCGCGTGAAGGGTGTCGCCATTTGGAAATTGACAAGCTTCGCTGAAGGTACTACGAAGACCACCTCTGCCAGAAGTGCTGTAATTTTGCCTGAAGGAATTGCCACCGTGAAAGTCGAGTGAAGTGAGAGACGGTCTGGCACTGTGGTGAGTGCCTCGCCGATGGTGAAGTGACCCGGTGTGAGGGGAGAAATGTCCTCGGGGTCGTCCGATAAAGGACGAAGTGGCCTAGAATTTAAGACAGCCTCCACTTGCGTAAGAAGAGTCGTAAATTCTTCGTACGTAAGTGAGGCTTCTCCGATTACCCGACAAAGGTGATATTTCGCGGATTTTACCGCAGCCTCCCATTTTCCACCCATGTGAGGTGCGGCCGGAGGGTTGAAGGACCAATTCGTCCCAAGGTTGGTCAGCGAGATGATCGTAGAATTCATTTCGGTTGATCCAGCCTTGAAGAGAGCACGAATTGCAGTATCTGCTCCGATGAAGTTGGTCCCGCAGTCACTATAAATAGTGTGACTGATTCCTCGTCGTCCGGAAAACCGCCGATAGGAGGCAACGAAGGCCTCTGAAGTATAATCCGTGATAAGTTCGAGGTAGACCGCAGAAGTAGTGAAGCAAACAAAAACGGCTAGATAAGCATTGTACGTTTTTGTTCCTCGTCCACACCGGGTCTTGACGGTGAAGGGTCCTGCGTAGTCAATGCCGGTGTGGAGGAAGGCCCGTGAAGGTGTGACTCGCGCAGTCGGAAGTTGACCCATAAGTTGTTGTGCTTGAAGTCCTCGAAATCTGGCACACGTGGTGCACCGAAGGATGTACGATCGAATTGGAGCCCGGCCACCCGGAATCCAGTACGATCGACGGAGGAAGCTTAACGTGGATTGGGTGCCACCGTGAAGCGTTCGAAAGTGCGAATCAGCGATGATCAGTGAAGTGAGCGGAGAGGTCCGGGGCAATATTGACGGATGTTTTGCCTCGGGCTGTAGAAGGGCGTTCGTCAGCCGGCCGCCAACTCGAAGGGTCCCTAGTTGGTCGACAAAAGGGTTGAGGGCGGCAAGGGAGTGGCCCCGATTGAGGGTCGCTCCGCTCGAAATCATCTGAAGTTCAGCCGAGAAGTGTGTGCGTTGAATGAAGCGTATCCAGAAGAACCTTGCCTCTTCCAAATCTCCCGTGTTCAGCGGGTAGGTTATTGAGGCATGCGGAAGCCGTTTGAAGCGGGCCACCGCCCTCTGACACACTGCCGTGATCCGAAGAAGGCGAGTGAGCGAGGAGTACCGTTGCAGAAGGTCCCAAGTGATAGGACTGTTCTCGGAGGTGGTGGTGAAGGCGAGACCTGATCGTTGTTCGAGGTCGACATCCGGTGGAAGTTCGGCTGAAGAGACTGGCCATGAAGATGGCGGTCGCGGGAGCCACTCAGGCCCTGGTCACCAAGGATAGTGCTTGGACAGTTGTCGGGGAGTCTGCCCTCGCGACGCACAGTCAGCCGGGTTCTCCTTACCCGCAATGAACCGCCATGTGGCGTGGGAAGAGAAATTTTGGATCGAGGTGACCCGATTTCGGATGAAATCTTTCCATCGGGCCCGATTTGAAGTAATCCATGTCAACGCAACGGAAGAGTCCGTCCAGAGAGAGACTGGGACTTGCGTTAAGTCTGGGGTTCTTTGAACGTGAGAGGCCCGCCTTGAAAGAAGTAGAGTCGCCGATAACTCGAGCCGTGGAATTGTGAGTCGTTTGAGGGGGGCTACTTTCGTCTTCGAGCAGACGAGGGTGACCGTTGTAGCCCCGTCGACTGAAGTTGTTCGGAGGTGGATCACGGCTGACATAGCGAGTTGGGAGGCGTCCGAGAATCCATGTAGCTCGACAGTCGAAGAAGGCGAAAGGTGAAGCGTAGGCATTTTTCCTGAAGTCGTTGAAGTTTGACCCCGGTATGAAGAGTGTCTTTGATCGATACACCGTTCGCAGATTTGAAGGAACCGTTGAAGACGACACGAAGTTCCGTAGTGGCGCTATGGGCCCGAAAGACACCGTGATGTGGGAGAAAAAACCGTGATCTCGAAGACGCTGCCGTTGGAGTACGAGGCATGTGAAACAGGTTCTCGTATTCTTGGAGGAAGGCGTTGTAGAGACCGCGATACGACCCATTTGTTGAGAGTCGCCGTAGAAGTTGAAGAAGGCAGCGTTTCGCACCCGAATACGAATCTCCGAGTAGCGAAGAAGGATTCTTGAAGGGGAGCCGTACGATATATCGGCCCGTGTGGTCCCTCGTATGAGTGTCCTTGAAGTGTTGTTCGCAAGTGGATTCGTCCGGGTCGGTTGTAGGGGCCGAGTCCGGAGGAATTTCCTCTTGTTCCCAAAACTTCGCTGGTAAAGAAGTGACCTCGTCTTCGATGGAGGCATGTTGAATGCGAACCGAATTTGAGGTGGAACCGTTGACGGGACCGAGTATAATCTATCCGAGAAGCGTGCGCTGAGCGATGGGATTGATGGCCCGAACCTTGACGACGTCTGACTCAACCAGAAGACCGTACGCGTCAGCTCCGTTGATGACGTCGATTGGTCCCGGTTTCAGAGAGTTCGGGTCTGCCAGAGGAAGTCCGTGAAGATGGTCCCATTGCGCCGAAGTAGCGAACGAGGGAAGCGTTGAAGTTAATACGTGTAGAATAAATGCCGTCACAATGAAATTCGAGGTTGGATCGTGTATTGAAGATACTGTGACGGTGATAGCTCCCCGCGTCCGTCCCGCTGGCTGGCCTCCGATTCCGTGGATGTTAATGGACGCGGTCATCCTGTGTGTTCGAAGGAGCTGGACCGTGCGTTCGGAAATGAACGAAAGTTCCGCGCCCGGGTCCATGAGGAGTCTCGCCCGATGCGAGATGCCCGATGAGGAGGTCAGAGTGGCTTGGCTCGTAGCTAGCAGGACTGACGGTCGAATGGCCAGAGCGTTTGAAGAGTCCTTTGTTTATGCGGAGGAGTACCCGAGGTGTTGAAGAAGTCCGAGGCGAGCGAAGAAAGGAGGTGGATCGAGTGGGGTCGCAATTCATCTCGAGAAGCGATATGTTCCCTTGGAAGCGGTCCCAGTTGGTATTTTGAGGGGTCGCATTCCTCGTCTTTTCAGCGAGGCTCGAGATGCACTGAAAGGTGCTGACGAGGCCGGCAATGCGGCGTTCCATTTTGGCGATATTGCTCGTCATTGTCGAGGTGTCACCGTTTGACACACGAAATCGCTATGATTCAGCGTGAAGCTTCCAAGCCGAAAAACGAGCAACTCAAGAAAATGTCCGAACGAGTTGCACGAAGCGTCCAAAACGAAAAATCACGAAAGGCTCGTGAAAGACGAAAAGGATGGCGCGAGACGTCGACGATCGTAGCACACGCGAGAAATGGCGCGAAGCGTCTAAGCCGAAAAGCACGAAAAACACGAGAAAAAGTCCGAACGAGTTGTACGAAGCGTCCAAAACGAAAATCACAAAGAAAACTCGCGAAAGACGAAAAGGATGGCGCGAGACGTCGACGATCGTAGCACACGCGAGAAAATGACGCGAAGCGTCCAATGCCGAAAAACCCGAAAACTCGCGAAAGAAAAGATGGCGCGATGCGTCGACGAGCGCAGCACGTGCGAGAAAGGGCGCGAAGCGTCCGAAACGAAAATCACGTTTTTTCGCGTAAGACGAAAAGATGGCGCGAGACGTCGACGATCGTAGCACACGCGAGAAATGACGCGAACCGAAAGCCGAAAAACGAACAACTCAAGAAAATGTCCGAACGAGTTGCACGAAGCTTGCAAATTGAAAACACGAGAAAACTCGCGACAGACGGAAGGATGGCGCGATGCGTCGAAGCCGAAAAAACACGAAAAACTCGCGAAAGAAAAGATGGCACAAAACGTCGACGATCGTAGCACGCGATGGAAATGGCGCGAAGCGTCCGAACCGAAAAACACGAAAACTCGCGAAAGAAAAGATGGCGCGATGCGTCGACGAGCGTAGCACACGCAAAAAATGGCGCGAAGCGTCCAAGCCGAAAAACGAACAACTCAAGAAAATGTCCGAACGAGTTGCGCGAAGCGTCCAAATTGAAAACACGAGAAAACTCGCGACAGACGGAAGGATGGCGCGATGCGTCGACGATCTTAGCACACGCGATTGATATAGCGCGAAGCGTCCAATGCCGGAAAACACGAAAAACTCGCGAAACGAAAAGATGGCGCGATACGTCGACGAGCGATATGCGCGAGGCGTCCGAAATCGACGAGAAAGAAAAAACTCACGAGCGTGGCACGAAGCGTCCAAAAACGAAAACTCGCGAACGAAAATGGCGCGATGCGTCGACGAGCGATATACGCGAGGCGTCCGAAATCGACGAGAAGGAAAAACTCGCAAGATCGTGGCACGAAGCGTCCAAAACGAAAACACGAAAACTCGCGAACGAAAATGGCGCGATGCGTCGACGAGCGATATGCGCGAGGCGTCCGAAATCGACGAGAATGAAAAAACTCGCGAGATCGTGGCACGAAGCGTCCAAAAAACAAACTCGAAAAACTCGCGAAAGAATATGTCGCGACGTCGACGAGCGGTGCACACGCGAGAAATGGCGCGAGGCGTCCAAACCGATGTAAAGAAAACTCGCGAGATCGTGGCACGAAGCGTCCAAAACGGAAACCACGACGAAAAACTCACGAAAGAAAATATCGCGACGTCGACGAGCGTAGCACACACGATCAAAAACCCGAGAAGCGTTCACACGAATCACGAAAGTCGTGAAAATGTCCGACGAAGATGCGCGAGGCGTTGAAGTCGATGGAAAAGAAAACTCGCGAGATCGCGGCACGAAGCGTCCAACACGAAAACACGAAAACTCGCGAACGAAAAAATGGCGCGAAACGTCGACGATCGTAGCACGCGATTGAAAATGCCGCGATACATCGACGATCGAAGCACACGCGATTGAAAGCGAGAAGCGTCCACAAGAATCACGAAAAGTCGTGAAAATGTCCGACTGAAATGCTCGAGGCGTCCGAGATCGATGAACTCGCGAAATCGTAGCACGCGAGAAAATGCGCGAAGCGTCCGAAACGAAAAACACGAGAACTCGCGAAAGACGACAAATTGGCGCGATGCATCGACGGTCGTAGCACACGCGTTAGAAGCGAGAAGCGTCCACAAAAATCACGAAAAGTCGTGAAAATGTCCGACTGAAATGCTCGAGGCGTCCGAGATCGATGAACTCGCGAAATCGTAGCACGCGAGAAAATGCGCGAAGCGTCCAAAACGAAAAACACGAGAACTCGCGAAAGACGACAAATTGGCGCGATGCATCGACGGTCGTAGCACACGCGTTAGAAGCGAGAAGCGTCCACAAAAATCACGAAAAGTCGTGAAAATGTCCGATTGAGATGCTCGAGGCATCCGAGATCGACGAACTCGCGAAATCGTAGCACGCGAGAAAATGCGCGAAGCATTCGACACGAAAAACACAAGAACTCGCGAAATCGTAGCACGCGAGAAAATGCGCGAAGCGTCCGAAATGAAATTCGCGAGAACGTGGTCGGAAGAAGAGACGAGATCGGTCGGTCGACCGGCACGTTGAGCGTCCGGTAGGCCAGCCACAGGCTGAAGCGCGCATGCGCGCGTGTATAGAGTTCGGTGTCTGGCTCGCCCGAGAGCGAGAGAGCGCGATGTATCGAGCGCGGTGCGCGTGCGAGAGAGAGAGAGAGAGAGCGAGGTGTCTTCTCGGCTCGCCCGAAAGTGAGAGAGCGCGTGGTATCGGGCGCGGTGCGCGTGCGAGAGAGAGAGAGAGCGAGGCTTCGCTCGAGCTCGTCTTGCGAGAAGGACGACTAGAATTCGCGACCGGCGTGTGGTCACGTGACCGCGATGAAAATTACCCGTTTTCTCGCGCACCGAATAGAAAGACTGATTTCCTTTGCCTTTTTCAGCGAATAACTCACCTTTTACCACTTCGTTCACTTGAATCCGGCTCGAAGGACCATGTTTAGATTTGGGTTAATCTCGGAATTCTGGTTGGAAGTGAACGAGTGGGAAATGGGTTGAGTTATTCGTGAGAATAGAGGAACGCGCCGGAAAATGAAGAGTCGAAATGCACTCGCGATAAAATATAACGAATATCGATTTATTTACCACTATTAGACTAATAACTAAGTTGTAGAATTGTTTGAAGAGAGCACGAAGATGACCGTTGCCGCGGGGGCTAACGCGGGCGTAAATCGCGTTAGTCCGTTGGCATTAAGAAGGGGGGAAGAGACCGAAGCTGACCGTTTAGCGAAGAGACTTGTGACTTATATCGAAGTTCCGAACGAAGTGATTGAAAAGAAGGGCCGATGCGAATAAATAACGTTGAAATTAGGGGGAGAAAATCCCTGCGCCCGGACACTGTCCGAGTCAAGCGCGCGACCGGCCAAGAGACGTCGACCTCTGGCGGGGTCTCCCGAAATTAGGGAGTCGTAGATGGAGTTTCCGAAACAGCTGTGAAGAAACTCTGTTTCTTCACAGAAACTCTGTTTGTTCTTCACAGTTAAATACGTTAAATACTTTTATTAAATGCGTTAAATACTTTTTTGTTACATTTATTCCTCACTTTCTTTTTGTATACGTATTATTGGCGTATTCAAATGATTCAATTGGTCGGGTAAGCTCTTTTCCAGTTTCTACAGTCTTCGTATTTATTTTTTTGCGCGCGCGTTGATGGTGAAAGTTCTCGGCATCAATGTGGGTGTCTAAAAAAGAATGAACATATTAATAATTGCATAATTAATGTATGTTCAGTGTGAACCAACAATATTATTTGTTTTAATTATTATAATAAAAACTCGAAACAAAATTATTTACTCAATTTTCTGTCGGAATCTTATTTCTGATCTTTTTTTGTATCATTGTAATGGTTGTTTCTGTGGTTCACACGATTGGTGATGATACTAATATTATGTTATAAAAATTTCAAAGCGATCTGAACCTTCGTTCAAGAGTTAGAACTTTCACAAAGTTCAAAAAAGCGAATCGTGGAAAAACGGCTTTGAATCTTACCTTATTCAATAGCATCCTGCGCTATATGTGGGGCCTTCCTCGGCATCTGAAACGTCTCCAGCATGTTTTTTGTCGTTTCTGGCGGCAATCCTTGCTTCCTTTATTGCTATTTCAGATTGAATTCCAGAATTAGGCAGTAAGGCGTAATTCGTCCAGATGTTCGCAAGTCTCCATCGCGTTCGGCCCAATCGTAATACCAAGGTTTTTCATCATTTGGAGAAAGGCGACTGTTCCTACGTTAAAAGTGCTAGCAGAAATGTATGCGGCGATTTCAACAATTATTTAACCACGCCATGATTTCCAAACCTTAGAATTCAAAAACTCGTTATTATTTTGTGTGAAGCCTCCTAAACATCTCTCCAATAACTCGTCGTTACTAAGTACTTCATACACTGGTTTGATCGCTTCTGCCACAGTTTTATCGAGTGCAGGCATATGGGTATATGAGTCGAGCGGGTTTGCGGCTTCGGCTCGTCGCCACGTACACCAACTTTCTTTGCCCGAAGGCCAGTTGTCATGCTGAGGATTCTCATCGGTTGAGCACTTGCGATAATATGTTGCCCAGATTCCTTTCTTCATGTCATCGATAAACGTGCAATTATTTCTCACAGCCAATCCATAAAACACCGTCAATTCGTGAATCAATTTTGCAGTCGATTGGCCTCTTCCTCCGAGACCTTCTGTTTGTTTCTTGACGTTGCGGATTCCATTCGTTTTTGAACATGACCAATGTATTCTCGTTTACGTATCATAATGTTCTCTCCATACAGATGGGCTTTTGTTATGCTCTTGAATGTTGTTGCATCGCCGTCTCCAACATAATACAAATATTTTGTATCGTGTAAATCTTCAAATCTGCTAAACATTTCAACCATTCCATCTACCTCCATCTTTCCAGAACTTCCTTCGTGGTTACTTGTGCATTTATCTTCATGTTCTGCGTATCATTCTTCATGTTCTTCTGTTCCTTTTTTTTTCACTCCACGATTGGCAGGCCTTACAAAATGACGAATTGTCGATAATGTCGACAACTTTGCCAGACAAAATTCCGATAAGTGTCGCAACACCCTGCAGCGAAGAAAACCCTCTTTTTCTCCAAGAACCATCCCCGGAGACGGTGATTCCATTCGCATCTGTGGTGTTCTCGTTTTCTGCCATTATTTTCTTTGTCAGCTGCCATACGCATAAACGAACCTGCAACTTCTTTAGATGCATCTCGTATTTGTTTGGTAATTTTGTCGTAGAGCGTTTGACTGAAGCATTTTGAGAGATTCATAATACCGCAGAAAATGTTCATTCCCGTCAATCCATCACCTAATATTCGCATAGTCAACGTGAAACTGTGATTGATTTCGTAATCACAACTGTTACACGAAAGACTCGAACTTTCTCCTTTTGCTCGCACTTCTCGCACTTGATAAGTAAGGTAAATCCCAATCCTCTAACTCGGGTTTCAGAGAACTTGATGTCACTGTTACAAGTTTTGCAACGTTACGAAAGAAACAATTACAGTGAACATGGATAGAAAACTTGCGATAACGTAGCCATGTGCGCGGTCTATATCTACATCGCGTGCTGTCGACACTTTTAATTTTTTTGCCGACATACTTGTGTTTAGTTTGGCTTCCGATTTCTTTCGTATACTGCTTGCCGTGAATAAGACGTTTTTTTACGAATACCTGGGCATCCTCTCATGAATCGTGAACCCTTCCTATCTAAGCTAGTATGGGTTTCTCCACAATCACTCAATTTAAAATATAACTGTCTCAACTCACAATTTTGTCTTGCCTCTAAAATGTTTCAATTCGGACTAAATGATTTTACTTCCTCCTCCTGGTTTTACGCTTGTGCCGAGCCGAAAAAAAAACCGTTACTTTTATCGTAGACCAAACCGAGAAAACCCGTTACCTTTACCGTTACACGATTCTATGTAGGGATAATAAGTGAACAATAGAAAAGGGTAGTTGCCGATCTAACGCACCTGTCTCCGCTTTACCAATTTTTGAAATTTTTCTGTAAAGCTTAAAATATTCCTAACCGTTCTGGCTAATGGAATAAAAAATAATTAAAATTTTGGAAATTTTTCGCGTATTAATCGGCCTTAAATCGATCTGCTTTCGCCCCTCTCCAACTCCCTCGCTCCTTTTCATCTCACTTATTCCATCTCTTTTTAGCATGCTCTCAGCGATTTTTTCCAAGGAACATGCTACGCGGTACAGAATTCTGCCGCTACTTTACATCTGTCAGAGATTTGACAGGCCTCGGACGTAATCGCGATTGTCAATACTGAATATTAATTGAACTAGTTAATTAATCGTGTTTTCCTGTATTTCGTCCTAATCTATTAGACTCTTTGCCCACGAAAATTGGTTATTTAAAATTGTATGTCAGTTGCAATATTGTTAACAATGTCATCAACTAGCGGATGTGCCTTTAGATGTCGTACGACAAAAATTGGCTGAAATATTGACGAGTAAATTGCATTCCCGAGAATCGCCGTTCGCGCAAGTGAATGCAAATCCTTTAATTTTTTAAAAATGGAAACTGAAATTGCATCGCTAAAAATCGTCTTATTTATACGGCACTTTATAGAGATGACCCGCTGGCCATATTTCTATCTAATAATAATTGACACTAAAAAAACTCTAGATGCGTGATATAAACTGCTTACGCGTGTAAAAAAATCTTGAGATTCCGTACCGACAATAAAAACAGAGAGCTTAAAGGCGAATGCTTAAAGAAAATATTAAAGATACAATTTCGTAGTCGCGACCTTTCAAGAAAAATGCAAAATATCTGAATCTACAATATTTGCGTAAATTTTTTTATTGCAGTTTATTGTTGGGTATAATAATTGATTGTGACTTATTTTTACTAAGCGCCACTGTAATGTACCGTTGATTCAGAAGGGCCCTCCTTGTGCACCCATAAAATACGGCCACCCGCGAAAGGAATATCTCAACGTGAGTTCAAATTAAGCGCTGCCTCCTACCAAACCGACCATTGCTTAGTCCATGGAGACTAGAGGTAAAGGAGCCCGAACGCAGTGTTCGAGAAATGGTCTGAAAAAGCGATGACAGCTACGACTTACACCACCTACCGCGTGGCGGCGTCTCTACTGCGGCGATACCGGAAACGCCGGGAAACGCGGTGATTCGAAATAGTTTGTGGTACATTTTTTCTATAAAATTGATGAGTTATATTGATATGCTTTTGTTCATAGTTATGAAATGTCAATATATCAGTAATTTGTCGACTTGGAGCCGATCGATACTGCAAATGTTTTATTTTTATTCGGTGACATGAACGATTAAATAACCATAACGCAACCTAACCCTTAATGCAATCCAACCAAATCCTAATTGCTTATTCGATTTCAAAGAGAAATATTTTTTCAAGTCACGACAAACAAAAATAAAACAATATAGAATTTATATTAAACCTCAAACTAACCGACAATCCAATCCAAATCTAAACTCCATCCGGGGGGAACTGCTTAATATTAAAAAACTACGTATTCTAGTGATGCAAGTAATAGCTCAATGGTTAGCACGCTGGAGTAACGTGCGCCAGAGCCCGGTATCGCACTCTCGCCGGGAAAGTTTTTTTTCGCAAATAAATTTCGCAGTTTTATTTTTGCTCCTAAGTGTAAGTGATTTTTTAAAAATCTGAACGGAAATTATGGACTGCTAATTATAGCAAAAAAACCCTCGCAAAACAAAAATACTGACGATGAATGAATAATAAACGTTAATTTCGGGACCACCGATATTTTGTTTGTTTCTTACACGCCCATCAAATGTTCACAATGCTCAAAAAACAGATACGAAGGTGGCAGAGATGTTGTGGGATTAAAAAATGTGTATAATTAATCATTTGTAGTTCGTTGATTTGTTTTTCACAAAAATGAGCACTTGTATTCTTATATAATTTCATGAAATTATATATTTTTCAAAATATTTCGCGTTGGTGTGGAACAGCCCATACATTGATGTAGCGCAGGACAGGCTGGAGGTTCGTTGGCGGTTTGATTAACTTTTTATAGCCATCTGACGTCCTAGATACAAGAAATTGTCAACAGCGTATATCAACTGCATTTTGATAATGAATTCTCTTTTGTTTTCAATGAATTAATCTACAATATCTGCGTGCGTACATGAAGGGTATCAAAATTCAGAAATTGAACATTGCAAAAAGTGTTTCGCCGATTTCGCGAGCTAGGCTCCAACTTCTTGCGCTGAGCCTCATTATTCTCGTTCGTGTTGCCTGTTTTTTTTTCATGCATTAATATTTTTATTCTAGCAGCACAAATCAAATTAATTACACGCTGAGTTCGCGAATGCTGATTATTGAAGAAATAAAATATATCACAAAGATCGTCAAGGTGAGTTGGAGTATTCGAATAAATGTGTTTGGCTTAATTGCGATAAAGCCAATAACGAACATTCGGTGTTGATCGTTTCTTCATCTTCAATTGATAAAAAAACAAATGTGGCGAGTTACGAAAAATCCTCGATGTGTTTCTCGAGTGAAGAAGAAGACAAGGAAGATCGAACAATATTTGCTTGCTGATAAAAATGGTTTAAAAACCAGACTAACAATAAATATCTACGCAATATTTACTGGCCTATTAAAAAAATTGTATAATTATCATTTACTACAAGGATACATTTTTTTCTCTCAAATAAATATTTTCCAAAGTGTCACAATGCTTATCTTGAAAATTAATTAGTTCAAACTGCGGCTGAATGGAACTCAAGTTCATAATTTGTACATCTGTCCCTCGTGTATACACGAGACGTATCGGGGATGGTCAGCCCCTCCGAAGTACGCACAAGCTACGCCCACTCAACATTAATTAATCAAACATTCAATATCTCGACTGTGTAGGAGTGTACACGCACTTTTTCCCTTTCACGCCTAAATTTATTCGAGACGGTGGTTCGATATTGAGCCTCAAGCGCTCTCAATTTCTCTGGACTCTGAATGGGATCCATGACATCTTTCTTGACCGCAGTACTTGGGGTTTCGGTCGCCATACCTGTTTCAAGAGAAAAAGTATTAGTTTTTTATGCCTCTTCTTGGCGAGAGCCTGATTGTACAATTTGGTGTCCCTCACCTGTCGTATAATATTTGTTACACTGGGCATTAATATTATTCCGACTCCTTCTTGCCTGATGTATGTCCTTGAAACCTTGCTGTTTGAAGTCTGAAAGTATTGGTGTGACTTGACCAAAAATGGTTGGACGTCGGCTTCCGGATATTGAAGCTTGTCACTGTGTTAATGCCTGCGACTAACACGAGAAATAAATATTAATCGAAGATCTGATACTCCAGAGTATGCGCGTGTACAATTTCTCCGAGCTTATCTCTTGGACCTGAAGCTTAGAACTGTTTTTTTTATTTTGACCACTCTTCATGAATAAGTGTGGTCAAACGTTTGGGTGTTCTTCGCAAGCTCGAGGATCTCGTTATCGTTCTCTCGTGCCTGAGGTCAACGAGTTCAACTCCCCGCGAGCAAACGATCCGGGGACGAATGGAGCCCGAACCCGTTTGCATTATTTATTTGTTTTTGGTTATACCGTGGAGCAAAATGTTTATCGTACGAAGCGGCGTTTCAGAATTTCGTTTCTTCCACCAAAATGTCCGATAATCCTGAAGAAGAGTTCAAGTAAAATAAATAGCACATACCCAAATCGACTCGAGGGCTATTTCTCTATCCCTTTAATCGTTGTTACTTTGAAGAAATGGTGAACCTCGTAGGGGATTGCATCGTAATCGAGATCGCAAGCCCAGTCAGAAATAGTATTGACAATTTCCCAGACATTTCATAACCAGCTCCTCGGATTTTGAAGTTCCATTCCACTCAGCACAGTCGTGTATTAATTTGATCAGTGCGCTTGAAGGAGAAAATTAATAGTAGGAAATATTAGAATATATTGAATCTATGAGCACGGAGCAAAAGCGTAATTTTCTCTCTATTTACCATATTATAGTCGCGTGATTCGAGAGGTGGATTATTTTTATAAATACGTTTTTTATAATTTTCGTATAGGCATTGCGCTGTACCAGGGGCTTCAATTTGTTCTCAGGAAGCAGCGTATCATCTGGTATACGACTTCTTGGAGTCGCACCGCAAGCACCTTTTCCTCAAGAACCCCAGTGTCAAAGAACTACGAGTACAATTGAACGAGAAATTACAAAATCATCATTTTTTCTCTTTATTTATATTATTATTTTTGTAGTAAAATGTCGATTTCCAGAAGCACTAGATTGTAAAAGACTGTAAAAGACTGCAAAAGACTGTAAACGAATCGAGATTTACAAAGCTTCCCTGTACCGTTGTTGCACGAAGCTTTCTATTCCGTCCTGTTCATCGGCATCACACGTTGGTTGAGTCCAGGAAAGCGGGTAGACGAGCCCAGGCATATTAAACGAACCAACGAATAGTTCCTGCGGGGAATAATAACGATTTCTCCATCAAGCATTCGCATACGATCTGCTTTGACCACATCGGAGTCAGAGAGGTGAAGCTCGCACACTAAATCACTCGGAGCAAGCCGTTGTTGGATGGCCTCGCTCCATCGCTACAGCATATTCTGTAATTTAATATAATATTTAATTTCAAACCACAAAAAAACGTCAGTGACATGCACTGATATTATAAGTGCAGTGAACTTCCGCTAACTCTCGCACTGTCAGGATCCTGATCTGCGCGGTGCGACAGTAACCTAAGGACCCTTCTCCGCCACTAAAGAGCAAAAGCATGAGCGAGACTTTGCCCTCAAGCGGGACGGTCAGCGACAGTTATTCATTACACAGTTAGCGGGAGTTTCCTGTATTGATTGCATATTCGACAACAAAGCACTTGGCGGCACTACTATACGATTTTTAGCTCGACAGGGGAACCGCGTTGACTGGATACTGAGCAGCGCTGCTAAGCGCTTTACTGTTGAAAATAAGAAAAAAATGTAGATCAAAACACTTACTCCGGGTACTTGAAAAACCGATAGCTGCCGTAATCCGTTCCACACGCGGCATGCACGCGTCCGTTCCGCCCTGACGGCACGTCGCCCAGTTCGGCATCCCGGATACGCGCATGGTTTACCCATCTCAACCTCGATGAAGCCATCTGCAAAAATAAAGAAATTCATTATTGTAAATCTTAGATATCTTGCGGGGTAATATTTTGTTATTGTAATATGCAGGTTGAATGAATTGAACTGGCGTCTAATTTCCACGCTGCAAGCTAGTATAATGGTTGAAATTGAAAATATGTATTGTTTATTAATTTTGTTCATATTTCAACTCGAAATATGCACATTAATCCCTCACTGCAATAGAAATTATGCCGGCTTCGAGCGTGGAAAAAAAACGTCACATATGGCGCCTCAATTTATTTAACCGGCAAATTCTAATAACCTCAATTTATTTAACCGGCAAATTATAATAACAAAATATTACCCCAAATGTCATTAAATATGTAAAGAAATGCCTTCTCCTTACCAGTACGTTATCTTTTACGAGGTAACGAGTCACAATATTTTGCAGAAGCACTTTTTTTACTTTATACACACCTTACACACACGCGAAAGAAATACACCGCGAATAAAGACGTATAAAACGGAAATAAAACTCAAAGCTCACTTCGTTGTATGACCAACGCGAAACTTCACGGCGGTATCTTTGGAACAAGAGCGCTACCGTGGCTGAATTTCAAACTAGGAAATTTCATCGCTTTTACATATCACTTTTTCACCCATTCCGCCATATGCGTTCGGACTCCTTTACTCTAGTCTCCATGGCTTAGGCGGTCAGTCGGCCATTAGTACACGTGGGACAGCACCACGGTCTTACATACAGGTCTGGAAACGACCGTGGTGGGGGTAGGCACCGTTAATGAACCCACGTTTGTTTCCAATTTTCGCCACTACGTGGCATTGCTATCGGCGTGTACGTGTGCGACAAGGACAGAACAGCTTCCGTCCGTCTCTCTCACTCTTCTCGATGATCCGAAATGCACATTACCTTTTTCGTGGGGGGGGGGGGGGGGCGAAGGGGCAATAGAGGTAGATGAGAAAGAATTGTGGAATAAGGACGGAGGATTATGGAAGAGAATAGAAGTAGAGCTTGTAAAAAGGGGAAGATCCTGTATGGCTGGAAGACCAATATAAAAATTTAAAAAATAAATAAAAATACTTACCTTTTTCGAGTGAAATGGATTTTTATTCGAATTTTATTCCGAGTTTCTTTCGATAACGAAAGTAAAGAAATACGAACCACATGGAATGTTGAATATACAAATACCTTTATTGGTTCGTCAATTTAGAAAGCCCTGAAACAACGGTCCACCTTCGCCAGCTTTATGAATATTTTTCAAACTACAAATGCTCGTTGACGCAAACAGAGGTTATCGAGAACGTTGTAATAAAAAATGGAGTGATAAATGGCACGGGGCATGGTCGAAGACAAGGCAAGGGGCGAAGGGAGAGATCACAGAAGACCGTGAGTGGGAGGTACTCGCCGATAGTAGTGACGGCGGTGGCGGCAAGCGGAATGAAAAGTGAAGCTGGTAACGGTGCCTCGCGACTCCGTTGAAATCTGACTTCGTTTCCAGACCTGTATGTAAGACCGTGGACAGCACTATAGCCCGATAGGGATACGCTAGAGAGAGACAACCGCGAAAGGCGTGCCTTGAACCTCTGTCATTGTGTGTGGCACACCGATACATTGCCGCTCCGTCTATCGGCGGAAATACTAGCTACATTTTTTCTGCCAAATATTAACACGGGACCTTTTGTTCCATGTAATATCAGTGTTTTTATGGTAGCAAAGAACAGGTCTGTTCTTTGATAGTAGTTAACGGGAGACGGCTTCGGCATTTTGCACTCTGACCCTTCTTGGTTCGCATGAGAATTTTTTAAGTGAGTGGAAGGCAATCTTTGGTTTCTCTCCTTAAAAATAATAGCGCTTGTTGAGATTATCGAAGGGAAAGAGAGACGGTTAAAGAGAAAGATAACTTTCAATATATATAAGTACGCTTTATTAGTTTTGTGTTAACAAAGGAACTTCTTATTGCACACGTCTCGTGGGCAACGGTCACGGACCAACTGACGAAAAATTGCCGGTAACGCAAGTAGTGCGCTCCGGCGCCTTAACACTAAGTTTTGCTCACGCATGCGCAGTGAGCCTATCGACGTGCGATAACTTTACTTCTCAACACTCCCGCCGTTTGAGTGCGTCGAGGACCCTATGCCTAAACCGTTACATAGATGCTGAAATTGTCTCTTTGGAAGTGCTTTGGTAAATATATCAGCTAGCTGCTGATCAGTAGGAACATATTCTACCGATATTTCCCCACTCTCCACAGTTTCGCGAACATAGTGATGCTTAATGTCTATATGCTTGGTTCGCTTGTGGAACTCCGGATTTTTGATTAATCGGATTGCACTTTGATTGTCCAGTCGCAAAACTGTCGCAGTTTCCGGTAGACACCCAAGATCGTTTAACAATTTCCTCAGCCAAATGGCCTCTTTCGCAGCCGCTGCTGCCGCGACGTACTCAGCCTCCGTTGTGCTGAGTATGACTAGCTTTTGTCGTTGGGACGACCACGTCACAATCCCGTTCGATAGACAAAACGCATACCCCGTGGTAGATCTACGCGTCTCCACGTCACTTGCGAAATCCGAGTCTGAAAACCCCTGTAACTCCGAGTTACTCCCGCCGCTTTTGTACATTACCCCGACTTTCGTTGTTCCGACCAAGTATCGGTAGATTCGTTTCACCGCTTGCCAGTGGCTCTCGTTGTGATTGTTAAGAAATTTACTAACCGAATTCACCGAATATGCGATATCCGGTCGCGTTACAACCGCAAGAAACATTAACGAACCCACTGCTTCTCGAAACGGTGCTGTACTTGGGTTTTCATCGTCGCGATCGTTTGGAACTAGTCGTGCGTGCGGGTCGGCAGGAACACTTGCCGCTTTTGCATCAATCATCTTAAATTTATTTAGGATTTTCTTCACATACGCTTCTTGATGCAAGAACATGGTTTTCTTTATTCGATTTCGTTCTATTTGTACCCCGACAAATAACTTTCCATCCCCGATCGTAATTTTGAACGCGTTTCCCAACGATTTTATTACTGACTCGAGGGCTTTACTTGTTTTTGCTGCGATGAGTCCGTCATCTACAAAAAGCGCCAAAAATACATCTACACCGTCTACCCGTCCTCGAAAGATACACTTGTCGGCTTCCGTTTCGCAAAACTGATATTTCTCTAAGAACTCGCGAAACTTTTCGTTCCAGCACCTGGGTGCTTGTTTCAAGCCGTACAACGACTTGTTCAGTTTGCACACGAAACCACGTTTTTCTTCTTTCTTGATGTTGAGTCCTTCCGGTATTTCCATGTAGATCTCTTCCTTCAGCTTGCCGTGAAGAAAGGCTGTTCTCACATCAAATTGTGTGAGCTCCAAGTCCTTTTCAGCCACCATGGCCAACAGAACTCTCAACGAGTCGTATCTCACGACTGGCGAGAAGGTCTTCGTGTAGTCGAGTCCCTCTTTTTGTTGAAATCCTCGTGCACAAAGTCTTGCTTTGTACCGGTATACGTCGCCTGACGTGTCTCGTATGACCTTGAACACCCATTTCGAATCTACGGGCTTTCGATCCGTTTTCCTTGGTACGATCGACCAAGTCTCGTTCTGCTCGTGCGCGTCGAGCTCTTCCTGAATCGCCTCGGCCCAATTTTCTACCTCGGCACTGTTCATCGCCTCCTGAAATGTGTTTGGCGGATTATATTCAGCGAAGTCGATCTCATACCGTATGGGTCGTCGGATGTTTGCACGGTCCCGCAGTTGTTTGTCATTGTCTGGTTGATTTTGATCTTCTCCTCGAGGATCTTCTGGTTGTTCGTTTCTTTCAGGTTCTTCCTGAGCTTCCTGGCGTTCTTCCTCCGGTTGCTGCTCGACGGGTTCTCCCACATGTTCATTTTCGTCCGCTGGAAGGATGTATTCGAATTCTTCCCCTTTTTCTGCCCCAAGTTGCGACTTTTCGTTGAATGTGACGTCTCTCGATACAGATATTTTCTTATTCTGTGGATTGTACAAACGGTAATTCATCGAGTCGTTCTGATATCCAACTAAGATCAACTTTGTGGCCTTCGGATCTAATTTCTTGCGAAATTGTTTGTCGATATGCATGTACGCATCCGATCCGAACACTCGAAAATGAGACACATCTGGTGTTTTTCCAAACCAGATCTCGTATGGCGTTTTCTCTTTACCGGTAGCCAGAACTCGGTTGAGCACGGTCACTGCTGTGCCGACTGCTTCCGCCCATAGCGACAGAGGAAGTTTCTTTGCCGTTATCATCGTGCGCGCACTCTCGATGATCGTTCTGTTGCACAGTGGGGCAGAATCCCAAAAAGCTGGCCAAAAGTCAAATTTTTGAGTTGTATATATTCGTCTATATATGTTCAGATCTTGTTTACTGATAGTCCTAGGACGAAATTCCGGACCGGGCAGGTTTATACCTGCTCTAGGGTCGCCTCGACATCAGTCGACATTCAGCCGCCGTTCGGTACGCATTAAACAAGCGTACGCGTCGAAAAATTCTTGCCTGTTTCGAAGTGCTGTGAAACGGACGAAACTGTCTCAATTTTAATTCTGCAAAATGGAAAAACTTTCTGAAGGTATGCAGAAAATATAATTATGCACAGTTATTGCTTATTTTATGTTTGAAATATCTAAATTTTGCAACAAGTAAACATAAAAAATTATACATTTTTTTTCGAAAATCGACTTTCTAAAGTAGTTTTAAAAATGTCTTCGCGAGTCTCGACCTTGTTTCAACAAGAAACTGATAGTGTACAGTACTAAATATAATATACTAAAAAACTGGCTGCTCAGGAGTGCTCAACGAATAGTTAGACTAATTTTTAGGCAGAAATACGTGGCGCGACATTAACGGACGTGTGCATGTAATCCATTGATTATTACGTTACAGCGCGTTGGTATATTTTCTGTCTATTAACATAGATTAATATTTATTTATCAATTCCATTTGTAGTATGTTCATTTATTGATTAATATTCATAGATCATTTAAATTTTAATACAGTAATTTATTATTCTAAATGTACGCTTTACGAAAATCTCAACATTTTATAAAATATTCCTGCAAGAACTCTCAGTAGCTAGAACTGTGTTTCCCCCATGTTTGTACGGCGTAACGGTTTTCGGCAGTAAAGGTGCATTAGTGTATACGTACATAGTGTATACGTAGTGTAGACGGCGATTCGGCAAGGACTGACGAGGGGCTCCTAGAGCAGCCATGTATGAAAGAAAGGAGCCCGCCTGCTGTTCAGGCTTTATTATACCTGTTGTATACTGACACAGAGGTGATTCTCGTAAAGACAGATTTCATGTAATTTCGGTTTTTTTTCGTGCAGAATGTATGTAAATATATTTGTTAATCATTTATATCATAAATATTCGTTTTCTTTATAAATATAAAATCATTTTTAGTAGTAATAAATTATTTTTGTACATTTCGAGTCAGAACACCGTATATAGTTTTGTTAAGTATAAAATGATTTCAAAATAATGTCATTCAATTTTGTACATGTTTATATTGGTATTTTCAGAGTCTTCCCAATCTTCAAATATGGAATTATCAAGAAGAGATGTTTTTTTCATGGTGAAAGACAGTTTAAAAAACGAACAGAAATTCGTTATTGAGTTTTGAAAGATGCAATTTTCAAGAAAACAGAACATGTGATACAAGTAGACGAGGATGAAAAGTCATTAGGACTGTTATTTGCAAATTTTCGATCCAGATGGAAAGCAGCAAATAGAGGCCAAGAAAAGTTTCTAAAAAATAATGAAGAATGGTTGAATGGCACCGTATGTTTTTCAACATTATCCGATACTGAATGCACAACATCAACATCTGAGAAGATTGTGAAGAATGATGAAAAAGGAACATCTGGACGACCTTCGAAATCCTTTGCTTCATCCAGCGATAGATCTAAGAGGCGAAAGACTGAAGAAATACGTTCTACTTTATCTACAGAAGAATTGACGTATGCTGCTCAAATGAGTTTAAGGACTTCTGGTCAAGTGGATGCTGCTCAAGTTCTTAAAGATGTCACATTAACCAGGCCAACAAGAGCCTCAAAATATATAGCTGCTGTTCGGTCAAAAAATGAGACACCATTAACCCCAGACGAAGTACTTTCTTTGATGATCGAGAAAGGAGAATCAAAGCGCTCTTATCAGCTATCAAGAAATGCAGCTAGAGCACGTAAATGCAAATTATACCCATCATACCATGAAGTAGAAAAAGCAAAAAATCGTTGTTATCCATCAGTTGTGTACATGAATATTACTGAGTC
This sequence comes from Ophion obscuratus, assembly GCA_964007375.1. NCBI lineage: Eukaryota > Metazoa > Arthropoda > Insecta > Hymenoptera > Ichneumonidae > Ophion > Ophion obscuratus. The sequence continues at coordinate 43,694,304 of OZ023313.1, forward strand.
GTGCGCACAAATTAAACTACAGGCTTTACTTGATCATACCACATACAGAATTATACAACTTCAGGCTGATGTCATCGATACTCTAAATTCTGAAATTCTGTAAAAATTAGTACTTCACTGTAAATGGGGATGTGATGGAAGCAGCGGTCAAAGTGTTTATAAGCAAAAATTTGATGAGGCTGGAAAATCTGATGAAAGCATTTTTTATACTTCTCTGGTACCTTTGCAATTAATCTACAACAATCACGAGACGGATGAAGGAACTATTGTGTGGAAAAATCCTAGACCTTCATCTCCTCGATTCTGCAGACCAATACGATTGCAGTTTGTACATGAAGATGTACAATCAACATTGAAAGAAGTTACCGACATTGAACAGCAGATTGCGGATCTTGCACCATACACTACTGAACAAAATGAAAAATCAATTTCAGTAACCTATTGTATGTCGTTTACGATGATAGATGGCAAAGTCTGTAACGCTGTAACCGGTACCACTTCTGCACAACGCTGCTTCCTGTGCAAAGCCACCTCTAAAGATTTTAATAACATCGACAAAATTATAAAAATGGACATTACTACAGATAATTTAAGATTTGGCATATCTACATTACATGCGTGGATTCGTTTTTTCGAGTGCTGTTTGCATTTGTCGTATAAGCTCACAACTCAAAAGTGGCAAGCTCGTGAAGAGGAAGTGAAAAAGATTGTGAAAGTACGCAAGGAAGACATACAGACTCAATTTAAGACAACACTGGGGCTTATCGTTGATCGACCAAAGCCAGGATATGGCAGCTCAAACGATGGAAATACCGCCCGCCTCTTTTTCGAAAATGCTAATATATCTGCTGAAATAACAGGAGTCGATGAAAATTTAATTCACCGATTTCATGTTATTTTGCAGGCAATTTCGAGCGGGTATGATATAGACGAAGAAAAATTCAAAGACTATTGTGTAAATACTGCCCGTTTATTCGTTGCTTTATATCCATGGTATTACATGCCAACATCTGTGCACAAAGTGTTGATGCACGGAGCAGAAATTGTAAAATATGCCCTTTTACCGATCGGACAACTTTCTGAAGAGGCCCAAGAGTCTCGCAATAAGGACATAAAGAACTACAGGTTACATCATTCAAGAAAATGCTCTCGAGAATCGAATATGAGAGACATTTTCTATAGGCTCTTAGTATCATCAGATGCATTTCTCTCAAGCACCAGGAAATTGCCCCAGAGACCGGCGAAATCTTTACATAAAGAAGCTATAGAAATGTTAAAACAACCTGAAGTCACCAGACAAGAGATAAGGAACGATTCCGATTTGGATACAAGTGGGTCAACATCAGAATCCGAATCGAATGATTCCAACATTGAAGATGGCATACAAGATTTTTGTTACTAGAAGTAAATAACAGATATTTGATTTATTGCAAATTTTGTACTCAAGAAATTGTTCAAAAATAAAAACATGGCTCAAGCGATTTTCTACTCATTTAAACCTAAAAATATTATGAAACATTTTCTATTAAAAAATATTTAAGAATTGAAAATTTTTGTGGAATCGTCTATATATCGTGTCTGCTATTTTGAAAATTAACATTCCTATAACAAATTCGTAATCAGCGATCCCAAAAACCCTTAAGAAATATGATTGGGTATTTTTTACTGAATTATTTGACTAATTGGTTGAATTATGTCCGCCATTTTGGGTCCGCCATTTTGAAAATCGTAATTCTGATAACAGATTCGTATTCAGCGACCCCGAAAACCCCCGAGAAGAGAATTGGAGATCATTTTGGACACTTTCCGAATTTTGGCCAGCTTTTTGGGATTCTGCCCCACTGTGTGTTGTCGCGCTCGGCTTTCCCGTTCTGCTGGGGAGTGTAAGGTGCCGTGTTTACCAGCTCGATACCACGAGCCTCGAGATATCGCTTCATTTCATGGTTGCAATACTCTCGACCATTGTCCGTACGTAACACCTTCATCGGCTTACCGAATTTGTTGTCGATCAGCTTTTCGTATTTCTTGAAAATGTCGAAAACATCAGATTTGTGTTTCATGAAGTAAACATACCGAAATCCTGATGCGTCGTCCTTGAAGGTTATGCAGAATCTTGCACCACCGATCGACTCTGTTGAGAATGGTCCGCATACGTCCGAATGTATGTATTCTCCCGGTTTTGTGTTTCTTTTTGTCTCGTTCTTCTTGAACGGAAGCCTGTGTGCTTTTCCGAAGGCACACGATTCACAGAAGAAATTGTCAATGTCCGCTAATTTCACACCGCGAATTAGCCCCTTTTGCGTCATTTCGCGCAAAACTTTATTGTTTACGTGTCCCATTCGTTCGTGCCAGACACGCAAGTTGACAGTTGACACATTTGCTTCTCTCGCAACACTTGGTTTTCTCACTTTAAAGAGCATTCGGTAAATCTGATCGACTTGTTGCACACCGACACCGAAAACTTCACCGTCACGGTTAATTGTCACTAGTTTGCCTTTGAACAAAACATCGAAACCCTTTTCAGTGCATACGCCAACTGAAAACAAGTTCTTTCGAATCTTCGGAACGTAGAGCACGTTTTCGATTCGAGCTTCACACCATTTACCGTTCACTAGTCTATCGATGAGCACAGTGCCACTGCCGGTAACGTCACACACGCCATTGTCCCCGAGCGATATCGACTCGCCACTGCTTGGTTTGAACTCACTGTACCAGTCCCGTCGGTAAGTGATATGCCTGGACGCACCGCTGTCGGTAATCCAGACATCGCTTGTGTCGACTGCCATGAGTCGTTCTACGACCTCACTACTCGGCACTGTCTCCGATTTCACTTGTCGCTGTTTTTGTTCACTTGTCGAAGCGACGAACGCACACTCGCGAAGGTTTTCACCGGGATTGTCTTTGTCCCTTTTCTTTTTCCGGCAATCGCGAGCAAGATGTCCTTTCCTTTTACAATAGAAACACTCGACGCTCGTATTTCTACTTTCGCGGTTTTTCTCACTGTTATTGTTTTGATTCGCGGCGAACTTTTTCTTTTTGTTCCCGCCAAGACTAACAGCGGCTAACGCTCGAGTGACGTCATCGTCACCTTCGAGTCTTCTTTCTTCCTTCAATAATCGTTCTAATAGATTATCAAGAGTTTGTCTTTCTTCGGGTACACTGTCCCATGCTGTCTGGAGAGCGTTGTACTTTACCGGTAGGCTGCCAAGAACTTTCGCCATTATGGCCGTTTCCGAAATCGCTTCTCCCAGATCCTTCAGTTGAGACGCCATGTTTTGTACCCGGGAAACGTGTTGTACAACCGACTCGTTTGATTCCATGCGATGTCCGTGGAACTTTTGTAGCAAGAGCATCTTGTTCGACACTGATTTCTGCTCGTGAATTCTCACCAATTTGTCCCACATTTGCTTCGCTGTGGTGCAGTTGAGCATACAGTCGAGCTGGGAATCCTCTATCGACGAGGAAACTATGCACATGGCCGTCGCGTTGTCTTTCACCCACTTTTTGCCGTCGGCCGAATCTGCGTCTGCCGGCATCACTCGCGCGCCCGTTACGACGTCTTGAATCGCGTTCGCGATAAGTATCGAGTTCATTCGAAATTTCCACGCTTGAAAATTCGAGCCATCAAACTTCTTGATGTTCTTTATCAGAGTTGATTCCGCCATTTTCGTTCGATTATTTTCCCGTACGCGTTTACCGGTACACTACAATGGCGACCACGTGTCGACCACAAAGGAAGAAAAAATCGAGATAACCGTTTTCTCTCTATCGTTCTCTGACTTCGATAATCGGGTGTTACGCAGGCTGCTTGCATGGGCCCATAACCTGTTGAGATTATCGAAGGGAAAGAGAGACGATAGGGTTAAAGAGAAAGATAACGTTCAATATATATAAGTACGCTTTATTAGTTTTGTGTTAACAAAGGAACTTCTTATTGCACACGTCTCGTGGGCAACGGTCACGGACCAACTGACGAAAAATTGCCGGTAGCGCAAGTAGTGCGCTCCGGCGCCTTAACACTAAGTTTTGCTCACGCATGCGCAGTGAGCCTATCGACGTGCGATAACTTTACTTCTCAACAGCGCTGATGGAAGGGACAAATTCGCTGTTTATTCCCTTTGTAATCGAACGCGCATGAGGTGTGTAGCCGAAATTCGCGCTAAGTCGTTCAGGATAGCGTGGTAACCGTTTACTTCGGACGGTTCGGATGTTTTTAGTGATGTTAGTCGTTAAATTACCGGTGAATTATCTGGAAATTTATCTGGATAAATAACCTGGTTAAGAAACATTCTACCGTAGGCAAATTTTATTTTTATGCCTAATCGAGTAGTGCCACCTGCCACCCGTATCAAGAGACGCGGCGGCGTCATGACGCCAAGTATTAAAAAAAAATCTTTGCCACTGACAACGCCCCCAAACTCGACGCCACTGACGAATTGACGACACGCCGCGGCTCTTTATACAGTGAGCTGGCCTTTTGCAGACAACTTTTAATGTTGTCTCGACATTACGCAAAAACGCGGCAACGAATCGAAAATCTAATAACAGTTTACCGATGTAATGTGATTTTTTCCTCTCGATTTTGGTCGGGCTATTTTTCGGTTCGTCCACTCAATCTCGATATCTCATAATTTACGGCCAAATTTTCGAGTGACTTTTTACCCCAAAAATTCTTTCACACTCGTTCATTGTCGTTCGTTGAATGAAATAAAGTCGTTAGCTCATCTCGTAAACATAGTACATACACCGTTTTGTGAATTGATTAACACGCTAGCGCAACAGGCACAGCAACGCCACCGATTTGTCGAACGGTGCGACTCGAACTACACCCTGCTTGCAATATAAATATATATATGTATTCTAATACAGTCGCTTAGACAACTCAAATAACCAAACACGGTTATTCGCGTGGATGTGAAAAACGAAAACAAACGGATCTTATTAGAACCAAAACTTTATTTAACAAAGGTTCGCGTCCTTTTAAATTTACGTGTGAATTTTAGTTTTAAGGCTTTCACGGCTCTTTATGTAATGAGAAGAGTATGTGGCTTCCGGATGGAGGCCGTGTTGAGGATCAGCGTTGTGCCGACGTTTCGCAAACGTTACAGTCTGCATCATCAGGGCTGAGAGCTCCGATACTGAAGCTCTCGTGTCTCAGGTATTCCTTATATAGTTGCAGTCATCGTTCTGGATCGCTGCACCAGCCAATCAGATGTTTTAATTGATCAGCTGGTCAATTAAAAAACCGGGAGGACGGTGTGCCAAATAGGATTGACGTGATATCCTCCATCTCTGTTTAGATTGTCCGGATGTTTTCGGATTTCCAAGCCTTCTCGGTGTTTCCTGGAAAAATAGCTGTTTGATGGGGCCAGGCTTTGGGCTTTGTCGAACTGGATGGCATGACCAGTCTCCATCCAATGTTCGGCCAGCGCTGATTGTGTAATATGGCCATATTTGATACACCGTTGATGTTCTTTGATCCGTGTACTGATCTTCCTCCCGGTTTCTCCTATGTACACTTTACCGCATGAGCAGGGTATCTTGTATACTCCTGGTGCACTTAATGGTGGTCTTTGGTCTTTTGCACTCGGAATCACTTGTGCTAGTTTCTTCTGAGGTTTGAAGATGACTCGCACGTTATGTTTTCCAAGGACCCTCCCTATGCGATCGATTATGCCCTGAAGGTATGGAAGGGAAGTTGTTGCGGTTATTTGTGCTTTATTCTCCCTATCAGGTGCTGTAACCGTTTTCGGATCAGCTATTTTTCTTTTTAGATTTTTGATCGTTCTTTCGATGTTGCCTGGCTTGTAGCCATTGTCTCCTAAAGCTTTTCGTAGGTGTTCTAGTTCAACCTCCAAGGAGTCTGGTTCGGAGATCGCTAGAGCTCTGTAGACCAGAGAGCTTATGACCGACTGTTTTTGGGAAGGGTTGTGATGGGACGTAGCATGGAGGTATCTATCCGTATGCATTGGCTTCCGGTAAACTTTATGGCCCAAAGTGCCATCGCTTTTCCGTTGCACCAGTACATCCAGAAAAGGGATTTGATTTTCCTGTTCTATCTCCATGGTGAATTGAATATTGGGGTGCTGGGAGTTGAGGAAGGTTAAGAAATGATTGAGGTTTTCTTTGCCGTGACTCCAAATGACGAAGGTGTCATCGACATATCGGAACCAGGTGGAGGGCTTGAGGGAAGCTTCTTGCAGAATTCTGTTCTCGAAGTTCTCCATAAAGATGTTGGCGATGATAGGAGAAATAGGGGAACCCATGGCTGCGCCTGAAGTTTGTTCATAAAATTGGGATTGAAATTGGAAATATGTAGAGTTTAGGCAATGTTCTATGAGGGGCAGTAGGTTAGGGGCAACTTTTTTGGAATTTTTAACTATGCTTAGGGTTTCATTGGTTGGGACGTTTGTAAACAGGGATACAACATAGAAACTCACTAAAATGTCTTCTGGTTGTACCTTGATAGTCTGGATCTTTTTCACAAAATCCCGAGAGTTTTGGATATGGGAGTTGTTGAGGCCTACGAGTTCCTGCAAAGGTTTGCAGAGAAAACGTGCCAAATGATATGTAGGACTGCCTATGTTGCTAGCAATGGGCCTAAGTGGGATGTTGTTTTTGTGTATTTTTGGCAAACCGTAAAGCCTGGGTGGTAGGGATTCCTTGGGTGTTAGGGCTTTAGTTAGGTTTTCTGATAGACCAGCCTTCTTTAGAAGTGTTGTTGTTTTCTTTTCTACACTCGATGTGGGGTCACGTGATAATTTCTTGTACGTGTTGGTGTCCTCGAGCAGGTTCAAAATTTTACTGCAGTACTCCGTTTTATCCATGATGACAGTTGCATTCCCTTTGTCAGCTGGTAGTATTAAGATGTCCTTGTTTTTCTTCAAATTGTGAAGAGCAAGGTGTTCTTCCTTCGTGATATTCTGCTGCGGAGGTTTTGCCTTGTGTAGAATATTGCTTATCCGTTTCCTGATGTCGTTGCCAGTATCCAGTGGTAGACGATAGATGGCCGTTTCCACCTGGCTGATGATTTCTCTGGTTGGAATTTCTGTTGGTGTAATGGCTAAATTGTGCCCTTTTGCGAGGACTGATGTTTCAGCTGCGGAGAGTGTGTGGTTACGTAGGTTTTTAACTGTGTGGGTTAGGATGGGCTGCTTTGATTGCGGACATAGTTTCCTGAATTTTTCTATTTGATTCTTGGATCTTAGGTCTGCACAGTGGAGGGCTTGTTCGGGAAGTGACACGGACAAGATCTTCCCACAGCTGTGGTTCCAAAGAGTCAGATAGACGTAGGTGAAGTTTAAGGAGTTTTTGGGTATTTTCGTCCAAAAGCTTTTTGGTGACAGATATTCTCTCTTTCACCAGTCTCAGCGAGGCCTGGTGGAGGATAGTTTGGGCTTGTTTTGATGGAAAGGGGTTTTTCAATTGCAAACATTTTGGTACCACTTGATGGTCGCGGCACCTTTTTAGGAATGTTAACGAGCACAGTTGGATGTGCAGAGTTTTCCTGAGTTTGGAAAAGGTGTTAACAGAACCCAAAATAGACTCTCCGTGTAGGCGTCTGATTTTAGTTTTAAGGCTTTCACGGCTCTTTATGTAATGAGAAGAGTATGTGGCTTCCGGATGGAGGCCGTGTTGAGGATCAGCGTTGTGCCGGCGTTTCGCAAACGTTACAATCTGCATCATCAGGGCTGAGAGCTCCGATACTGAAGCTCTCGTGTCTCAGGTATTCCTTATATAGTTGCAGTCATCGTTCTGGATCGCTGCACCAGCCAATCAGATGTTTTAATTGATCAGCTGGTCAATTAAAAAAGCCTTAAAACTAAAATCAGACGCCTACACGGAGAGGCTATTTTGGGTTCTGTTAACACCTTTTCCAAACTCAGGAAAACTCTGCACATCCAACTGTGCTCGTTAACATTCCTAAAAAGGTGCCGCGACCATCAAGTGGTACCAAAATGTTTTCAATTGAAAAACCCCTTTCCATCGAAACAAGACAAAACTATCCTCCACCAGGCCTCGCTGAGACTGGTGAAAGAGAGAATATCTGTCACCAAAAAGCTTTTGGACCAAAATTCCCAAAAACTCCTTAATCTTCACCTACGTCTATCTGACTCTTTGGAACCACAGCTGTGGGAAGATCTTGACCGTGTCACTCATGAACAAGCCCTCCACTGTGCAGACCTAAGATCCAAGAATCAAATAGAAAAATTCAGGAAACTATGTCCGCAATCAAAGCAGCCCATCCTAACCCACACAGTTAAAAACCTACGTAACCACACACTCTCCGCAGCTGAAACATCAGTCCTCGCAAAAGGGCACAATTTAGCCATTACACCAACAGAAATTCCAACCAGAGAAATCATCAGCCAGGTGGAAACGGCCATCTATCGTCTCCCACTGGATACTGGCAACGACATCAGGAAACGGATAAGCAATATTCTACACAAGGCAAAACCTCCGCAGCAGAATATCACGAAGGAAGAACACCTTGCTCTTCACAATTTGAAGAAAAACAAGGACATCTCAATACTACCAGCTGACAAAGGGAATGCAACTGTCATCATGGATAAAACGGAGTACTGCAGTAAAATTTTGAACCTGCTCGAGGACACCAACACGTACAAGAAATTATCACGTGACCCCACATCGAGTGTAGAAAAGAAAACAACAACACTTCTAAAGAAGGCTGGTCTATCAGAAAACCTAACTAAAGCCCTAACACCCAAGGAATCCCTACCACCCAGGCTTTACGGTTTGCCAAAAATACACAAAAACAACATCCCACTTAGGCCCATTGTTAGCAACATAGGCAGTCCTACATATCATTTGGCACGTTTTCTCTGCAAACCTTTGCAGGAACTCGTAGGCCTCAACAACTCCCATATCCAAAACTCTCGGGATTTTGTGAACAAGATCCAGACTATCAAGGTACAACCAGAAGACATTTTAGTGAGTTTCTATGTTGTATCCCTGTTTACAAACGTCCCAACCAATGAAACCCTAAGCATAGTTAAAAATTCCAAAAAAGTTGCCCCTAACCTACTGCCCCTCATAGAACATTGCCTAAACTCTACATATTTCCAATTTCAATCCCAATTTTATGAACAAACTTCAGGCGCAGCCATGGGTTCCCCTATTTCTCCTATCATCGCCAACATCTTTATGGAGAACTTCGAGAACAGAATTCTGCAAGAAGCTTCCCTCAAGCCCTCCACCTGGTTCCGATATGTCGATGACACCTTCGTCATTTGGAGTCACGGCAAAGAAAACCTCAATCACAACCTTCCTCAACTCCCAGCACCCCAATATTCAATTCACCATGGAGATAGAACAGGAAAATCAAATCCCTTTTCTGGATGTACTGGTGCAACGGAAAAGCGATGGCACTTTGGGCCATAAAGTTTACCGGAAGCCAATGCATACGGATAGATACCTCCATGCTACGTCCCATCACCACCCTTCCCAAAAACAGTCGGTCATAAGCTCTCTGGTCTACAGAGCTCTAGCGATCTCCGAACCAGACTCCTTGGAGGTTGAACTAGAACACCTACGAAAAGCTTTAGGAGACAATGGCTACAAGCCAGGCAACATCGAAAGAACGATCAAAAATCTAAAAAGAAAAATAGCTGATCCGAAAACGGTTACAGCACCTGATAGGGAGAATAAAGCACAAATAACCGCAACAACTTCCCTTCCATACCTTCAGGGCATAATCGATCGCATAGGGAGGGTCCTTGGAAAATATAACGTGCGAGTCATCTTCAAACCTCAGAAGAAACTAGCACAAGTGATTCCGAGTGCAAAAGACCAAAGACCACCATTAAGTGCACCAGGAGTATACAAGATACCCTGCTCATGCGGTAAAGTGTACATAGGAGAAACCGGGAGGAAGATCAGTACACGGATCAAAGAACATCAACGGTGTATCAAATATGGCCATATTACACAATCAGCGCTGGCCGAACATTGGATGGAGACTGGTCATGCCATCCAGTTCAACAAAGCCCAAAGCCTGGCCCCATCAAACAGCTATTTTTCCAGGAAACACCGAGAAGGCTTGGAAATCCGAAAACATCCGGACAATCTAAACAGAGATGGAGGATATCACGTCAATCCTATTTGGCACACCGTCCTCCCGGTTTTTTAATTGACCAGCTGATCAATTAAAATATCTGATTGGCTGGTGTAGCGATCCAGAACGATGACTGCAACTATATAAGGAATACCTGAGACACGAGAGCTTCAGTTAGGTGTGAATTATTTATTTTGATCCTAAGACGCGTACATTAGCCGTGGCACTCGCGCAGAATCCGTCGGGAAAACAGCGACAGAGGAAGATACGCAAATAGATGCAGAGTAAGTTAAATAAATATTCAATAATGTGCTCAGTTCTTTCACTTGCTTATATAAAATTAAGAAATTCGCAGACAGACGTTCATGTGTAGCTTTTGTGTGCCCTGAGAGCACAACCTAGCTTCTGTGCGACATTGCCAATTCGTGTATTCTTTCCAAGTCTGAAATTCTTGAATTCACGTCGTTTGGATCGTATATTACGTCGTTTGTCTTATCATAGAGTCTTATCATAGAAGGTGAAGTTTTTTTTGTAGGAAATGCATCCCACTCTGTAGAATTTATTACACAGACCTTGACAATTATTTTCCCTAATGCATCATAGAACAACTTGAACAAGCTTCCATCAGTTTTTCTATAAATGCCCATAACTGCTTGAAAGAATTATGTATAGTGTCGTGAAGATTCATGAATTGCCTTGAGTCAGTGCTCTTAACTGCGTGTACGGTGATTGCAAAAGCTGGACTTTGCAAGAGACGATAGCTTCTTTGGGATACTTTTGTGTCGCAAACCCATTTCTACCCTACGTCAACTGAAAAAACTATGTTTGGATATAACAACTGGGAAAACCTCCCCTCTCGTTGTACTCACAATAAAGTCCATGCAAAGAACTAGAAGTGATGAAAACAATGTCTTGTTAGATTTTCTCCACAGAACTGTTCCTGTAAAAAACTCTGACTAACATTCCACAACTTTCTTTAGAGGAATTCAATGAATCATCAAAAGTTTCACAAGCTGTGGAAAAATGTATAACTTGCCCGACTGTTTATCACACTTCTTATTTTGTTCAGTGGCAAGGGATATGTTATGATGATTCACTGAATCCCTCTAAAGAAAGTTTGAAATGTTACTCAGAGGTATTCACGTGGATGGTACTGTGGAGAAAGTTTAACGAATCATTGCTTGTAAGCCTTGTAATTCTTTGCATGGGTATTTTGCGAGTACAACGAAAGGTGAGATTTTCTCAATTTTTATACGTCTGTTACGTCCCGGAGGGAGATTTAGGTGGGACTCGCGAGGTTGCCGATTTAGAGCGCGAAAGTTCGAATTGAATTAGATTGCGCAGTGAATCTTTGTTTGACTTCCACGTGAGTTCCGAACACAGTTTAATAACAATTTGGGTTGAGACGAATTTGAGGTGCGTGATTCTGGTAAGAGAGTTGGATCCGCCCGATGGATTGATCGTTGATCAAATAAATGTTCAGACACGTAGATTTTGTCTTATTTCACGTAGTTCAGGTTTATTACGTTTAACTCTTATACAAACTTATAATTTCGGTGCAAAGATAGTTAAGCGTATAATGATTACACGGAAACGCAGAGCGAAAGGGTTTAGCCTTGTAAGTCGACTTTTCAGTTCGGAGTTCGGATACAGAGTGACTGCTCCTTCGTGATATGAAAATTAGGAAAGTCTGGTTGTAGGGGAAGGAGCTTTTTTTGGGGGAATGCATTTTCGCATCAGAGCTTCTTAGTGATTGGTTAATCAATCGTGAGAATGTACGCTGCCTTACGTGATAGGTCGGCGTCATGCGTGGGAATAGTTTTGTTCGTCTACTTATTAGGTCATCGCTATGGTGAATGCAGCCATTGTTCTATGATCGAGGATCGGGTTCAGCGACCAAGGTTTCGTGGGTCTTGCGATATGACCGGGTGACGTGTTCTCGCGCAAGCGAGTTTTCCTCGTGGGATTGTTTGAGTCTTAGGACAAGGCAGGATTGTGGCATAGTTCGGTCCCTGCATTTTGTTCGAGTGCTCTAGGCGTAGGGTTTCTCTTCCGAGGCTGCGAGTGCGCTCCTCTTGTAAATTCGTCTGTCGTTGGCTATGTTTATGCGTGGGCGCCTACGTGCGACGGTTTCGCTTTTGGTCTTGTGGTACGTTTCGGCTATCGCTCGCTTAGCGTTAAAGAAATATAGGTTTTTGATCGATGAGCGAGGGTGCTGCTATCGTGCGTATTTGCCATCGTGGTTTCAAAAAGAGAGAGAAAAAAAGTGAAGGCTGGGACGTAACACGTCAACAAAGTTTCTTTGGAGCTGAGGACTATCTGCAAAAAGCTTGTGTCTCTTGAAAAGCGCAGAAAAGTGTAGCTCTTGCACTCACCGTACACATAGTTATAAGCGCTGACTCAAGTTAATCCATTTGTCTTGTCAACAGGAAATGTTATTTTCCAAAACAATGAATATTCTTAGAACAACTAATGCCAAGCTTGTTCACATATTTCTGTAATTCATCCGCAATGTATGAACCTTGAAGGTGGGAAATTATTGAGTGGTTAAGGGGCTTTACCAGAGTGACACTTTCAATAAATAGATTTTTTTTCCTTTTTTCGAGTCTATACTTTTAAGAATATCCTGTAAAAATTTCAAGGCCGTATGTCTAATCATTTTATCTTGCAAAAATCGATAGTTAAATCTTTACACGCATTTTTCTCGAAATGAGATTTTTCAAATTTGTTGGCATTGTAACTCAAAAAGTAATTATCCGATTGACTTGAAATTTGAACTGAGTACTCTTGAATATATTTGCTCTACAATGACGTAGGATATTTTTGATTGGCTGAAAATTGACGATTTTATAGGCAAGAAAACAGACTTTTTTCATAACTACGCCTTTTTGTTAGATTTTGATATTTTCCGAAAATTCTACGTCATTGTACAGGAAATACCTTCCAGTTTAACGACATTTTCTTTCCTTTTTCGGTTTCAGCTACCCAATCGGCCGGAATCATGTCAGCAGTGGAGGAACTTTCTTTTTGGTGCTTCCGAAGGCAGCGCATAAGTCGCTTGGATCTCAATATTTTTCTATGAAAAAATTATGTAATATAGGTCAAATATAGCGAAATATATTCTTAATTTTCCGAAACATTTAATTGAGTACTTTTCTTCCAAAAAATTCCCGGAAATCACCTAAATTTTTAGCGTTCACACTGGTATAGCCCCTTAAATACTTCGAACAAAAATTGGATTGTGAGACTGTAAGAGTGAGAGACCTGAACTTGACTACGAAAATATTTCAAGTACGGTCGAGTAGCATGTATTTATATTTTCCATTTCTCTATTTGTATTATTAAGGAGCGTGTTCTTTTTGTAAATTGAGGTCGTGAATCTCTAACAACGTGTGTAAGAACGTTCAAAGCATTTTCACAGCCGGCACGGACCAAAAACAGTTTGAGCAATTAAGGAGAATCCATTTTCGTTCCAAAAAAGTTTGAGCATATAGACAGAATTCATTTTAGTTCCAAAAAAATTTGAGTGTTTAAGAAGAATTCATTTTCGTTCCATTCTAACAATGCAAACTTCATCGTCATGGGTCGGGATCACGAAGATAAAGAGCACAAAAAAATATGAAAATTTTTCAGTGATTTTCAAATTGCTTTATCTCCGCGACAAATCATCGTAGGAGAAAATTCAAAAAAGCATTTCAAAGGATGGAATCTCTAGATTTCAAAGCTTTCACTTAAAATAATTGTTTGCTCTTTTGTTATTAATAAATCAAAAGAAACGTCGCAAAGGAAAATGTCCTACTTTTGTTTCGAAAAGGTGTACAGACCAGGAAAAATTTGTTTGATCGATGACGCAAACAGACGTATTTTCCTTGGATCACCTTTTCTATTTTGAACTTTGAAACAAGTATATATCTATTACATGATTAAAGTCAAATGACGCTTTTGACTTTAATAATCAATAACTCATGGACCAATCATCGAACACGAAATTAAAGGACAGTTCTGGAAAGTATGCTCTTCAAGATAATAAAAAACCCAGTTTTAATCAGTTCGTTTTCTGTGAGATGTGCAGTTAAAAAGTGTCAAAAATACCGTTTATTCTTTAAATTACAAAAATTACAACATCTTTGCGGATAACTATCGCGAATATTATGCTTAGGTATTTTTTCCAAGTTGATAGTGTCCACAAAAAGTATGCTAAGCCTAAAGTTGTCCCGATTTTTTCCCTGTAGCCCAAATGATAAAAGTTTTGAATATGTTGAACAAAATTGAAGGCAAACTATTACTGTTAAAGTCAGAATTTGTACAAAGAAAAAAATTAACTTTTCAATAAACAAAAGTCTCTTTATTTTCAAAAGGAAATTTACTTTTATTCGTTTATCAATTTCGTATTAAATAATAACAAACATACCCTCTCAAAGTAAAAAAGTTGCATTTTTTTACCTTTTTTGTTCGAAAAATGGATGTCGTTATAGCCGAAACTCGTAGTTGAGGCTAGAACAAGAGATTCACAACGCGTCTAGACATTCGGGATTGCGAACCTCCGTTTACAACTATTTAATAATTGATTGGGTATGCTATTAAAGCGCTTGGTGCACCTATCTGGTCCAGGGAAAAAGGGTTAAGGAGAATGAATAAGCAATCAGTTCTTCCTGCGATACTCCCGGCATATATTTGGATATAAAAACGGCACAATTTGGTTCTCTCGCAGTCGACTAATTAACTCTTATAGAATACAAACGTGACAAAGAATATTACTGAAGTGGGTTAGTGACTTACAGGTGAGTGTCCCGCTGGAAATGTGAAGCGTGCTTACGCTACGCGTTTGGTCTCCTGACACACACTCACGAACACAAAACGCTCGGTAGACTCGAAAATATAAAGCAAGCTGGTATATTTTAGAGATTTACGTAACAGAAACAATGACGTTTATTCGTTGTTTTTATTGAGTTCCTTTCGTTTTCTTCTCAGCGATGAGCCGCTGCACCTCAGTGCCGCACTATCCCTCAGGCAGTGATACTTGATCGCGAAAGATCGAAGTCGCGCGCTCGGGAATAAACTTACAAGGATACGGGACGGACTCGACATACAGAGAGGAGTACTCTGTGGAGCTCCGCTCTATCCTCAGATTCGCGGAGACTAACGTAAATTATTGCAACTCGATGGTGGGTTGCCTCTAAATTTTTGTGCCAATCAGCAATTTTACTTGTATCGAAGTGACGAATTTTGAAATGAATCCGGCTGAGGGTTCCCGTGTTCTCGCTGGAGTTCGTTAGTAGATGTACTAGAGCGGTTCTAACCCCGGGATCTCAGGGGGGAGCGGGGCGGGGGAGTCGAGCGCGGGGAAGCCGGGGAATGCATGGCGGAGGGGGGAGGGGGGGATCCTGCATGCGGCAGCCGAGTGCGGGGTTCTGGCGGAGAGAAAGGGGGGAGGGGTGTTAGAGAGTGGGGAGGCTAGTTTTTGGTGACGATGTCTTCCAGGCGATAGCTGGACCCGCTGGCGAGAGGGGGAAGCCGCTGTCGACTCTGTGGGGGAGGAGGGCATCATAGAGTCGCGGGTGCTTGAAAACCCATAAAATCTGATAATTTACTATGAACATTATAGATGTAAGCGGAGCATTTTTGATCTCAGGGGGGAGCGGGGCGGGGGCTCCAGCGCGGGGAAGCCTAGTGCAGGGATACGGCGGAGGGGGGAGGGGTCGCCGAGCGCGTGTGACGTCACAGAGGGGCCTCTGTGGAGGGGGAAGCCGGCGAGTGGTCCGTGAAGCGCTTGGCCGGAGGGGGAAGCCGGCGCCGATGAGTGTTTTGTGTATGTGTGTGTGTGTGTGTGTGTGTTTGTGTGGAAGGAAGGTGGAGGGGGCAAAAAGAATGGTTCGAATTAAATGACAATAAACCAATATTTTATTAATAATTAAATTGAACAATGACGTTGCATAGTATATATTATACATAAAATCTTTGGTGTGTGTGTGTGTGTTTGCTTGTTTTTCATTGTTTCAAATTATTTTATCTTCAATATCCGCAGCGGATCCGTTATGCTGGAACATAACAAATCATGCATCTTATTAACCTATCAAGCATAATCATATTTTGAATCATACTAAAGATAATACAAACCATCGACCCAGTATAAGTTCAGTCAGGTAGAGCACGTGTCGTGCATTGAAACTTGGTGGATCGGCCAGTCGCAGTTGGTACAAAATATCCCCTGGATGTTGTTAAACCGTTCGCTGAAGTGGCCACAGCTTTGAATTAGTCGATCAACCACGCCCTGCATATCAAAGTAGCACAACACGCAAAATTTCGCCCGATGATTTTCGGTGAGATATTCGTAAATTACACAGCCCATGACGCCCCGGTTCAACCGATTTATTTGCTGCTGGTCCACTATGATTTCGCGCACATAATGGACTCCTTTATCGGAGGCATCACCCAATCCACTATCAAATGATTCCGTATCACTGTCCATCTCGGCCAGTTCCAAGTCATCATGTGCAAGCACTTCAATGTCCGCCCATCCACTCATCATCATCATTGGCGATATCAATAACGTCTTCGTCTACCCCAACTTCCACTTCGTCGTCATCGGCGATATTCACAACAACCTCCATCTCATCATCGACGAGATCGATCACTTCAATTTCATATGACATTTTTCTTAACTGATTTTCCGTTCTCCGACTCTTCCACAATGACACCTCGCAGGTTGAAGACTGGAATGGCGAAAACTGCTGTTCCGATCCTTCTTCGGATTTCGATTTTTTGATCCTCATAGGCTTATAGTAGGGTGGGGGATGACCAACAGGATGTGTAAATAGTTTTCAACATTAGTTGGGACTCGTAGAAAAAAAACCTTGCAAGATGGTGCATCCTGGCTAGGGGATAAACGCAAAGTTTTTTTTCTTTAACTATCCTTGTGGGGGTAGGCATCTGCTGTCCAGAAAAGTGTGCACTCGTGGAGGTGAAAGTTGGCCAGGCTCGCCAATCATTGACGATCGCGATCTCTACAGAACAGCATCTAGGTCATGGAGACTGAACTGGCGTGTTATAAACAGCATCTTAGAGTTTTTAATATATATTGCCACGTGTTCCTGTATGTATGAAGTCCAGAATGTCATAACTCATAGGGCTCTTGGCAGAGCAACATCAAACCTATACAAGTGACACTTGAGGCTATACAATTCTTACCAAATCAGCCATATTCTTAAGGCATTTTTTTGTTCGTCGACGTTCGAAGCCACCCTCCGAGCATAGGGAACATTTTGAAAAAATAACATTCCGCTCAAGTAATGTCTTGGCTATCCAAAACACATATATGAAAACGAGGTATTTATTACAACTTATATTTTTTTGCATTTTATTTTTATTAATTTTTTTATTTTATTTTTTTAATTAAAAAAAATTATTTTTATCTTTATTTTTTGCTCTCGTTGAACCCCGACCGGCTCGTTCTGTGTATGTATTTATTTTTCATGCTTTCCATGATAAAAGATATCAACGTGATATTAAAAAACTCTGGTGGAGGTGATTCTATTACATTTTCCGAGCTAGAAAGGAACGACAAAAATATTTTCTGATGGTAGACCATTTTTAATCGTCGACAGCGCTCAAAAGTGGCCACACTTTGAATAAAGCAGTGAGTTCGCATATCTCTTTGGCAAGACTTTTCAACTCGATAATATGGAGAACAACAATTAACCATCAGAAGAAATCTTGCACAACCAAGCCACGCTCTTAAGTTCGATCGACGACTTTGCTGTGTGGGAGATACAGATAGCCGAGTTTATCGAACTACTGAAGACGCAAAGTCGAATTAAGCGGCAACGATTATCAACTAAACATCAATAGTCATTGATAGGCCAAATACCGCATCTGGAAGGATTGAAGTATTCCACGTACAGGCATTTTATATGCATCGGTGCAGGACACAGCGGTGATGGGTTAATGTGGCGAGAACTCGACTTGAACGCGTGATGGTCTATATTTTAACCCCTGCTCGATGAATTTCAACAACGTGGAAGCTTTACGAACAATACGTAATCTTACAATAAATGTAAATAAGTATAAATCAATACGCGTTGAATGCTATATCTCATTGCCACGGGAAATAATGATTATGAGGGCTACGATTAATGTGCAATCAAGAGATACTACAAATTTCGCATGGGTGACAGTCACAGCTTAATACCCAGCTGAACGAAACAGTGACCACGGAACTTCTTACATGCAGTATTCAACGGTATTGAATCTATCGAATATTGGATTTCCAATAACTATAGGTCAAATAAATAAAAAAAATGGTGCTTCAAAACAATTTATCCATTAATGTGTGTACAACGGAAGAAGGCATTGCTCCGATACGCGTGGCTCAACATAAGAAGAAGAAGAAAAGCATATCAATTTTGCTATACATACAAGATACCGAAGATAACAATGTATGACATATTACATAGATAAAGAACCTGTCAAGCCTCGTGAGCGCAGAACAGAGGCAACCACTAAAAAATATATATATGCCATCGGTGTGTGAAGTTAACATAATCACTATATCGTTATATGCGCTAAACGAATTAAACAACAATCCATTATTATGCAGGTGTCTGCATTACTTTAGATCAAAGGATAAACTGCAATCACATGAGATCGATTGTCGAGCACTAAAGCACTGCCCCATCCGACTAACAAATAATACCAATAAGTGGCACCAAATCATCAACCCCAGTCGGAAAGCACGACATCCATTCATTGAAAATGCATATTTGGAGTGGTTTTGACTAATGATAGGGAGAAGATGAGAGTGTGCAGACTGATGAGAAGAACGTTGCAGAGGATATGTATCAATATCATGAAGTATTTAGTATTGATAACCACATGTGCTTTTCATATGACGAATCGCTATCATAGTATTAATCACATCACAACGCTGATTCCATATCATGGTTTGTGGTAGAACTGGAAAAACTAGTGCTGTGCATAAAAATACATTTTCTACGAAAATTAATGCTCATCATGAGTTAATTCCAATACGTTCACGCTATGGCAATAATTGTGCATTCAGTCATCATCAACCAATAGAGGTAGAAGTTGAATTACTCAAGATACAATGGCATATGCCCCACATAATATTAGATGAGATCAATAAATTATCATTACTATGGACATTGGAAAGTGGGCGATATTTGAATATGAGTTTTCACTCTTGGGATCTATGCGAATGTCCACTGTTTCAAAGCACAACGAAGCATTCATGGGCCGTAAAAGCTGCCCTCCAACTAGAGAAACCAATATATGTAATTGGTGCAGCACAGACTGGTAACAAAAAAAATCTATGGCAAAGGACATCATATTATTCACCGACTGTAAACTCACAAGTGTTAAACTTTATCTCAATTCAGCATTCTTTTCTAAGGAGGACTCGCATTTGGACTTCAAAAAAGTTTCGGCATTTTGTTCAATATGTACTCTCGATTTCGTAAATACCATTACGACTGCAATAGTGATCGTTCTTTACTAACCATCGCCAAGTTTTAATGTAACGGCCCTCTCGCCGATAATGATTGATCGCATCAGAACGAGCCTGTAAAAATGCTGCTGTAGATGTGTGAATAGAGTTTAAATGCAAAGAAGATTCACCACCGAATACGACTGCGTATCGTTTTAATCGTACACGATCGCGTTGTTGGATATTGTTCATAGACCGCTATTATGGGTAAAACTGTATAGATCAGCAAAATTCCGAGAAATACGAAGCATCGTGGTTTATTCGCAATGGTCTAAAGTGGGCCTATGGAAACGTTCCATATAGCGTGACTGAAGGTTTAATAACAGCTGCAGTTGAAGGTTCAACAGAAGACGACATGTGTCCAATCGCATATGTTGAGGGTTATGAAAAACGAAAATGGCTAGCTGATATACTAAATATGAAAAATGAGCTATTTATTGAGTCGTTGAACTTTGAACTTTGACGATATGGATGTCTCATGTAAATTAGATGGATGTTCTACTCTACGATGTGAAAAGCATACAAACAATTGTGCCCTACAAAATGTATTTAAAATCTTTAATTGGTGGTTGAATCATAAAGATTCGTGCAAATAAAAGAAATGTAACATTATGTACTGTTTATTTTCCTCACCCCGTACTTAGTTATGTCAGCATCATCTGACATCGGATTGTGCACCTGAATAAAATATTATTTTCGAATGTGAAACTCATTTTTTTGTATGGAATTTTATTGAAAATAAAGTAATATAATCGCTCAATGATGATCGAATACATTCATCGGTATACGTTCGATAGATGTTCGTGAGCCGTTTGTTGGAAGTTTGCGAGGCATTTGAAAGTTTTCGACCGTCGTTCGTGAGACGTTCCAGAGACTTCCAAAGACATTCGTAAGACGTTCGAAGACATTCAAGAGACGTTCGAAAACATTCATAACACGTTGAAGACATGCATGAGGGGTTCAAAGAGTTTCAAAAGATTTCTACGACGTTCATAAGACGTTTGAAGGTGTTCGTGAGACGTTCAAGAGACTTTCGAAAACGTTCATAAGACGTTCGAAGACATTCATGAGAGGTTCGAAGACGTTCAAGAGATCTGTGACAATATCCATAATATGTTTGAAGACATCGATGAGGGGTTCGAAGACGTTTAAGAGACTTTCGAAGACATTCACGAGTGATTTAAAGACGTTCAAAAAACTTTCGAATTCGTTTAACAAATTTTTGACGACATTCATAATACGTTTGAAGACATTCATAAGGCGTTTGACAATAGTCAAGAGACGTTCGAAAACATTCATAAGGTGTTTGAAGACATGCATGAGGGGTTCCAAGAGTTTCAAGATACTTTCTACGACGCTCATGAGACGTTTGAAGATGTTCGTCACACATTCAAGAGACTTTCGAATACGTTGATAAGACTTTCGTAGACATTCGAGAGATCTTTGACGATATTCATAATACGTTTGAAGACATCGATGAGTGGTTCGATGACGTTTTAGAGACTTTCAAAAACATTCACGAGGGGTTTGAAGACGTTCAAGAAATTTTCGAATATGTTCAAGAGACTTTCGACGACGTTCATAATACGTTTGAATACATTCATGAGGGGTTCGAAGACGTTTCAGAGACTTTCGACGGCATTCATAAGACGTTTGAAGACATTCATGAAGGGTTCGAAGACGCTTAAGAGACTTTCAAAGGCATTCACGAGAGGTGCGAAGACGTTCAGAGACTTTCGAAGACATTCAAGAGATCTTTGACAATATGCATATTACGTTTGAAGACATCGACGAGGGGTTACATGACGTTTTAGAGACGTTCAAAGACATTCACGATGAGTTCGAAGACGTTCAAGAAATTTTCCAATAAGTTCAAGAGACTTTCGACGACATTCATGATACGTTTGAATACATTCGTGAGGGGTTCGAAGACGCTTGAGAGACTTTTAAAGACACTCACGAGGGGTGCGAAAACGTTCAGAGACTTTCGAAGACATTCAAGAGATCTTTGACAATATTCATAATACGTTTGAAGACATCGATGAGGGGTTCGACGACGTTTTAGAGATTTTCACATCCATTCACGAGGGGTTTGAAGACGATCAAGATACTTTTCGAATACGTTCTAGAGATTTTCGACGACATTCATAATAAGTTTGAAGACATTCATGAGGGGTTCGACAACGTTTTAGAGATTTTCACACCCATTCACGAGGGGTTTGAAGACGGTCAAGATACTTTTCCAATACGTTCTAGAGATTTTCGGTGACATTCATAATACGTTTGAAGACATTCATGAGGGGTTCGACGACACGTGAGAGACTTTCAAAGACATTCACGAGGGGCTCGAAGACGTTCAAGAGACTTTCGACGACATTCGTAATACGTTTGAAGACATTCATGAGGGATTCGAGGATGCTTAAGAGACTGTCAAATACATTCGCGAGAGGATTGAAGACGTTCAAGAGGCTTACGAAGACGTTCAGAGTTCTTCGACGACATTCATAATACGATCTCCGGCGACATCCATAAACCGAAGACTTTCACGGCGTTTGAGTTTCGCTGGAATTCAAGAGACTTTCGACGACATTCATAATACGTTTGAAGACATTCATGAGGGATTCGAAGACGCTTAAGAGACTTTCAAAGACATTCGCGAGAGGATTGAAGACGTTCAGAGGCTTTCAAAGACGTTCAGAGTAGTGAAAATCCCAAACAAACCCAAACAGTTCCAGCGAAACTCAAACGCTGTGAAAGTCTTCGGTTTATGGATGTCGCCTGGGATCGTATTATGAATGTTGTCGAAGAACTCTGAACGTCTTCGAAAGCCTCTGAACGTCTTCAATCCTCTCGCGAATGTCTTTGAAAGTCTCTTAAGCGTCTTCGAATCCCTCATGAATGTCTTCAAACGTATTATGAATGTCGTCGAAAATCTCTTGAATTCCAGCGAAACTCAAACGCCATGAAAGTCTTCGGTTTATGGATGTCGCCGGAGATCGTATTATGAATGTCGTCGAAGAACTCTGAACGTCTTCGTAAGCCTCTTGAACGCCTTCAATCCTCTCGCGAATGTATTTGACAGTCTCTTAAGCGTCCTCGAATCCCTCATGAATGTTTTCAAACTTATTATGAATGTCGTCGAAAATCTCTAGAACGTATTCGAAAAGTATCTTGATCGTCTTCAAACCCCTCGGAATGGGTGTGAAAATCTCTAAAACGTCGTCGAACCCCCCATCGATGTCTTCAAACGTATTATGAATATTGTCAAAGATCTCTTGAATGTCTTCGAAAGTCTCTGAACGTTTTCGCACCCCTCGCGAGTGTTTTTAAAAGTCTCTCAAGCGTCTTCGAACCCCTCATGAATGTATTCAAACGTATCATGAATGTCGTCGAAAGTCTCTTGAACGTATTCGAAAATTTCTTGAACGTCTTCAAACTCATCGTGAATGTCTTTGAACGTCTCTAAAACGTCATGTAACCCCTCGTCGATGTCTTTAAACGTAATATGCATATTGTCAAAGATCTCTTGAATGTCTTCGAAGGTCTCTGAACGTCTTCGCACCTCTGGTGAATGCCTTTGAAAGTCTCTTAAGCGTCTTCGAACCCTTCATGAATGTCTTCAAACGTCTTATGAATGCCGTCGAAAGTCTCTGAAACGTCTTCGAACCCCTCATGAATGTATTCAAACGTATTATGAACGTCGTCGAAAGTCTCTTGAACATATTCGAAAGTTTCTTGAACGTCTTCAAACCCCTCGTGAATGTTTTTGAAAGTCTCTAAAACGTCATCGAACCACTCATCGATGTCTTCAAACGTATTATGAATATCGTCAAAGATCTCTTGAATGTCTTCGAAAGTCTTATGAACGTATTCGAAAGTCTCTTGAATGTGTGACGAACATCTTCAAGCGTCTCATGAGCGTCGTAGAAAGTATCTTGAAACTCTTGGAACCCCTCATGCATGTCTTCAAACACCTTATAAATGTTTTCGAACGTCTCTTGACTATTGTCAAACGCCTTATGAATGCCTTCAAACGTATTATGAATGTCGTCAAAAATCTGTTAAACGAATTCGAAAGTTTTTTGAACGTCTTTAAATCACTCGTGAATGTCTTCGAAAGTCTCTTAAACGTCTTCGAACCCCTCATCGATGTCTTCAAACATATTATGGATATTGTCACAGATCTCTTGAACGTCTTCGAACCTCTCATGAATGTCTTCGAACGTCTTATGAACGTTTTCGAAAGTCTCTTGAACGTCTCACGAACACCTTCAAACGTCTCATGAACGTCGTAGAAATCTTTTGAAACTCTTTGAACCCCTCATGCATGTCTTCAACATGTTATGAATGTTTTCGAACGTCTCTTGAATGTCTTCGAACGTCTTACGAATGTCTTTGGAAGTCTCTGGAACGTCTCACGAACGACTGTCGAAAACTTTCAAATGCCTCGCAAACTTCCAACAAACGGCTCACGAACATCTATCGAACGTATACCGATAAATGTATTCGATCATCATTGAGCGATTATATTACTTTATTTTCAATAAAATTCCATACAAAAAAATGAGTTTCACATTCGAAAATAATATTTCATTCAGGTGCACAATCCGATGTCAGATGATGCTGACATAACTAAGTACGGGGTGAGGAAAATAAACAGTACATAACGTTACATTTCTTTTATTTGCACGAATCTTTATGATTCAACCACCAATTAAAGATTTTAAATACATTTTGTAGGGCACAATTGTTTGTATGCTTTTCACATCGTAGAGTAGAACATCCATCTAATTTACATGAGACATCCATATCGTCAAAGTCTATATTCAACGACTCAATAAATAGCTCATTTTTCATATTTAGTATATCAGCTAGCCATTTTCGTTTTTCATAACCCTCAACATATGCGATTGGACACATGTCGTCTTCTGTTGAACCTTCAACTGCAGCTGTTATTAAACCTTCAGTCACGCTATATGGAACGTTTCCATAGGCCCACCTTAGACCATTGCGAATAAACCACGATGCTTCGTATTTCTCGGAATTTTGCTGATCTATACAGTTTTACCCATAATATCGGTCAATGAACAATATCCAACAACGCGATCGTGTAAGATTAAAACAATAAGCAGTCGTATTCGGTGGTGAATCTTCTTTGTATTTAAACTCTATTCACACATCTACGGCAGCATTTTTACAGGCTCGTTCTGATGCGATCAATCATTATCGGCGAGAGGGCCGTTACTTTAAAACTTGGCGATGGTTAGTAAAGAACGATCACTATTGCAGTCGTAATGGTATTTACGAAATCGAGAGTACATATTGAACAAAATGCCGAAACTTTTTTGAAGTCCAAATGCGAGTCCTCCTGAGAAAAGAATGCTGAATTGAGATAAAGTTTAACACTTGTGAGTTTACAGTCAGTGAATAATATGATGTCCTTTGCCATAGATTTTTTTTTGTTACCAGTCTGTGCTGCACCAATCACATATATTGGTTTCTCTAGTTGGAGGGCAGCTTTTACGGTCCATGAATGCTTCGTTGTGCTTTGAAACAGTGGACATGCGCATAGATCCCAAGAGTGAAAACTCATATTCAAATATCGCCCACTTTCCAATGTCCATAGTAATGATAATTTATTGATCTCATCTAATATTATGTGGGGCATATGCCATTGCATCTTGAGTAATTCAACTTCTACCTCTATTGGTTGATGATGACTGAATGCACAATTATTGCCATAGCGTGAACGTATTGGAGTTAACCCATGATGAGCATTAATTTTCGTAGAAAATGTATTTTTATGCACAGCACTAGTTTTTCCAGTTCTACCACAAACCATGATATGGAATCAGCGCTGTGATGTGATTAATACTATGATAGCGATTCGTCATATGAAAAGCACATGTGGTTATCAATACTAAATACTTCATGATATTGATACATATCCTCTGCAACGTTCTTCTCATCAGTCTGCACACTCTCATCTTCTCCCTATCATTAGTCAAAACCACTCCAAATATGCATTTTCAATGAATGGATGTCGAGCTTTCCGACTGGGGTTGATGATTTGGTGCCACTTATTGGTATTATTTGTTAGTCGGATGGGGCAGTGCTTTAGTGCTCGACAATCGATCTCATGTGATTGCAGTTTATCCTTTGATCTAAAGTAATGCAGACACCTGCATAATAATGGATTGTTGTTTAATTCGTTTAGCGCATATAACGATATAGTGATTATGTTAACTTCACACACCGACGGCATATATATATTTTTTAGTGGTTGCCTCTGTTCTGCGCTCACGAGGCTTGACAGGTTCTTTATCTATGTAATATGTCATACATTGTTATCTTCGGTATCTTGTATGTATAGCAAAATTGATATGCTTTTCTTCTTCTTCTTATGTTGAGCCACGTGTATCGGAGCAATGTCTTCTTCCGTTGTACACACATTAATGGATAAATTGTTTTGAAGCACCATTTTTTTTATTTATTTGACCTATAGTTATTGGAAATCCAATATTCGATAGATTCAATACCGTTGAATAATGCATGTAAGAAGATCCGTGGTCACTGTTTCGTTCAGCTGGGTATAAAGCTGTGACTGTCACCCATGCGAAATTTGTAGTATCTCTTGATTGCACATTAATCGTAGCCCTCATAATCATTATTTCCCGTGGCAATGAGATATATCATTCAACGCGTATTGATTTATACTTATTTACATTTATTGTAAGATTACGTATTGTTCGTAAAGCTTCCACGTTGTTGAAATTCATCGAGCAGGGGTTAAAATATAGACCATCACGCGTTCAAGTCGAGTTCTCGCCACATTAACCCATCACCGCTGTGTCCTGCACCGATGCATATAAAATGCCTGTACGTGGAATACTTCAATCCTTCCAGATGCGGTATTTGGCCTATCAATGACTATTGATGTTTAGTTGATAATCGTTGCCGCTTAATTCGACTTTGCGTCTTCAGTAGTTCGATAAACTCGGCTATCTGTATCTCCCACACAGCAAAGTCGTCGATCGAACTTAAGAGCGTGGCTTGGTTGTGCAAGATTTCTTCTGATGGTTAATTGTTGTTCTCCATATTATCGAGTTGAAAAGTCTTGCCAAAGAGATATGCGAACTCACTGCTTTATTCAAAGTGTGGCCACTTTTGAGCGCTGTCGACGATTAAAAATGGTCTACCATCAGAAAATATTTTTGTCGTTCCTTTCTAGCTCGGAAAATGTAATAGAATCACCTCCACCAGAGTTTTTTAATATCACGTTGATATCTTTTACCATGGAAAGCATGAAAAATAAATACATACACAGAACGAGCCGGTCGGGGTTCAACGAGAGCAAAAAATAAAGATAAAAATAATTTTTTTTTAATTACAAAAATAAAATAAAAAAATAAATAAAAATAAAATGCAAAAAAATATAAGTTGTCATAAATACCTCGTTTTCATATATGTGTTTTGGATAGCCAAGACATTACTTGAGCGGAATGTTATTTTTTCAAAATGTTCCCTATGCTCGGAGGGTGGCTTCGAACGTCGACGAAAAAAAAATGCCTTAAGAATATGGCTGATTTGGTAAGAATTGTATAGCCTCAAGTGTCACTTGTATAGGTTTGATGTCGCTCTGCCAAGAGCCCTATGACTTATGACATTCTGGACTTCATACATACTGGAACACGTGGCAATATATATTAAAAACTCTAAGATGCTGTTTATAACACGCCAGTTCAGTCTCCATGACCTAGACGCTGTTCTGTAGAGATCGCGATCGTCAATGATTGGCGAGCCTGGCCAACTTTCACCTCCACGAGTGCACACTTT
Organism: Ophion obscuratus; assembly: GCA_964007375.1. NCBI lineage: Eukaryota > Metazoa > Arthropoda > Insecta > Hymenoptera > Ichneumonidae > Ophion > Ophion obscuratus. The sequence continues at coordinate 43,721,717 of OZ023313.1, forward strand.
TCTGGACAGCAGATACCTACCCCCACAAGGATAGTTAAAGAAAAAAAACTTTGCGTTTATCCCCTAGCCAGGATGCACCATCTTGCAAGGTTTTTTTTCTACGAGTCCCAACTAATGTTGAAAACTATTTACACATTCTGTTGGTCATCCCCCACCCTACTATAAGCCTATGAGGATCGAAAAATCGAAATCCGAAGAAGGATCGGAACAGCAGTTTTCGCCATTCCAGTCTTCAACCTGCGAGGTGTCATTGTGGAAGAGTCGGAAAACGGAAAATCAGTTAAGAAAAATGTCGAATCAAATTGAAGTGATCGATCTCGTCGATGATGAGATGGAGGTTGTTGTGAATATCGCCGATGACGACGAAGTGGAAGTTGGGGTAGACGAAGACGTTATTGATATCGTCAATGATGATGATGAGTGGGTGGGCGGACATTGAAGTGCTTGCACATGATGACTTGGAACTGGCCGAGATGGACAGTGATACGGAATCATTTGATAGTGGATTGGGTGATGCCTCCGATAAAGGAGTCCATTATGTGCGCGAAATCATAGTGGACCAGCAGCAAATAAATCGGTTGGACCGGGGCGTCACACAGTAGGAGAAAAGCCCAAAAACCTGGCCAAAACCCCAAAAAATAAATTTTCGAAATAGGGTCAGTTGAGTAGTCATTCAGGTAGAGGACTAGTAACTGCATTCTATTGTGGAAGGGAAAGCCCTTTAAATGTATACCTGCGCCGCAGCGTCAGTTGGCAGTTAGTGTTCGTGAAGAGTGTACGTGTCACGCGCTGAACAGACGAAAATAACGCTGACTTCAAAAACCCATAACTTTAAAGTGACGGGTTTAATTTTAATTCTGCAACATGGATACGACTTCTGGAGGTATGTAGAACATGTTTTTACATCGGTTGAATCTAAAGTTTATGTATAAATGATTGAAATGTAGTATAGCCTTCGGCATAAATAAAATTGAATAATTTTGAAAACTTATATTTTCAACGGTCCGAAAAGTTATATATTTTGTCACATTTTGCAAAGCTCCTAGTCTCGGCCTTTAGTTTAATGTATAAGCTTTCGAAATTTACAAGAGTTACCTGCGGAAAACGTGCGTCTTGTCCGTTATGATTTTTTTCGCATCGTGCGGTAGCCGAGCGTGCACGCGGCACTATTGAGCAGCCTCTGCGCCTCTACCTGAGAATGGGTGAAGTTGCATCATAACGGACAAGACGGCTGTTATACGCTTGAAATAAATTATTTTAATATATATGTATGTGTATATATATATATATAAAAATTTTCTGTGATTTAATTATGATATATACGTATGCATATATATATATACATATTAAAATCAACCACATAAAAATTTCTTAAATATGAATGAAATGTTATAACATTCAAATAAAATATTTGAATATATATATATTATATAGTAAGCAAAGCTTTCTTTTAACCAAATCCATGTCAATATTTTCTGTCTAATTTTTTTTAAATTATTTCAATTATTGCGGTTATTTATTTGGTAAAATAATGTACATTGTTCAAGTTTTTGTATTAATTGAAAATTTTATCTTTTCCTTTAACACCAATTTTCTACAATTTTATGTCTTTATTACAGGATCCGGTTACAAAGAATTGGTGCTGACAAGGAAAGAAGTATTTCTGATAATCAGCGAGCATTTATCCGATAAATTCGCTTCCTTGATCGAATTTATGGTAGAAAAAATTTCCAAGGACACCGGACGTACAGTTGTAGTGCCTGAGGACTCGAAACAGACTTTTTCGATACTCTTCAATCAAATGAGAACGAGGTGGCAACAAGCTCACAGAAAATCCTGTGTATTTTTCAAGAATAACGGCGAATGGCTTAGCAAGCAGGTATGTTTGCCGCACCTACAGACACTGTAGTAACAAGCCCGGGTAATACGGGCGGCCGCCCGTCCCTTGAGTTTACAATGTCCAGTGAAAGATCTAAACGAAGGAAGACCCAAGATATTCGTACATCGTTCAACTCGGTCGAGTTAGCATACGCTACTCAGATGAGCCTTCGCTCTTCAGGACAATCCGACGCCGCAAAAGTTATTAAGGACGTAACAATGACGAGTCCTTTAAGAGCTTCCAAGTATCGTAAAGCTTACTCAGCAACGGATGAAATTACTTTATCCGAAGAGGCTGCACTTTCCGCTATGATTGAATATAAATTCTCCAAGAGTACTTACCAGGGAATGAGAAGATTAGGGAAGGAAAATAACTGTAAGCTATATCCGTCTTACGAAAAAGTGATGAAAGCAAAAAAGCGTTGTTATCCACCACGTGATGCAATCAGGATTACAGAGAGTAGTGCAGAAGTCCAACTACAGGCACTATTAGATCATACAGTTGAACGTATTTTACTCGTCCAAAATGTACTCATTCAAAGATTGACTCCAGATAATGTTCGTAAAATGGACTTGATTTGCAAGTGGGGTTGCGATGGAAGTTCTGGGCAAAGTGAATATAAGCAGACGTTCAGTGATGACAGCAAATCTGATGCGCATGTATTCTTTACTTCAGTCGTGCCGTTACAACTCGTGTGTTATGATCAACAATCGAAGGAAGAAATAGTTGTTTGGAAGAACCCCAGACCCTCGTCTCCACGATTTTGTAGACCGCTTAGACTACTGTTTCTACGCGAAGACACAGAGTCAACACTTAATGAAGTCCAAATTGTTGAAGAACAAATAAAGTCACTTCGTCCATTCGAAAGTGTAATAGATGGAAAAGAAATCTCCGTAATGTACATGTTGTTGTTCACCATGATAGATGGTAAAGTTTGCAACGCTGTATCATTGACGAAATCTGCTCAACGGTGCTATTTGTGTGGAGCAACCAGCAAAGATTTTAATGCCATCGACACTGTATTGCAAAGGGAAATCAATGAAACAAATTTGAAGTTCGGATTGTCGACGCTGCATGCGTGGATACGGTGCTTCGAGTATTGCTTACACGTGTCTTACAAACTCGGCATTAAAAAATGGCAAGCTCGAAGTGCCGAAGAAAAAAAAATTACCCAGGAACGCAAGAGGGCCATTCAAGAAGGATTCAAGAAGCAATTGGGTCTAAATATCGATCGCCCAAAGCCTGGATACGGCAGCAGCAATGATGGCAACACAGCTCGGCGATTCTTTGAAAATTCGACGGTTTCCGCTGCGATAACGGGGGTCAACGAAGAAGTTATTAAACGCTTGTACGTAATCCTACAAGTTATATCGTGTGGCCACGAGATAAACTGTGAAAGATTTGAACAGTATGCTATTGAAACGGCAAGAAAGACCGTTGCATTATACCCTTGGTACTCCATGCCTACTTCGGTGCACAAACTATTAATTCATGGTCCAGTGATAATAACTCATGCTCTATTACCAATCGGCCAATTATCCGAAGATGCTCAGGAAGCTCGAAACAAAGACATCAAACGATATCGAGAAGATTTTGCGCGAAAAAGTTCCAGGGTTAAAACTATGGAAGATGTTTTTCATCGGCTCTTAGTTACTTCTGATCCGTACATTTCAAGTGTCAGAAGACTACCACAGAAGAAGCTGAAGAGTTTGTCGCCGGAAGCTGTAGCGATGTTGATCGCTCCTAAAGTGACTGCTGCAGCAGACGAATTTTGCGCCGAGATTGAAGCCGTGCCGGGAGTTGTAATAGATACAAACTCGGATAATGATTCTGACTCCGACTCCGACTCCGATTACGATTTTGATTAAGAATAAAATTTTCTATTTTTGAAACGTTCCGTATGTATTTTGGAAATAAAAATAATAATTGCGTAGAATACACTGTTCACGTTTATTTTATTATGATGATTTTTTTAAATATATTAATTTATCTATTTAGCAGGATACTCGGCCATTTTGTTTATAACAATTTGCTGTAAGCTCTTTGTTGCAAGTTATAAACAATAGATATCGGATTGGTAATCAGCGACCTTGAAAACCCGTATATACCAATTTTTGTCAACATCTGGTAACTTTTTAACGTTCATGTCGGCCATATTGGATCGGCCATTTTTTTTACGATAATTTGGCTTGCGGATTCGTAATCAGCGACCTTGAAAACCCGTAAATACCAATTTTTGTCGACATCTGGCAACTTTTTAACATTCATGTCAGCCATATTGGATCGGCCATTTTGTTTACGATAATTTGGCTTTCAGATTCGTAATCAGCGACCTTGAAAACCCCTGTAAGCCAATTTTCATTCCCGTCAAAGGTCATTTGAGGTTTTGGCCAGGTTTTTGGGCTTTTCTCCTACTGTGCGTCATGGGCTGTGTAATTTACGAATATCTCACCGAAAATCATCAGGCGAAATTTTGCGTGTTGTGCTACTTTGATATGCAGGGCGTGGTTGATCGACTAATTCAAAACTGTGGCCACTTCAGCGAACGGTTTAACAACATCCAGGGGATATTTTGTACCAACTGCGACTGGCCGATCCACCAAGTTTCAATGCACGACACGTGCTCTACCTGACTGAACTTATACTGGGTCGATGGTTTGTATTATCTTTAGTATGATTCAAAATATGATTATGCTTGATAGGTTAATAAGATGCATGATTTGTTATGTTCCAGCATAACGGATCCGCTGCGGATATTGAAAATAAAATAATTTGAAACAATGAAAAACAAGCAAACACACACACACACCAAAGATTTTATGTATAATATATACTATGCAACGTCATTGTTCAATTTAATTATTAATAAAATATTGGTTTATTGTCATTTAATTCGGACCATTCTTTTTGCCCCCTCCACCTTCCTTCCACACAAACACACACACACACACACACACAAAACACTCATCGGCGCCGGCTTCCCCCTCCGGCCAAGCGCTTCACGGACCACTCGCCGGCTTCCCCCTCCGCAGAGGCCCCTCTGTGACGTCACACGCGCTCGCCGACCCCTCCCCCCTCCGCCGTATCCCTGCACTAGGCTTCCCCGCGCTGGAGCCCCCACCCCGCTCCCCCCTGAGATCAAAAATGCTCCGCTTACATCTATAATGTTGATAGTAAATTATCAGATTTTGTGGGTTTTCAAGCACCCGCGACTCTATGATGCCCTCCTCCCCCACAGAGTCGACAGCGGCTTCCCCCTCTCGCCGGCGGGTCCAGCTATCGCCTGGAAGACATCGTCACCAAAAACTAGCCTCCCCACTCTCTAACACCCCTCCCCCCTTTCCCTCCGCCAGAACCCCGCACTCGGCTGCCGCATGCAGGATCCCCCCCTCCCCCCTCCGCCATGCATTCCCCGGCTTCCCCGCGCTCGACTCCCCCGCCCCGCTCCCCCTGAGATCCCTGGGTTAGAACCGCTCTAGTACATCTACTTTCGTTCGCGTTACAAGTTGCTTAACAGGTCGTCAGCATTGTGGGGAAATAGGAATTCCGATCGCCCTAAAAACTCTGAGTTCCGCAATGTGAGATGTCGCAAGTTAAAGGAATGTGGGATTTCCGAACGTAAGGTATAGTTTGTAGACGCATTAAGATTAACCTATTGAAAATAAGATACAGTTGTAACACCCCCTTCATTAGATGGAAGCTCGGGGAAGAAGTTCGGGAGCTTCAAGTGACTTGTTCTCGAGTCGGTTTTAGCGTGGTGACATATCGTTACGTTACCAGGGAAATGCTCGGCCTGTAGGGCGTTCTTGTGGCCTTCTGGATTACAGGAGCAGGTCGACTCGGTTGCGAACGCGGCTGGCACAAGATGGTCTCATGAATGTCCTTGGTGGTGGTTCTTGCATTTCTACACTCTGGTGGAGAGTTCCGTCATATCTTACAACATGCGATAAGAATTGTGGGGAGGCTGCTCCGCAAGGCGTATAAGACCAGCCCCATGACCGTTAGGACGGAAAGTCCGATGCCGCTGAACGTCCAGGTCTGAGCGTCGCGGTAACACCTTTTCGCCTTTTTCTTCTTGATCAGATCTTGAAGATGGGTTTCGACGGAATTCAAACTCACATCGGATTGTTGAAGTTGCCCCTTGAGCGAGTATTTGCTCGCGGAAAGAAGCAATGGGGCTACTTCCTCATGCCTTTCTGAGACCTCCGAAGCAAGCTGGCTGATGTTCAGTGCCGTGGGTGGTAGATAGAGGTGGTGGATGGATGGCGACAAGGAGTCTGAAGGTGGCAATGTGGCGTGTATTGTGTACGCGGTACCTCCTGTGTTTATTTGTAGGATCCCTGCTCCTTGAACGGTGACGGTGTTCCGGGTATCATCTCGGCATTGGATCCTGATAACTTCGAAGCTTTCCAGAGTATATAGCCAACCATGAGTGTTCTTCAAATATGTCCACTGGGGTTGATGATCCCGCGTTAGCCGGATGTCGCAATTTTTCAAGCCTTCCGCCGTGCGTGATATAAGAAGGTGTGCTTCGCATGTGTTGTAATCATGCACATTTAAGAGGGCGGCCTTGAGGGCGCAGGCATGGTGACCAGGGAGATGGTAGCAACCCTCGAGATATTCTTCATCAAAGGCGAAGTATTTGCCTTGTCCGTTGGACATGGCACTATAAGGTTGCCGAGGTTCAATGTAAGCGGCACCCGTTGAGGTTCCGAGGTGATCTTGCGGTTTTAGGCACGGGTACAAGCGGTACAGTTGAAAAGGTTCGGCCTCCAGAAGCGGTATCGTCAAACTCACGATAAGTTGGCCATGGTGATATTTGGTTCTAAGGTGGCCAAGCTGGAAATGTCAACCGCGTGTAGATCGTTTAAGGCGATGGGGAACTCGGTGGATGTCGCGCTGTGGACTCGGCCCACTGCTTCCTTGAACTGTTCGATGGAAAGTAGGCTCGGATGGAGAATAACGCGTTGAGCGTCGATATGGCGGCAATTATCTCGCGGAGTTTGTGGTTGGAACCATCGATGGTATCTATCATGAGAGTGGCCCATTAAGTGGACGGCGTACTCCAGGTTTCGAATTTTATATTATTCCCTGTGTAGACCTTTCTGTAATTGTGTCGTAACGTCCGCGAGTTCTCGGATGTTGTGTTCCGCGATCAGGAGGTTGGACCCCAAGTTGTTTATTGCTCCTCGGATTATGTGGGTGGTGTTCTGGACCAAATGGACAACATCTTCGTTCCGTATTTCGAGTTGATTAATTTGATCCGCGTAAAAGTTAGCTTCGTCCTCTGTTATGGTTCCGATGAGAGCGTGGGAAATGGATCCTATAAAAGCGAGAGGAGCTCCACGTCGTTCTTGTTGTCTTGTCTGAGCTGAGATGCCATCAGGTAAGACGAGGTTACGGGTTACTAGGTCCTTCAAATTGCAGAATTTCTGATGACGGGCAAGTAACCGGCCAACCGGAGCGAGAATCGCACGTTGTGCGGCGCTCAGGTGCTTCTGGCAATCTTCTACGAGTCGAATGGCTTGTGGAGGTGTCCAGGGTTCGAATTCAAGGAGTTCGTTGACGTCAACGTATGAGATGATGTTCCAGCTAGTAGTCGTAACCCGCATGTCTGGCAGACGCTCATAGAAGATTCCAGCATGGTCCAGTACTTCCCGGATCTGGTAGCAGGGCGTGGCCACGGTATTGCAAGCCACGGCTATCATCGTAACGACGAGCACGTACGGAAGCATATTCGCTCGTGGATCTGAAACAGACGGGCTCGTGCTATCGGTTATTAAGGGAGACTTTGTCCTTGGAGTGTCATATTTCAGGTGTTTACATTTTATTTTTTTAAAGGAAACGAGTAAAGCTTACTGAGTGCGGTTTTTTTCTTGCTTTTACTCATGATATACAGAACGTTATAAAAATTTAAAAAAAAATGGCGGCCGTTGCAGCTCCGCGAAAACAGGTCCTCAAATCGCGGGAGGTAAACGGCTGACATCACCGCTCTTTGTTGATCTGAAACACAAATTCAAAGCATATTATCAATCTGTGACCCTTTGGTCATGAAATGACGGATGGGTTTTTCGTTTAGTACAAATTTCGGAAAATGGCGGCAATTTAAAAAAAATCGTATTTTCGCGTTTTTTTCGCATAAAAAGATAAATAATAAATGCAAAAATGTATCTATCAAAAAAACGATCCGTCATTCCGTGAATACATATTTTCTGAGTAGGCTCTTCAAATTTCAGGTCGATATGTTAATTACAGCAGTTAGGAGAATGTCAGCCATTTTTAAAAACGTGTTTTCGAGCAAAACGCGTTTAAGGGGTAAGGCCACTGTAAATTTTTTGAAAAATCGATTTTTTTTCATTGGCTTAAAAAATAGTTTAAACCCTCTAGAATAAGAAAAAAAGGTCCTGTGCGACGTCTTTTTTAAATTTTTTCCAATAAAAAACTATTCGCAAAACTTTTAACGCGTTTTTCTCGAAACATGGTTTTTCAAAATGGCACGCAGCATAACTCGAACAATTTTCATTTTTTTTACTTGAAATTTTAACCAGATGTGAACATTTACATTATCTTGAGAATGTCGATCGGAATTTTCAAGAACTTTATTTATTGATTTTTTATTAACAAAAAACTTGCCGTTTTTTTCGTCAAAAATCAATTTTTTTTTTTCAAACGCACGCCAAATCCACAAAAATTGATACTTTTTGAAATCCGATCGACATTCTCTAGCTATAGCCCTCTAGATTAATGGTTTTTTTTTTGTTCTAGATTCAAAAGTGCACCAGTGGTGCTGCGTGCCGCGGAGCCCTGGAAGCAAAACATGTCCCGGGAAGATAGCTGTGGAGCCGCCATTTTGTTTTTTTTTTACTGTAAAAAAATTTAATAATAAAGTTTAATGTATGCCCGATAACACCATTAAAAGTTTTTTTTCAAATACCTTCAATTTCGGGAGCAAAAAATTAGTGAAAAAACCTTTTTTTGGGCCGTTACAGTGGCGTTACCCCTTAAGGGGTTACCCCCACTTGCGATTTTGAAAAAATCGATTTTTTTTATTGTATTTTTTTTGAAGTATAAGTATCTGAGAATATGTCCTGAAAATGTCAAGTCGATCCGAACAAAATTGAATGAGATATGAGCGTTGAAAGAGAAGAATCCGTTGTGTAAACGACCGGAAATTGAAACTTTAGACGCGTTTTTCTCAAAATGGCATTTCTGAAGTCGGTGACCAAGATTACTCGAACACTAATGAATCGTTCTTCTTGAAATTTTGCAGGCTTATTTAATACATAAATATGTAGTCTTTAATCGTTCGATTTTTTTTTTCGAAAAAAAATGGTCGTTTTATAGCCAAAAAACGGCCGTTTTTTTTCGTTAAAATCGAAGCATTAACTTTGACTGTCCGCCATTTTGTGAAAAATGAATGTTTTTTTAAATCCTTCGGTTAAAGACTAGTTTATACTTATATTTGACTAAATCCATCCGCATTTTTTTTCAGATGATCCACTTCGCCGCAATGTTGGTCACCGCAAACCGTGTATATAAAAACATTATTTCATTGACGGCCATTTGCCACTAAACAATGTAATATTTGTCAATAAAAAAATTACTGAAAGTTCTTCAAGATGTGTTCTTTAAGATGGTATATTGATCGATTAAAAAAGTTTTGTAGTTTTCTTTGAAAAAATTCATGAAAAAGGCCTTCTTTTTGCGCTACAGGTGGGGGTAACGCCTTAAAGTTTTGTAATGTGTTTACACAAATGTGTTTATAATTACCGCTAATCGGCAATGCCTGGTCCATAGAGGCATCCCTCTCCGTCTTCTAGCTACTCATGTTGAGCCGCTAACATCTCCCGCTGCTCAATCCGGGACAAAGTCTCCCTTAATAGGCCAATTTGAGTTTGTTAGGATGTTTCATTTCCGGCTTACCACGACTGTTTATAAATACGACGATGACTTTTTCGGTGATTTCAGCAACCTCGTAAGGGCCATGGTACTGCGGGTCCAATTTACCCCTACGCGGTTCCCGCAGAACGTAAATTTCGTCACCTACTTTAAAGGAAGCAGGGTTAGATGAACGATCATATCGGTCTTTCGAACGTCGTTTAGCCAAGTCAATATTGGTCGTCGCGATTCGCCGTATTTCTTCAAGTCGTGTTGCAAAGTCAGTTATGTAATCTGGGTACGTATCGATTCTCTCGAAAATGTGATAAACAAATGATACTGGCGGTATTTATTAATCATATATTTAAGTATATTGCTAGACATTTTTGTCCGAAAATATTGCAAAATGGCGATACTACAGCAGTTCTTCCGAAGCATGGCGAACCTCTGCGGCACGCAGTATAACTGTGCCAATTTTAATCTAAAAAAAAAAAAAAATGTTACTCGTGAATGCGGTGCCACGATCACTAAGAATGCTCCTGGGAGGGCTGTACAGGGCGATCCAGTTGTTAGAAAGCGCCAGCGCCAACGTTTCGGCTTTGATATTTGGGACGGATATAGCCGCACAGAATTTTATGAAATTGTCCTGGATAGGGAGAATATTTCGGTTACCATTAAGTCAAATTTTAATCGGGCCGACGGTGCCAAGAGCGATTTTTTCAAACGGTTCTGGTGGGGTGTCCGTGATCAACATTGGTTTCCGAGTTTTTATTCGCACCAATTTTTCCTTCTGACGAACTTTGCATTGACGATCAAGGCTTTCGGTTTCCTCTTTCATTCCATCCATTGGTAACGTTCTCTTAGCCGACGATATGTCTTGATGATGCCTTAGTGTCCCCCGGGTAGGCTTTCATGGGCCTCTCGGATTATATCTCCCCGCTGTTCTTGCGGGGGTTCGTGTATAACGAGACTAGTTCAGATAGAGATGGTGATAGGTATACCATGAAAAGTACACTCTAACAGCTCCTTAAGCGTGTCATACGGCAAAGTTTCGAGGTCATCGCCAGGATGTGAGATGCGTAACGAACGGATTGAGTAGCGCTCAATGGCAATGCGTAGATTCTGCATTACCGTTGCAATATCCGCAAAGCTGGGCTTGTCAAAATTATGAATTTAATATAAATATAATTAGGTAAGGAGGTAAATCGAATTGAGTGCACGTTGAGGCTGATTTGAATTTATTATAATCGCATTGAAATTTTAATGACATTTTTAGTTTAAAAATTTGACCAAGATAGTGATAGCATCTCACCGCTGCCTCCAATTTGTTATAGCCGAAACTCGTAGTTGAGGCTAGAACAAGAGATTCACAACGCGTCTAGACATTCGTGATTGCGAACCTCCGTTTACAACTATTTAATAATTGATTGGGTATGCTATTAAAGCGCTTAGCGCACCTATCTGATCCAGGGCAAATAAGGTCAAGGAGAATGAATAAGCATTCTGCGATACTCCCGGCATATATTTGGATATAAAAATGTTACAATTTTGGTTCTCTCACAGTCGACTACTTAACTCTTATAGAATACAAACGTGAGATAGAATATTACGGAAGTGGGTTAGTTACTTACAGGTGAGTGTCCCGCTGGAAATGTGAAGCGTGCTTACGCTGCGCGTTTGGTCTCCTCGAAGACAGTACGTATCAGGCGTCGATGCTGACACACACTCACGAACACAAAACGCTCGGTAGACTCGAAAATATAAATCAAGCTGGTTTATTTTAGAGATTTACGTAACGAAAACAATGACTTTTATTCGTTGTTTTTATTGAGTTCCTTTCATTTTCTTGTAAACGATGAGCTGCTGCACCTCAGTGCCGCACTATCTCTCAGGCAGTGATACTTCATCGCGAACGATCGAAGTCGCGTGCTCGGGAATAAACTTACAAGGACACGGAACGGACTCAACACACAGAGAGGAGTAATCTGCGGAGCTCCGCTCTATCTTCAGATTCGCGAAAGACTAACGTAAATTATTGCAACTCGATGATGGGTTGCCTCTAAATTTTTGTGCGAATCAGCAATTTTAATTGTCTCGAAGTGACGAATTTCAAAATGAGTCCAGCTGAGCGGGTTCCCTTGTTTTCGCTGGAGTTCGTTCGCGTTACAAGTTGCTGAATAGGTCGTCAGCGTTGTGGGGAAATAGGAATTCCGATAGCCCTAAAAACTCTGGGTTCCGCAATGTGAGGTGTCGCAAGTTGAAGGAATGTGGGATTTCCGAACGTAAGGTATAGTTTGTACACGTATTAAGATTAACCTATTGAAAATAAGATACGGATATAACAATGTTGAAAGTTGTAACCCCTCTGTATTTCCTATACTTTCATTACTGTAAAATTAATCCTCTTATAAATTGGCATATTGTGAATACTCTATTGTAAACAAAATCGTAAAAAGAAAAAAAATACGTTGTATTAATATATTTTAAAAAATTATGAGTAATAAAAGGTAATGTTTTGAACGAGTTTGAAATTGCAGACGTCTAGTTCGTTCCGATATATTGAAATTTCCCTTTCAAAGAGATCTAAAATCTCTCTTAAAAACTTTTTTTTAAGTAAAAAAAACACCGCCAAGTAATGAAAATCCCTCAAAATCGTTATCGCTTGTTTTACGATATAAAAAATTCTGATTTATCTCAAATATCTCAAACTATACTTTTTATTTAAGTTCAAAAATGGTTTCATTATACGTATTTAATGCAAATCCACAAAAAAAGTGAAATCACTTCTATGAAATAGCCAAGCAAGTTTACTAGTCATGTTGCACACTAAATTGTTAAGGCTTAGGAAAAATATTATTGAACATATATAATTTTAAAAAGTCATATTACTATTATAAGAAAAAATTGATATCACCATTAGATAAAAGTACAAAGTAGGTAACGCACAAGTACACTGGAAATACTGTGCAACGAATTGGCGTACAAGGCTGAAAAAAAAGTTCGGTGAAGGATTTCGTCATCTCAACATCTCAACTGTCGGGTTAACAAAACATAAATTGATACAATTTATTGTGCAAGTGAAAACCAGATTCATGTGGAGTACGAATCAAATGAGTGATGACGAATCAAATGACCCTTCGACCACACGGCACTTGAAATGTTAATTTCTTTGGATAACACGAAAAAATGTGTATAAAAGCATTGACCTTTTATTCTATAACGCAATAACCGCATATTTCATGAAATATATTTCGTCTTATAGACTTTGATGTAATGGATAAAGTATGCATCTCTAAACCATCTAACCATCTGCAGGTTGAAAGGTTAGCATTACTATTTTATTCTCCAGTAGATATTATTGCTAATAGCCCTGGTACCTGATGGGACATTATGAATTGAAATGTTCCTAATACCGCTGTTAGTCGACGCCATGTAATAATGTAAAATTATATAAATACACACATATATCGACGCGAAAATTATTTTCGCGCGCGGTCGGAACGGAAAATTCTGTTTCTTCCCGATCTTTTTCCTAACCATGCACGTCAAGTCGTTGCACAGCATTTCCAGTGTACTTGTGTACTACCTACTTTGTACTTTTATCTAATGGTAATATCAATTTTTTCTTATAATAGTAATGACTTCTTAAAGTTAAATATTTAAAAAAATATTATTCCTAAGCTTTAACAATTTAGTGTGCAACATGCCTAGTAAACTTGCTTGGCTATTTCATAAAATTGATTTCACTTTTTTTGTACATTTGCATTAAATAAGTATAATGAAACCATTTTTGAACTCAAATAAAAAGGATAGTTTGAGATATTTAAGATAAATCAGAATTTTTTATATAGTAAAACAAGTGATAACGATCTTGAGGGACTTTTATTACTCGGCGGTGTTTTTTTTACTTAAAAAAAAAGGAATATAATACTGGACATATTGACCGGACAAAACCCATTTCAGTTTTTTTATTGCAAATTTTATCAGAAAAGAAAGAGCCAAAAAAGTTACAGTTTAACGAAACCCGAATACGATTTTTTCTTCATAAAAGTTATTACAACGGAAATCGATTACCGGTCATGAAAAAATCAACGTTAAAACAGGTAAATATCGGGGTGTAGAAGCGCGAAGTACAATATCGTATCAAGCGCAGAAACATTGAGTAATTTTTTTTTTTTCAAGGTTAGCATTGGACTTCGGCTGACCAGGTTAGACACCGGCAGACGATGAGTACTCGGGCGCCACCATATGGCGTGGATAATTACACCCATCTAATCAAGTCGAAATCGAAAGGTGTTGTCTGCAAATATTTTGACGAAATTCCTGTGACGGAAAGAGGATGAAATTACAAAACTGGTGTCTGCAAGTTTTGCGGTCAAACCTATGTTTCGAATACAGCTCGCATGCAACAACACATGGCAAAAAAAATGCCAAAGCTGCTCAGACAATATAAACAAGTTATTCACTGATCAGTCCAATGCAGATCTTGTCGACAACATCAACGACCTTGATACCTTCGATGATAATTCGAACCTGTCAAAATCCAGCTTTTTCTCGTCCTCATCGGTGAGATAATGTTTCTAAAAATGTGATAAAAATGTACATTAAAACAAATAATTATTTTATTTAAAAATAATGAATAATCGAGAAATAAAATTTCCATAATTTTGGGGTGCATCATAGAGTTTGATTGGGTCTGTTTGGGTCTCGAATTTTGGGTCTTAATTCTCGAATCAATGTGATATCATTTTATTTCAGGTATTCTCTTTGCATTCAAGTCGAATGCTGAAGAATGATTCAAGTGACGCGACTGACATCACAAGGTTGCCTTCGTTTTCGACACGATGCCCATCGCAATGAAAGCCAAAGTAGACGCTGCAATTGCCAAAGCGATCTACTCGACTACACTACCCCTTTTAGTAATGGAAAATGAGTACTGGGTCATTTTTTCTAAACTGTTGCGCCCTGCGTGGAAACCTCTATCAAGATACCAATTATCGAACAGTGTGTTGGATGCCCGAATTCACCACTGTTCAATCAGAAGTAATGGCGAAAATCAAACGTGCTGATTCATTAACCCTGATGTCTGATGGATGGACTGATATCAACGGGAATTCGATCACTACCATCGTGATTTCAACTCCAGAACCAGTATTTTATTCAGTTATCGCGACCGGAGTAGAAGCTCACAGCGGAGCATACATTGCACAAATTCTAGAAGGAACTATTATAAAAACTGGTAGCGATAAAATAAATGCCGTCATTACGGAAAACGCGGCGAACATGACGGCAGCTTGGCAAAATGCTGAAAGAACGTTTTCCGCACCTCATTGTATATGGGTGCCTAACTCACGGAATGAATCTTGATTAAGGATATCGTTTCTGTTCCGTCAATCTCGAAAATATTGAACGACATGAAGACGACAATAGCGTTTTTCTGGGTCCATCAAATACCCAAGCAAATTCTGCAAAAGATACAACTCGACGACAGTCAAAAAGAGATGGCACTTCTATTGCCAGTTGAAACTCGATGGGGATCTCAGTGCACTGCTACGAGGGTGGGGTGAAAAGTTTCCGGCCTGACCAAGAGATGGTGCCACTAGGTCTAGTTTTGGAGCGGCGTCCTACAGTACCATTCCTACCGAGCTTGTATGTACAGTTTCAGCCCAATCGCTACGTTAGTTTGCGTTTGAGAGCACATTGCGCGAGACGCTTCCGTTGTTTTCGTAAAACTGGAAAAATTGGAAAAAACGTGCTGTCATCAAATCCTTCCATTTTAAAGGTTTTACGCCAAAACAAATAAAATAAGAGATGGATTCAGCACTAGGAGACTCCTCCCCATCATATTCAACTATTAAGCAGTGGGTTTCTGAATTTAAAATGGGTCGTGTGAGCACCTCTGACTAGGGATGTTCCGATACCCACAAGGTATTGATACCTACTCACATAACTAGTACTTGGAAAAAATCTCGATTCTACTCATATGAGTACCTTCAAAGTATCGATACCGACTCATATCGATACTTTTTACAATTTTTTATGGGACTATATAGGATAATGGGAAAAATATATTTAGCAACCGCACATGTATTAATGAACAGTAAGCAGAAGTATTATGTGAATCATCTTTATTAATCGATGAAAATATTGAAGAGAAAAATATAATAAAGAGGGAGAGAGAGAGAGAGAGAGAGAGAGAGAGAGGGAGAGAGAGAGAGAGAGAGAGAGAGAGAGAGAGAGAGGGAGAGTGGAAGAGGGAGAGAGAGAGAATGGAAACGACGCCGCTCGCCGCGCCGCCAGCCCGGCGTAAACAATGAGCGGTTTAAACAATTGTTCGTTCTTGTAGTTTGTTCGCTAGGATGGTGTTCAGAAATTGTGAAGTTAGCTTAGTCGTATTCGATTCGGTACCTTGTTTCTTTTGATGTCGAATAAGTATCGCTAGAATGAATCGATGCTAAAAGTATTTGATATCGAAAATAAAGAACAGAGTACTTTTTCGTATTCACTTGTATCGTAATATTTCGACTCCGAATATCACAACGATAATATTATACATTCGATAAGCCTCGACCAATTGCGTTTGGTAATGGATGCCAATCGAGTAGCACTATTGGTTAAAATTACCCAATGACACTAGAGCCGCCAGAGCCTGACCAACTACGGCGCCACCACGGCCGGTGGCGTAGGCTCGAAACCTCGGCCAGCATGCAAATACTTCTCAATTCGATACAATTACTTTTGGTTTCGATACCAAGCAAGTATTGGAAGAATATATCGATACCATAAGTACTTGGTATCGAAAGGAAAGTATCGATACTTTACTTATATTTACTAGTATCGGAACATCCCTACCTCTGACGAGCCTCGCTCAGAACGGCCCGTTGAAGTCACAACTTCAGAGATGATTGAAAAAATCCATAAAATAGTGTTGGATGACCGCAGGTTGAAAGTGCATGAGATAGCTGAGACCTGTAGGATGTCAGCTGAATGTGTGCGAAATATTTTGCACAACCATTGTGCAAAATAGCTATACAAGCTATACAACTATACTAATAATAGATATACAAGCTATACAACTATACAAGCTATACAACTATACAAGCTATACAAAATAAATAAAGAAAAGCTGTGTGCAAGGTGGGTGCCGCGTTTGCTAACGCTCGACCAAAAACTGCTTCGAAAAACCATTTCTACCGACAATTTGGCGCTGTATAGGCGTAATCCAAACGAATTTTTGCGTCGATTCATAACTATTGATGAGACATGGGTCCACCACTACACCTCTGAAAATAAAGAACAGTCAAAACAGTGGGTTGGAAAAGGGGAACCAACCCCAAAGAAGGCAAAAACAATTTTATCGGCAAGCAAGGTTATGGCTACTGTTTTTTTGGGATGCGAGAGGAATTATATACATTGATTACCTTGAAAAGGGTAAGACTATCACTGGTCAATACTACGCGGAGTTATTGCAACGTTTGAAGCACGAGGTGCAAATTAAACGACCTCATTTGGCGAAGAAAAAAGTTTTGTTTTATCACGATAACGCACCAGCGCATTCGTCGATTGTTGCCATGTCCAAAATCCACGAATTGAAGTTTGAATTGATGCCGCATCCTCCCTACTCTCCAGACTTAGCCCCCAGCGACTATTACCTGTTTCCTAACCTCAAAAAATGGCTTGGCGGAAAAAGATTTAAGAGCAAAGAAGAAGTTATCGAAGCTGTAAATCAGTATTTTGAGGAGCTTGACGAATCTACGTTTAAAACTGGTATAAATAAATTAGAACACCGTTATGAGAAATGTATCAGTGTTGATGGAGATTATGTTGAAAAATAAAGCAAAAAATTTTTTTAAAACATCGTTTTTCTTGGTCAGGCCGGAAACTTTTCACCCCACCCTCGTATTAATGGTGTTTTGCGAACAAAGCATCATTTGCAGATGGCTGTCATGCATAAAGACGTTTCGTCAAAAATATCAGCTGAAATAATCAAAAACGAATTGGATGAAGATTATTCTGGACGATGTTGGAAAATGTATACTTTCTGATTGAGCTAGCAAGCTCGCTTTTAAAGCAAATCGAAGGAGATCGACCTCTCTGACTTCGCGACTGGTATAAAATACCTATTTATCTCATTAGAAGAAAATCGTTACTTCTTGTCCACAGAAGAAGAAAAGCAATTTAAAAATGGTACGCTAAGCGCAGAGATTTTTTGCATCAACCCATTCAATTGGCGGCACATTTGCTCAATCCAAAGCTGGATCGTCCAAAACTCACAGAGACTGAAGAACAAGAGGCTCTCGATACGATTGCGAAACACGCATGAATAGTGAACTTTGATGCGACAAAGATTTTCACCGACTTAGGTGAGTTCGTCGGAAAATCGTCTACCTGGGCAAACACCTCAATTTGGGAACCCATGGGCACAATGATTTCAATAGCCTGGTGGAAAGGATTCTGTGGGAGACGCGAGTTCACAAAATTGGCTGTTGTTATTTTAAGCCCGGCAGTAACTTCAGCTGCGTGTGAGCGAAATTGGAACACGTTTGCAAGTATAAAAACAATTAAACGAAACCGACTTGGTAAAGATCGCACTGAAAAGTTGGCGGCGATAAAGTATAATCTTAATTTATTTTAAAAAAGGCTGACGTTGACGACGATCTAGAGCTCGAGAACGAGTGTGCCGCAGATGACCGTCTCAAGGATTCGAGTTAGAAAGAAATATAAAAATAGTCTTAAGCTTGGAGGATATACGAAAAAGCCTTGAGTTTAAAAAATATTGAAATAAATCTTAAGTTCGAAATGTACAAGAAAGTGTAAAGCTCAAAAGATGTACATGTATTGAGACGGAGAGATCCGTCTCACGCGCGTGTACTGAGCGAAGGGCAATAAGGGGTCAAGCGCGACCACGGCCGTCTCTTTCTCTGGTGGAGAAATTTGCTAGAAACGGCACAAGTGGTGCCATCCCTCGGGGAAACCCCGAGGGATGGCATCATGTCAATAGAAAAAGAAAAAGAACGGAGATAACATTAAAGCAATATTAGTTGTAAAAAGGCGCTTGGGAAGGGGAAAGAATTGGCGGGAAACCAGGTGTATAAAAGGGCCTCCCTGAGGATAGGAAGGCACTTCTTGTTTGAAGTCCAACTCAGACGGGAGTCCGGAGACGAACATAGGTCCAAGCTGACAGAAGCAAAGATCATGTTTGGCAGAAGGATATGCTGAGAGTGGACCAAGAGAAATCAAGTTTTTGGCCCTCTGAATAAGTACCCGAGTGTCCGGAGTAGCGAATGTATCCAAGCTGAAGAAAGTAAGGAAAATATTCGTGAAAGGATGGGATCGGGACTGAAAAGAAAAGGCAATAAAGAATAAGGAGCGAGGATCGGTGGAAAAAGGACGATAAGAAAAATTTATAAAGTCAAAAATTAAAGCTGAGAAGTCTCAGCTGACCAAGCGCCTCGAAAGAGATTATCGGTCTTTAAAGCCCAACGATAAAGGCAAGAAAAATAAGGAGCATTCCCCACGAGAGAAAGAGAGAAGGAAGGAAAACAAAAGGGTTAGCGGCCGAGCGAGGCCGGACGCGAAGATTCAAAAATCTCACATACACAACAAATCGAGGCGGTACACCTATAAAAGAAATTGGAGCGAAAGATCCCGCGATACACACACACCAACTAACTGTACAGAAAATAAATTCAAAGCGAGCGGCACCAAAACAACGTCTCGGTGACAGACGTCAAAGCGACAGTACAGAGATACGCAACTACAGGGCATTGAAATGTACAGGGTGATTCACATCTGATGTGCCTGATCAAGTAAAGGAATTACAAATAAAATCCGATTCTTTTTGCCAGATAAAAAGGTCTCAATTAATTTACTCCCTAGTCGAGTCCCGAACCCAAATAAATTTAATGTAATAAGGGGTTACCCGTTATAGTATACACTGCCGGCGAAAAGTATGGATACACCTAGAAAATTTCGCGCCGCACTAAAAGTTTTATATCTCTGTGAAAAAAAAGATATCCGGATGCCCAAGGCGGCATTTTAAAAGGGACAAATGAAGCTTCACTTTGCGTTTTGGAAAAAAAATTGATTTTTTTTAGACCCGGGGCCTCATTTTGAAAATGGCCGTTTTTTGGCTGTTTAAAATCGGCTGCACGTCTTCAGGACATTTTTTTGGCATTTTTTTCAAAGAACCTTAAAAGATAGAGTAATAACTGTAGTTTCCTTTCTTCGAAAGTTTTGTACGGTTTTTTTCACCGAGATATCGCGTTTTTTTCTCAAAAAGACAATTTTGAAAAGATGCTGCTGAAATGAGAAGCTTTGAGGTTTAGAGAAAATTGCCAAAAGGAAAAAAGTTGCGTTACATCGTATTGAATCGAGCAGAATTTTTTCATAAAATTGTTGCTCCACCATTGAATAAAAACATTTTTTTCGATTTTTAGCCGCACAAAATATCCACCTCTCACCGCTTACCTCATCTAAACACAAGGAGCGGAAATAAAGCTTGTTGTCTTTTTTTGCTTTTACCTCTGTGGAGCGTAAAAAAGGTTCTATTTCTCGTGAGTCGATATTCTATTTCTCTCGTGTTCTTTTTCTCGCTCGCCGTTTTTGTTTACATTTTTGATTCTTTGGAATAATGTGACGAGTGTCGCACTGACAAAGCCAGTTAGTTGTGAGAAGACTTCGAACGCGAACACGTGTGGTCTACAATTGTCAAGTTTTTACGCAATTTTTTTTTCTTAACGGATCAAAATGGCACGGAAAAAAGAAATTCCACTGTATAAAAGAGGGGCTATTGTCGCGTTGCGCGATAAGGGATTGTCGTACAGAGAAATTCCCAGACATACTCGCGTGGCTTTGAAAGGAGTGCAAACGATCATCGGGGCTTTCAAGAAGTCCGAGACGTATTTCAATCGCAATCGTCCGGGTCGACCCAAAGTGACAACGTCCTCAGACGATAAAAATATCGTCGTTACCAGCAAAAAAAATCGTCGATTAACAGCAACGGAAATCTGTGCCAAATTTAACGAACAAAGGGAAACCTCGATATCACTGACGACAGTGAAACGTCGTCTTAACCCATTAACGCCCAAGAATCGCGATTGTTTCCTTCATTTTCAAGCCAGATTTTTATTATATAAAAAAAATCATAAAAAATGAATAGATACGTTCCCTAGTATTTTCGAGGGTGTTCTTTCAGAATCTGGGGTCAAAATCGGGTTTTGTCCATTAGGAAAAAAAATATGGCGGCTTTAAACAAAAAAAAACTGGAAAAATCGATGATACTTTTTTTTCAAATTTTTTTTTTCACCTCGAAGCCGTTGAAAAGTCTGGTTTTTTTTCAACCATGGGTGCATAGAATAGTGACGATTGAACAATCAATTTTTTTAATTCGTCGTTGTCAAAATTTTCACCCCCAAAATGGCGCTTTTCACCCCCTGAGTGACACGAAAATTTTTACGCTCGGTGTCCCAAATGAAAAGTAGTTGGATTTGGACGAAAATTGGTACTCAGAGGTTTTTGAGGTCGCTGATTATGATTCTGTTCTCGAAATTCCGAAATTCAAAATGGCCGATCCATTATGGCGGACACAAATGCAAACGTTCATTTGAATTGGATAAAACATGGCACTCGGGGGTTTTCGAGGTCGCTGATTAGGATTCTGCTCTCAAAATTCCAAAATTCAAAATGGCGAATTCAATGTGGCGGACACAAATGCAAAAGTTCATTTGAATTGAATAAAACGTGGCACTCGGGGGTTTTCGAGGTCGCTGATTATGATTCTGCTCTCAAAATTCCGAAATTCGAAATGGCGGATCCAATATGGCGGACACAAATGCAAAAGTTCATTTGAATTGCATAAAACGTGGCACTCGGGGGTTTTCGAGGTCGCTGATTATGATTCTGCTCTCAAAATTCCGAAATTCAAAATGGCGGATCCAATATGGCGGACACAAATGCAAAAGTTCATTTGAATTGGATAAAACGTGGCACTCGGTGGTTTTCGAGGTCGCTGATTATGATTCTGCCCTCAAAATTCCGAAATTAAAAATGGCGGATCCAATGTGGCGGACACAAATGCAAAAGTTCATTTAAATTGGATAAAACGTGGAACTCGGGGGTTTTCTAGGTCGCTTCTTATATTTCTGCTCTCAAAATTCGAAAGCCTTTGGGTATTTAAATACTTGGTATTTCCAGGTATTTAAATACCCAAACGCTTTCGAATTTTGAGAGCAGAATCATAATCAGCGACCGCGAAAACCCTCGAGTGCCACGTTTTATCCAATTTCAATGAACTTTTGCATTTGTGTCCGCCATATTGGATCAGCCATTTTTAATTTCGGAATTTTGAGAGCAGAATCATAATCAGCGACCTCGAAAATCCCCGAGTGCCACATTCCATCCGATACAAATGAACTTTTGCATTTTTGTCCGCCATATTGGATCCGCCATTTTTAATTTCGAAATTTTGAGAGCAGAATCATAATCAGCGACCTCGAAAACCCCCGAGTGCCACGTTTTATTCAATTCAAATGAACTTCTGCATTTGTGTCCGTCATATTGCATCCGCCATTTTGAATTTCGCAATTTTGAGAGCAGAACCATAATCAGCGACCTCGAAAACCCCCAAGTGCCACGTTTTATCCAATTCAAATGAACTTTTGCATTTGTGTCCGCCATATTGGATCCGCCATTTCGAATTTCGGAATTTTGAGAGCAGAATCATAATCAGCGACCTCGAAAACCCCCGAGTGCCACGTTTTATTCAATTCAAATAAACTTTTGCATTTGTGTCCGCCACATTGAATTCGCCATTTTGAATTTCGGAATTTTGAGAGCAGAATCATAATCAGCGACGTCGAAAACCCCCGAGTGCCATGTTTTATCCAATTCAAATGAACGTTTGCATTTGTGTCCGCCATATTGGATCGGCCATTTTGAATTTTGCAATTTTGAGAACAGTATCGTAATCAGTGACCTCGAAAACCTCCGAGTACCAATCTTCGTCCAAATCCAACTACTTTTCATTTGGGATACCGAGCGTGAAATTTTTCGTGTCACTCAGGGGGTGAAAAGCGCCATTTTGGGGGTGAAAATGTTGACAACGACGAATTAAAAAAATTGATTGTTCAATCGTCACTATTCTATGCACCCATGGTTGAAAAAAAACCGGACTTTTCAACGGCTTTGAGGTGCAAAAAAATTTTGAAAAAAAAGTTGTCATCGCTTTTTCCTGTTTTTTTGTTTGTTTAAAAGCCGCCATATTTTTTTTCCTAATGGACAAAACCCGATTTTGACCCCAGATTCTGAAAGAGCACCCCCGAAAATACTTGGGAACGTATCTCTGCATTTTTCATGATTTTTTTTATATAATAAAAATCTGGCTTGAAAATAAAGGAAAAAATCGCGATTCTTGGGCGTTAATGGGTTAACAGTGCTAGCCTCAGAGAAAACCTTTGTTGTGTCCGGCGAACAAAAAAAAACGATACGCATGGGCCCTGGAACACAAAAAGTGGACAACTAATCAGTGGAGAAATGTACTCTGGACGGGCGAGTCAAAATTTTTAATCTTCGGTAGTCGTCGACGTATTTTTGTTCGAAGAAATCCTTCGGACAAATGGCACCACAGTGTTTGATACCAACTATCGGGCATGGCGGTGGCTCCGTTATGGTGTGAGGTTGCTTCTCCGGTCATGGTGTCGGAGACTTTTTGAAAATTAACGGCATAATGAGAAAAGAAGAATAGAAAGAAATTCTCATTAATCATGCGATTCCATCGGGGCTAAGAACGATTGGGCGTGATTTTACCATGCAACAAGACAATGATCCGAAACACAGTTGCCGTCTCTGTCGAGAATATTTGGAAAACGAGGCAAAGAAAAAAAAATCGTGAATGTGGTGTGGCCGCCACAATCACCCGACCTAAACCCCATCGCACAGTGGGGCAGAATCCCAAAAAGCTGGCCAAAAGTCAAATTTTTGAGTTGTATATATTCGTCTATATATGTTCAGATCTTGTTTACTGGTAGTCCTAGGACGAAATTCCGGACCGGGCAGGTTTATACCTGCTCTAGGGTCGCCTCGACATCAGTCGACATTCAGCCGCCGTTCGGTACGCATTAAACAAGCGTACGCGTCGAAAAATTCTTGCCTGTTTCGAAGTGCTGTGAAACGGACGAAACTGTCTCAATTTTAATTCTGCAAAATGGAAAAACTTTCTGAAGGTATGCAGAAAATATAATTATGCACAGTTATTGCTTATTTTATGTTTGAAATATCTAAATTTTGCAACAAGTAAACATAATCAATTATACATTTTTTTTCGAAAATCGACTTTCTAAAGTAGTTTTAAAAATGTCTTCGCGAGTCTCGACCTTGTTTCAACAAGAAACTGATAGTGTACAGTACTAAATATAATATACTAAAAAACTGGCTGCTCAGGAGTGCTCAACGAATAGTTAGACTAATTTTTAGGGAGAAATACGTGGCGCGACATTAACGGACGTGTGAATGTAATCCATTGATTATTACGTTACAGCGCGTTGGTATATTTTCTGTCTATTAACATAGATTAATATTTATTTATCAATTCCATTTGTAGTATGTTCATTTATTGATTAATATTCATAGATCATTTAAATTTTAATACAGTAATTTATTATTCTAAATGTACGCTTTACGAAAATCTCAACATTTTATAAAATATTCCTGCAAGAACTCTCAGTAGCTAGAACTGTGTTTCCCCCATGTTTGTACGGCGTAACGGTTTTCGGCAGTAAAGGTGTATTAGTGTATACGTACATAGTGTATACGTAGTGTAGACGGCGATTTGGCAAGGACTGACGAGGGGCTCCTAGAGCAGCCATGTATGAAAGAAAGGAGCCCGCCTGCTGTTCAGGCTTTATTATACCTGTTGTATACTGACACAGAGGTGATTCTCGTAAAGACAGATTTCATGTAATTTCGGTTTTTTTTCGTGCAGAATGTATGTAAATATATTTGTTAATCATTTATATCATAAATATTCGTTTTCTTTATAAATATAAAATCATTTTTAGTAGTAATAAATTATTTTTGTACATTTCGAGTCAGAACACCGTATATAGTTTTGTTAAGTATAAAATGATTTCAAAATAATGTCATTCAATTTTGTACATGTTTATATTGGTATTTTACAGAGTCTTCCCAATCTTCAAATATGGAATTATCAAGAAGAGATGTTTTTTTCATGGTGAAAGACAGTTTAAAAAACGAACAGAAATTCGTTATTGGAGTTTTGAAAGATGCAATTTTCAAGAAAACAGAACATGTGATACATGTAGACGAGGATGAAAAGTCATTAGGACTGTTATTTGCAAATTTTCGATCCAGATGGAAAGCAGCAAATAGAGGCCAAGAAAAGTTTCTAAAAAATAATGAAGAATGGTTGAATGGCACCGTATGTTTTTCAACATTATCCGATACTGAATGCACAACATCAACATCTGAGAAGATTGTGAAGAATGATGAAAAAGGAACATCTGGACGACCTTCGAAATCCTTTGCTTCATCCAGCGATAGATCTAAGAGGCGAAAGACTGAAGAAATACGTTCTACTTTATCTACAGAAGAATTGACGTATGCTGCTCAAATGAGTTTAAGGACTTCTCGTCAAGTGGATGCTGCTCAAGTTCTTAAAGATGTCACATTAACCAGCCCAACAAGAGCCTCAAAATATATAGCTGCTGTTCGGTCAAAAAATGAGACACCTTTAACCCCAGATGAAGCACTTTCTTTGATGATCGAGAAAGGAGAATCAAAGCGCTCTTATCAGCTATCAAGAAATGCAGCTAGAGCACGTAAATGCAAATTATACCCATCATACCATGAAGTAGAAAAAGCAAAAAATCGTTGTTATCCATCAGTTGTGTACATGAATATTACTGAGTCGTGCGCACAAATTAAACTACAGGCTTTACTTGATCATACCACATACAGAATTATACAACTTCAGGCTGATGTCATCGATACTCTAAATTCTGAAATTCTGCAAAAATTAGTACTTCACTGTAAATGGGGATGTGATGGAAGCAGCAGTCAAAGTGTTTATAAGCAAAAATTTGATGAGGCTGGAAAATCTGATGAAAGCATTTTTTATACTTCTCTGGTACCTTTGCAATTAATCTACAACAATCACGAGATAGATGAAGGAACTATTGTGTGGAAAAATCCTAGACCTTCATCTCCTCGATTCTGCAGACCAATACGATTGCAGTTTGTACATGAAGATGTACATTCAACATTGAAAGAAGTTACCGACATTGAACAGCAGATTGCGGGTCTTGCACCATACACTACTGAACAAAATGAAAAATCAATTTCAGTAACCTATTGTATGTCGTTTACGATGATAGACGGCAAAGTCTGTAACGCTGTAACCGGTACCACTTCTGCACAACGCTGCTTCCTGTGCAAAGCCACCTCTAAAGATTTTAATAACATCGACAAAATTATAAAAATGGACATTACTACAGATAATTTAAGATTTGGCATATCTACATTACATGCGTGGATTCGTTTTTTCGAGTGCTGTTTGCTCTTGTCGTATAAGCTCACAACTCAAAAGTGGCAAGCTCGTGAAGAGGAAGTGAAAAAGATTGTGAAAGTACGCAAGGAAGACATACAGACTCAATTTAAGACAACACTGGGGCTTATCGTTGATCGACCGAAGCCAGGATATGGCAGCTCAAACGATGGAAATACCGCCCGCCGCTTTTTCGAAAATGCTAATATATCTGCTGAAATAACAGGAGTCGATGAAAATTTAATTCACCGATTTCATGTTATTTTGCAGGCAATTTCGAGCGGGTATGATATAGACGAAGAAAAATTCAAAGACTATTGTGTACATACTGCCCGTTTATTCGTTGCTTTATATCCATGGTATTACATGCCAACATCTGTGCACAAAGTGTTGATGCACGGAGGAGAAATTGTAAAATATGCCCTTTTACCGATCGGACAACTTTCTGAAGAGGCCCAAGAGTCACGCAATAAGGATATAAAGAACTATAGGTTACATCATTCAAGAAAATGCTCTCGAGAATCGAATATGAGAGACATTTTCTATAGGCTCTTAGTATCATCAGATCCATTTCTCTCAAGCACCAGGAAATTGCCCCAGAGACCGGCGAAATCTTTACATAAAGAAGCTATAGAAATGTTAAAACAACCTGAAGTCACCAGACAAGAGATAAGGAACGATTCCGATTTGGATACAAGTGGGTTAACATCAGAATCCGAATCGAATGATTCCAACATTGAAGATGACATACAAGATTTTTGTTACTAGAAGTAAATAACAGATATTTGATTTATTGCAAATTTTGTACTCAAGAAATTGTTCAAAAATAAAAACATGGCTCAAGAGATTTTCTACTCATTTAAACCTAAAAATATTATGAAACATTTTCTATTAAAAAATTGAAAATTTTTGTGGAATCGTCTATATATCGTGTCTGCTATTTTGAAAATTAACATTCCTATAACAAATTCGTAATCAGCGATCCCAAAAACCCTTAAGAAATATGATTGGGTATTTTTTACTGAATTATTTGACTAATTGGTTGAATTATGTCCGCCATTTTGGGTCCGCCATTTTGAAAATCGTAATTCTGATAACAGATTCGTATTCAGCGACCCCGAAAACCCCCGAGAAGAGAATTGGAGATCATTTTGGACACTTTCCGAATTTTGGCCAGCTTTTTGGGATTCTGCCCCACTGTGCATCGAACTTCTATGGGAAGAGCTCGATCGAAAGATACGAATGACCTGCCCTACATCAGCCGAAAATCTGTGGCAGAAACTGCAAGCTGCGTGGAGATCCGTCAGCTCAGCTCAGCTGGATTCATTAATCGATCGGATGCCACGAATCGTTGATGCAGTGCTCAAAGCCAGAGGTGGGTTGTTCGACGAAAAGGGCATTTAGAAGAGGTAAGAGGTGGATGTTTCGTGCGGCTAAAAATTTAGAAAAAAAATGAATTTTTTTTTTTTTCATTCAATGTTGGAGCAAAAAATTTTGAAAAAATTCAGCTTGATTCAGGACGATGTAACGCAACTTTTTTTCCTTTTGGCAATTTTCTCTAAACCTCAAAGTTTCTCATTTCAGCACCATCTTTTCAAAATTGTCTTTTTGAGAAAAAAATGCGATAACTCGGTGAAAAAAAATGGTACGAAACTTTCTAAAAAAGGAAACTATAGCTATTGCTCTATCTTTTAAGGTTCGTTGGGAAAAAAATGCCAACAAAAATGTCCTAAAGACGTGCAGCGGATTTCAAACAGCCAAAAAACGGCCATTTTCAAAATGGCGTCCCGGGTCTAAAAAAATGGAAAATTTTTCTCCAAAAAGCAAAGTGAAGCTTCATTTGTCTCTTTTAAAATGCCGCCTTGGAAATCCGGATATCTTTTTTTCACAGAGATATCAAACGTTTAGTGCGGCGCGAAATTTTTCTAGGCGTATCCATACTTTTGGCCGGCAGTGTATATATCGACGTATGTTTATATATAATAATATATACGAAAAACATGTGATACTTTCTTAAGTAATTATATTAGATTGATTTATAATTTTTATTTTTTGTTTCCCTGTCCTACTTCGACCTAAATCAAACTGATGATAAATTATGAAAATAACACATTTTGAAGTGAATTTTAGTGTGATATTAATACAGCGATTCAGGCCAAATTAAACACCGACGGAGCCGAACTTATATGCTCCGTTATAAGTTTGTTTGGGATAGAACATACGAAAAAAAAATATTTTTTTCGCATGTCCAAGAATTGTTCTGAATATCAGATATTTACGGGAAACAAAAAATATCTCTTTCTGCTATGTTAAAACACAGTGGTTATCGTTATTAATTTGAAATATAATGAATGCAAAGGAAATTAGCTCAAGAGAGTACAATGCAATTTTTTTTCTTTCAAATTGTAAGTTGCGTTTTAAAAGTGGGTGGAGCGTTCTTGGCTAAAATAGTCGGAAAATTGACCGGTAACCTTACGATAAAAATTATTAAGATTGTAATTACCTGGTAAATTCACATCACTAGATGTTTTCATACTCCGCTCTGGTTACCTCACCAAAGTTAGCCCCGCCACTTTGACTAATCGAACTTTTTTTTTACGAATCGTTTGGTGGTCGTTTGGTAGCGTTAGGTAAACCATTCAAATCGTTTGGTAGTTCTCCGTTTTTTCAAAAAATCGATAATCAAAAATTGGGCAGTAAGTTGCCCCCCCCCCCCACCCCCCTCCCACTTTGACTAGTCGAACTTTTTTTACGAATCGTTTGGTGGTCGTTTGGTAGCGTTTGGTAAACCATTCAAATTGTTTGGTAGTTTCCCGTTCTTTCGAAAAATCGAAAAGAAAATTTCGATCCATAAGATAGGACGATTAGCAGCGAAAAAAGACTCGACAATGAACGCCATCTATCGCAAAAACATCGTATATTATCGCGACCAATCGCAGCCTTCCGTTTCGGATACGCGTAATTTCTTTCGATTCGGTCGGAGTTTAATAACAAATCTAGCTATGGAAATGTCACATCTTTTTGTCCCTACGGCTTCTGGCGATCAATCACAGCTCCCTATTCCTGAAACGCACGTATTTTTAGTTATCGTATTTGGATGATCGAGTACCAAACGTCCCCAATATAATACCAAACGCTACCGTTCGCGGCCCATTAGAACGTAATTGGACAAGAAATAACGAGTGAATCTACGCTAATAAATAATTCCGCTAGTGCAGTTTCTGGCGACCAATCCCAGCGCTCCATTCCCGATTCGCTATATTTTGCGTTGGCGTTATTGATTGATTGACTGACAAACGACCCGAATAGAATACCAAACCCTATGATTTATTTTTCTATCGATTAAGTCTCATCACAACGAATTAGCCACAAATTAATAGGTGAATTTTTGTGAGAAATTCCTTTTTCCGCTGCCGCTTCTAGCGACCAATCACAGCTCGCTGTTCACGATACACGTATTTCTCGTTGGCGCAATCTAGTGATCGACTACCAATCGTTCTAAATTGAATACAAAACGCTTCCGGGAGTTCTTCTATAAATCAAGACTCATTGAAGGGAAATCAGAAAATAGATGGCGAGTGCATCCGTGTTTTACAATTTTGCTCTGGGGTCGGACGTTCAGTGACCAATCGCAGTTCTCTAATCGAGACGCCGGATATCCGTTCTTGATTTGGTTATGACTTTGGATCCTGATCTGTCATAGCTGAGGAGTAAACTTTTTTTCATTCGTGACCTCATTTGGAAATCATTATTTAATTGAAGTGTGCGCAAACTTATTACTAATAAAGAATCAAATCAAAGAAACGCAACAAGAAGTCACAGAAGAGAGATGACCCAGCGATAGGCCTTGGAATGAAAAAACATCGAGAGGTTAAAGTTGTCCGGCTAAGTTTATGGTGGTATCCCGGCGGCCCATCGTTGGGTCATCTGTCTTCTGCGACTTCCTGTTCAGTTCCTTTGATTTGATTCTTTATTAGTAATAAGTTTGCGCACACTTCAATTAAATAATTATTTCCAAATGAGGTCACGAATGGAAAAAAATGTACGCCTCGGCTATGACAGATCAGGATCCAAAATCATAACCGAACCAAGAACGGATATCCAGCGTCTTGATTAGAGCACTGCGATTGGTCACTGAAGGTGCAACCACAGAGCAAAATTGTAAAACACCGATGCACTCGCTATCTCTTGTCTGATTTCCCTTCAATGAGTCTTGATTTATAGAAAAACTCTCGGAAGCGTTTGGTATTCAATGTAGAACGATTGGTAGTCGATCACTAGATTGCGCCAACGAGAAATACGTGTATATCGTGAACGGCGAGCT
Source organism: Ophion obscuratus (assembly GCA_964007375.1). NCBI lineage: Eukaryota > Metazoa > Arthropoda > Insecta > Hymenoptera > Ichneumonidae > Ophion > Ophion obscuratus. The sequence continues at coordinate 43,752,359 of OZ023313.1, forward strand.
GTGATTGGTCGCAAGAAGCTGCAGCAGAAAAAGGAATTTCTAACGAAAATTCACCCATTATTTTGTGGCTAATTTCATTGTGATAAGACTTAATCGATAGAAAAACATCTAATAGTGTTTAATATTCTATTCAGGACATTTGGTAGTCGATCGCTAAATTATGCCAACGCAAAATACATGTGAATCCTCAGTGGACGGTTCTGATTGGTTGCCGGAAGCCGTAGTCCTAGACCGGCTGATTAACGCGAATTCACCCGTTATTTTTTTACCAGTTTTGTTTCAACTATTCTTGATCAAAATAAAAAATATGCGGCAACGTTTGATATTCTATTCAGGGCGTTTGGTAGTTTATTAGAAATTAGGCAAATGAAAAATACATGCGGATCATGAATGGAAAGCTATGATTGGTGCCTAGACGCCGCGGCGGTAAAATAACCTATTTTCGCAAATTCCCAGGTTATTTTTGGTTAATCCTGTTCTAATGAGACTTGATCGATAGAAAATAATATATCTTTGGTATTCTATCCGGGAGGTTTGGTAGTCGATCACGAAATTATTCCAATGCATAATACTTGTGGGTCCTGGATGGAGGGTCGTGATTGGTTGCTAAACGACTATTAAGGCCCGGTTCCACAACGCTCGGTTATCCGAGTTAATTGACCGAAGTTTAACGGCGATTGTACCAATCAGAACCACGCTGAGCTGGCTAAACTCCGGTTAAATCGGTTAACCGAGAGTTGTGGAACCGGGCCTAAACGATTCGTGAAAAAAATAGCCGCTCAGACCTAGTTGGGGCGATTCCAAGTTATGGGCCGATTTTTAAATCTCGATTCTTTGAAAAACGGGAAACTACCAAACGACGATTTCAATGGGCTAATAAACGCTACCAAACAACCACCAAACGATTCGTAAAAAAATGGCCGATTAGTCGAATTTGGGGGTAGTGGGGGAATTATGGTTCGATACTAATCGGTCTTCTGCTCCCCCCCCTCCTCCCTCCTCACACTTCGACTAATCGGCCTTTGTTTTACGAATCGTTTGGTAGTCGTTTAGTACCGTGTATTAGCCCATTGAAATCGTTTGGTAGTTTCCCGTTAAAAAAATCAAGATTAAAAAACTGGCCCATAACTTGGAATCGCCCCTGCTAGGTCTAAGCGGTCATTTTCTACACGAATCGTTTAGGCCCGGTTCCACAACTCTCGGTTAGCCGAAAGAACGGGAAACTACAAAACGATTTGAATGGATTACCAAACGCTACCAAACGACCAACAAACGATTCGTAAAAAAAAGTTCGATTAGTCAAAGTGCTAACCTACTGCCCAATTTTTGATTATCGATTTTTCGCAAAACGGAGAACTACCAAACGATTTGATTGGTTTACCAAACGCTACCAAACAAGCACCAAACGATGCGTAAAAAAAAGTTCGATTAGTCAAAGTGAGAGAGCTAACTTTGGTGAGGTGCTCTGGTTACCGGGTCGAGTCATGCAGGCTTCTCTTTGTCTCCATGCAGATGGACCAGCGTAAGGTTTTTAGAGTGAGTTGCTGTTTGATTTTTCGTGGAATAGACGCCTTAGATCGTGTTCTTGTTGACGGCCAATGTGATAGGAAAAGTCGATGACTGGCGGTATATCGTGCATATATCGCTGTGGTTTGAATATGCTCGCGGAACGTATGCAAGTACCATTGTATGCTGTTACGTGTCTTATTCTTAGATTTATATATATAATAAACTTATGACGGAAAATGAGGATACTGGGAATAACCAAGAGAAGACACCTAGATGAGAGAAAGGACATTCGCTAGGATGTAACACGGTCAAGTCCATTCGAAACTTATAAATTTAAAACTCGTGGAAATACATGTAGTACAGTCGTGCTGTCGCCAGTTTTTGCCAGGTGATTCTGTAGGCGCTGCGGGTGCTAAATCCATGTTTGCCTAAAAATGGGGGTGTTGGGTTTGTTTGGGGGATGCAGGTGGATAGGGGTGGATAGATGCCAAACTAAAACTCCTACGGGGTCGGCGCCGTGGGACAAAATGTCCAGAAAAATTCGGTCTTTAGTGTTGCCCACTGCGCCGAAGTCGTGAAAGTTCATTTTGGGGGTAAACAATGGGGTCTAATAATATCGAATAATATCTTCGCGACCAAAAAAAATGGTTGAAATACCAACAAAAACAATGTTTATTGAATAACGCAAAAGCAATCGAATTTTCGGGTACTGTTTAATTGTACGAAATGTAGAGAATAATTTTCTCTATATTTCCGTTTCTATAGACCATCCTTAAACTTCGCTTTTTCAACCCCTGGGGGGGGGGTTGAAGATAAAATTAAATTAAATTTTGTTTTTAAGGAGAAATATACACCTAGATGGTCGAGGTCGAGGAGTTAGAAGCTATGAACATTCTGTTGACCATAGAAAACCTACACTATCGCCTGGTATCGATGATTCCATGTAAGTTGACAAATTTAATGATTTATTCATTCCCAAATTTTCAAACGCGTTTTTCTCAAAACCACGTTTTTCAGATGGGTATCCAAAATTTCTCGAAAACCAATTAACCGATTTCCTTGAGGTTTTTTGTGGTTATTCTATACACCATTATCTAGTACTTGTCATAGGATTTTTTTCCGTTACTTAGTTTTTGTTTTATATGCAAAATAATAACTAATTTTTGGCCAAAAATCACTATTTATGTTCAAACGTCCGCCATTTTGTTATTAATCGATATTTTCAAAATCGGCTATGACAAGTACTAGATTATATTATCTAATTTAATAATCTTTTTGGTTTTTTTTCCAGATGATTTTTGAAGAAACGCCACCGGGTACCGTATACGCAGATTTTTTACGACGCTTCAAGGATCATACAATATCCTTGTATATTTTTGATATTTTTAAATAAAGAAAATTACACATTTTTAAATGTATATAGTTTTAGATAATTAAAACCCCAAACCGAAATTTCAAATGGTTTTCCTTGAAAAAATTCACATAAATGACCTTTTTCCGGCTCCTAGGTGTACATCTCCCCTTAAAACGGACTATAAAGTATAACATGATTTCTCCTAGCCCCATATAGATTTATAACCCAATACAGAATCCTAACCCGATACAGATCGTCCTGAAAATGTATGACTGTAAATTTTTAATAGCTATGAAAATAGTTGTAATTGAAACAAAAAATGTGGGGCGCATGCAATAGATCATTGATGCACGAATAGTTCACCTATGTCACTAACAATTTCATTGCACTGCAAATTATATGAACAGTTGTGTGAGTTTTCTCAACGACAGCTACTCGCTATACTCCAATTATTTTGTGCGTCCCACGTTTGTCGTTTTAAATGTTACAAATATTTGCATATCTATTGGTTTTTTCCTTAGGTACACGCTTTTCGCGTTTGTTACCTATTCTTCCCCACATTATGACCGTTCTTTCCTCTACTGTTTCCTCTACTTTCCTCTACTGTTTGAAACTGCGGAAAACCTATACCAATACAGCCGGTCATCGAATTCGCCCCCCGGTCGTGGAACTAGTCTTATTTCGCCGCGAAATGCCGAAGAAAAACATTTCACGACGAAATGTACGCGACCGGGATTCGAACCCGGGACCTCCCGGTCCGCTGGTTTAGTGGCGAGCACGCTAACCACTAGACCATCGCACCGGTTATATTTGCATATCTATTAAAAATTCACAATCACAAATTTGCAGGGCAATCTGTATGGGGTGAGGAATCTGTATTGGGTTACAAATCTGTATGGGGCTAGGAGAAATTATTTCATACTTTCTAATCCGTTTTAATAAGGTGGTTCAATTTTCATTTTTTATTTAAATAATTTTATTTTATGCTTTTCAGTCTTGTGTGTATAACATTTTGTTTCTCCTTTTCTAGGCGTCGCTTGCGTTGGGGGGCTGTCTCCTTGACTATCGTAGACATTGCCAATAATACACTATTCACTAATAATATTATTTTCATTTAATAAAAAGATCTCATTCATTAAACTATATTATGTATGTCCATTTTAATTTTTTTTACAATTTTTTTCTCTTCTTTCTTTAGCAGACTGTTTATTTGTCATCCAGATCTGAGCTGTGTTCAAAGTTTCATATCTCTAGCTCATCCGAAAATTAGTTTAAAATCAATTGCAAAATTTGTTCTGAACAGACAGACAAGAGAGCAACTTGAAAGTGCATTGTCATCCAGTTCTGAGCTATGTTTAAAGTTTCAAGCCTCTAGCTCATGGGGAAGTTAGTTTAAAATCGATTGCAAAATTTAAACCGAACAGACAAACCGACAACACAGATAGCGAGTTAATAAAAACGTGGTAAAAAGAAATTCTGGAAAAACTCATGACCGCACGAATTCGCCGCCGTGGAACAATTTGTAGGTTTAACCCTCAGCTACATTTTTGTCCTCAGCGCCAACATCGTATCCCTTTATTTTCGGTTAATAGTTTTCCCAGAATTTCATTTTTTTATTTTCAACCCTCGGAAGGGGTTGGTAAAAGAAAATTTCAAGGGTGGTCCATAGAAACGAAAATATAGAGAAAATTATTCTCTACATTTCGTATATTTAAACCATCTCGAAATATTGATTGTTTTTTTAGTTTTTCAATAAGCATTTTTTTTATATTCCAACAATTTTTTTTTAGGGTGAAGATATCAGAGAGGGATGAACAAATACTCGACCGACGCGTTTTTAGAAGGGCTACAACGTTCTCATTTGAACGAAAATTGTATGATTTTTTCCTAAAGAGTTATCGAATTCAAAGTGATATTTCAAAATTTCACCCCACTTTTCACCCCCAAAATGAACTTCCACGACTTCGGCGCTTTGGACAAAAATAAAGCCCGGATTTTTCGGAACTTTTTGTCTCCCGGCACCGACCCCGTAGGAGTTGTAGTTTGGAATTAATTCACCCCCATCCCCCTTGAACTCCTAAAAAATCCTACACCCCAATTTTTAGGCAAACTTGGATTTGGCACCCGCGGCACCTACAAACTCACCTGTCAAAAGACTAGCCTTCTAATTTTTTCCGATTCCAATATACAGTACGACTGTGCTAATATAGAAAAAAATAAAAATCGAATCCGTTGCTGCTTATAAATGCACACAGCTTCTCAATCAGTGTACAATACCGTTCTGATACAATAGATCGCACGTACGTAACTCCCCACAGATTCTATCTTCCTCATAAAAACTGTCGAATCTGATACATTCCATATTGCTTTTCCTAATAGAAACGGTGTACCCCAAAATGCCAACGGATCCAGATAAATTGCTCGAAGCCGACATTTCTCCTGAATAAAGACCAGATAGCAACTCAGATAGAACACTAACGTATAATATACGTATGTACGACGTCGCCATCGACGTCTGTAAGACTTATTTAATACGTATACTATAGAGCTAAATGTCCGGCTAATATCCGTATAATGTATGTATATTCTACGTTTATTAAACGTTATATTTCACGTATATAAGGTGTCGAAAAGTACGTCAAATATATTGTTTAAACAGCGTAGAATATACGTACATTATACGGATATTAGCCAAACATTTAACTAAATACGTCTCATAGACTATGTATACATGATATGAGGTATTTAGTACATGAATAGACATGTACTAAATACGTCTCATAGACGTCGATGGCGACATCGTATTAACATACGAGGGTGGGGTGAAAAGTTTCCGGCCTGACCAAGAAAAACGATGTTTTCAAATTTTTTTTTTGCTTTATTTTTCAACATAATCTCCATCAACACTGATACATTTCTCATAACGGTGTTCTAATTTAGTTATAGCAGTTTTAAACGTAGAGTCGTCAAGTACCTCAAAATACTGATTTACAGCTTCGATAACTTCTTCGTTGCTCTTAAATCTTTTTCCGCCAAGCCATTTTTTGAGGTTAGGAAACAGGTAATAGTCGCTGGGGGCTAAGTCTGAAGAGTAGGGAGGATGCGGCATCAATTCAAACTTCAATTCGTGGATTTTGGACATGGCAACAATCGACGAATGCGCTGGTGCGTTATCGTGATGAAACAAAACTTTTTTCTTCGCCTAACGAGGTCGTTTAATTTGCACCTCGTGCTCCAAACGTTGCAATAACTCTGCGTAGTATTGACCAGAGATAGTCTTACCTTTTTCAAGGTAATCAATGTATATAATTCCTCTCGCATCCCAAAAAACAATAGCCATAACCTTGTTTGCCGATAAAATTATTTTTGCCTTGTTTGGGGTTGGTTCCCCTTTTCCAACCCACTGTTTTGACTGTTCTTTATTTTCAGGAGTGTAGTGGTGGACCCATGTCTCATTAACAGTTATGAATCGACGCAAAAATTCGTTTGGATTGCACCTATACAGCGCCAAATTGTCGGTAGAAATGGTTTTTCGAAGCAGTTTTTGGTCGAGCGTTAGCAAACGCGGCACCCACCTTGCACACAGCTTTTCCATGTTCAAATGGTTGTGCAAAATATTTCGCACACGTTCAGCTGACATCCTACAGGCCTCAGCTATCTCATGCACTTTCAACCTGCGGTCTTCCAACACTATTTTATGGATTTTTTCAATCATCTCTGAAGTTGTGACTTCAACGGGCCGTCCTGAGCGAGGCTCGTCAGAGGTGCTCACACGACCCATTTTTAATTCAGAAACCCACTGCTTAATAGTTGAATATGATGGGGAGGAGTCTCCTAGTGCTGAATCCATCTCTTCGTTTATTTGTTTTGGTGTAAAACCTTTCAAATGGAAGTATTTGATGACAGCACGTTTTTCCAATTTTTCCATTTTTACGAAAACAACGGAAGCGTCTCGCGCAATGTGCTCTCAAACGCAAACTAACGTAGCGATTGGGCTGAAACTGTACATACAAGCTCGGTAGGAATGGTACTGTAGGACGCCGCTCCAAAACTAGACCTAGTGGTACCATCTCTTGGTCAGGCCGGAATCTTTTCACCCCACCCTCGTATATTAGATATATCATACACGCCTTATATACGAATAAAAAATATATAAAAGATGTATACCATACGTATGGTAAATACGTAAAAATACGTATAAAAATATGGTAATGACGTAAATATACGTAAAAATACGTATGGTATACGTAAGAACGGCTGTGTGACATCTGATCCAACGATAAAATATCCGCGACAAAATATCCTCATGACAAAACATCCGCGAGACAAAATCGTAAATCTCGTCCATCACATCAACGGGGTCGCACGCAAAACACCGTTATGGGGTGTGTGAGATAATGGGGTGGCGGCATAATACGAATTTCTTTATTGAACCCAAACAGACAAACAAACAAACCTAAATATATCCGTCATATATTAATAATTTTCCTCCTTTTTATGATGGAATAAATTACAACGGCATGACTGTACACTTGACATGGAATGAATTTCAACGGCATGACTGTACACTTTGAACGGTATATAATATCGGCAGATATTTTGTCTTGCGGATATTTTGTCCTGCGGATATTATGTCGTCGGGTCAAAACGCGTGTTACCGTAAGAACACGTATGATACACGTGAAAATACGTATGGTATATGTATGGCGTACATTACCATAGATATGGTTGTATACATATATGGTATACCATATACGTATGGTATACGTATTTTATAAGTATCCCATAGGTATAACATACGTATGCTTTATACTGTTACAATACGTGCGGTCCATGTTCAATACACGTACAGTCTACCTGCAGGAGACGTACAGTATATGTCGAGTAGATGAACAATCTATATGTTCAGTCCACATACAGAACATACGTGCAAGTACTCGTATGTGCGTCGTACACATACAAATTCGTGCGATAAATCAGGGAATCATAAAATAAAGCTCTCGGTAATTGTTATTACCATTAACTTTTATTCAACAATACTGTAGAAAACTTGTCCAACTCCATAAAACATTTCTAGATGGAAAAAAAGTAAATGTTATGCTTAAAAATAAAAAAATTAATTACCGATTCAAGTAATAAAAATAAAATACCGAACAAGCAAAAAAAACAGAAACATTTATAATTAATATCACGTTCATCAAGAGTAAGTATATAAGTGAATGAACAAAAAAACATCCTCGTTGACAATTAAAAAAATGTAAACACAAATAATGCGAAAAAGCGAGAACGCCAAGTTTCGCGTTAAAAGTTGGACTTTATTTTTATTCGTGTGCATTAGCCATTTTTTTTGTTTTTGCCAATAAGTTGTTTTGGCGACTATGGGCTTGACGGAACCATTATCGGACTCTCACTTCAAATATTTTCTCGCCAATGGCCTTGCAAGTCTGAGAGACGGCCTGTAAAAAAATTAATTCATTTTAGTCCATACCACCTTCATGTACGTTTATAATTATGAGCTATTTAAATAGCAATGCACACATACTATATATCTGCTTCACCACATCCAATGATTTGAGTTTATTTTTTCCCTGGTGATATTCCCAAGAGTAGCCTGCCGCGAGTTCGTTCGTGAATGTGCGCACCAAGCATCGCCGTATTGCGTCATTAACAGCTGAGCCCCCGATTGCTGTAAAATATATGATCTGCAGAAAAAAGGACATGTAATAGAGAATATCAAAATATAGTTCACGGCTCAAGGGTAGTGCTTGAAAATATTAGGGTCAATAGATATTAACCCTAGAACCCTAACTTTCTGTACGAAACAATGAAGAACCTACACAGGGGTTACGTGCATCCCACTTCAAATCAACGCTGCTAACGAATTATTTGTTGTAGCATTTTTTTCATTCGAACGCTGAAAGACTGAAGAACAGAATAGGATATGCGAGACAAAACTAATATAAAATTTTCGCCGTAAAAAATGCGATTGAACAACGCAAGAAAAATAATTTTAGCGCTTCTCACTAATATTGTGGGGTTTGCGCTACCCATGAGTATGGTCCTAGGGTTAATGAAAATATAACTAACCGCTTATGGTATGTTTTCTGAATATACTGGAAAAAGGAGAACGGAGATTTTCGCACTCTTTTATTAAATATTAAATTTTAAAGTTTACACCAACACTACATGATCGCATTGGTTGTGTGGGGCAATGTCGTTATCGTTTCAGTTTCTCGCTTATACCTTCCGCATTCATGGATTAAGTGACCCAAAAAACAAATATTGTTTGCAGGATAGTGTACAGAATAATATTACCGAAAAAAATAGATAGGTTACCTATCTAATTAATGAAAATGTATGAAAAATATGCGACCAGTTAACGTAAGGCTTGTTGAGACGTATGTATGAAAATGTTATAACGTCGGAATTCATCTTATTAATTAATATATTATTATCTAGCTTCGGTGCGCAAAGTACGATGCTTGTAGGCGCGAGCACTGACAAATCGGCAACTTTGCGGCGCACTAATCTTTTGTTCTAAATTAATTGTTGCCTCCTTTTGTTCTGACATAACCTTTGAAAACGCCGACCGGCACGAAACGCGCATAACACAGTTGCGACAGTCACTGCAGTCAACCTAACAGCCTTAAATTACAACAGAACCGTGCAAGGTTGCCAAAGCTCGTGTCTATTTCAATAGGATTGTTAAACATCAACGGCGTTCTCCCGTACAGGATCCCGTACAGGATTCAGCTTCCCACGTTACCCCAACAGGTTCCCATGCAGGTTCCCGTACAGGAATTTATTTCCTGCGTTCTTCCGTACTGGATCCCGTACAGGATTCAACTTCACACGTTGCCCCACACAGGTTTTCATGCAGGTTCCCATACAGGAATTTATTTCCTGCGTTCTCCCGTACAGCATCCCGTGCAGGATTCAGGTTCCCACGTTGCCCCACACAGGTTCCCATGCAGGTCCCGTACAGGAATTTATTTCCTGCGTTTTCCCGTACAGCATCCCATGCAGGATTCAGGTTCCCACGTTGCCCCACACAGGTTCCCATGCAGGTTCCCGTACAGGAATTTATTTCCTGCGTTCTCCCGTACAGGACCCCGTACCGGAATTTATTTCCTGCGTTCTCCCGTACAGGATCCTGTACAGGATTCAGTTTCCCACGTTCCCGCACACAGGTTCCCATGCAAGTTTCTGTACAGAAATGTTCATCCTGTACAGGACACCGTACGGGATCCCACCCTTTTCTTGGCTGGCCCATACTTTCCCACACATTCCCACACTAAAATCCGTACGGGAATTTGCAGCAGGACTAGCATGATGCGTCGGAGGTCCATCTTTACGGTGTGAGTATTTTTCTCAAGCTTCTCGAATCGTTCCGGAAATCATAAATTCATATACCAGGTGTGTAAGTATGAAACCGGAATTTGCCCATAGGTGGCGCTAGATGTCGATGCAGTTACCGACACATCACGTCAGCGGTGTCTTGTTATTGTATTGATATCCGACAAAGATTTCCAACTCACAGTAACACGAGTTTCATTCAGTAGCATTAGTTTATTAGAGATAAACATGTCGAGTTTTGTGCCAACAAATTACGATTTGCCGACATCACTACTTTTCTGTTTTCATCTGAAAAAAACCGCAGCCGAATCGCATCGAATGCTCGTGGAGGCGTTTGGTGAGCATGCTCTCGGTAAAACACAGTGTTTCGAGTGGTTCAAACGGTTCAAAAGTGGCGATTTTGACGTGAGGAACGAAGAACGTGGAAGACCACCGAAAAAGTTTGAAGACGCTGACCTGCAAGCCTTGTTGGACGAAGACGACGCTCAAACACAACAACAACTGGCGGATGTACCTACGGTAATGATATGATACTTTGTATCATATCATTACAATAAACGTGTTTTTTCTGTACAAAAATTCCGGTTTCATACTTACACACCTGGTATATAGCTATTAGTATTGTATAGTACTATATCCAACACGTTCATATGCCTGAAGACACGTCGATTGACACACTGCGTACAAGCGGAAGTGACGGATTATGAATCATTTCAGAATGATCTATGGAAAAAGAAATTTGTTGTCAGTACTATCACATTCTACAGAATATCGCCTTAAAGCCTTGAAATATCTTGTGAACTTAGGTAATTATTCCATATTATTCGTTATAACGATATCATATTTGAGTCACACCTTCTGGAATTTGAGACACTCTACAATTATTATTGATTGCTGCCTTATCCCATTTTGATATTTTGATTGCATCTGATGAGCCTTTTTCCATTGCATCGTGTGTGCTATCGATATGACTCTGGGCTTTTCGAGTACTGTCTCCATCTAGAATGAAACGATCAACAATTAAAGTAATGAGCGGTGTGACAAAAATAGATGCTGGCAATATAATTCAATAATTGATATCTGATAAGATTGGTAGGATCTGCTAAGAAACGTAGGAATGAATCTTTTTCAACATTCACGTCCACTTTATAACTGACATGAAAAGGCATTTAAAAAAGCATCATCTCAACGCATGTATATTACTCTCACCGTTTGAGTATACAGAAGGTGCCTTAGGTAGAAATGGTCCATTATCAGGATCATCGTCTTCACGTTCCTCGGACAATGATATCGTTCTGGATTTTCGAACTCCATTTTTCCTCTGCCCTTTCTCACAAGGGATCGTCCATTAATCATGTGAGGTTTTTTGCCACTTTTTGAGCCCCCACCCCCATGGTGATATGTGGTGAGGTTTCTGTTATCCACACCCTCCCCCCCCCCCTATTTGAGCCTCACGTGATTAATGGACGATCCCACATCACCATGGGGGATGTGGGGTGGTCACAAAGTGGCCAAAAAACCTCACGTGATTAATGGACGATCCCCAACCTCCTGTATTGGAAGCAACTGATTCGTTTATATCAATATGACACATAAGGAGCTAGTAATGGGTAATCCACGAATTCCTTTATTTCCCTAGTGGATTGGGAGATCTAAATAAAAAGACCAAAAATTGGTCAAAATGACTCTATTTCGGTCACGGTCATTTTCTGCCCTTTTTAACCGAAAAAAGTGACTGAACAGTGACCGAACACTGTTTTTTTGAGGTTAGTCGCTTGACCATTTTTTCGGATTTCAGTCACTGTAATAAAAGTGAGGTTAGTCACTTGACTGGTTTTGTTTTCGGTTTTCGGTCACTGAAGGAAAAGTTAGGTTAGTCACTTGACCATTTTTTTCCGTTTTCGGTGACTACAATAAAAATCGGTGGGGTGCCTGAAGAGTGAGTGATATAATAAATAAAACTCGTACAAAGGAACATGAGTGATTGGGAATATTTAAACAAAAATTTATTTACAAATATTCTTTCACGAAATCGTCACCGCTGAAAACAGTTGCGCCTGTTGTTTCATCTGGTTTTCCATCTGTAAATGAGAAAGGAAATAATTATTTTATGTTGACAAGAATTAAAAGAAATATACATTCTTTTCTTGCAATTATTGCTATTTCGTGTAGCACGTTACAGTATATATGTATAACCTCAAAATATTTAACTCATCAACTTATGTATGAACGAAGTTTTTTCTTTTTTACATTATTAATCTCAACGTTTGTAACACTTCGTTTATGTGGTACGGAAGTTACTATTTTATTTAAAAGAGCAGAAATATGTGTTCCACGCTGGGGCTGCTGTAGCGTAGCGGTTTTTTTTCGACCATTAAAAAAATTATGGTGAGCCGAAGAAAAAAATTTGTATTTTTCACCGAAATTATGGCTCACTATAATTTTTTTAATGGTCGAAAAAAAACCGCTACGTTACATTGTAGCGACACCACTCACGAATGAGCTGATTTTTTTTCAGATGTGACATGACCGGGTAACAGCTGGGACAACGACCGCGCGTATCGTGCGGAGGGCCTCCGCAGCAATGTGCATAACGGCGCCATTTTTTAATATTGTGAACGGAAATTTATTAACGTTATTCTTAAAGCCCTTTCTGACGTTATGTAAAAAAATAAAAATATTCCGGCCCATACTTTCGAGTTTATTATTTTTCTTTTAATATACCCATTTTTCGATCGGCCAAGGTGGCCAGACGCCTTTAAAGAATCTCGTACGTGTTAGCGAAAACCGGCAGAAAATTATGAGGCAACTCGTCCACTTCTTTGATGTTCGCTATTTTGGACCATCGCTCGTTTGCCTATCTGAGGTCTACACTTTCAAAGTTTGTATCGATATATATATGTCTTTTTCCTATAGATGGTATTACCCATATTAGATACTCACGTCTTTCCATTTCGGAGGTATGGATGTTCTAGATTGTTTGAATCTGTATTTGTATGACACAAACTGCAGGCAATCTGAATACACGTTCTCGAATAAATGAGCTCTCGAATAAATAATCCTTTGGTGTAATAGTTATTCAATTTCGTCATCGTTCGAAGGATAACATTTTGAATAATTTACAGTTCGTTATATTGAGTTTATAATTCTGTCATTTCGAAATCTTTGTCGTTCTATATTTGGCCTTTCAAAGTTTTGACGCCCATCCCAATGTGAAATGTGTTGTAAAAAATGCCGAAACACACTTATCCAATGTAAAATGTGTTTTGAAAAAAATGCCGATCGAGAAACACTCAAAGTTCTCTTCGAGCCATTCTCGATCGTTTCGACACTTTTCTTCAACAATTTTTTTAATTAATTTTCTAAGGGGAAAAGTAAATACTCATTTACGTAATGGGGGAAACATTAATTTTTTTGTCATATTTTTAAATACTGTTTGCACCAAAATTTGGAACGCCCGCTCGTTTTGAGCAACTTCAACATGCTCCGGCCGGGCGAACCCGCAGTCCTCGCTGCGGCCGCTCCCCTCGCTCATGCCGCTGTTCTTTCGATGGCCTGCCCTTCTCGCGCCCTTGGGCTCCCTCGGGTGCCTCTTGCCGCTGCGGTTGCTGCTGACGCCCACTTTTCTTTTTGTTGCGACGCCAAAATTTCTTCTTTGTAACTGTAAAAAATTAATAATAAAATGTACAAATAAAATACACTATTCACACAAATTAAGGGATATTTAAAAAATTCCAAATTTTTGGCTGATTTTCAACAAGGGATAACTCGGAGAAAAATGGTAGTACAAAAAATAAATATAAAAGGAAATTATAGCTTCAAGTATCTAGTTTTCAGATCTGGACTGTAAAATTTGTTAGCGTGGGCGGTTTTCTTGTAATCATCCGAAACCTAATGAAATTTTTTTTCCAAACTTTTGCTCGTCTTTAAAATGGTCAGTCGACTTCAAATAATTTTTGTTATCATACAACTATAAAAGTCTTTTAGACAATTTAATCAGCTTTAATTTGACCTTTTAAGGAGCTTCGTACGATGATTTGGCGCGGAGTAATCGTCGATCAAAGCAAAAAAGTCCATTTTAACTTTGGCAATCAATTACTCGAGAACTAATGATCGTACAGAAATCAAAATGTTTTATCAACAGCCCCTAATTGCATGTCATAGAGCATGTTTTGTAGTTTCCAAAACCCTACTTTTATTTTATATACGATCATTAGGTCTCGAGTAATTGATTGTCAAAGTTAAAATGGACTTTTTTTATTTGATCGACGATTACTCCGCTCCAAATAATCGTACGGAGCTCGTTAAACGGTTAAATTAAAGCTGATTAAATTGTTTAAAAGACTTTTATAGTCATATGATAAAAACAATTATTTGAAGTCGATAGACCATTTTATAGACGAGCAAAAATTTGGAAAAAAGTTTTGTTGGTTTTCGGATGGTTACAAGAAAACCACCCACGCTAAAAAAATGTACAGTCCAGAACTGAAAACTAGATTCTTGAAGCTATAATTTGCTTTTTTTATTTTCTGTACGACCATTTTTGTCCGAGTTATGCCTTATTGAAAATCAGCCAAAAATTCGGAATTGTTTAAATATCCCTTAATTTGTGAGAGTAATGTATTTTATTTGTACATTTTATTATTTATTTTTTACAGTTACAAAGAACAAATTTTGGCGTCGCAACAAAAAGAAAAGTGGTCGTCAGCAGCAGCCGCAGCGGCAAGAGGCACCCGAGGGAGCCCAAGGGCGCGAGAAGGGCAGGCCATCGAAAGAACAACGGCACGAGCGAGGGGAGCGGCCGCAGCAAGGATGCCACGGGTATCGTCGACGCGACCGAACAAGCAGTCGTTCGCCCCGCCGGACGCATGTTGAAGTTGCTCAAAACGAGCAGGCGTTCCAAATTTTGGTGCATATAGTATTGGAAAATATGACAAAAAAATAATGTTTCCCCCAATACGGAAATGAGTTTTTACTTTTCCCTTAGAAAATTAATTTAAAAAATTGTTGAAAAAAAGTGCCGAAATGATCGAGAAAGGCTCGAAGAGAACTTTGAGTCTTTCTCGATCGGCATTTGTTTCAAAACACATTTCACATTGGATAAGAGTGTTTCGGCATTTTTTTCAACACATTTCACATTGTGATGGGGGTCAAAGCTTTGGAAGGCCAAATATAGAACGACAAAGATTTCGAAATTACAGAATTATAAACTGAAAGTAACGAACTGTAAATAATTCAAAATTTTATCCTTCGGCCGATGACGAAATTGAATAACTATTACACCAAAGGATTATTTATTCGAGAGCTCATTTATTCGAGAACGTGTATTCAGATTATCTGCAGTTTGAGTCATACAAATACAGATTCCAACAATCTAGCACATCCATATCTCCGCAATGGAAAGACGTGAGTATCTAATATTGGTAATACCATCTATAGCAAAAGACAGACAGATATATATCGAGGATACAAACTTCGAAAGTATAGATCTCATATAGGCAAACGAGCGATGGTCCAAAATAGCGAACACTGAAATAGCGAACATCAAAGAAGTAGACGAGTTGCTTCATAATTTTCTGCCGGTTTTCGCGAACACGTACGAGATTCTTTAAAGGCGTCTGGCCACCTTGGCCGATCAAAAATGGGCATATTAAAAAAAATAATAATGAACTCGAAAGTATGGGCCGGAATATTTTTATTTTTTTACATAACGTCAGAGAGGGCTTCAAGAATAATATTAATAAATTTCCGTTCAAAATATTAAAAAATGGCGTCGTTATGCTCATTGCCTTTGGTTGGTGAGCCATAATTTCGGTGAAAAATACAAATTTTTTTCTTCGGCTCACCATAATTTTTTTAAAGGTCGAGAAAAAAACCGCTACGCTACATTATAGCGACACTACTCACGGATGAGCGGATTTTTTTTGCAGATGTGACATGACCGGGTAACAATTGGGACAACGACCGCGCGTATCGTGCGGAGGGCCTCCGCGGCAATGTGCATAACGGCGCCAGTTTTTAATATTTTGAACGGAAATTTATTAACGTTATTCTTAAAGCCCTTTCTGACGTTGTGTAAAAAAATAAAAATATTCCGGCACATACTTTCGAGTTTATTATATTTTTTTAAATACCCATTTTCGATCGGCCAAGGTGGCCAGACGCCTTAAAGTCTTGAAGAGGGGATATACATTTGCAACAATCAAAGAATCAATTTCTATTCTTTAAGGGATAACACCACTCTAAGAATTTAGAAAAATCGTTTTCATTTGTCTTCAATAATATTTTGGGGTCATAAAAACGATATGCAATTGGTATGCAGCGAATTGTTTTTTTAAGGTTGGATAAGTGTGTATACGTAAGGCAGGTTTGCAATCACAAGAGCCTCGCGGTTGATATATCAGTGTGTGCGCTCTGAGTGCAGACAACGCGGGTTCGATCTCCGGTAGCCAATGTCTTTTTTTAAATTAAACATATATGAATTAAATATCATAAATAATGCCTGGACAGGCAAGAATAGGTAAAGCGAAAGTAAGTTCACAATTTTTTGAATATAAAATGAAGAAAAAAAATAGATTAAAAAAAGTCGATTAACCAGGGATCGAACCCGGACCGCAAGCATCGTCAATCCGTCACGCTGCCAACTCAGCGATGACGCTCATTGAGGATAGAAAAACATTTATGATACACGCTTATTCATAATGCTTACTGTTGAAAAAAAAAGCTGCAACGACCGCGGCAAAGACTCGGGATTTCTTTTTAAACTTTCCACGGTCGTTTCGGCGTTTTATTTTTCAACGCGGTTCGTCGTTAATTTTTTTAACCCGCATTCTCGGCACGGCAAACGGCCAACGGAGAGAAAACAATTTTCTCGATACATGTTTTTCTCTTTGAAATTCATTTAATGCATATTCATTTAATGCAGTACGGCCACACATATATCGAGATCGATCGGACGGAAAACCTCGCTCCGTTCGCCTGTCGAGTGAGCGAGGGGCAGAGATTTTTCCCCCACCGAGCTACCCATTCGTGTGCACGCTGACTGCGATATCGACTGGAGCGGTGCTCACGACTCGCGCGGCTACAAGGGAATCTGCAACGTCGACAGAGACAATGCACACAAAATCATATTCCCGAACTCGCCGCCGCGATTTAGCGCCATTTGCGAGGCACGCCGAAAAGGGGAGCGTTGTACATCTCCCTACTAATCTCTGCTGGTCGCTATTTAAATCAGGTGTTTGCGTGAATGACAGCAACGCGTGTGATGTTTACGTTATAAAAACAGCGTTTCACGTCATATTTGGGATTGTTGACGCGTGTTTGAGGAAGAACTTTTCCCATCACAGTCCTTTTCTCAACAGCAACAATTTAGCGAACTTCCAATACATGATGACTATCGAAAGTTTTCTGCCTATATTACAACATCCTTTATATAAATTTCCGATGCAAACAATACTTTAAACAGATATTTTGTTGTACGGCAGAAAAAAAAATTTGTGTGCAGCCAATGTACGTAATTTCATTAACATTCGCTTCGTCACATACCTATAGATATGCTTTTAGGGCGAAAGGAAGTCATGAGGATACATTGAAATCCGCAAGTAATCGTTATTAGTTCCATCACACTATTTTATTTTATTCACAAGCACATTCCATTCACAATGTGAGATCTACAATCGATGATGTTTGCTCAAGCCTAGTACTCTCTGTTCCCGGCAGTCCTCGCCTGCACGCTGAGGAGTCCTCGATAGACTGGACGGCCGCTCAACGTATACGCAGGCGCAACACGTTGTAACGAGTGCGATAGGGGAGGAGAGGAATTCCGCTTTCTTTGACAAGATATGATTTAATCAACACACACTACAATATATTATTTCAACGAGAAGCGTGGAGGAAAAGACAGAAGACTTCAACACAGAGCACGAGGCGAACAAGATGGCTACCGATGTGGTGGACCAGGAGGGTCGTTCCTTTTCTCTCGCAAGAAAGGGAGAACCTTAGTCTTCTCGGGCGACTAGCATTTGCGTCCTTCTGTGCGGCCGCGTTGTGGCGCCGCTGATCGTAATTCGGTGAGGCGGGGGCGCCACAACGTCACTTCATGCGCAGCCATATTGAACGCTGCATGACCCGGCAACGCGACGCTGAGCGACACATTTGAGGTCGTCGCTCACTTATCAACCCGGCACCCGATCAGCACCGCCTCGCCTCGAGCGGTTGTCATTTCTTAGATGGGCTTTCTATACATATGCACTCACTTGTCAACTCTTGCGAGCGAGCCGATCCAGTGATGCTACGGAGTTGACAAGTGAGTGCATATGTATGGAAAGTCCATATAAGAAATGACAACCGCTCGAGGCGAGGCGGTGGTGGTCGGGTGCTGGTTTGATAAGTGAGCGACGACCTTTGACGAGTTATTTTAAATAACCACGTGTATATGTCGTGTGCGCTGGTAGAAGGGTTGTGGTCCTAGAATTAACGATTCAAACTCGTAGTTTAACGGACGTTGGGACGCAAGGGCTATCAGGTTGTGAGCGACAGAGAGATAGACGGTCTATACGGTAAATGATCTCAAATAATAAACAATTCGAACGTAGCAGGCTATATTTATAAATGGACTACCATTTACCTTGTTACAAAAAAATAATATTGCCGTGTTTATGTTACAGTTGCACGCCGGAAAACGGCTAACGGCAGTCAAAGTACGCGAGTGGTTATCCATCAAATTAAAGAGCGAAAGATACCGAGCGAAGGTGCTAAGAACAAAGGACAGAAGCCAAAAAGAGACAACAAGACGAAACAAGTTCCGAGATGGAAACCGACTCCGACGAAGAGGAGGAGGAGGAAGAGGATAAGTATTAAATGGATACAAAAATGTTATTGTTGTTTGGTTTATTTCAAGATATAAAAAAAACGTTCAAATTCACTGATGTTTTTGTGTACGAGTTTCTATTATTATATTTCCAATAGCGTTCCAGAAGGACCCCCTCTCTGCCCCGCGCACTTCGGTTCGCCTTCGGTCACTACTACGGTCAGTCAAGCCAAAAACCGGTCAAGTGACTAACCTTACTTTTATTACAGTGACCGAAAACCGAAAAAAAAACGGCCAAGTGACTAACCTAACTTTATTTCAGTGACCGAAAACCGAGAAAAAAACGTTGTTCGGTCACTGCTCGGTCACTTTTTCCGGTTAAAAAAGGGCAGAAAATGACCGTGACCGATGACCGACGTTTTTTCGGTCTCCCAATTCGCTAGGGTTATGGCCAGCGAACTGAGATGTAGTGAAAAATCGTAGTATGTATGCTAAATACCCACGAGCAGAAATGGAAAAAACTTATACACATTAAATGCTCTCACCGGGGGAATTTTTGATCGATTCATAAAAGACATTCATCAGCTTGGTCGGAGGATGATTCATTTTTTTCGTGCTCTGCTCTTTCTGCTTTTCTTCTCATCAACATCAGTATTGATATCGGAAGAATATTCCACTTTCATCAACTTTTTTCTCGCTTCTTCATATCTCGCTAAATTAAGTCAAATCGACAATGTAGGTTAATAATGCACGATTATGATAATTATAATACAAGTTTATATATAAAGTGACGAACTCTACGGAGTTATATTCATTATATATATTCAATATATATACTCATATATTTAAATTTATACTGTACATAAATCTTTCATAATTCAATAGAAATTATCGCACATTACCCTAAAAAATGAGAAAATTCTCTACCCACAACACACAAGCCGAGAAGAGAAGTCGCGAAATTGTGAATACAAATTATGGATCCATCCACTAAACCACAACAGCTGTCCGGAGATTTTCTTGATAATACGTAGCGTTTGAATTTGATGAAGGAATATTGTGGCTCGGTGGCCATAAGTACTAAAGGACCGTCGTGATGCTGACGCCCCAATCGAACCTATCCGTCGTCTTCTTTTTCTTGTCGAGTGGAAATACTCGACAATTCGGTGTATCGATTACTTAGTTCCTGTAACGGTTGGTTTGGTTTCCGTATGAATCCTCTTGATAGACTTCGTGAAATTTTCATACTTGAAGGTACCGAATTTGTCCAAGGATCCACAACGACGAACATCATCAGCTAAATGCGTCAAATTATGTATGTTATGCGAAACAAGTGCTCGGCCATATATTTTTGCAAATTGAAGCACAAAATATTCAAGTAACTTTTCTCCATGGTCAATCATCTCTGGACCTGGATTGGGGTGGGCTAGTAGGCGGATACCGATGTGAAGACTTCAAATGCTGAAAGCATGAAATTGATCTGTACTGATATAATTTTTTTAGTATTATCGGCTCAGTGTATAGCAAAAACATTCGCTTTTCGGTTGCTTTCCACTGAAAGATGCTAGATAGTTCACGAGTCTTCCTTGGAAATTCCCTCGGTTTTCGAGATTTCAGTTGTGTTAGCCCTTCAGATATACTTTTAATGTTTTTGGGACATCAACGGATACCGAGTTTTTCATCTAACCAAAACTGGATGAGTTTTTTCACTGCCCCGATGCAGACAGCGGGCATATAATCTATCGGAATTCCCGAGACTAGTCCAAATTTTGGAATTTCAACGAGATTAGTTTAACCCGTGTGATGGCCAAGATCTGATTGGTTTGCTACGTTCTCATCAGTTCGTTTACGGCAATTAGTGCTTACAAAAGCTATTCGTCTTTCCGTACGTTCGCCGACATTTTCGCACTTTGATCCAGTGCAGCCAGATCGCGCACAAAAGTTACCCCCTCTGATCTCTTGCGCGCCCATCCCGCAATCATAGTAGCGCGTGTCTGTGAGCGAGCGACGCTCGGGCATCTTCGGAAAGAACCGAGCGCCGTCGAAGTTTGCCGACCGCGCCTTCGGCAGCTACACCAATACATGGACGCGGAGCACGTTCATGCACGTTCTGCGTGATGTCACCCGATGGCACGCGCGAGGCTTTTAGATGATTACAATGCTTATTTAGCTCTTGATTCTCTGCGTTATTAATGTATACAAAAAAATGTATCGCACACTCTGATCGCTTATTTTTTTAGTTTATACGTTAATTTAAATACAATAATAAATCTAAATTACAACGTATTTATCTTCAAAAAAATTGTTTAGGCTTTACTCACACCCGTCCTTATGCCAAATAAATTATAATTCATAAAAGTAAGGGGAAATATATTTATCTCCGTATTATTATATTAATTCTCATACTTTCATCAAGCGATAAAGCATTATCCCCCAAAAAAAGCCAATCCATGCGGCCGCGAATCTTCAGTACCAGAAAGTGCACATATTCTACAAGAGATGAGATGGTCCCGTTCGTAGCGTTCCTGGCTTCGGCTCGCAGGGGCGCGGGGCGTTCCCAGCGCACGGTGCTTTTTTTACAATTATTATTACTATTAATTTTTATTTGATAAGTTATTTTTATTATTTATCATTATTATTTTAAGTAGTTATTTTAGTGTCGAAAAATTTATCGTGTACTCCGACCACTTATTTTATTAGTTTGTACGTTAATTCAAATGTAATAATAAATCTAAATTACAACTTATTTATCTTCTAAAAAATCGTTTGCGCTTTACTCACACCCGTCCCTATGCCAGATAAATTGTAATTCATAAAAGTAAGCGGAAATATATTGATTATCGTATTATTATATTCATTCTCATACTTTCATCAAGCGATAAAGTATTATCCCCAAAAACAAGTCAATCATCTATCCGGCCGCGAATCGTAAGTGCCAGAAAGTGCATTTTTAACACAAGCGATAAGATGGTCCCGTTGGTACCGTTCCTGGCTTCTATGGGGCGAATTGTTTATTCGAGAAATCAGACAATGTATTCAAATGTAAAAAAATCTGAACCTGCCACTTTTTTCCCAAGAAACGTCGCTCGCTCGTTTTTGTTTTTATATATCAATTTCAACGCCTCACTAGGGAAACCATGCTGTTTCGTCGTTATACGTCTGGATTGTTTCGCAGTCTCGTATTTCATATTGCTTTCGTACCGAAGGGAATAATAAACAAATTTTAAACGTACGTAATTTGCGATGCGTGATTTTCGTGAAACGCGTTTCGGGATTTTTGTAAACCGCGATCCGGGATTTTCGTGATACGCGATTCGGGATTTTTGTTAACCGCGATCCGGGATTTTTATGCAGCGCGATTCGGGATTTTTGTGCAACGCGAATCGGGATTTTTGTGAACCGCGATCCGGGATTTTTTGCAACGTGTTACTTTTGCCTTCGATAGTAGCAGTATTATTTAATATATTTTTTGTTTACCGGTCTATAGAATTTGAGGAGGGGACAGAAATAAGACGGACACTTTATTAAGCTGCATTCTGTTTATTCGAGGGTGCCACATGAATAATTTCGAAGGAGACCTTTCTCCTTGATGCGTCTAAGCTTAACTGTCTTAATTTTCCGAGTTGCGGTGATATTGTCCAGAGGCCCAGCGAGTTCGTCGGCGGGACGTCGCCCAGTTTTTGCTAGTGGCGACCTTCTTTTTTCTGAGGCAATAACACCACAAACTTTCCTTAGATGAGCAAAATAAGACTTCTTGAAATGTTATTATGCGAATATTCAATATTCACTTGAAATCTCTCGGGTCTTGAACATACCGCTCGCCTCGTTCTCTCTTGGAACGAAACGAATTTACCATAGTACTCTCTTGTTTTCCCGACGCTTGAAAGGTGCTCATTTAATTGTTTTATGTCTCGTTCGCCGACGTTGCTACGGGCAGCGGACATACTTTTGAAATCGGACGTTTTAATACGGCTTTTGCCGTGCGCACTGATACAACGCGGACGAGACCGTCCGGACCGGTATAGGTTTCGGCGATTCGTGCTAACTCCCATCGCGCAGGAGGCAACAAGTGACTTTTTAACAATAATAAATCACCCTTTTTATTAAAGGAGACGGTTTTTGCCATTTTCCTCTTTGCTGTAACGTGTGTAAATAATCTTTAGACCACGCGCCCCAGATCTGTTCGTACATCAATTGTATACGTTGCCATCGAGACAGGTGGCTTTCTTTTACATCGATTAAAGTCGGTTCAGGAATGCTCAAAAGTGGCCGCCCTATCAAAAAATGACCTGGGGTCAGCGATTCGAATGATTCGGGATCGTCTCGTAACGCAGTCATTGGACGTGAGTTTAGCGCGCCTTCAAGCTTCCCATCACCCCCCAAAATGAGGCGCGGCAGCCGGAATAAAATGCCACTTGACTCCTTCGACTGCAAAATTTTCGCGCACTGCGCTATCTTTGACCGATGCAATGAAAGCACGACGCAGTTCGTGATCCGCGCCTTGGAAGTTTGTTCCGTTGTCGCTATAGACATCGCTCGGCAGCCCTCGTCGATCTACGAAGCGCCGAAAAGCTGCAAGAAATCCAGCTGTCGCATAATCATCGACATACTCTAAATGAATAGTGCGCGTCACAAGACATACAAATATAGCAACGTAATATTTACGCGCCTTTTGTCCTCGACCTACGTACGGAATAACTTGAAACGGCCCGGCGTAGTCTACCCCGCTGTGCGCAAAAGGTGGAGAAGTATGCACTCGCTGCGCGGGCAAATCTCCCATTAATTGACTGGCAGAAACAGCGCGTTCTCTTACGTACCTTAAACATCTACTCATTCGATTTTTCACTAGTGAACGAGCACCGAGAATCCAATAATTTTGTCGAATAATTCGTATCGTTAATTGTGTGCCGCCGTGTAGTGTTCTTAAATGCGCTTAATCTACTATTAAATTACTCACGTGATGACGCGGTAGAATAATTGGAAAGCGCTCATCATATGAAAGAAAGGAATGGCGGAGCCGCCCGCCAAGACGCAACTGGTCCCTTCGATCGAGTTTTTAAGGGCGAAGCTCTTGGAAGCGGAACGCTTTTCTTTATTGCTTCGATTTCAGCCTTGAACGATGTGAATTGAATTTTCCGAATCCAGTATTCGCGAGCTTCTTGTATATCGCTCGCCAGAATCATTTCATTACGCGTTACTTTTTCATTTTTGCGCACACGGAATCTTCGTATCGTACACTTAATTCGCGCGGTAACACGAAGCAATTTTCTCCAACTCGAGAATCGATTGGAGAAGTCTTCGTCTCCTTCGGAACTTGGTGCTGCGTGTACGTTCGCGCGCGAGCGTTCTTCGCTTTCGACGAGGCATCGTTGATCGTTGTCTTCTCCTGCTACTTCGGAAGTTGAGTTCGGCCAAAAACGGAGTTCTTTTTCAGCCACTGTGGTCCTACCCACCACAAGGGATATTCGTTTAACTCGTCAACTGAAATTCCACGCAAAGCACAATCGGCCGGGTTGTCTCGCGTTGGAACATGACGCCACTTCAACTCCGCCCTGATGGAAATCCGCTTATTGGAATTCGACAAATAATGTTGAAATCTGTCAAAAAATGTCAGAAACTGTGAAAATGAATAGATTCTAACATAATTTGATGGAATCGTACATATTTTGATAGATTCTGTCGGAAATAATCTATGAAAATCGGACAGAACCTCACATATTATGTTAACTTTACGGAATGTCATAAAATCACAGAATTCGATATTTTCTGTCATCTTTTTGTCAAAAAATGTCATCTTTTAACAAAAAATGATCAAATTAATTTTCCATTTTTTGACATATTGTTGCATCGAAAAGAATGACAGAAAATGACAAAAAATGATAGAAAACGATAATTTTTATCATAATTTGTTGTCACATTTTTGTTGAATTCTGACAGATTTCAGCTGTCATTAAATCACAGAGTTTGATACTTTCTGTCATCTTTATGTCGGAAAATGTCATCTTTTAACAAAAAATGATAAATAAGTTTTCCATTTTTTGACATATTGTTGCATCGAAAAAAATGACAGAAAATGTCAAAAAATGATAGAAAACGATAATTTTTATCATAATTTGTTGTCACATTTTTGTTGAATTCTGACAGATTTCAGCTGTCATTAAATTACAGAATTTGATACTTTCTGTCATCTTTATGTCGGAAAATGTCATCTTTTAACAAAAAATGATAAATCAGTTTTCCATTTTTTGACATATTGTTGCATCGAAAAAAATGACAGAAAATGTCAAAAAATGATAGAAAACGATCATTTTTATCATAATTTGTTGTCACATTTTTATTGAATTTTGACAGATTTCAGCTGTCATTAAATCACAAAATTTGATACTTTCTGTCATCATTGTGTCGGAAAATGTCATCTTTTAACAAAAAATGATAAATCAGTTTTCCATTTTTTGACATATTGTTGCATCGAAAAAAATGACAAAAAATGCAAGAAAACGATAATTTTTATCATAATTTGTTGTTACATTTTTCGTGAATTCTGACAGATTTCAGCTGTTAGTGAAAAGGGGCTTTATTGTGAATAAAGTCAGAAATAGCATAAACTACATTTGTATGGAATATTTATCTTATTCAATATTTATTCTAATTGTCGATTGTACATCCCTGTGGTATGGTCGCTATATATTTTTTTTTGTCGATGTACATTAAAACACACGGACTTTTTATATCTTTAGGTTCACACACAATCAATTTTTCAGTACATTGACATTCCTGGAGATGGCTTATTTCAACTTGCAAATCGCTCAAGGAGGAATTCTTTTTTATTACTATTTTAAAAAGTAAGACCTTAAGTAAAGTAAGTGTAACCTTAAGAAAGTAAGTGAGTTGAAAATTATATGTAAATTCCATCAAATATTGACGAATTCTGACAATTTATTATCAGAATCGATAATTAAATGTCAAAATTCATCAGAATATATCATATATTTATAATGCAAAATGTCAAAAGTTAACAAGTTCGGTCATTAGATGACAAAAAATAAAAAAGAATGATATAATTTGACAGATTCGGTCATAATATTTCATGAATGTTAAAGAATTCCATATCATTCCATTAAATAATGACATTTAATGACGAAAATCTCACAAAAAATAAGAAAGAATGATATAATTTGACATATTCGGTCATAATATTTTATAAATGTTGAAGAATTCCATTATATTCCATAAAAAATGACATTTAATGACGAAAATCTCACAAAAAATAAGAAAGAATGATATAATTCGACAGATTTGGTCATAATATTTCATGAATGTTGAAGAATTCCATTTTATTCCATCAAAAAATGACATTAAATGACGAAAATCTCACATAAAATGGAAAACTCTTACGACATTATATGACATATTATGTAAGATTCTGACAGAAATTACTGAATTATAACATTACTTTTCTGATAAAATATGACAGATTCTGTAAAGCATGTTCCAATTTCCGGTCAGAAATCATGAACGTCTCACAGAAAATGTCAAATCTCGAAATAATATGACAGATTCTGTCGTATAAATGACATATTCTGACATTATTTCTCATTGAAAGTTGACGAAATATTATCAAATCTGACATTTTTTGTTAAAATCTGACGAATTCCAATAAGCGGATTTCCATCAGGGCGGTAACTTCGTTTGCACTTCCACAACGCGATTCGTGACGTACGGCTTCCAGCGAGACGGATGCTGTGACAGCCAAGCGAGCGCGACGGTAGAATCCGTCCATCCATACACGGGTATGGTTTTGTAACGAAGCGAATTTCTTACGTATTCGAGCAGGCGTGCTAATAGCAAAATTGCACTCAATTCTAACCGCGGAATCGAGACAGTCTTAATAGGCGCGACTTTTGTTTTCGCGGCGAGGATCTGTACCGTAATATCACTCGGCGAATGAAGAACGCGCACAAAAACAACAGCGGCGTAAGCGCGGGTTGAAGCGTCGGCAAATCCATGTAACTCGATTGCCGAATTTTCACATGTGCGAATCCAGCGCGGGATTCGTAGCTTTGATAATTTCGAGAGATTGTAACAATACCGCTCCCATACTTCTTTAACCTTTAGTGAGACTGGCTGGTCCCAATCTGTTTTTTGTAGCCAGAGATCTTGCATCAATATCTTGGCGGTAATTATCACCGGTGACGCCCAACCTAGAGGGTCAAATAGACGCGCGATATGCGATAAAATTGAGCGCTTCGTGACGCTCGATGAGGATACTTCTTCCACGTGAAACGTGAATGCATCTACATTTGGATTCCAATTTATTCCGAGTACCTTCATTTTTTCATCCGAATAATCAGCAATGTTTATTGCAAGTTTATGTTCTTTATCATGAAGGTCTTGAAGAAGTGCAATCTCGTTTGAAGCCCACTTCCTTAATTGAAATCCGCTTCTTTGTAATAATTCGTTCACTTCGTCCCGAATTTTCCGCGTTTCATCGAGACTGTCCGCGCCAAATGAAACATCGTCGACGTAAGTCGAGTTACGCACGAAGTCGACTGCCCTTTTGAATTCTGTTCCTTCGTCAATCGCGAGTTGTAAAAACACGCGATTTGCGAGGTACGGCGCACACGCGGTACCATAGGTAACAGTGAGAAGACGATAAGCGTTGACAGAATTTTGTTTTTTCTTTCGCCATACTATGCGCTGGTAATCGGCATCGTCCGGATGGATTCGCATTTGCCGAAACATTTTGGCAATATCGGCTAGGCAGACGAATTGATAGCGTCGCCAGTTTAGCAGAATCATTGCAATATCCTGCTGCAATTTCGGTCCTGTTAACAGATAGTGATTTAATGATGTTCCGTTCGAAGTGGCACTTGACGCGTTGAACACTACGCGCAGCCGGGTCGTCGTGCTGCTTTCTCGAATGACGGGATGATGCAGCATGTAGAGCGGCTTATAATTTCCTTGAAATTCTTGCGCCCTTTCCATATGTCCCATGGCTTCGTACTCTCGAAGAAAAGCGTTGTACTCTTGGTCGACGTCCGGTTTTTTTGCCGAACGTCGTTCGATCGCACTGTACCTTGTAAGCGCAATTTCGTGACTCTCCCCTAGATTCGGAGGTATTCCATTGCGAAAAGGAAGTCGTACGATATAGCGACCATTTGAGTCGCGCGAGTGAGTGCGGACAAAATGCTTCTCGCACTCTTCTTCCTCTGGTGTGACGAATTTCTGCGAGGGAACTTCCTCGATTTCCCAAAATCTCTGCAACATTATATCGATGCTCGGAGTTGCGAGACAATGCAGAGACGCCTGGGACGAAACCTTGCTCTGATAAGCGCTGGTAGGACCTGAAATAATCCAACCCAAGGTCGTAAGTTCCGCGGTTGGTGACCCCAAAGGTCCTTTCTTTATGGGTCCTAACAGGAGATGTCCGTAAATATCTGCGCCGATAAGAACGCTTATCGGTTCGGAACTGTGAGGATCGGGATCGGCCAGTGCCAGTCCCTTTAAATGCGGCCATGTGCCGGAATAGCGTGCTTTCGTTGCGGTGTACGACGTTATTTTTTGATAGACGTACGCTACGAAAGGTAGACGCGGATCATTGTCGTGGCACGATTGCAGTGAGACATTTACGCACGATGTTGCGTGACCGGTAAACTCACTGCCAAATACATTAATACCGAGATTCGTCCGGTGTCGCGGAGTACGTAATCTTTGCGCGAGAGACTCCGTAATGAAAGTATGTGACGATCCCTGATCAAGTAGCGCACGAGCCTTGATTTCCCGATTTTCTTTGGTGTGTAAGCGTACCCATGCGGTAGCTAATAACACATTTGCTGGCTTCGATTTTGGCTAGCATCGATTGTGAATCCGGTTTCGCGCATTTAAACGAGGTTCCTTGTAACCACTTTGTTGACACAGTGAGTGTAGAAGTCGTAGGTCCGTCGAAGGACGTACTCGGTATACTTGTGTCGCGTTCGACACTCGACGTAACAGCTGGTGCTGGTGAAGCGGAGAAATCGCGATGAAGAAGCGTGTGATGCGGCTTATTACATTTTTCACACCGTTTTTCATTCGGACACTTTATTGGAAAGTGTCCGGAGCGCAAGCAATTAAAACACACCCTTTCTTTCCGAGCGATTTGATACCGTTCATCCAGACTCTTTTTTCTCAAAACCGGACAATACGCAAGCCAGTGGTCTTTGTTGCAACACACACACACACACTGTCGCGAGGTTGTATTATGTACATTTGCTTTGCCTTGTCCCTTTAACTTTCCTTGCTCGGACGTTTTGCACGACGAAATTCCTCTTATTCTTTCCGTCAGGAAATCCTTAGGTTCTTGAAATGTAGGAATTTCTTGCGAAGCTCCTAATTTCAAGTTCCATTCCACTCGCGTACGCGCACTCAATTTTTCTGACAGCATATAAACTAATAAATCGTCCCAATATTCGACGGGGCGTGACAAGTTTTTAAGCGCTGCTAAAGACGAGATTACTGTGTCTCGCAGACGCTTGAGTTCGGAGGCATTTTCAAATTTCATCGCGGGCAAATTCGCAAACGTGTGAATGTGAGAAAAAATTAACGCGTGAGGATTGTTGTATTCTTCCTGAAGTATTTTCCACGCACCTTCATAATTTGCATCCGAAACCGTCACGTGTTCGACTAATAGCGCGGCTTCTTCGATTAAAAATGATTTCAAATAATAAAGTTTTTGTCCTTGCATTAACGAATTATTATCACTGACGAGCGCGTTGAACGAGTCACGAAAACTCTCCCACTTTGTCGAGTCGCTGTTAAACTGCGGTATCATGATTCGTGGGAGCGCGAACGACGAGGGCCCGGAATTTTCACCGATTATCGTAGAATGAGACATTTGCCCGTTCGAAAATATTCATTCTTTCGTTGAGCTTCGTTAGCCGTTTTCTGAAGACTAATATCGAGAGAGCGACTCTGCGACCACAAATCTTGCAGTCCCGTAATGCGCGAACGAGTTTTACTCATTGAAAACTTGTCTTTTCCTACTTTCCGATAATTTGGCACTATGCGGCGAAATTGCGCGAGCGTTGAGCGTTGTTCGATTAATAACTCGGCAAAGAAAAACATTGTTATTTTCACCTTTTAAGACTGCGGAATTTCGGCTTTGTTGAGAGCGCTCAAGAGCGAGAAAATATTCTCGAATTTTGCGCGAAAATCACTCTTACACAAACTAATTAATTTCACACAGAATTCTTTTTCCGCAATCTGATTCCCCTTTTCTTCAAATTGACTTCTGAGATCCAGCTCGAAGGACCTTAAATAATGTTAATTTTGCCTTCGATAGTAGCAGCATTATTTAATATATTTTTTGTTTACCGGTCTATAGAATTTGAGGAGGGGACAGAAATAAGATGGACACTTTATTAAGCTGCATTCTGTTTATTCAAGGGTGCCACACGAATAATTTCGAAGGAGACCTTTCTCCTTGATGCTTCTAAGCTTAACTGTCTTAATTTTCCGAGTTGCGGTGATATTGTCCAGGGGCCCAGCGAGTTCGTCGGCGGGACGTCGCCCAGTTTTTGCTAGTGGCGACCTTCTTTTTTCTGAGGCAACAACACCGCAAACTTTCCATAGATGAGCAAAATAAGACTTCTTGAAATGTTATCATGCGAATATTCAATATTCACTTGAAATCTCTCGGGTCTTGAACACAACGCGATTCGGGATTTTTGTGACACGCGATTTTTTTACTCTGTGCCTCGTAAGATTGGTGTTTTTTTAATTATTGTTTTCTCATTTATTCGACATTTGGGTTGTGTTTTTTTCAACTCTTGATTTTTTTCCTCATGTATGAGCCCGCGGTAAAAAACCGAAACTGGCTAAAAAGAAACATTTTTAACATCAATGGTACGATCAGCATCCAGAGTGGAAAAAATGGGTTTAGGCTGTTGCATCGCAACCTGATAAATTTTATTGCCTTGCGTGCGGAACAACGGTGTCATGTGACAACTATGAGATAAAAAGGCATTCCAAGTCAGAAGTACATGTGAAAAACATGAGTGTATTGGGTGTAGGATCGCTCGATTCGGGGAACACTACGCCTTCTGCGTGTATTCCGGAAGCAACTTGTACTGAAGAGAGTTTTTCAGCTGCCTCTGGTGCTGAATTTGACTTCGATGAACGAGTACAAGTTGCTGACAATCGTTTCGCGACTTTTTTGGCTGTGCATAATATTGCGATGACGGTCGCAACGGATATGCTCAGTCTATTTAAACTCATCGGTCAAGAGCCTGCTGTGTTGCAGGCTATGACAGTCGGCAAAACAAAATCAAAACAAAATTATCAAGCTAGTCGACTGGGTTGTTAGCTTAGTAAAAGCCGACCGGATAACGCGAGTGCTACGCGAAAACAAATTTTCAATTCACGTGGACGAAACATCAGACTGTACAAACGATAAATGGATGTCGTTAATGGTCCGTTACGTAGAGCCAAGTACGCTGACGGTAAGGACAGAATTGTTGACGATGCTTCATTCGAACGCAGCGAACTGTTCGGCCATTGAACTGTTCAAAGCGTTCAAAAATGAGCTTTTCCGGAAACAAATTCCCTTGCGCAGCACCCTCGGTCTCACGTGCGATAACGCATCCGTAATGGTCGGTAAACATTCGTTGTTTCATACATTTCTGTCGGAAAATAACCCCGATCTCATAACGCAGCCGTGTATTTGCCATTCTCTCGCGTTGATTGCTAGCACCGCATTCTCCGCAATTCCAAAAGAAATTGATCGTTTTATCAAAGGTATCGCGACCTTTTTGAACAACAGTCCGTAACGAACAGCAGTTTTTCGCGATTTCCAAGATAGCTTCCAGGATCGTCCGGCTAAAATCACGATACGCAGAAACGAGATGGCGTTCACGCCATTCCGCCGTCGTCAAAATTATCGAAAATTGGCCGACGCTGATAGCATTTTTGGCTGATCAGTCATTGGAGAAGGCCAAACAAACAGAAGAACTTCTCGAGGTTGCAAAAAATCCGGTAACTGAAGCTTATCTTCTTTTTTGGGATTCGCACTCGAATCTTTCAACAAATACAACGCGTACTTTCAAAGCGAAGAAACTTTAATGCATCGTCTGCAACCATCTAACAAAGACGATGCTTGTAGAGATCCTCCAGAATTTTCTCAAACCCGCTCTGTTACAGCCGGAAATATTTTACGTTCACGCTCGCAATATCAAGTTCGAAAAGTGCGAGAATCAACGCGCAGTGATTGATATTGATATTGGGGATAATTGCAAAGAATATTTGGCGGATGTACAGGGTGCGCCAGAGAAACTTACTTATTTGAAAAAATTGCCGCACGGTGAGTTGGGCGGGTAGAGGGGCGAGAGGGGGCGCATCTGGAGGGGGAAGTTCCCAAGTTTGTTTCTCCCTCCAGTCAGTTGCCATCATGCTCTGGTCTAGAGAGCAGCGGGCCTTCGCAGTCGAGAGCTTCTTTTCTAACGGTCGCTCACATGTTGCTACGCAACGTGCCTTCCGCGCTCGCTTTGAAATTCCTCCTCACAGACTCGTTCCTGGCCGTAATTCGATTCTGTCGGGGGTTAACTCATTTCGAGAGTGTGGAAGTGTCGCTAAACCCAGAAATGGACTTCAACGGACCATCAGAACTCCGGAAAATGTCGAAAGAGTGAGGCAGTCAGTTGTGCGTTCTCCCCGGCGTTCGGCTCGCAAACACGCAGCTGCTATGGGAATTTCTGACACCACTGTTCGACGAATTCTCCATGAAGACCTTCAATTTCATCCCTATAAATTGGCTGTTGTGCAAGAATTAACTGAACGCGATTTTGTTGCCCGTCAAAATGCATGTGAAATGCTGGTTGACAACCTGCCTGAAGACGCGGTCGTTTTTTTCGGTGACGAGGCTCACTTCCACATTTCCGGCTGCGTCAACAAGCAAAACATGCGTTATTGGTGTGGTGTAAATCCACGTGAGCTTCACCAGAAGCCACTTAATTGTGAGCGAGTTACTGTCTGGTGTGCGATGTCGGTAATGGGAATAATTGGTCCTTATTTTTTTGAAGAAAACGAACGCGCAGTTACCGTGAATGGAGCTCGTTACAGGAACATGATCGAGGAATTTTTTCTTCCAAGACTCGAAGAAATGAACGTTAGGAACGTGTGGTTTCAGCAAGATGGAGCCACAGCACACACAGCACGAGACTCAATGAATTTGTTGCGACAACATTTCCCCGACCGCCTCATCTCTCTCAGAGGCGATCTCCAATGGCCGGCAGGCTCTCCAGATTTGACTCCATGCGATTTCTTTTTATGGGGTTATTTGAAATCTCTGGTTTATGTCGATCGACCACGGACCATAGCACACCTCAAGAACAACATTCGCGACGCCATTGCCAACATACCGATTGATATGCTGCAAAGAGTGGATACGAATTTCAAAAATCGACTTCATCAGTGTATGCGCAATGGGAGTCGCCATTTATCCGATGTCATTTTCAAGACTGCATGAAAAAAAAATTGGGATATTGTATTCTCAAATAAAAAAAAATTTTAAACAATAATTGAAGTACTTTTGTTTTTATTGACCTTTCAAATAAGTAAGTTTCTCTGGCGCACCCTGTACAAAGCAGAGGGACTCCACAAGCCGAAGTCGACACGTTCCGCCAAAATTGTATTCGGTTTTACGTCACGTCTTCGAGTCAAATTCACGATAGGCTCCCCTTCGACAACGAATTTTTGAAGAATTTAACGGTATTCGAAAAGGGCCCTGCATTATTAGATGCGGATCGCGAGTCAACCGGTGCGCGCGTATTGTTCGTTTGTCGTCAACTTCGCGTTTCCGACGAAATAAAAATTCGCAATGAATGGCACTCCTTGTACGAAGAGAACAGTCATCAGAAGGAAGAATGGTGTAAATTGTCATTCGACGAGATGTGGATGGCAATTTGTACTGTTACCAATTCTGACGGTATTCTCCGGTACGAAACTTTGCGTTTGTTGCTGGGTATGGTGAGGACATTGAATTATTCGAATGCTGCGGCTGAAAGAGCATTCTTTCTCATCCCAGACACAAAAATAAAGAAAAGGAACTGCCTCAGTTCGAGTATGCTCAACTCAGTCTACGTCGTAAAGTTGGCTTTGAGACGTAGGGGGGACAGTGCGACCACAATATCTGTAACTCAAGACCATCTGTCTCTAATGAACCTGGAAAATTTGTACAGTGAGGCAGGGAAGAAGCCAAAAGAAAAGCTCCAAGTCCGAGCATACGACCAGGACGATGACTGGGACGTTTACAACTTTCCGGGGAAAATTAATTTTTTTCTCACAGGAAAATGAGAAGTGATCTTAGTGCAATATTCGCGAAAAATGTTAATAAAGTGTTCATTTCAATATTTTTTGTGCAATCAATGAAAAACTTGGACTTGGAGGTTTCTTTAAGGTTTTTTTTCGTCGTGGATTATACCTCCTGGGGACACCACGTTATAAAAATGCGTACCATTGTACTTTACCTCATGGGTGACGTGGAAAAAGTACAAAACGTGGAATTTTTGTATATTTTTACGTTTACAGGTAATTTTCATTGTAACGGGGTGAATTGTTTATTTGTGAACACTAACCATTGACAGAACAAAAAAATTTTAATCGTAAAACATCATGAGCAGTATTCCTATTTTCAGAATAATGTTCTTTCAATGAGCGTGTTTCACGAATAAACAATTCACGCCATACAAAAAGAAATTAATAGTTTAAGAAAAAACAAAAGTATTGAACGCGGGGCACGATCCCGCGTCCCTGCGGACCGAAGCCAAGAACGCTACCAACAGGACCATCTTATCGCTTGTGTTAAAAATGCACTTTCTGGCACTTACGATTCGCGGCCGGACAGATGATTTACTTCTTTTTGGGGATAATACTGTATTGCTTGATGAATGTATGAGAATGAATACAATAATACGAATATAAATATATTTCCGCTTACTTTTATGAATTACAATTTATTTGGCATAGGGACGGGTGTGAGTAAAGCGCAAACAATTTTTTAGAAGATAAATAACTTGTAATTTATATTTATTATTACATTTAAATTAACCTACACACTAATGAAAGAAGCGGTCGGAGTGCGCGATAAATTTTTCGACACTAAAAGATAACTAATTAAAATAACTAATCAAATAAGAATTAATAGTAATAATAATTGAAAAAAGCACTGAGCGCGGGAAACGATCCCGCGCCCCTGCGAACCGAAGCCAGGAAAGATACCAACGGGACCATCTCATCGCTTGCAGAATATGTGCACTTTCTGGTGCTGACGATTCGCGCCCGGATGGATGAATGGCTTGTTTTTGGGGATAATGCTTTATCGCTTGATGAAAGTATATGTGAATAAACATAATAATACGAATATCAATATATTTCCGCTTACTTTTATGAATTACAATTTATTTGGCATAAGGACGGGTGTGAGCAAAGCGCAAACAATTTTGTAAAAGCTAAATAAATTGTAATTTAGATTTATTATTACATTTAAATTAACGTACAAACTAATAAAATAAGCGGTCGAAGTGCGCGATACATTTTTCGACACTAAAAGATAACTGATTAAAATAAAAATGATAACTAATTAAAATAACTAATAAAATAAGAATTAATACTAATAATAATTTTTTAAAAAGCACTGAGCGCGGGGAACGTACCGCGCCCCTGCAAACCGAAGCCAGGAAAGCTACCAACGGAACCATCTCATCACGTGTAGAATATGTGCACTTTCTGGTACTGACAATTCGCGGCCGGATGGATGATTGGCTTGTTTTTGGGGATAATGCTTTATCGCTTGATAAATACGTTGTAATTTAGATTTAATATTATATTTAAATTAACGTATAAACTAAAAAAATAAGCGATCAGAGTGTGCGATACATTTTTTGGTATACATTAATAACGCAGAGAATCAAGAGCTAAATAAGCATTGTAATCATCTAAAAGCGTCGCGCGTGCCATCGGGTGACGTCACGCGCGAGTCGTGCTCAGATTGCTTTTTCCCTCGAAGCCTTCGTATTGGCTTGGCCGCACATGAACGTGCTCAGCGTCCATGTATTGGTGTAGCTGCCGAAGGCGCGGTCGGGAAACTTCGACGGCGCTCAGCTCTTTCCGAAGATGTCCGAGCGTCGCTCGCTCACGGACACGCGCTACTATGATTGTGACGTGATTTCAATGCTTATTTAGCCCTTGATTCTCTGCGTTATTAATGTATAAAAAAATGTATCGCACACTCTCATGGCTTATTTTTTTCAGTTTATACGTTAATTTAAATATAATAATAAATCAACTTATTACAAATTATAAATTACAACTTATGTATCTTCTAAAATATTGTTTACGCTTTACTCACACCCGTCCTTATGCCAAATAAATTATAATTCATAAAAGTAAGCGGAAATATATTTATATTCGTATTATTATATTAATTCACATAGCTCTCATATGAACACTGTTGTATGAAACTCTCATATGAAAAAATCCAACAAACTTCAAAACCTAAGATTTCAACGAACCAACAACATACATCTTCACATTTTCAATCATGACGAATTTTTAAGAACAATATCATCACATCTGAACCAAAACAATACACATCACCTAAATTATCAAAACATAAATCAAACAACACAAAATCACAACATCTTATACTCAACCCATACTAATAGACAACAGGATACAAATAATAATCATTTCACTGATCCTCTGAATAATATAAATTCGACAATCACATACAATAAAACGAAAGAATGGCTTATAAATCTCTCCAACATTGATATTCCGTTACACATTTCCACATTCTTGTCTCTAGGTGAAAAGTTTTGTTTTCCTTACCTGAAACTCTCAAACATAAAAACTCATATCCACAAATCAATCTCCAAACTTGAGTCCAAATTAGATTTTTTATTCGACAAACCTAGACAAATCGAAATTAGAACCAGATTCACTAAAATCTTAAACAAAATAAATATTCCAACATCATTTTCCAACACTAATCAAATTATAAAACACACGTCCTCATTCTTAAAAAACAACCCTCAACTTTTAGTTACCCGAGCTGACAAAGGAAATTCAACAGTCATTCTTAACAAATCAGATTGCATTACAAAAACTCATAATTTACTCGCAGATTCCTTAACTTACAAATTAACAAATAGAAATCCCATCAACACTCTACAAAAAGGCATTGACCATATTCTCTCCAGATGGAAAACCCTAAAAATCATTGATGAAACAAGATACGAATATTTAAAAGCTGAAAATTGCAACCTATTTCGTCTCTATTGGCTGCCAAAAATTCATAAAAATAATTATCCACTTCGTCCAATAGTATCATCAATAAATAGTCCAACGCATAAACTAGCTGAATTTATACAATCTA
The DNA here is from genome assembly GCA_964007375.1 of Ophion obscuratus. NCBI lineage: Eukaryota > Metazoa > Arthropoda > Insecta > Hymenoptera > Ichneumonidae > Ophion > Ophion obscuratus. The sequence continues at coordinate 43,789,796 of OZ023313.1, forward strand.
AACTTTCTAAATTAATCAATACGACTAATTCACACGTCAAAGATAGTTTCCACCTAAAACATTCACTTTCTAACATCTCAATTCCACTCAACTACAAATTCGTCTCGTTCGATGTTGTTCCTCTCTATACCAACATCCCATTACAACTTGTTATTCAAAGTCTTCAAAAAAGATCAAATCTATTTCCAAAAACATTTCCATTAAACGAAATAATTAAAGCCATAGAATACATCATGTTCTCAACTTTCTTTACATTTCAAAATAAAATTTACCAACAAATCTCAGGGTTACCAATGGGCTCACCTCTGGCTCCAATACTATCTAACATCGTCATGATTGATCTTGAAACAAATCGTCTGGAAAAATTTAAATTTTCGTTACCACTATATAAAAGATATGTTGATGATATTATTATTGCTCTACCAACAGACAAAATTAAATCCACCAAAAAGATTTTTAACTCATATAACTCAAAATTACAATTTACATCAGAAAATGAAGTAGATAAAAAATCCCGTTTCTTGATATACTTTTAATCCATAAACAAAATTCAATTATCACAAATTGGTATAGGAAACCAACCTGGTCAGGCAGATTCATAAATTTATTTTCACACCACCCACTTTCCCAAAAAAAGCCATAATTTACATGCTAGTTGATAGAGCAATAAAACTACTCATCCTTCATTTCACAAAGAAAACCTCAAACTTATTAGTAACTAGATGACACAAAATTGTTATCCGATCTATTTCACAGAAAAAATAATAAAACATCGGCTTTCCACAATCAACAATCAAAAAAAATATAACAACAATTTTGATTCTTCCAGACTAATAAATGTTCCTTAGACAAAAAAAAACATCCATCATCAAATAATTCGTCTTTACCAACAATACAACATAACATTAGTCACAAACAATAAACGCAACATTTCATCGATTACTGGCTCCACCAAAGACAAAATAAATAACAACCAAAAATCCAACACAATTTACAAAATCGATTGTAAGGATTGCAATGCCACATACATCGAGCAAACCAAAAGATACCTTGAAACCAAAATAAAAGAACATAAAAATAGCCTAAAACATACTACCACAATACACACAGCCTTAGCACAACATGCAATAGAACAAAAACATGCCTTTCAATTCGACAATGTACAAATTTTGAACAATGAAAATTGGCTCAAAAACGACTAATCCTAGAAAGAATCCAAAGTAATGCACACTCCAACGTCATAAATTTTAGGACTGACATACAAAAACTCGATCTATAACTCTATTATATAACTATTAAAATATTTTACAATACTTTACTTGACATAACAATTTTAAAATTATTGACACTATAAATTAATTTTAACTACTCTTAATATGACGCACCAATTTTATTTCGCTTGACACGTCACTGCCTAAAGGATCTTTCTCCCCCGATTCGCAAAATGAAGACTCTAATAAGCTTCACGAAATTAAGACAGCACTCAGTTTCTCTCGAACTCTCCGTGATCACACAACTCAATATGTAATTGAGTAATGTAAATTTCGAGTTTTTGTTTATTTTGGAAGAAAATTTTAAAAATCTTAAACTCAATAGGTAATCATCACAGTCATTTGATACTTTATTAAAATTTCTTTTAAATCAATCAGTACATTAAATTTTCACAAATTTCAAATTTGAAATCACAAATCACGTACATTAAAGATGGTCCCGTTGGTAGCGTTCCTAGCTTAGGGGCGCGGGATCGTTCTCCGCGCTCAGTGCTTTTCTGTTTTTTTTTTAATTATTATTTTCTTTTTGTATAGGGCGAATTGTTTATCCGTGAAACACGCTCATTGAAAGAACATTATTCTGAAAATAGAAAAACTGCTCATGATGTTTTACGGTTAAATTTTTTTTGTTCTGTCAATGGTGAGTGTTCACAAATAAACAATTCACGCAATTACAATAAAAATTACCTGTAAATGTAAAAACATACAAAAATGCCACTTTCTGGCACGTACGATTCACGGCCGGATAGATGATTGACTTGTTTTTGGCAATAATGCTTTATCGGTTGATGAAAGTTTGAGAATGAATATAATAAAACGAATATATATATATTTCCGCTTACTTTTATGAATTACAATTTATTTGGCATAGGGACGGGGGTCAGCAAAGCGTAAACAATTTTTTAGAAGATAAATAAGTTGTAATTTAGTTTTATTATTACATTTAAATTAACGTACAATCTAATAAAATAAGCGATCGGAGTGCGCGATACATTTTTCGACACTATAACATAACTAATTAAAATAATAATGATAACTAATCAAATAAGAATTAATAGTAATGATAAATTTAAAAAAAAGTACCGAGCGCGGGGAACGATCTCGCGCCCCTACAGATCGAAGTCAGGAATGGTACCAAAGGGACCATCTCATCGCTTGTAGAATATGCGCACTTTCTGGTACGGACGATTCGCGGCCGGATGGATGAATGGCTTATTTTTGGGGATAATGCTTTATCACTTGATGAAAGTATATGAGAATGAATATAATAATACGAAAATAAATATATTTCCGCTCAATTTTATGAATTACCATTTATTTGGCATAGGGACGGGTGTGAGTAAAGCGCAAACAATTTTTTAGAAGATAAATAAGTTAAAATTTAGATTTATTATTACATTAAAATTATCGTACAAACTAATAAAATAAGCGGTCGGAGTGCTGAATAAATTTTTCGACACTAAAAGATAACTAATTAAAATAATAATGATAACAAACAAAAATAATCAAATAAGAATTAATAGTAATAATAATTTCAAACGAAGCACTGAGCGCGGGGAACGGCCCGCGCCCCTGCGGACCGAAGCCAGGAACGCTACCAACGAGACCATCTCATCGCTTGTAGAATATGTGCACTTTCTGATACTGACGATTCGCGGCCGGATGGATGATGGGCTTGTTTTTGGGGATAATGCTTTATCGCTTGATGAAGTATGAGAATTAATGAGTCAAAGATGTGTGCGGCCGTGTTGATGACAAGTTGCTAGTTGAAGATTCGGCTTCAGTCCGGCCAATAGAGGTTTTCCAAGGTCAGCAATGGAAATAAATTATGCTTTCTTACGTTTCGACCCTTTGATTCGGGTCCTCTACAGAAATTATATTTTTCTCTATAAATTTTGATACACAAATTTTACAAATCAAGTTTGAAGGAATTAAATACACGGGTGGGGATGAAAACTTTGAATCATGAATCGATCGAATGACAAGAATATCGAAATGAAAAATTAACGAACGTTAGAATAAAGATGAGCCATTTGTTTGAACATCTTTAAACTCGAAAATAAAAATCACAAACACGGAAATTTCGAAATAAATGTGTATCGAAAAAAAATACTCAAGTGCGTACAATTGCGAAGGTTGAAATTTCGAATCAACTCATATATCGAACACACTCTGGTCGAGTCCTCATAAGTAAGATTAGCGAATACTACGAGCGTTCACAATTTCGAATTTAATATAGCGACGGGCGAGCTCAACGAACAATCTAAGCAGCGAGAGGCAAGAAAGTAGAACGGTGAAAATAGCGAACGCTTCGGAAACCACATTGTTACTAGGCGAAGCCAAAAGAGGGCGCTACCGATCGCTAGTTGAGCGCGCTTGACGAGGCCAGTGCAGCCGGATCATGCGCAAAAGTTATCTCCACTCTAGTCTCATACGCACCCATCACACAATCATAGTTGCGCGTGTTATTTATCTTATATAAAATTGTTTACGCGTTACTCACACTCGTCCTTATGCCAAATAAATTAGAATTCATAACAGTAAGCGGAAATATATTTATATTCGTATTATTATATTCTTATACTTTCATCAAGCGATAAAGCATTATCCACAAAAACAAGCCAATTATCCATCCAGCCGCGAGTCGTAAGAACCAGAAAATGCACATATTCTACAAGCGATGAGGTGCTTCCGTTGGTAGCGTTCCTGGCTTCGGTCCGCAAGGGCGCGGTATAGTTACCCGCGCTCAGTGTTTTTTTAATAATCATTATTACTATTAATTCTTATTTGATTGGTTATTTTTATTAGTTATCATTATTATTTTAATTAGTTATCTTTTAGTGTCGAAAAATTTATCGCGCACTCTGACCGCTTATTTTATTAGTTTGTACGTTAATTTAAATATAATAATAAATCTAAATTACAACTTATTTATCTTCTAAAAAATTGTTTGCCCTTTACTCACACCCGTCCCTATGCCAAATAAATTGTAATTCATAAAAGTAAGCGGAAATATATTTATATTCGTAGTATTATATTCATTCTCATATACTTTCATTAAGCGATAAACCATTATGCCAAAAAAAGAAGCCAATCATCCATCCGGCCGCGAATAGTACCTTACGAGAATGAATATAATAATACGAATATAAATATATTTCCGCTCACTTTTATGAATTACAATTTATTTGGCATAGGGACGGGCGTGAGTAAGTCGTAAACAATTTTTTAGAAGATAAATAAGTTGTAACTTAGATTTATTATTATATTTAAATTAAAGTATAAACAAAAAAATAAGCGATCAGAGTGCGTCATATATTTTTTTGTATACATTAAAACGCAGAGAATCAAGAGCTAAATAAGCATTGAAATCATCTAAAAGCCGCGCGTGTGCCGTCGGTCGACGTCACGCGCGAGTGCTCCTCCGATTGCTTTTTCCCTCGAAGCCTTCGTTTCGGCTTTGCCACACATGAACGTGCCCAGCGTCCATGTATCGGTGCAGTTGCCGAAGGCGCGGTCGGGGAACTTCGGCGCGCTCGGCTCTTTCCGAAGATGTCTGAGCGTCGCTCGCTCACGGACATGCGCTGCTATGATTTGGTGATAGGCGCGTAAGAGACTAGAGAGAGGAACTTTTGTGCACGATCCGGCTGCACTGGACGAGGCTCGTCTCGTAGGCCAGGCAAGATAGACCTAGAAGATGCCCGAATCTGGAAAATCTTTCAATCTGTCCAATTTTCACTTAAAATTCAGCAAAAAATGTTTAGAATTGACTCTTAATTACCGAGTGTGTGAAAGGTGTGGATCATGTTTTTTTTTGACAATTTGACATATATAAATAGATTTTGTTTCTTTTCCCTTAAATATTTTACAAAATATACTACGCACAAAAATTTTCGGATGTTGAAAAAGTCCGTCAATTATAGGGTAATTTTCAAATAGCTGTAACTTGGTGAAAAATGGCCGTACAATAAGGAAAACAAAACAAATTGAAGCTACAAGTCTCTAGTTTTGGGATCTTGAGCTCAAACATTTTTCTCATCAACCAATTTTGAGTGGCCATTAAAAAATCAGTCAAAACATTTTTCAAAATTTTCGCTTATATTTCACAGTGTGTACGGACTTCAATAATTTTTTTGAAATGATTTCTTTATAAAGGTTGACTAGCCGGTTTCTTCCCTTCTAATTTGAGCTCTGTGTGATTTTTTTCTCGATGAATTATCGATGATCAAACGAAAATTGCACTTTTTACTTTGATAACCGATTACTCGGAGACTAATGGTCGCAAAGGAAATAAAAAAGGTTTTTAGAAACTTTGAAGACTTCTCGACAAGGCGGTTTTATCATTTTTAACCTATTAATGCTCAGAGGACGCAATTTCGACTTCTGAGTTTGAATTGTCGCCTTGTGATGAATTCAATGAGAAAAAAATCGGAAACCACCGTTTCCGATGTTTCTGAGTGTGCTCTTCCGAATGGTGATGGTTAAAACTATGCCAGAAAAAATTAATCCACACGAAAATCGAAAATGCGCAAAAAAACGTCATTTTTCGATGACATATTTTTGTATTAAACGATTTTTTGTTCTCTTTTCATTCTTTTGAATGCCTAAAACCAATGAAAATCGTGATCTTGATGTTTGAACTATAAATATATGGGGTTAGTTTCATGTAAACAATTTTCAGTGAATCAAAATGGCCGCCAGAATGAAATTTTTTTTTCTGAAACGTGACGAATTTTTTCGCGAAAACTATAGACTTGAGAAACAATTTTCAAGAAACAAAAAAAATAAAAACAATTTTTCCTACGTTTTTGAAATATTTTAAAAAAATTGTTATGAAACATAAACTAAAAAATGTAAATTATGGATGTTTGTGCGGACAGGTTTATCATTAGTATTGCAAAGTTTCAAATGCACTAGGCTGCAAAATGCATAAATACGGCCATTCTAAACATTTGAAAAACGGAATTTCAAAATGGTAGACAAACTTTGAAATAACTCATAAGCGTTCAGAAAAATTAACACATACAATTCGTATAAGAAAAACAAGGAATCACCGTTATGTTATTAAATAAATAATTGTCGAAACAATTTGGTAATAACTTTTGAGTGATACTAATGTTGATTATTTTTGTTTATGCATGCCAATTGTTGCTGCACTCTCAAAGATTTTTATTACATCACGAAGTACAATCAATTTCATCTAAAAAAATTTTTATCCGAAAAGTCTCCTGCATACATCCTTAAGCATTTCTAAACAAGTTAAATCCGATGGAAAAATGACCTGGTAAAAATATTTTATAAGTTATTAAAGGTATTCATTGATTGACAAGACCTTTTTTACTCGATGAACTTTTCATTTTATACATAACTTGTCGAAAGATCAAACAAATAAAATGTTTAATTTTTCGAGGCCGGATTTACATGCATTATTCGGTGGTATGACTAATATACATCTTGACATCGACGATTGAAAAAAATGAAACTACAAACAGTGTTTGAGTGTTGTCAGTTCAAAAGGATATTAAAAAGTGAATCTTTTGAAGTCTTATAAGGTAAGTGATACTCTCAATTCTAAACCCATTTCCCTTGTTGATTTAATGACAGAAGTTTTTAAAGCCAATTATTGTAACATGACATGACAGAAGTTTTTAAGGCCAAATTATTGTAAGACAAAATGCTACTCGCACTCATCCCATATAGGGTCGCCTGTCGTAACAAAAATGCCAGCATTCAGCCATTAAACGGTTTGCTGATAATCAGCCAATAATTCGTCGACCAGCAATGGGGTACTGTAGGCGGATGAACGGCTTGTCAGATCTATGCCAGCCATTCGTGGGCCAATACTATCGCACCGATAATATGGCGATCAGCATTGGGGTATCGTAGGCGGATGAACGGCTTGCCGGATCTGTGCCAGCCATTGGTGGGCCAATACCATTGCACCGATAATATGGCGATCAGCATTGGGGTATCGTAGGCGGATGAACGGCTTTCCAGATCTATTCCAGCCATTGATGGTTTGTTTGTGGGCGTTTTGCAAATGCAGGTCGTTAAACTGTAGCACGTAAAAACAAAGGATAAGGTTTCGAAAAGCATATCCCACTGATGAAGCTGAAATTTTGCACCGACCTTCTTTTCAATATTTTAAGAGAACCTTTAAAAGGATATTGGCGACTAGCAATAGTTTTCGATATATCGTATATTGAAAGTTATTTATTGTACTGCGCTTTTACAATATTAAATAAACCCAAACAAACCCATTCCCCATGGCAAGTGATATGCACATACGGGCGAGTACTGTTTGCCAGGAAGCAGCGCGGCCGGAGGAGTGGGAGGTATCTAACGGATATATAGATATACTCGCATGGCGTGAAATAATAAACTTTACAATGCGATACATCAAAAACTATTGCTAGTCGTCAAAAATCCGTTAACGGTTTCTCTTAGAATAATGAGAGGAAGTTCGGTGCAAAATTTCAGCTCGATCAGAGGAGTATGCTTTTCGGAACTTCACCCAAAACGAGCGAGTTATTTTTACAGGCTAAATGGATCAAAAAAATTGTCGGTAAACTTTAATGTCACGAATAAAATTATCGGTATAAAAGTAAGGAACCAACAAACAATGGATTTTGTAAGTGTTAGGATGGCTAAGTGGGTAGGGCGCTCGACACTAGAAGGAAAGGCGCAGGTTCGATCCCGATGAAAGGTAAAAACTTGAACAATGCAGAAAGCGTTTTTTATGCAATCATTCTGTGTACATGGACATAAGTAAAGCATAAGAAAACAAAAAGGATACTACTAGAATTTTTATACTCATAATTGGTCAATGTTTAGTTTTTCATTTCCGGCAGGAGATCCGGCAGCCGTGGCTGAGCCAATATGGGCGTATGATAGTTGGCCAAGTCTTAGCAGCCATTCATGGTTTACCATTACCAACCATGCATGTTGCGGATCTGGCCCGTTTGCATAGCCATTACCGCGCCATCGTTTGTTCTCTGGCAACCAGTCGTGGGTCATTACTGTGCCGATTGTAAAACCCTATTTCCGTATGCAGCATTTCGAATATTTTCTAAACGAAGCCAGCTACCTCCATGTTCTTTTACAAATTTTGACCAGTTTCTCCAAGGACAAATGAATACAAAATTCATGTATTTTTAAAAAGTTTTTGTATACATTTTCTAAAAAGTAATATTTATCATTACAAAATGTTTGGATTTTTTAGTATTTTTTTCAATTTTTAAATGCAATACAATAAGGAAAAAGGTAGCCAGAAAAGGTATACACACTCAAAAATTTAGGTTCTGAAATTTTTCAACAAATTGAATGGTTTCATTTTTGCCTGGCCTAGAGGAGGGAACGTGGACGACGATTTCGGAAAGAGAAAATATAAATAAATGCATCAAATAGTAATAAATAATTCAAATAATTTATTATAAGAACGTGCAGTTCTAACGACAAAAAAACAGAATACCGCACACAAATCCGGAGCGCCCCGTTTCTGATAGACTACCTTGTCCACTGGACTACCACGTTTCTTTTGAAATTTTTATTTTTTCAAATTTATTTTTTACATATTTCAATTGCTCCATCTGTGTGAGTGAGAGTTAGCATCTTCTCTCTCGCCTGTCGCGTCCACCACAACGATTGTTCTTTCGTGCTCAGTTTCAGCGAGTGAGATATAAATAGATGAGCTTATGTATATACTATGAGTGAGACAAAGATATCGATGGCACTTCTTTCACTCGCAGTGACGTTCTTTTGTGTTCCCATGTAAGTTACTACGGTGGTGATTGAGTGCGAGTGAGAGCAAGCATTTCCTCTGTCGTTGCTTGCATTCGCCATAACGTTCGAGTCTTCAGAACAACTATTTGCATATATAAACAAATTATTTATGAACATATCATATAAACAAACTCTTTCAAAACATTTCTCCAAGTCCGGATTAAACTGATAACTAATCAAAAATTTATCGAGCATAATCCATGAATTGTTATCATTCCAAAGTCGAGGAATTTTTTTGATTATTGGAAAATACAAAATCGAACGTATTAAAAAAATGTTTATACATCGTGTAACATCCGTATCTTATGAGTTTCAGATATACGTAAAAAACTTGTTCACTGTAAAATTTTCTACAGCTTATCCAAACAGCTTCTTCAGAAGTTTTTGATACAAAATTCATTATTGCGGGAGGAAGTTGGATCACATCCGATGAAAAAGCATCCCAATATGTTGGCAGGCGAGGCGCAATAGACCTAAATGATGATCCCCGAATCTCAAAATTTGTTATACAACACTGATTTCCACTTAAAATTTCGCAGAAAATATAGGAAATGCCATTTTTAAGGGGCAAGGCCACTGTAGCCGGGGAAAAAAGTATATTTTGGGAATTTTTTTTTGCGGGACTAGCACAAATCAAAATTCTGAAAAAGGTCCTTTATTGTACATATCATCGACGGTATACACTATTTTTTTCAAAGCAATATAAAACAAAATGGCGGCTGTACAGCGATTTTCTCGAAACAACATTTTTCAAGTCGGTTTCATCTTGATCGATTGAAACAAAAGAACTGATTCAAAACCTGTTCTACAATTATTTATGTTTACACAATTTGTCCATAATTTTTTTTAAATACACTGATACAAAAAATTAAGGGAGCCACAAAAGTTGACCATTTTTTTCGTGTTTTACGAAACTTGAAGTTTCTAGTTTTCAGTTCTCACAATGATTTTTTTTTTTTTTTGAGAATCACTGATTGCGCGGTCCGAAGAATTATCACGACAAAAACAAATTGGAAATTAATACGTTTTTCAAAGTTCTGCACGGGTTTCGGATTTTTTTTCGGACTTAACGAACATCATTGAGCCCATTCAATTCACTTCAATTTGTTTTTTTTTTGTTATCTCCGTACGACCATTTTTCGCCGAGATATCGGCCTTTGAATGGAAAAACGTCCTTTTCCCTTCAGTCATCGATATCTCAGCAACTAATAGTCGTACGGGCATTCGACCGGCAGTTGGGGAAACGTGAATACATACTCTACAAGCTCTGATTATTATTGTAATGAATCTGTTTTTTTGCCGTCATTTTTGAAAGAAGTATAAAAAGACGATGTTTTCTTGGTTTCTATACAATCCACTGCTATTTTACAAATATTGCGCTAAACACTAATGTTCAAGGACGGTCATTCAGCTCAATATGTCCCCAAGGGCCATGCAAAATTCCAAATTGATTCGTTGATCGACCTTTCTTGCCCGATTGAACAAAGTTTGAAAAAAAATTAAAGGAGCAAGTTTCCTCCTTCTTAGACATAATTTCATGATTATTAAGAGGAAAAAAAAATTTTCATTACTTCGCGTACAATTGGGTGTTGAGAACGCATTAAATGTTGGAAAAAACCCTGAAAATCATAATTACTGAAACTTTTCTAACAAAATTTTTTTTTATAAAAAACAAGTTAAAATTTTGTTTGACATTTACATAATATAACTTTTACATAATATAACATTTACATAATAAAACTTTGAAAATTTTTAGTCAATATGATTTTTAGGGTTTTATTACGTAAATGTTATATTATGTAAATAACACACAAAAAAAAGTTCAACATTATTTTTCTATTAAAAAAATCGAAAATTTTTAGTCAATATGATTTTCAGGGTTTTTTTTCAACATTTAATGTGTACTCAATACCCAATTGTACGAAAAGTAATGAAAAGTTTTTTTTTCCTCTAAATAATCATTAAATGATGTCTGAGAAGGAGGAAACTTGCTCCTTTAATTTTTTTTTTCTTCAAGTTTTGGTCAATCGAGCAAGACAGACCGATGAACGGATCAATTTGGAATTTTGCATGGCTCTTGCGGACATATTGAGGTGAATGACCATCCATAAACATTTGTGTTTATCGCAATATTTGCAAAGTAGCGGTGGATTAAATAAAAACCAAGAAAACATCGTTGTTTGTACTTTTTTTAAACGGAAGGCAAAAAAAATCACTATAATAATAATCAGAGCTTGTAGAGTGTGTATTCACGTTTCCACAACTGCCGGTCGAATGCCCGCACAACCTGAGTTCCAAAAACAAATTGGAATTCTTGAGTTTCAAAAGAAAATTAAAGTGAATTGAATGCGCTCAATGACCTCGATATTGGTTAAATCCGAAAGAAATCTCCGAAACCCGTGCAGAACTTTGAAAAACGGAAAAACTTGCAAAAATGTTTTTCTCGTGATATTTCTTCCGACTTCGCAATCAGTGATTCTCAACAAAAAAAACATCATCAGAACTGAAAAATAGAAACTTCAAGCTTCAAAATCCTCCTTTTGTTCGACCATTTTTTATGAAGTTACAGCCTTTCGAAAAACACGAAAAAATGGTCAACTTTTCTTGCTCCCTTAATTTTTTGTGTTAGTGCATTATGTTGATAATTGTAGCTAATAGTATGCCAAACGTTGTAATCTTTTTCAAAATTGTTTTTGTCTCTCTTCCTCTACCGTTTCTCTCGCCTCGCGCTGTCTCCTTCCCTCTACCCGTCCCTCTTGCCGCGCTCACTCTCTCGCACTCTCTCTCTCTCTCTCTCTCTCTCTCTCTCTCTCTCTCTCTCTCTCTCTCTCTCTCTCTCTCTCTCTCTCTCTCTCTCTCTCTCTTCCACTACCATTTCTCACGCCTCGCGCTGTCTCTCTCTCACTACGATTTCTCTCGCCTCACGCTCACTCTCCCTCCCACTACTTTTTCTCACGTCTCGCGCGGTCTTTCTTTTTCTAACGCTTTTCGTGCTTCATCACACGGTCTCTTTTAGTCCAGTCAAAAGTAGCCAAGTTCGACAATTTTTGCGACCGCTTAGTGCGGTTAGTGCGGTTAGCGAATTTCTAGGAATTTCAACTATTAACAGTGAAGAAAAGGGTTAAAAATCGAAAAATATGCATTATTGCGAGAACGAAAAAGACATCGCAAAAAAATTTTGAACAAAAGTTGTAGAATAGAAGATTTTACCTCGTAGGTGTATACTGTGTGTTTTCTTTATCTCTAATAGCTTAGCCATAAAATTGAAAAACAAATTCACACAATCCTATCAACGCGCGAGGCACACGGACGTGACGAAATCGAGAGATACGAGCATCGCTGGTACCTCTTCTCTCTCTCGCTCTCGCACGGCCGCTACCGCGCTTCGTTCGGGGGTCCCCAACCTTTGATCGGGCATTTTCGGCAGCCTAGAGGAACGTTAGCGGCTGCCCCTCTCGCCGGCGCGGCGCGCCAACCTGCAGCTCGGCTCGAGAGTCCTCGGGGCCAATCGGGTGTCTTCGAGGGGGTTAGGTAGGGCATGGAAAATGACAAATCCGTTACTTGCTAATATTTCGTACACTGAAATAAAAAGAGCGGAAATAGAGCATTTCGTTGACACGACGTACAGAAAATTTCCTTTTTTAAAGGTCAAATTCTATTAGTCGAAACGCCCATATGGAAAGGATGGTTATGAGAAATTTTGTTTAATAATGATTTTAACATAATTTGTTTTCTTTGTGTATAAAATTCGTAATACAGTAAAGACATAAGATTGAATGATAGAAACTCTAAATTCTAATGTTAATAAAATAATTTGTGTTAAAATAATAACATATCATAAAATTATTATTGATGAAATAGCTGATTCTTTTATTAAAGTTAAAAGTGAATATCCTGCAAATATATTTGCTGATCATCGAAATTATCAAGTTAAAGGACAAATAATATTTCTAGTTGTTTCAATTAAAACTATAAAAGGTATTAAAAGAAAGGGGGTCTTTTCGGGGATTACACGCGTAAATGCAAAGTTTGTATTGTTTAATCAAAGAAAAATTATTAAACCAAATCAAAATGGGAGGGAAATATCAATTGAATAAATTAAATGTCTTGAACTTGGAAACATATATGGGACTTGTGAAAAATATGTAGAATGATTTATGAAAATTAATATAAATAAAATAGTGAAAGAAATCACATTAAAACAAATAAATTAATTCACCAGAATAATTTTTAATTGTTTGAATACAGTTATTCAAATAAAATTTAAAAAATTAATTAATCGACAATCAACTATTCGAAATAATATTGAAATAATAACAAAATTTGAATAGAAGAATTTCAATTTAAATCAACTATTGAATTGGCATTAGAATAAAAAATAGATAATTAAATTTCTTATCATTTCAACATACATTTTTTTCGAATTTTTATTATTATACGAATTAATATTTTTTCAATCTAAATCAAATTGTATTTGAAGTTAATCAATTGCATAGTGATAATTGTGGAATATAAAAAATATTAATTTTATTAATTTAAAAATGACATTTTAATGTTATATTTTAACTCATTTCTTTCATTAGAGGTAACTTTAATTACTATATATTCATTTAAGAGATCAAAACTTCAAATTCAGTCATCCAATGAAAATGGATAAGAAATAACTCATTGTATAAAATTTTCATGATTACTTCTTTCAATTGCAATAGGTATAAATCTATGAGTTATAGCACACATTTTTGAACATTGTCCATAATCTAATTGAGATAGATTTATGTTAATTAAAGTTTGTTTACTTCGGCCAGGGATGGAATCAATTTTCACACCTAATGATGGAGCAGTTCAGGAATGAATTACATCTGAAGAGTTAATTAATATACGAATTTGATTTTTATATGGAATAATTATATTATTATCAACATCTAATAAACGGAAATTATTTACGTTCATATCATTATTATTGATTATAAATAAATAACATTTAATTTGATTGAAATCTGAATATTCATGAGTTCAGTAACATTGATATCGAATAGATTTAATTGTTAGAGTTGATATATAAATGTCATCTGTTAAATATGAAATGTTTAATGAAGGAATTGCTAGATAAATAAAAATTAATATCCGAATTAATGTTCAAACAATTTCACTATTTTGATTTTGTTGAATAAACTTATTATTCAAATTATTAATTAATGGGAAAAAATAATATAAATAATTATTATCGTAATTAGCAATAACTTTATTAATGAATGATCATAAATTTGCTTGAAGTTTTCTGTAAATGGTGAATTAGCATCTTGTATAATTTTTAATATTAAAATTAATGATCCTATAAACGAAAAAATATTTTAAGTTATACATGCATCAGGATAATCAGAATATCGTCGAGGTATTCCATTTAGACTCTGAAATCGTTGGGGGAAAAAGTTAAATTAACTCGAAAAATATTCTATACAATTGAATTTTTAATGATTTTTTTATGTAATCTTAGGCCATTTATTAATGGATATCGATAAATAAAACCTCCTATAATAGCAAATACAGCTCCCAGCGATAACATATAATAAAAATGAGCTACTACATAATCAATATCATGTAAATTAATATCGCTTGATGAATTACCTAGAATTACTCCAGTTAATCCTCCAATTACAAATGAAAATACAAATCCTAATCTGCAAAGGTTTGACGGATGAAATTTTATTTTTGATCCATAGATGTCAGCTGATCAACTAAAAACTTTCATTCCTGTAGGGATTGCAATCAGTATAGTTGCTAAAGTGTAATAAGCTCGAGTATCTATGTCAATTATATATATATGATGGGATCATACAATGAATCCTAAAAATCCAATAGTTAATATTGCATGAATTATACGAATAGAACAAAAAGGTTCTTTTTTTTCATTTTGGTTCAAAATTATATGGGAAAGTATATGGTATTACCAAATCCAAATATGGGAAATAATATGGTATTACCAAATCCTGGTAAAATTAAAATATAAACTTCAGGATGTCCAAAACATCAAAATAAATGTTGGTATAGAATTGGATCTCCTCCACCTGATGGATTAAAAATTGTATCGAAATGTCGGTCTGTTAAAAGTAAAGTCTTAACCCCTGCCAATACAGAAACAGCTCGTAATAATAAAATCGTTGTAATTAATATTAATCATTTAAAAAAACCCGATGCGTTGGTTCGGCGTTTAGCGTTGCGTGCCAGTGGATCGGGGGGTCGCGGGTTGGAATCTCAGTCGCGTACTTTCGTCAGGAAATGTTATTCTTCGACATTTTCTCGGCAAAAGGCGATTATTTTCGTAACTGGGAGCGAACTTGGGACCGACTGTATCGATATAGGTTTTCGGCAGTTTCCCTATGCCCATGACTGACGAAAACATGAGATATGCATGGTGAATACGATACGGACGAGGAAGTAGGCTGCGGCCGCAAAGGAAAGGGGAGGGGATGCTGAAGAGAAAGAACAAGGGTAGAGTGGTGGACATATAAGTAGTGGAGCCTTGTAAAAAGCCAAAAAGGCTGTGCAAGTAAAAAAATATTAATCATGAAAATACAATAATTTGTTGAAAAAAATATATCAATCGTGAAAATACCATAATTTGTTAAAAAACATTTAACAAATAACAATATAACATTTTTTTATATTTATGATTGCGGTAATAAAAGTAATTGCTCCTACAATTGAGAACAATCCTGTGAGATTAAGAGAGAAAGTTGCTATATCTAATGATATTCCTTCATGATATAAATTTAATGAGAGGTTTCTTATAATTAATAAATTAATAGGAGGAGGTAAAAGTCAAGATCGCAAATGATTTATGTGTGGAAATGATGTATCTGGAGATGCTAATATTAAAGAAATTATTCGATTGCCAAATCCTCCAATTATTGTAGGTATAACTATTAAAAAATGATAATGAATGCACGACGTGTAATGATGGAATTATATAATTGATAATTATTAAGTATCCAGGATTATCGAATTCTATACGAATTGATAAACTTAATGAAGATCCTATTATACCGCATAATATTCCCAAAATAAAATAAAGAATTCCAATATCATTATGATTATTAGGAAAAAAATCATTCTACAATGAATTTTTAGTTAAAAAAATTATTGCAAATTTAAATATATATTGGTAATGAAAATTTTAAGTTTCTTTGAGTAATAAATTGTAAATTCATTTAAAAGATTGATTCTTTACTATAACATTATTAACGTTTAAAAGTAAATTTTTATTTTTATTTTGAAGATTAATAGTTTTTCAACTTAAAATGTTAAAGAATTCAATTATTTAACATTCATAGATTTAATGAGGAGATAAAACAAGTTATGAATAAACTAATTATATTATTATTGTTAAAACTTTATAAAATAGGTTAATTTTGAAGATAATTTTTCCATAAGCCTACAGAAAGAATAATGCATGTGTAAAATAAAAAGAAGATTGATATAATGATTAAAATTAATAAGATAGTAAATGTAATTTATTGTTAATTAAAATATTAATTGAAGATCAGGAAAATAAAAAACGGTTGGGGTCACGGCTTAATGTTTACTCCTTATCATAAATAAAAAATTAATATTTTGGTATATCAATGTTTTATTGATACATATATTTAAAAATTCATATACAGCGGTATTTCTAGAATTCCTATCGCTCATTTTCTGGTTCAGCCCGTGCCGAAGAGCCGGAGAGCTGTCAGGTGAAAAACATAGTCCCGATGGATTTCGTGCGAAAGGAAATATAGCGGATAGCGGAGTCTTCATAATCCGACAGCTTAGCTATATATACTAGGCTGCCGAAGATACCCGTTCGACTTTCGGAGGCCGTCGGCCCAAGCTCGTGCAGTGCGCCGGCGTGAGAGTAAGGGGCGGTTAGGTACAAGTGGTCTTCAATCTTCTCGATGTCGTCACGCGCGCGTTTATAGTATTAGTGTGAATTTTTTTTTTTTTTTTCAATTTACGGCTAAACTATTGGAGATAGAGAAAAGAATCGTATACACCTACAGGGTAAAATCTTCCATTCTACAACTTTTGTTCGAAACTTTTTTGCGATTTCATCTTCGTTTACGAAATAATGCATATTTTTCGGTTTTTAACCCTTTTCTTTAGTGTTAATAGTTAAAATTCTTAGAAATTCGGATTGCCCGGGTCGATTAACATAGGAATACATGTTTCACTAAGCGGTCGCAAAAATTTTCGACTTTGGCCGCTTTTGACTGGACTATTTTCCTCTACTATTTTTGCGACCACACGCCGATAAATGTATGTATTTCTCGAAGAAAATATTTTTTACAGATAAATAATATTTCAATGAAACCAGTATTGCTTGCTTAAAACAAGCGTTTCGTTTTTCGCTTCTCTTCGACTCGATTTCAATGATCGGGATTCGTCGCTTCCTTATTTTCCACCACGGGCACATAGACACCACAGCTTATAGGAGGTTCCGTTCGTTTTTATATGTACAATAAGAAGAGCATGTTTTTTGTTTCCGTATCCCGCGTACCACGGGCTCGGCCTTTTCCCACATATAGGCGATTGGCAAATCCTTTATTTTCTCGTCCTGAGCGTCATTCGTAGCTGCGACAGTGACGAGTGAACACGGTTTTGACGAGTTTCTGTGGATTACGTGCTTTGATTATTCGCTTTTTTATCTTATTTCTTCGCTTTTTATAAATTATTATATTTCTTTTATTTTTCATTGATCTTATCATTAATTTACATTAATTAGCTATCACTTTTATTCTTATTCGTAACATCCAGTGTTTGTTTTTTTGGTTTCCATTAATATTAAGTTATTATTATTGTATATATTTTCGTTGGGTTTCGGTCAATTGTACGTGTCGTGTGTCGTGAAATTTCCGTTTCATAATGTTTCCGCGAGTGTGTTCTGTTGTGTTGCATTGCGAATATTTGGAAATGCATGGCGCACGCAGACCGCAGAAGCGCGTCCCTCAAACGGAAAAAATTAAAGACGGGAGAGTCTATCAAAAAAGTGGAGAATCTCGGGACAAGAGGACCACGTAAGTTAAAACAATATTATTTAATATGTCAAAGTAAATAATATTTAAGAATTGAGAATTTATTGAATGCCAGACGACCACCTTCCACGTCGTGGCCATTTTTAAGGCTCTCTCTCTCTCTCTCTCTTTTTATTTTATTTTATGTTATTTTTATTTTCATTCTTATTTTTATTTTTGATTTTTTTTTATTTGCGTTTTTACTTTATTTTATTTTTGGCCACATCCTTCCGAGAGAAGACTATGTTGAAACCAAAATTGTATAGAAATGTATTTAAAAATTTGCCTCAAAGTATATGTTATACCAAGGCATAATAAAATCTCTCTCTCTCTCTCTCTCTCTCTCTCTCTCTCTCTCTCTCTCTCTCTCTCTCTCTCTCTCTCTCTCTCTCTCTCTCTCTCTCTCTCTCTCTCTCTCTCTCTCTCTCTCTCTCTCTCTCTCTCTCTCTCTCTCTCTCTCTCTC
>OZ023313.1:43808559-43811059 GCA_964007375.1 Ophion obscuratus
CTTTTTGTAACATTTCAGAGTTGAGGAAAAAAGCACAATCACGGCGTTGGGCTCAAGCAGCAGAAAATCAGCTTCCTGCAGTGGAAGACAACGTGGAAACCGAAGCCGAAGCAGGTAATAACATCATTTTTGAGATTTTCTTCTTCAGATCAAAGAATTGTCAAATATTGTGGATAAACAAAATCTGTCCAAGAACTCATTAGATGATTCCATCATTTGCATCCTTGCATGGTTAAATTCAAAGTATTAACTTCTTATGACAATGTAGTAAAAACATTAATTGAGAATGACGTAACATCCTTGTAGAACAAACATTGCATGATTTTCGAAAAGCTGTAGCTTACATCACATTAGTTGAAAATAATCGTAGCGTTATCGGAACAGAAGCAAATTTGAAACCTTCAAGTTTGGAGATACAGCGCTCAAATATTTGTATCATCGACTAATGTCGAGTCATCATAAAAAAGTTAATGCCAAAAACTTTTTAAAAATTGTGCTGACCTTTCGATAGTATGAACATTTAACGGCATGCGCAATACAAGTGAATGGGGAAAAAATATGTAATGTAAAAGCGGAAAATATGGGAAAAAGGTGGCATCCAGTCACTAATTTCTGAACTCGGAAAACTGTAGAGGAAGAAAAATATTGTATAATTACCAAATACGAAGAAAGCGAACGGGTGGGAGTCGGGAGTAAGAGCCGAAGACGTAAGTTATGGGGAAACAACCGGAAGGAAACAAAGGGGAGAAAACAAGTTATTTTATGAACAATTCTGAAAAATTAGGAAACATTGTTAGCATCGACTAATGTCGAGTCGTCATGGAAACGTGAGAGCCAAAAAACTTTTCCAAATTGTACTGACCTGTGGATAGTATAAACATTTAGAAGCATACGCAAGACAGGCGAATGGGGAAAAAAGATCTCATGATGGGAAAAAAACTGAAAATAATATGGCAGAAAGCCAATACATGCTGAAGGAAGATTTCGTGGGAGTCGTAAAAGGGGAAAATATGAAAAAAGGTGACATCCAATCAGTAATTTCTGAACTCAAGTTATAGGAAAGGAACGGGAGGGAAAGAAAAGAGGGGAAACAAGTATCTTGATGAACAATTCGGAAAACTTAGCATCGACTAATTTTGAGTAATTAAAAAGTAAAAGCCGGATGGGAGAAAAAATATTGCTATGAAGAATTCGAAAATATAATAAGGATGAACTGAACGAGGCGTTGAAGAAAATAACAAATGAATTTAAAAAACAACAGAAAGATGGCAGTTTGCGAGCTTGGGACTGGAGGCCCATTTTTTAAGGTACTGTGGGAGGCGTAGAAAAAGTAATTAGGAAAGACGTGAAAGGCGAGAAGGTACGCAAAATCGGGCAATAATAAAAATGTTTCAGCTCATGATGTCGAAACTGGAGACTTGAAGCTTCAATATTTCATCCTGTATAATGCTACGATTATTTTCACCAAATTGTAGCCTATGAAAAATCACTAAAAAATTTTAGCTTCTTTAACATATTTTCCTGGTTTTGCCTAGTACATATAATTTCATTCATTTTAGTTGATTCTGTCATTCCAGCTAGAATATCATTTTTGCAGTTTCGAATGTAATTCATATCAGCTTTAGGTCATTACATTTATACGCAGTATACGATTTCAATTGCTTTCGTAAAATATTTCCGGGGACAGATTTTGTTACAATGATGTTATTACTGGTACATATATTTTATTTCTATCCTACCGAGAATTTCTATATCAATCCGGCCACCCTATGTAATGCGGACCCCGTGATTTTTTCAATAAATATATGAAGATACATCAAACAAATTGCAATCACGAATTTTATTTGAAAGTAGCAGCAGTAAAGGGAACAAAAAATTCGACGGGGGAAGTATTACATTTTTGAAGGTTTTTGTTTACTGCAAAATATTCTTGTAATCGATGAACGAGTAATTTATTTAACAAAAGACATGATTACGCGACTAACTTTTTTTTATCATTCACAACATGTGTCCTCAGTATAGATAAGATGATGAATGTGAAATATGAATTTCTGAATTAGATAATTCGATTGATATAGAAATGCTCGTACGCATAATGACTGGACGTTTCTAAACATATCACATCATTTAAAAAATATTTTTATCAGTAAGAAATTGGAGCCTTTATCAAAAAATTTTCTTGCCATAAGATATTGACATAATTAGAATAAACGATGGCATAGATAGGAGCGGTTATTTAAAACGTGAAAAATGAAATTAGGTTCCGATAAAAATACGGGTTTCAGCAGATTAAGCAAGGTACAGTTTTCTCTGGGTCAACGTTGCAGATCCAAAGTAAATTAAAATGTATTTAAATTAAAATACTCTTTTAAATATTGTATTTAATATTTGGCATACGTCCGCAGAGTTTGAGCGTTAGTGTTGTACTTTGCCGTCAGGCATCGTCCGTCGGGCCGTATCTCTTCGGAGTTAACGTAGCCTAACGTGACGGCGGTGCTTT
>OZ023313.1:43816059-43880519 GCA_964007375.1 Ophion obscuratus
ATATTGAATAAAATAAATATTCCATACAAATATAGTTTATGCTATTTCTGACTTTATTCACAATAAAGCTCCTTTTCACTAACAGCTGAAATCTGTCAGAATTCACGAAAAATGTAACAACAAATTATGATAAAAATTATCGTTTTCTTGCATTTTTGTCATTTTTTTCGATGCAACAATATGTCAAAAAATGGAAAACTGATTTATCATTTTTTGTTAAAAGATGACATTTTCCGACACAATGATGACAAAAAGTATCAAATTCTGTGATTTAATGACAGCTGAAATCTGTCAAAATTCAATAAAAATGTGACAACAAATTATGATAAAAATTATCGTTTTCTATCATTTTTTGACATTTTCTATCATTTCTTTCGATGCAACAATATGTCAAAAAATGGAAAACTCATTTATCATTTTTTGTTAAAAGATGACATTTTCCGACATAAAGATGGCAGAAAGTATCAAATTCTGTAATTTAATGACAGCTAAAATCTGTCAGAATTCAACAAAAATGTGACAACAAATTATGATAAAAATTATCGTTTTCTATCATTTTTTGACATTTTCTGTCATTTTTTTCGGTGCAACAATATGTCAAAAAATGGAAAACTTATTTATCATTTTTTGTTAAAAGATGACATTTTCCGACATAAAGATGACAGAAAGTATCAAATTCTGTGATTTAATGACAGCTGAAATCTGTCAAAATTCAATAAAAATGTGACAACAAATTATGATAAAAATTATCGTTTTCTATCATTTTTTGACATTTTCTATCATTTCTTTCGATGCAACAATATGTCAAAAAATGGAAAATTAATTTTATCATTTTTTGTTAAAAGATGACATTTTCTGACAAAAAGATGACAAAGTATCGAATTCTGTGATTTTATGACATTCCGTAAAGTTAACATAATATGTGAGGTTCTGTCCGATTTTCATAGATTATTTCCGACAGAATCTATCAAAATATGTACGATTCCATCAAATTATGTTAGAATCTATTCATTTTCACAGTTTCTGATATTTTTTAACAGATTTCCACATTATTTGTCGAATTCCAATAAGCGGATTTCCATCAGGGAATATGTGAGGTTCTGTCCGATTTTCATAGATTATTTCCGACAGAATCTATCAAAATATGTACGATTCCATCAAATTATGTTAGAATCTATTCATTTTCACAGTTTCTGACATTTTTTAACAGATTTCAACATTATTTGTCGAATTCCAATAAGCGGATTTCCATCAGGGTTCTCTTTAAATTTGTTTCAAAAAACATTAATAAAGCTTCTTTGATGTTGCATAAAAATGTATGCCAAGTTTATTGATAAAAATGCAACTTTTAACACGCGCTCTTATGAGAGACTACCGAAAATGGAGGTTTTTACCAATAAATATCTGAACTTCCGCTCGGTAAAACATTCCAAAACACTTCATATGACATCAAAGAAGATGTATCTAAATTTCCAACAAAATATTAAGGAAACGATATACGGATAGAACTGCCTTAAACACGTGGTGATAAATGAAAAATATATTCTTCAATCACGAAACTTACATGTTACATCCTCTCGAGCCTTATTTTTTGATCTCTCAATTATTTATACTCTCTTTCCTCCATTCTCTTTACATTTCTTTTTGTTTATCTTCCGTTCTTCCCCCCGTTTTCGTGTTTTTATTACGATGCTAAGAACTCCAATTAATGTCCTTTACAAAATAAAAATACGAAGTTCTAGAAAATTTCGCTATTTCAACCCACATCATAATTCTATTCGGTATTTTTCCGTTCGTTATTTTTTCGTTCGCTATTTTTTCTTTCGTTATTTTTTCGTTCGCTATTTTTTCGTTCGTTATTTTTTCGTTCGCTATTTGTTTCATTCGCTATTTTCCCATTCGCTATTTTGATCCGTCGATATTTTCATTTTCTCCATTTTTATTTTCGATGCATAGACGTTTATTACTATTAACCATTCTTATTTTTTAATATAAAAATACTGACAATTGACTTTTTGCACATCTATATAGTTTTAATTAAAAATATAAACCAAACAAAAATGTATTTTTGAAATTTGTAGGTGTTCAAATAAATATCTTTTCGATAAACGTTCATTCGATTCAATCTTTCGTCGCGAATTAAAGTTTCAAACAAACTCAGTGTTCGTTACCTGATATTCGAAATAAAATAAAATTCTATTTATGAGTTGTTCTATGTTCTGCCGTTCAAAGTTTTCATCCCCACCCAAATGAGTGATGTGTGAGTGTATGGTTTATTATACTACGGAGTTATAAAGAAATGAAATATGAGAAACGACTAACCTCGATGTTGTTGATGTTGCTAGCTTTTGCTTATATTTGGAAGGTTATTTCAAAAGACAGTATTTATGGAAGTAAGTACTGTTGTGCTGGAGTATACTCAACAGATGGAAGAATTTATCGTTTTTTAGCGATTTTTATCATCTGTAAGGGATTAATAATTATAAGAAAGTTTTGTGTTTTATTTGTGAAAATTTAATGTACGTGATTGATTCAAAAGAAATTTTAATAAAGTATCAAACGACTGTGATGATTACCTATTGAGTTTAAGGTTTTTTAAATTTTCTTCCAAAATAAACAAAAACTCGAAATTTACATTACTCAGTTACATATTGAGTTGTGTGATCACGGAGAGTTTGAGAGAAACTGAGTGGTGTCTTAATTTCGTGAAGCTTATTAGAGTCTTTATTTTGCGAATCGAAAGAGAAAGATCCTTTAGGCAGTGACGTGTCAAGAGAAATAAAATTGGTACGTCATATAAAGAGTATTTAAAATTAAGTTATAGTGTCAATAATTTTAAAATTGTTATGTCAAGTAAAGTATTGTAAAATATTTTAATAGTTATATAATAGAGTTATAGATCGAGCTTAGTTTTTGTATGTCAGTTCTAAAATTTATGACGTTGGAGTGTGCCTTACTTTGGATCATTTCTAGGATTAGTCTTTTTTGAGCCAATTTTCATTGTTCAAAATTTGTACATTGTCGAATTGAAAGGCATGTTTTTGTTCTATTGCATGTTGTGCTAAGGCTGTGTGTATTGTGGTAGTATGTTTTAGGCTATTTTTATGTTCTTGTATTCTGGTTTCAAGGTATCTTTTGGTTTGGCCGATGTAGTGGCATTGCAATGCTACTACAAACAAATTGCAATCCTTACAAACGATTTTGTAAACTATGTTGGATTTTCGGTTATTTATTTTGTCTTTGGTGGAGCCAATAATCGATTAAATGTTGTGCTTATTGTTTGTGACTAATGTTATGTTGTATTGTTGGAAAAGACGAATTAGTTGATGATGGATGTTTTTTTTGTGTAAGGGACATTTATTAGGCTGGAAGAATCAAAAGTGTTATTATTCTTTTTTTGATTGTTCATTGTAGAAAGCCGATGTTTTATTATTTTTTCTGTGAAAGAGATCGGATAGCAATTTTGTGTCATCTTGTTACTAATAAATTTAAGGTTTTCTTTGTGAAATGAAGGATGAGATAATTTTATTGCTCTGTCAACTAGCATGTAAATTATGGCTGTTTTTGGGAAAGTGGGTGGTGTGAAAATAAATTTATGAATCTGCCTGACCAGGTTGGTTTCCTATACCAATTTGTGATAATTGAATTTTGTTTATGGATTGAAAGTATATCAAGAAACGGGATTTTTTATCTACTTCATTTTCTGATGTAAATCGTAATTTTGAATTACATGAGTTAAAAATCTTTTTGGTGGATTCAATTTTGTCTGTTGGTAGAGCAATAATAATATCATCAACATATCTTTTATATAGTGGTAACGAAAATTTTAATTTTTCCAGACAATTTGTTTCAAGATCAATCATGACGATGTTAGATAGTATTGGAGCCAGAGGTGAGCCCATTGGTAACGCTGAGTTTTGTTGGTAAATTTTTTTTTTAAATGTAAAGAAAGCTGAGAACATGATGTATTCTATGGCTTTAATTATTTCGTTTAAAGGAAGTGTTTTTGAAAATTAATTTGATCTTTTTTGAAGGCTTTGAATAACAAGTTGTAATGGGATCTTAGTATGGAGAGAAACAACATCGAACGAGACGAATTTGTAGTTGAGTGGAATTGAGATGTTAGAAAGTGAATGTTTTAGGTGGAAACTATTTTTGACGCGTGAATTAGTCGTATAGATTAATTTAGAAAGTTTAGATTGTATAAATTCAGCTAGTTTATGCGTTGGACTATTTATTGATGATACTATTGAACGAAGTGGATAATTATTTTTGTGAATTTTTGGCAGCCAATAGAGACGAAATAGGTTGCAATTTTCAGCTTTTAAATATTCGTATCTTGTTTCATCAATGAATTTTAGGGTTTTCCATCTGGAGAGAATACAGGGTGATCCAGAATAGGTGTAACAGCGGGAAATGCCGGGTTCGGCAGGCTACTCCGAAGATTTCTACCGAGCCGTTTTCTTTTTTTCGCCTCCGTCATCACATGGGAAGCATTAGAAAATAGGCGTTCGATCTTCGAAATTAACGCTCGAATCCGCCATGTTGGACGATCGGAAAGGGCAGAAGAGTAGACGAAGGGCGACGAAGTCGTAGCCGACGTCAAGAAGGTTCTGCGAAACAGCAGCGTTTGACAAATGCCAGCGCGCATGGTCTGACGTTTAGCGAATCATTCGCTACGTTGCCTGTCAACCTATTCGGCCCGAGAATCGTGACACACGATTTGACGTTTCACCTATCGTCTGCTATCGCTCGGCGTATTGCGTGCCAAAGCGTGAAGCGCGCCGCAATTAATGACCTTTACGAATTTTGCCGCGATTATCCATCGAGAGCGCCTGTTCTTTTTGCTTCCTTAAGAAATAAAAATGAACAAAACCAAAGAATTGTGAATGATTATCGAATTTCGATATACCGAGCGATTTTTTTTGCGTATTGAAAAAAAATCAATACGTAAGTTTTTATTAACAAACTCTCAATAACTTGACGCTACATTTTCGAGAATTGGATGTTTTCGGGATTTCATTTCTCATTCGACCACTCCGTTCAGTATCATAGTCGGATTGATCTCCAAAAATACATTTTTCTGTACGAATATCATCTCAAAGTGTGTTCGAGCTGGGTTAGGAAACATGAGGAGAAGCTTTCCATTTCCTCATTAGGGGAGGCGAAATCAGTCGGTTCCGGCAGACGAAAATCGATACGACGTTTTATTAGGATTGAAAATAGAGGAGAAGATCTTCTGCACCGCCTGAGATACAATTTTTCACGTACCGATACGGGTTGATAATGGAAATCCCAAAGCGTTGCGACTCTATTTGCGGTTCCTCTTAAGGGGTAACACCACTCGAGCGGCAGAAAATTAGGCCTAACTTTGACAATTCATTTTGGCAGTATGAAACAAGGAATAGGATTTCTTATGAGAGGGTTTACGTAAGACATATTAAAGTATGTAAAAATTATTGTAATTTTCATACAAAATAGCGACGACAGAGACCATCTTGAAAAAATCGCTTTTCAAACTGGGAGGCCGGAATACGCGAACCCTTAGCATGAATCGATTTGAATTTTGATCGCAACTTCATAATTACATTCTCTAATAGTCTGCGATTTTATCTTACTTCCGGTCAGAATGGGTAGAGCATTCTGACGATGGTGCGAGAACGACGGTAGGAGCATTGTTTATTTAACAAAGATAAAATCGGTGCTCGGAATGGTTCTCGGGGCCTCGAGCGAACATTCCCGATAATACTGCCCCGAATTCGTCTCCAATTTTTTCTTACTTCCGGTCAGAATGGGTCGAAAAGTTTGACGATGCTGCGAGAACAGCGGTAGGAGAATTGTTTATTTAACAAAGATGAAATCGGTGCTCGGGATGGTTCTCGGGGCCTCGAGCAAACTTTCCCGATATTACTGGCACGAATTCGTCACCGATTTTATCTTACTTCCGGTCAGAATGGGGCAAGAAGTCTAAAGATGCAGCGAGAACGACGATTGGAGCATTGTTTATTTAACAAAGATAAAATCGGCGCTCGGAATAGTTTTCGGGGCCTCGATCGGAAATTCGCGATATTACTGCCCCGAAATCGTCTCCGATTTTATCTTACTTCCAGTCAGAATGGGACGAGCATTCAGACGATGGTGCGAGAACGACGATTGGAGCATTGTTTATTTAACAAAGATAAAATCGGTGCTCGGAATAGTTTCCGGGACCTCGATCGGAAATTCCCGATATTACTGCCCCGAAATCGTCTCCGATTTTATCTTACTTCCGGTCAGAATGGGTTGAGCATTGAGACGATGGTGCGAGAACGACGGTAGGGGCATTGTTTATTGAACAAAGATAAAATCGTAGATCGGAATGGTTCTCGGTGCCTCGAGCGAACATTCCCGATATTACTACTCCGAAATCGTCTCCGATTTTATCTTACTTCCGGTCAGAATGGGTCGACAAGTCTGACGATGCTGCGAGAACGACGGTAGGAGAATTCTTTATGTAACAAAGATAAAATCAGTGCTCGGAATGGTTCTCGGGGCCTCGAGCGAACATTCCCGATATTACTACCGATTTTATCTTTGTTAAATAAACAATGCTCCTACCGTCGTTCCCGCAGCATCGTCAGACTTCTCTCCAAATTCTGACCGGAAGTAAGATAAAATCGGAGACGATTTCGGGGCAGTAATATCGGGAATGTTCACTCGAGGCACCGAGAACTATTCCGAGCACCGATTTTATCTTTGTTAAATAAACAATGCTCCGACCGTCGTTCTCGCTGCATCGTCAGACTTCTCGACCCATTCTGACCGGAAGTAAGATAAAATCGGAGACGATTTCGGGGCAGTAATATCGGGAATTTCCGATCGAGGCCCCGAAAACTCTTCCGAGCACCGATTTTATCTTTGTTAAATAAACAATGCTCCAATCGTCGTTCTCGCTGCATCTTTAGACTTCTTGCCCCATTCTGGCCGGAAGTAAGATAAAATCGGTGACGAATTCGGGCCAGTAATATCGGGAAAGTTCGCTCGAGGCCCCGAGGACCATCCCAAGCACCGATTTCATCTTTGTTAAATAAACAATTCTCCTACCGCCGTTCTCGCAGCATCGTCAGACTGTTCGACCCATTCTGACCGGAAGTAAGATAAAATCGGAGACGAATTCGGGACAGTATTATCGGGAATGTTCGCTTGAGGCCCCGAGAACTATTCCGAGCACCGATTTTATCTTTGTTAAATAAACAATTCTCCTACCGTCGTTCTCGCTGCATCGTCAGACTTCTCGACCCATTGCGACCGGAAGTAATATAAAATCCGTGACGATTTCGGGGCAGTAATATCGGGAATGTTCGCTCGAGGCCCCGAGAACCATTCCGAGCACCGATTTTATCTTTGTTAAATAAACAATGCTCCTACCGTCGTTCTCGCACCATCGTCAGAATGCTCTACCCATTCTGACCGGAAGTAAGATAAAATCGCAGACTATTAGAGAATGTAATTATGAAGATGCGATCAAAATTCAAATCGATTCATGCTAAGGGTTCGTGTATTCCGGCCTCCCAGTTTGAAAAACATTTTTCCAAGATGGGCTCTGTCGTCGCTATTTTGTATGAAAATTACAATAATTTTTACATACTTTAATATGTCTTACATAATCCCTCTCATAAGAAATCCTATTCCTTGTTTCATACTGCCAAAATAAATTGTCAAAGTTAGGCCTAATTTTCTGCCGCTCGAGTGGTGTTACCCCTTAAGAGGAACCGCAAACAGAGTCGCAACGCTTTGGGATTTCCATAATCAACCCGTATCGGTACGTGAAAAATTGTATCTCAGGCGGTGCAGAAGATCTTTTCATCTATTTTCAATGCTAAAAAAACGTCGTATCGATTTTCGTCTGCCGGAACCGACTGATTTCGCCTCCCCTCATGAGGAAATGGAAAGCTTCTCCTCATGTTTCCTAACCCAGCTCGAACACACTTTGAGATGATATTCGTACAGAAAAATGTATTTTTGGAGATCAATCCGACTATGATACTGAACGGAGTGGTCTAATGAGAAATGAAATCCCGAAAACATCCAATTCTCGAAAATGTAGTGTCAAGTTATTGAGAGTTTGTTAATAAAAACTTACGTATTGATTTTTTTTCAATACGCAAAAAAAATCGCTCGGTATATCGAAATTCGATAATCATTCACAATTCTTTGGTTTTGTTCATTTTTATTTCTTAAGGAAGCAAAAAGAACAGGCGCTCTCGATGGATAATCGCGGCAAAATTCGTAAAGGTCATTAATTGCGGCGCGCTTCACGCTTTGGCACGCAATACGCCGAGCGATAGCAGACGATAGGTGAAACGTCAAATCGTGTGTCACGATTCTCGGGCCGAATAGGTTGGCAGGCAACGTAGCGAATGATTCGCTACACGTCAGATCATGCGCGCTGGCATTTGTCAAACGCTGCTGTTTCGCAGAACCTTCTTGACGTCGGCTACGACTTCGTGGCCCTTCGTCTACTCTTCTGCCCTTTCCGATCGTCCAACATGGCGCATTCGAGTGTTAATTTCGAAGATCGAACGCCTATTTTCTAATGCTTCCCATTTGATGACGGAGGCGAAAAAAAGAAAACGGCTCGGTAGAAATCTTCGGAGTAACCTGCCGAACCCGGCATTTCCCGCTGTTACACCTATTCTGGATCACCCTGTATGGTCAATGCCTTTTTGTAGAGTATTGATGGGATTTCTATTTGTTAATTTGTAAGTTGAGGAATCTGCGAGTAAATTATGAGTTTTTGTAATGTAATCTGATTTGTTAAGAATGACTGTTGAATTTCCTTTGTCAGCTCGGGTAACTAAAAGTTGAGGGTTGTTTTTTAAGAATGAGGACGTGTGTTTTATAATTTGATTAGTGTTGGAAAATGATATTGGAATATTTATTTTGTTTAAGATTTTAGTGAATCTCTTTCTAATTTCGATTTGTCTAGGTTTGTCGAATAAAAAATCTAATTTGGACTCAAGTTTGGAGATTGATTTGTGGATATGAGTTTTTATGTTTGAGAGTTTGAAGTAAGGAAAACAAAACTTTTCACCTAGAGACTAGAAAGTGGAAATGTGTAGCGGAATATTAATGTTCGAGAGATTTATAAGCCATTCTTTCGTTTTATTTAATGTGCTTGTCGAATTTATATTATTCAGAGGATCAGTGGAAAGATTATTATTTGTGTCCTGTTGTCTATTAGTAAGGGTTGAGTATAAGATGTTGTGATTTTGTGTTGTTTGATTTATGTTTTGATAATTTAGGTGATGATATTGTTCTTCAAAATTCGTCATGATTGAAAATGTGAAGATGTATGTTCTTGGTTCGTTGAAATCTAAGGTTTTGAAGTTTTTTTGGATTTTTTCATATGACAGTTTCATATGAGAGTGTTTTATATGAGAGTTTTCATATGAGAGCTATGAGAATTAATATAATAATACGAATATAAATATATTTCCGCTTACTTTTATGAATTATAATTTATTTGGCATAAGCTTATTTACTTACTTACTTACTTACTTATTTACTTTACTTATTTACTTACTTACTTTTATAAATAATAATTTATTTGGCATGCTCAGCGTCCATGTATTGGTGTAGCTGCTGAAGGCGCGGTCGGGAAACTTCGGTGGCGCTCGGCTCTTCCCGAAGACGTCCGAGCGTCGCTCGCTCACGGACACGCGCTACTATGATTGTGTGATGGGCGCGCAAGAGACTAGAGAGGGGGTAACTTTTGCGCGCGATCTGGCTGCACTGCGCTCAAGAGACTAGAGAGGGGGTAACTTTTGCGCGCGATCTGGCTGCACTGCTTTGAACAGCTGTTGTAACCGTTTTTGTTGCCGTGATGAAAGATTTTGCGGGAGTGTCAGCTATTATACTGTGCATGATGATTTTTACAGTGTGTCCGTTATAACAAAGATGATGGTTTATAAGATCTCTCATCTCCTCAACAAAAAAAAATAGTCGACACATTTATATCGTTTTGTTTTCTCATAATAGCATCGAAACAAAAAAACATGAGGCGTGGGTATATGATAGCCACCTATGATAGGCTAAAATTGATTCGTTGCTGACTGCGTCAAGGGCAACCCATCAATACCAACTTGCAGCTGTACACACGCGATGTCAGGATTCTCATCCAGAAAGTTTTCGATATTCTTCCTGATGCCAAAATGACAGTACTGCCCTAGAGGTACGTCGTGAAGCGTTGATCGTCGCGGTGTTTGTAGCAGAACTTTTGCGCTTTGCGGAAGGGTTTCGACCATTGCATGGTCTCGGTGACTTGACAAGAGTGCTGTTAAAGCAGTATGCGGAATTTAAAATTGCAATGCCCACGTTGTTAAATCATTCAGAAAAAATTATTGTGGCTCGTTGTTGAATCCTAATAAGGGTGAGCCTGGTGCGACTTCGTGTTCGGTGTCGCGTATACTTTCTCCATCGTTTTTCTTGAAATTGAAAATTGTTCTAGTCACGGCTTCTTCGCTTTCATCTGCGACATTTAATATTTCTCCATTATTTTCGTTAACGGTAATGTGTCCGTGATCTCCAGCATGATGTCGCCTTCTAGAACTTATATGGGCTTCTACATTTGCGATTTCCGCAATGGTTGTGTTCCCATTCGTCGAAGTGCTTGCTAATTCATTGAGTCTATCTCGATATAGCCGCTCACACAATTCCGAGAGAGGTTTACGACTTTTTTCATTATATGACTATTCATACCGTCCATTAAAAAACCGTGCTTAAAGCGCCACAAGCCCCTGGGTCTCCCATGTTGCTTTCAACTAGATTACAAATTTATACTTAAATCAAATTAATAAAATAGAACAATAATTAATAAAACAAAGAGAATGCGTCAAAGCCCTGTTGCAAAAGTCCGATAGGATCCTGTAGCCAACGATAAAAATCCGATACATTGCTCTTTGGTCTATTGGCAGCACAGATAGCGGATTCTCGTAATTTATCTGGACTCATTGGAATGTTCGCATATACGGTTTCTATGTGGATAAACCGATATGAAATGTATCAGATTCTATTCTTTTTATGAGCAAGATGGAATCTATAGGGAATTACGTATGTGCGATCTACTGGATCAAAACTGCATTTTACACTGATTGACAAGTTTCGTGCATTTATCAGCAGCTACGGATTTGATTTGAATATTTTTCTAATTGTATTTCCACAAGTTATAAATTTATAAGTTTCAAATGGACGTGACCGTTTGGAACCGAATGTGCATAAAAACGGGAAAGTCCATGATTTTTTGCTATCGGATCTCGAATGCAAAAACTGATACGTATGAAACTGTACTTATTTTGCCTTATGAGAAATGACAGATATATTAGGACCAAGTTTTGTATGGGATAGAATTTATGATGCCATGGACAACAACGCATCATTTTCCGATAAAAATGTACGTTTTCAATATGAATGAATCAGATATTTCAGATGAGTCACTTCATCAGCAGTCATTGGTATTGACTGATTAACATTTAATGGGGATATACAGATGCAACGATCTTATTGGTAAATGTGGGCTTAACCTGTATATGTTTTAATGAGTTTCCAAACCTATCCAGGGTGAAGAGAGAATATTTAAGATAGGGCTCTATATGGATTATCTAATGCAAAACTGACCTTTAAGTCTATGTGAATGCATATGTTGATGCAGATTACAATGTATCTGCGCATTTCGGCATTTATTCGTACAGTCAAAGATTCAGCTTAATAATGAAGCTCGGGTGTTTGTATGAAAATATGAGTCAAACTTATATCCATTCGAACCAGATTGCTGCATATGTTTCATATTGGCGTTTGCCAACCTATGCAGATATCCAGTAAAAAATGGCATCTTCATCTATGGTAATGTATACGTAAGTACAAAACTAGTCTATTTGCGCATATATGTATTTATTTGTATTGTAAAAGATTCAGCCTCAAAATCGGGTCTGCTTTATGTGACATAGCCTCTTTATTGCACAAAACACAGAAAGCGTTTAGGGTTTTCATTATTTTGTTCACATTTTTTGCATTTTGAAAAATGTTAGAAAAAATAGAAACAGACGGCCGTTCACACTAGTACGTGGGTACACTTCCAAAAAGCCAATACCTTTTGTCTATGTAAAACTTTGCACAGATTTTTGTTCCTACATTTCACGCTCAACTTTTTCACCGTAACATTTTTTTGTACTGAATATCCAGTGCATGTTAGGAAATGCCAGAATAAAATCAAAGACTAAACTAATCCAAAGAGTAATACAAAAACTTTTTAAAAATCACAATACTGCCTCTACAGAACTGAGTGTTACATTGTTTCTCTCCGTCTCCCTGCTTTAGTGCTCGAGAGGACTTGTCCCAGGGCGCCAAATAAATGTCGCGTTCTCTCTCTCTCTCTCTCCTCTCTCTCTCTCCCTCCCCCACTCACTCTTTCGATAAAATCCGATAGGTGTAGCGACCGAGACATCAAATTTCGATAGAGATGTCTAGAAATGAATGGGATTCGATCGGTTTCTGTCCGTCTTTTTCAAGATCGTGTGCTTCGATCTGTCCGTATCTGCATGGTTTTATCTGTACTTAAGAAGGGGATTCCGTCAAACGACAACCGAGTTTAACGATGTGCTTTTACAGCATGTTAGGTAGGTACTGATGTTCCTTGAAACAGACCAGCTTTCAAGTCGGCCTTAATTTCGAGGTCAGCCGCCCTAACTACCGCGCGGAGGACTCGAGTTCGAGTCCCCTCAGCGGTAATTTTTTTCGATTTTATATACGGTCGTTAATTTTGTTAACCTTTTTTATGCGACGTACATTTTGCAAAATGTGTTTGCTTGGGTTAAATTATTTTTAAATAATGAAATTATACATGGGTAAACAGGACTTTTATTGTTTCTCGCTAAACGTTATTCTATTACTGCATGGTTAATTAATATAAAAAAATTACAAATTATTCAACAAAATAATTTTCTACTGTCGATATTATCTGGTGATCATCAGATTTTGGTATAAAAACGAAATCACGGCTCATCCATCATTCAAAAAAAAGTAACCCAAGCAAACACATTTTGAAAAATGTACATAGCATATAAAGGGTTAAAAAAATTGAAGAACGTATTTAAAATTGAAAAAAAAACCTCCAGGGATCTCGAACTCGCTTTGTCTACAATAGCGTTCGGTGGAGGAACAAGATACGCCCTTCGCTTGCCGGCACTGTATGCGCGGCGACCAGCGACCGGCATCGACTGGTCAGTTCTTCTTGATCACTCGGCACGACAACTGGTATCCGTAAAAGTTCCGAACAACCCGAAGAAAGTGAAAAAAGCGAACACGTGAATTGTGATAAACGTGCAGTGAAAAACACGGACACGGCTGTGCCATACCGCTGGATATTTCTTAGTAAGTACATTATTCAAAAATTGAGATGCGTTCAGATTAACACTTCGTATGTAATCGTTTTTCCGGTACCGTGCGTATGTAAATCTGGATATTTCAAGACCTGCCATTCTTTTATCCAGTTAATACAGTCGAACATTTTTTTTTTAATTCATGCCAGTGTTCGAAACATTGACTTCAATATATCAATCATAAAATGATAGAAAAATATTTTTTTCATTTATTGTTTGTTAAATAAATGAAGCAACTTATTAGGCAAGTAGTTTTGTCTCGAGTACGAAATACCCAGGTTTGCAGACGAAATGTTAATAGCTTTTTCTTTTATTATTGTTGGAGATCAAAGTCTTTAGCTTATTAAAATAACTTCTTGAAACTCATTAAGATTTATTGTACCGTGTGTGTGAACGTGAAATTTTTATTATATTCAGTCGTCGCGTACATTTTTATTCACTGAAGTCTAACGATAAAAAAAACC
This sequence comes from Ophion obscuratus, assembly GCA_964007375.1. Taxonomy (NCBI): domain Eukaryota; kingdom Metazoa; phylum Arthropoda; class Insecta; order Hymenoptera; family Ichneumonidae; genus Ophion; species Ophion obscuratus. The sequence continues at coordinate 43,829,939 of OZ023313.1, forward strand.
GATAGAATCTCATAGATCTATCCCCGACAGATCTACCGATAGATCTACCGATATCTATCTACCGATAGAATCTCATAGATCTATCGGTCTTCTTGTATAGGACCGAAATTACGCCTAAGGCCCGGTAGAAACAGAAAGGATAGAAATCGATCGAATCCCATACATTCCGATACATATTTTTTTTTATCATAAATGCATCCCACCCCAGAGAAACCCAATTACGCGTACTTTTCGTATTGCGTAATTTGCGCAGCGAATCGGTAAACTACGCGATACGTGAAGTGCACGCTATGGGGGGCCACCCTCGCGCTTAACTAATGTTCTTATGTATGTTGCAGACAACATTTTTTTTAAAATAATACAGGCGACAGCAGCACCGCCAGTAGCGGCAGCAGCGATGAGAGCAGCGCGACAGAGACGGCGTGATATTATATACTTCCATTTATATCCAATATTTTATTGGATTTTATTTTAATTTTGATTTTATATCCAATAGGACTTCTTTGATACAGTTTTCTCAAACAATGGCAGTTTGTAATTTTTTTTATTCCTACTCATTCCTATATATAATTCCATATTAAATTAGCCCGTTTTCCTCGCTTTTACGGCTTCCCGTGCAGAAATGTGACCGGGCATTCCGTGCATTGTGTCGGGCCCTCGCCAAGATTAGCTCATCCGATTCGGAAAGATCCGAAATCTTTTATAAGACGGGTACATACCGACGAATGCGAATACAAAGTAATTGGCTAATACCAATATGTTCTCATAAGACAAAAGATAATCATTATATTGAAAGTCCATATAGCAACCGATTTAATGAATCCTCACTCTGAGTTATCTGCATAGGAAAAAACCGATTTACACAGTTAAGTGATTGGCCCGTATTTACTGATAAATATCGACGCCTCCTCTTAAGGGTGAAACATTTAGAATATTAGTACATTCCGATAGGTGCGGATAAAAAATAATTTGCCGATACACATACATTCCCATATAACAAAGGATTATTGTTGGATTCGAAAATCCATATAGCAAACGATTGAATGGATCCCATCCTTAGTTACCTGTATCAGAAAAATTCGATCCAAACGGATAAATCTCAGACCCGTATTTACTGATAAAAAACCGTGCCTCATTCTGAGGACGAATCTTTTATAATACCAGTACATGCAAGTAAGTGCGGATAGAAAATAATTTCCAATGACGTATACATTCTCGTACAGCTAAAGGTAAGTCTTGATATGAAAAGTCACATACAAACTGATTGCCGTCAAATTTCGATTGTAACATATAACTTCATATACGGACTATGCAATTGGGTTCTGCCGATTAGTACCAATAGAATTCCAGTTTGTGAGTACAAGTTCATTCCGTTAAAATATAATGGACATTTTAAAGTAATCTGCTGTTGCAGATTAGTTACGATTAGAATTTAAAAGGTATCTGTACTGGCAAATTGAACTACGCGGAACCATTTTCGGATTCTACAGGTAATCTATGGGCACCGTAGGTACGTACAAAGGCCGATAGAATCATATATTTCAAAAAATCGTCAACCCTGTCGGAATTCATAAGAGTTTCCGAGGACACAAACACACCCTGCTAAAAATGTCTGATAGAAAACGAAAAAAAAATGATATCGTTTTGGTTCGTGTTTCTGATTCCTGTTTTTCATAAACATCTGCAGATTATTATGATGGGAATCGTATCGGATGAGGATGAGTTTATAACATCGAGCTCCAATCCGAATTAATAGCGAATGAACGATACCACCCCATTGCGTAGGATTGCGATATACGACATATGTTGTTTATATGGGTGAATCTATTCGTATATGCTATGTATGATTGTACCTTTCGTTTTCGTTGTTTTTTATAAATGTATATGCATGAATGTATTACGTCGTATAAAACAGCATGTATAGTTTCCTTTCGTGTTTCTGATTCGTATATTGCGCAATCAGGATCTTATTTGTGTGAACCAAATTTGATCATGTTCTTTATAAATACTGTATAAAGAATACTTTCATGCAGTTCAATTTGGCATTCTTCATAGGATTATTATAAAGTTGAATCATATATGTATGAATAGTATATATAGTATGAATATGCCAATGAAAATGAATCATTTTGAGTGCGATACGTTTTATTGCAATTCAGTTTGTATTATTAATTACTAGTAGTATTTCTACTACTAGTAATGTCATGCGTCTCATTGCAGTCGAAGCATGCAACTTTTCATATTTAAAAACCACACGAATTAAATATTTAATACATATTGCTCAGCCCTGCAAAATGAAAGGTACACAGAGCGGAGTCAAGCACAGTTTTATACACTGCTTTTGGACCGGTGAATTATTTTTTTAACCCAAATAGATAAAAGGATCCAACCTAGGTTAAAAACCAATAGGTTTTTATATTGCTGTTGAATATATATATGTATATATAAATATCTCGTCGCCATCGTGTACAAGAGTAGAAATGGCCGAAAATATCGGGCTGACTTTGTATATTTACTCTTGATTATATCTAGTCAACTAAATTTCAATTGGAAAAATAACTTTTATTGATGTTTTGCGCTGCTATTAATTACTTGAATAGATGTATACTGAACAAGGCTCAATAATTTTGCTAACAGTAAAAGTGTTTACTATTTTCGATTCCATTTCATCATTTTCTATAGCATCTTTTGTTGTCCCTATCACATCTTTTTCATAAAACTTCATTTTTCATATAGAATATGATGCGAGTTTCAAGTGTGGGATAAGATTCAATTTGATTCATCCATAGTGCGTAGGAAATGTTAGCAGCATAATCGTATCTCTATTATTCGAAAAAAGAAAAGAAAATGTAATGATACGAAAACGATAGAATCATGCCCTACAATGAGACGAAGACGAAAGAATTCAATTGGTCCCTGAGTGACACAGAAATCTATTCAAATTCATCAAGTAACAATGACGAACTTTACATTACAACAGATGGTATTTTTTATCATGGAAAAGTCCCCAATCACCGCCGTATATGTATTAGTCGAAATCATTTCCGCATCGCTTATAGTGTAGGTTTTATAAAATCAAGCTGTGCAATGAGATACAAATGAAAGAATAGTATTCATATGACGCACGGAAAATGAATTATACGAGAATATGATACGAGTTTTAAGTGCGGGATAAGATTCAATTTGATTCATCCATGGTGCATAGGAAATGTTAGCAGGATAATCGTATTTTTATTATTCGAAAAAAAAGAAAAAAATGTAATGATACGAAAACGATAGAATCATGCTCTACAATGAGACGAAGACGAAAGAATTCAATTGGTATCTGAATGATAAAGAAATCATATACAACTAAACCGTGGCTAGGGTATGCATCTGATAGAATTCAACGGATCGCATAGAAATCTATTCAAATTCATAAAGTAACAATGACGAACTTCATATTTATAACACGGAGCATTGGTTTATATTCGACACGAACCAATATTTATGCACTACCAAGGGAGAGCAAGATAGGTCCGAAAGGATATCATGAGAATCATGCATTATTCCTATGATGGTTAATAATATTCAATCGGACATTTTTAGCAGGGCATCCTTTTCCGATAGTATTCCTGTTTTTATTGCTTTGTTTTGGTTCTTTGCAACAGGGAAGCCCTGTCACTGTGCTTTGACGACAAGGCTTTGAAAATACACGCATCCATGCAATCAAACAAAACAAAAAACCACACTGTGTACATGCGTTGCTGGATGCTACCATATTCTCACGAGCCTTGCAAATACACCCCTTCTTCTTCTTGTCGTACACATAATTAATAACTTGCCAAATGAACCACTCTGAACCTTACCATTTTTTATTGGCTCGATATTTTTTCAGTCGTTATAAGCATTGAATAAAACTACTCTTAATATTTTTGTTAATTTTTTGTCCATCTATACACTAATGATAATATATTTTTTTATACCTTTCCGAACAATGGACCATAGTAAACTTTTTTTTCGGTTTTTTACCGTACCTTTTAAAGATGATTTCGAAAAAAATGACTGCATGATATTTGTCTGATTGGTTTTTGTCCAGCTTAAAGCAAAAAATCATTCGTTTTGAGGACTTGGACGTTTTTAATTTTTATTAAGAAGTTCCCAAAAAAACCATGTTGAAAGAAAAAACTTAATTTACCTTTGTGATACTCGTCAGCCAGCCCGACGATTTTCGGCACATGTGAAGAAAGCCGGCCGATAAAGGTCGTCGCTCACTTATCAACCCGGCACCCGATCAGCACCGCCACGCCTCGAGCGGTTGTCATTTCTTAGATGGGCTTTCCATACATATGCGCTCACTTGTCAACTCCGTAGCATCACCGGATCGGCTCGCTCGCAAGAGTTGACAAGTGAGCGCATATGTATGGAAAGCCCATCTAAGAAATGACAACCGCTCGAGGCGAGGCGGTGCTGATCGGGTGCCGGGTTGATAAGTGAGCGACGACCTTAATTTTTTCTTGTATCAGCACGCACTCGACTCGACTCGTTGAAACTCGTAAAGGAAAAAAAGATGGCGTGCTGTCGCCATAGAAACCGTGCATGTACTAACCGGAGGGGGCTGACTCTCGTATATATTCCCACAACCCGTGGCCCCGTTATTGACGCCACGGAAAGCGCCGCTAGTAGTCACCCGCGTTACTCCCACTCCGCAAAACGCCTCGTCGCTTATATCATCATTTCTAATCTCCGCAATCTTGACATTTTCTTTGGTTTTCTCCGTTTTTTCGATCTCGATTTTTACTGGAAAGTGTCGAAAGTTTAGGTGTTCTGCGGTTTGGTTTAAAAACAAGTCGATTTGGTGTAAAGAAAAAGTGACAAAAAACACTTTCGGTGGATTTCGTTATTATATTTAACAATGCCTGCGTGTATCGTTCGTGGATGCACGTCAGGTTTGTAATTTTTTTGAAAGAGCGATTTGTGGCTTATCGCAATTCGGCACAAGATTTCGATTCCATATTGGGATATTTGTATCATTACTATAAACTCTTTCCCGTGTAAGGAATACGCCGATAATGTTCTTTTCCCAGATAGAACAGGAAGGTCTAATATACATATATTATATGTATAGTATACATATGCATGTATGTATTATATGTATACATATATTATATCTTTATTATAGTATATGTAAACGTCTATGATAGACCTGTATACGTATACCTGTTATACGTATATTGAACGTATATGGTGGAGGTATTTCTCTGATAATAGCGAAAGAATTTCACATACGTGAATTTTACGTATATTATACAACAAGTATTGGATATCGAATTATATGCATATATTATATGTATAAGGAACATCTACTCAACAATAAAAATTAATTCAACTCCATTGCTCTCAATATCACGTATTATATACGTACATTGGACGTGTTTTTATCAACATTATCTCCGTGGAATTTTGTGCATCTCATGTACGTAGAATATTCCTTCATTATATTAGGGTTGTGATTCCATCATTGGACTCTGTTCCTTCTTCTTTCGTTCAATCTTTTATGTTGAATATACGTACATTATTTGTTCATTAAATAGCTTCAGATCCAGGAATCCGAATCGTAAGATAATGAACGACTATTATACGTATATGAGATGTACAAAATTCCACGAAGGTAATGTTGAAAAAAACACGTCCAATATGCCTATATAATACGTGATATTGATAGCAATGCAGCTGAATCAATTTTTATTGTTGAGTAGATATTCCTTATACATATATGTATATAATTCGATGTCCAATACTTGTATAATATACGTATGTGAAATTCTTTCACTATCATCAGAGGAATAGCTCCACAATATTCGTTCAATATACGTATAATACAGGTCTATCAAAGATGTAAACATATCATATACATATATACATATAATATATGTATATTAGGCCTTTCTGTTCTATCTGGGAATGTATGAGATTCCTATCGTTGGCTACAGGATCATATTGGATCTTTGTAACAGGGCGGCTTGCATTGAACGTATGTGCGAAAAAAAAATATTTTCAAGTATGACAAGTCCCGTTCTGATACTATTTCAGAAATTGAAACTAATTTTCAGGTAATAAAAAGTGCCAGCATTAGAAATAAACTTTTCATTGTTTAAGCACAACGAAAAACGTGTACCCATAGTTATCAATGCGCTAAATTAGAAATCCATGATTTTGGCTTCGCAGTCTCTAATCTTATAAGATGTTGATTTTTTTCAGTTAGTCTAAGACAAATGCATATTTTTGGCTTTCCAGTGCCTAATTATATGTGCATTTTATTGTCGGTCTTACAGTAAATAAAAACAATCATTATTCCATATCTTTAGAGACTGCAATACCAAAATTATGGATTCCTTCTCAGCGATCAAAGATACTGAAAATCTCCAATTTTTAGACACCGAGGAGCCAGTCTAAATTTTTCTCACATCAACCAAGGGCAATTGAGAATGTATATCCCTATGTATAAACATTTTTCATTGCCTCCAGTTGATGTGAATGCGGTTCATGAATTGGCTTCTATATACCGAGAAATATTTATTTTTCAATGCCTCCAATCGCAGCAAAAAATCCATGTTCTTCGCTTCACGGTCTCCAAAGATATAAAATGTTCATTGCTCTTAGTTAATGTAAGACAAAGAATAAAATGCTCATACAATTAGGCACTGGGAAGCCAACATTGTGTATTTGTCTTACATTAACCAAAAACAATCAACGTTTATATCTTTGGAGACTGCGAAGCCAGAATCATGGATTTATTCACAGCCATCGGAGATGTCAAAAACCCCAAATTTCTAGATATATGGAAGACAGTCTATGAATTTCCTCATATGAACCGGAGGCAACAAAAATTACATATCTATGGATATTGATTTTTCTTGTTTTCTTAACCATGCGCGCCAAGTCGTTGCACAGCATTCCCAGTGTACTTTATGATACATACATTGTACTGTTATATAATGGTGATATCAATTTTATGTTTTTGTTTTTAAATTTTAGGAAAAATATTATTCCTAAGGTTTAACAGTTTGTGTACACCATTTCCAGTAAACTGGCTTGGCTAGATTAAAAATAGTATCTCACTTTTGTAAATATATTTAATTACTGTTAAAAATAGATTAAAACCATTGCGTGAATTAAAATAAAAAATAACTATAAGGTAAATTAAAATATTTTTATAAGTCAAAATAAGCGATCATGTATTTGAAGGGATATTTTCATTACTTGGCGTTCATTTTTTACTTTTGAAAAGTTGTTACCTTTCCAACAGATTTACACCTTTTATTTACCCTAATAGACACGAGTTATAATTTTAATCAAGAGACGCGGCAGCGTGTTGACGCCAATTAATTTTAAAAACGCACGACTGTCTCATCGATGAACACAGTATGACTCTTCATACAGTAAGATGGGTTTTTGTTACATCAAAGTGGCCTCTCTTTTACGCTACAGAGCACTTTGAAAAAATTGAAGTTTTTCTTAAACACAAAACGAGTTTATCGTTTAAAAAAAAGATTAACGTAAGTATAAAATGAAACCATCTGACCTTACACCTGGTCGCCAGTTTCTCGAATTCTAGACTGCAGGCTTTTGGAACGGGAAAATAAAAAAATTGATGTTTCAACCCAAGAAAGTATAAACTTGACACGAACGTCATAAAACGTCATAATACATAAAAAAATGATTTTCGAAAATTTAATTAATGGATACAAATTCTCTAGCAATACGCAAGTGAATGTTTAGACGCGTAAAAGAAAACAAGGTCCTTAGCATTTTTATTCAACGTAAAATCTCATCGAGATTTCAAGATTATCTTACTTGTTTAATTTATTCCAACGATCCGAGTTCGGGGATTCCGATTACATTTTAGTACTCACTTGCACACATACACACACACACATGCGCGCGCGCGCTCACACACACACACATACGGTCAAGAGTATTCCTCTCAAACAGACATTTTTAAATGTGTGCACGGCATATACGAACAGCGTGAAGAAAATTTAATGGATCCAATGCAAGTTTGACACCGGCATTCACAAATTACCAACCAGGTAATGCATTAGAGCGTCAAAATTTCTGAAGCTCTCGATTCCAAGAGATGTTCCATCGAATTGACGTCCTTGCACCAGACGTCGAGCTGCTGCACCATACCGGCAATTTGATTGCGATCGAGAACGCGCGGTTGTACCCAAGTCATGTTGACGGTACCAGCTACTTGGTCTATAGCGCCGCGTACCAGACCCTGCGCGAGAGCCTTCATCACCAGAAGCTCGACTTCGCCAATCGGCAAACGAGTTTCTTGCGATATCTCGGTGAACGTCAGCTGACTGCAGAGCAACGAGGAATGTAAATGAAAAAGGGAACAAAAAAAGGCCTGACCAGGATTGAACGCTTTTTCCTTCGGAAAACAGCGAAGGACATTTTTCGTCACTTAAACGGTTCTTTGTTATCAGTCGCAGAGGATGAGTGGTTCGGGACGCACCGGTTGTTAGCTTGCCTCTTGAAAGTCATCTCCATGAGGCAGAGAAGCGATATCTTTTGCCGCAATTTAAGTTCCTGGGCCGCGAGATCTGCAACTTTGCTCCACTGTAGCTTGAGCTTTTCGAACGCTGCTATGTCGCCTGTGTTGAAAGCGCAAAGCAGGTCCACCAGCCAATAGTTTGTGGTTCCTTTGAGAGATTGTAGCACAGGATGAGCCAGCAATTCCCCGAGATTGTAGACCCCTTCACCGAGAAGCGCGGCAAGCCCAAGGAAAAAGGCGTGTTGCTCTTGTTCTCTTTTAGTTAGCGTATCGAGCACAATGCACCCAAGATACCTTGAATAAGAGTGAGACAAAATGAACGGCATATAGAAAAATAATAAGTTAGTATTTAAAAAAAAGGGATTAACAATCGTCCCCGTTTTTCTTTCCTATCAACTTTTCTTCATCATTATTCATGCAACTGCGCTTTGCTCTGTTCATTTTCCATCTTGCTGAATTTATTTAACTATTCCTATCATCACATGAAATTATTTCATTCTTTTACCTCTCTACTGAATTCATTCAACTATTGTCAGCATCATTCCACTTTAGTTTGCAAAATAAAACCATCATAAGCGCAATTCTGTACAGAAACTGTGGTATCTCTTTGTGATTGCAATATCTTAAGCTAGTTAATTAGCAAACAATATCCAACACTGTATGGCCACAAGGACAGCGGATATTACTGTACTTGTTATCACCAATTTTACTAATGTAGATTATATGAATAATAATATTCTTGTCGGTTATAATGAAGGCTATAATAAATATTTACTCCAATCAATATAGCTAGTGATTTCGTTCATAAATGTGCTTAATGACAGTTAATGACCGAAAGGGTCTTGTCTTTTATAGACCCACTGGCCATATATTTTGCCATGTTATCGAAACAGCGCTATCCAATGGAACTCACCTCAGAGCAGTACGGTAATACTCTGCATGTTTACCCTGTAAACGATACAGCCTACTGGCCAAGAGATAGAATCTACCATGAACCGTTGTAACTCCATCCTCATTGTCCAACATGACTTCCACCTCATCAATGATTTTTTTAGTCCTCTCCTGATCATTGAGTTTATCGAGAAGAATTTGTCCAGCAAGAACTTTACACAATGCAACTGCGTCATTGTTACTGGATACCTTGGGCTCAGTTTTTTCGAGAAATGTTATCGCCTCCTGTTTGTCCTCGAATTGTAGAATGACATGAGCCAGTATTTCCACTAGCGACAACGGATTTATTCTTTAAAAAACAAAAACGTTAATTGTTTTATACAAATCGAGTGTGGCGTCGAGTAGTGGATGCAATGCAAACGAATAAATGAAAAATTAGGTTACATCACTCTTCACCAAGAATGAAACGTTGAATTCAGTGCACTTACTTGGTTTCAAAAGTTGACAAAAAGTTCTTGTACAATTGGACTAAATTGTCACCCTTCTGAAGCGCGGGATGCTTGACGAAAACTTCCAATTTGAGCGTGAGTTGATGCCAAAGCCTGCGTTACTCGGAGCGAAAACATTAATGATGAGTCGATTACGGATAAATCAGGGTTCGTAACGATGTATCGCATTATGTAATTACTTTTTGTTGTAAAGCTCTCCCAATTGAACCCATTCTGCGGCCAATTCTTTGTCCGGTACGTTTTGGTTTTGACTCAAAAATGTGCTAACGTCCTTCGGGACCGCGAGGGTTGCCATGTTTATTAACGATGACCCGGCAGAATTACCGATGCGTGCATTCATGGACGCTAGAGTGGGAGAAGTCCGAACCGTGGCCTGCACCAGCCAATCGTACAACTAGGTTAGGTTCCGATGAGTCAACAAGCGATTTCCATCTCTCTCGCACAGCCTGCATCACTCTATCGCAGCGACACTCGTGATCACTATACTAGGCGAAATGAGCTCCATTAATTTAGCCGCTATCAATGGAAATATCGAAGTTTTTTTTACGCCAATCGATTGTTAGTCGTTTGTTAGTATTTGTTAGACAACACCCAGCGTTTGTTAGACTTTATTTATTGAATAAAACGAAAAACAAATTTATGCCAAAGTTAGCCGCGGAAAATGGTTTTCTAGTGATTTCGAACTTTTCTTCGTAACCAATCGATTGTTAGTCGTTTGTTAGTGATTGTTAGTCGATTTATATCGTTTGTTAGATCACGATTATTATTAAATTAATGAAAAACCTTTCGGCCATAGAGCGCGCTGCAAGCCACGTGAAGATGGCAGCATGATCGAGACAGCTGTTTCCGGCTTTGAACATGTAACTAATCAATTTCAGCAAAACGTTGATTCTTGTCATTCTATTAGATTGTTAGACGAATGCTAGTGATTGTTAGTTAATTTTCAACGTTCGTTAGAGCTCCATTTATATTTAATCGCTGAAAAACTGTTCGGCGCGAGAACGCGCTGCATGTCGCGAAGGTTGGCTGCATCGCCGCGACAGGTGCTTCCGGCTTTGCACATGTAACTCGTCAATTTCAGCAAAACGGTGATTCTTGACATTCTATTAGATTGTTAGACGATCGCTAGTAATTGTTATATAATTTTCATCGTTTGTTATAGCTCCATTAAAATTTAATCGCTGAAAAACTTTTCGGCTCTAGAGCGCGCTGCATGTCGCGAAGGTTGGCAGCATCGCCGCGACAGCTGTTTACGGCTTTGCACACATAACTCGTCAATTAAAGCAAAACGTTGATTCTTGACAGTCTATTAGATTGTTAGACAATTGCTCGTGATTGTTAGTTAATTTTCATCGTTTGTTAGAGCTCCATTTTTATTTAAGCGCTTAAAAACTTTTCGGCGCTAGAGCGCGCTGCTTGTCGCGAAGGTTGGCAGCATCGCCGCGACAGCTACTTTCGACTTTGCACAAGTAACTAGTCAATTTCAGCAAAACGTTGATTCTTGTCATTCTATTACATTGTTAGACGATCGCCGGTGATTGCTGGTCAATTTTCATCGTTTGTTAGAGCTCCATTTTTATTTAATCGATGAAAACCTTTTCGGCGCGAGTGCGCGCTGCATGTCGCGGAGGTTGGCAGCATCGTCGCGACAGCTGCTTCCGGCTTTGCACACGTAACTCGTAAATTACAGTAAAACGTTGATTCTCGACATTCTATTAGATTGTTAGACGATCGCTCGTGATTGTTAGTGGATTTTCATCGTTTGTTAGAGCTCCATTTTTATTTAATCGCTGAAAAACTTTTCGGCGCTAGAGCGCGCTGCTTGTCGCGAAGGTTGGCAGCATCGTCGCGACAGCTGATTCCGGCTTTGCACATATATCTCGTCAATTTCTGCAAACCGTTGATTCTCGTCATTCTATTAGATTGTTAGACGATCGCTAGTGATTGTTAGTTAATTTTCATCGTGTGTTAGAGCTCCGTTTTTGTTTAATCGCTGAAAACCTTTTCGGCGCGAGAGCGCGCTGCATGTAGCGAAGGTTGGCAGCATCGTCGCGACAGCTGCTTACGGCTTTGCACATGTATGTCGTCAATTTCAGCAAAACGTTGATTCTTGTCATTCTATTAGATTGATAGACGATCGCTAGTGATTGTTAGTGGATTTTCATCGTTTGTTAGAGCTCCATTTTTATTTAATCGTTGAACAACTTTTCGGCGCTAGAGCGCGATGCTTGTCGCGAAGGATGGCGGTATCGTCGCGACAGCTGCTTCCGGCTTTGCACATGTAACACGTCGATTTTAGCGAAACATTGATTCTTGACAATCTATTAGGATGGTAGACGAATGCGAGTGATTGTTAGTTAATTTTCATCGTTTGTTAGAGCTCCATTTTTATTTAATCGTTGAACAACTTTTCGGCGCTAGAGCGCGATGCTTGTCGCGAAGGATGGCGGTATAGTCGCGACAGCTGCTTCCGGCTTTGCACATGTAACACGTCAATTTTAGCGAAACATTGATTCTTGACATTCTATTAGGTTGTTAGACGAATGCGAGTGATTGTTAGTTAATTTTCATCGTTTGTTAGAACGCCATTTTTATTTAATCGCCGAAAAACTTTTCGGCGCGAGAGCGCGCTACTTGTAGCGAAGGTTGGCAGCATCGCAGCGACAGCTGCTTACAGCGTTGCACAAGTAACTCGTCAATTTCAGCGAAACATTGATTCTTGTCATTCTATTAGATTGTTAGACGATTGCTCGTGATTGGTAGTGGATTTTCATCGTTTGTTAGAGCTCCATTTATATTTAATCGCTGAACTACTTTTCGGCTCTAGAGCGCGCTGCTTGTCGCGAAGGTTGGCAGCATCGCCGCGACAGCTGCTTCCGGCTTTGCACAAGTATCTCGTCAATTTCAGCAAAACGTTGATTCTCGTCATTCTATTAGATTGTTAGACGATCGCTAGTGATTGTTAGTTAATTTTCATCGTTTGTTAGAGCTCCGTTTTTTGTTTAATCGCTGAAAACCTTTTCGGCGCTAGAGCTCGCTGCATGTAGCGAAGGTTGGCAGCATCGTCGCGACAGCTGCTTACGGCTTTGCACATGTATCTCGTCGATTTCAGCAAAACGTTGATTCTTTTCATTCTATTCGATTGTTAGATGATCACTCGTGATTGTTAGTTAATTTTCATCGTTTGTTAGAGCTCCATTTTTATTTAATGGCTGAAAAACTTTTTGGCGCAAGAGCGCGATCCTTGTCGCGAAGGTTGGCGGCATCGCCGCGACAGCTGCTTACAGGTTTGCACGTGTAACTCGTCAATTTCAGCGAAACATTGATTCTTGACATTCGATTAGATTGTTAGGGGATCGCTCGTGATTGTTAGTGGATTTTCATCGTTTGTTAGAGCTCCATTTTTATTTAATCGCTGAACAACTTTTCGGCATTAGAGCGCGCTGCTTGACGCGAAGGTTGGCAGCATCGTCGCGACAGCTGCTTACGGCTTTACACATGAAACTCGTCAATTTCAGCAAAACGTTGGTTCTTGACATTCTAGTAGATTGTTAGACGATGGCTAGTGATTGTTTGTTAATTTTCATCGGTTGTTAGAGCTCCATTTATATCTAATCGCTGAAAAACTTTTCGGCGTTAGAGCGCGCTGCTTCTCGCGAAGGTTGGCAGCATCGCCGCGACAGCTGCTTACGGCTTTGCACAAGCAACTAGTCAATTTCAGCAAAACGTTGATTCTTGACATTCTATTAGATTGTTAGACGATGGCTAGTGATTGTTAGTTAATTTTCATCGTTTGTTAGATCTCCGTTTTCATTTAATCGCTGAAAAACTTTCCGGCGCGAGAGCGCGCTGCATGTCGCGGATGGTGGCAGCATCGTCGCGACAGCTGCTTCCGGCTTTGCACATATATCTCGTCAATTTCAGCAAAACGTTGATTCTCGTCATTCTATTAGATTGTTAGACGATCGCTAGTGATTGTTAGTTAATTTTCATCGCTTGTTAGAGATCCATTTTTATTTAATCGTTGAACAACTTTTCGGCGCTAGAGCGCGATGCTTGTCGCGACGGATGGCGGTATCGTCGCGACAGCTGCTTCCGGCTTTGCACATGTAACACGTCAATTTTAGCGAAACATTGATTCTTGACATTCTATTAGGTTGTTAGACGAATGCGAGTGATTGTTAGTTAATTTTCATCGTTTGTTAGAACTCCATTTTTATTTAATCGCCGAAAAACTTTTCGGCGCGAGAGCGCGCTGATTGTCGCGAAGGTTGGCTGCATCGCAGCGACAGCTGCTTACAGCGTTGCACAAGTAACTCGTCAATTTCAGCGAAACATTGATTCTTGTCATTCTATTAGATTGTTAGACGATCGCTCGTGATTGGTAGTGGATTTTCATCGTTTGTTAGAGCTCCATTTATATTTAATCGCTGAACAACTTTTCGGCTCTATAGCGCGCTGCTTGTCGCGAAGGTTGGCAGCATCGCCGCGACAGCTGCTTCCGGCTTTGCACAAATATCTCGTCAATTTCAGCAAAACGTTGATTCTCGTCATTCTATTAGATTGTTAGACGATCGCCAGTGATTGTTAGTTAATTTTCATTGTTTGTTAGAGCTCCGTTTTTTGTTTAATCGCTGAAAACCTTTTCGGCGCGAGAGCTCGCTGCATGTAGCGAAGGTTGGCAGCATCGTCGCGACAGCTGCTTACGGCTTTGCACATTTATCTCGTCGATTTCAGCAAAACGTTGATTCTTTTCATTCTATTAGATTGTTAGATGATCACTCGTGATTGTTAATTGATTTTCATCGTTTGTTAGAGCTCCATTTTTATTTAATTGCTGAAAAACTTTTTGGCGCTAAAGCGCGTTCCTTGTCGCGAAGGTTGGCGGCATCGCCGCGACAGCTGCTTACGGGTTTGCACGTGTAACTCGTCAATTTCAGCGAAACATTGATTCTTGACATTCGATTAGATTGTTAGGGGATCGCTCGTGATTGATAGTGGATTTTCATCGTTTGTTACAGCTCCATTTTTATTTAATCGCTGAACAACTTTTCGGCACTAGAGCGCGCTGCTTGACGCGAAGGTTGGCAGCATCGTCGCGACAGCTGCTTACGGCTTTACACATGTAACTCGTCAATTTCAGCAAAACGTTGGTTCTTGACATTCTATTAGATTGTTAGACGATGGCTAGTGATTGTTAGTTAATTTTCATCGTTTGTTAGAGCTCCATTTATATCTAATCGCTGAAAAACTTTTCGGCGTTAGAGCGCGCTGCTTCTCGCGAAGGTTGGCAGCATCGCCGCGACAGCTGCTTACGGCTTTGCACAAGTAACTAGTCAATTTCAGCAAAACGTTGATTCTTGACATTCTATTAGATTGTTAGACGATGGCTAGTGATTGTTAGTAAATTTTCATCGTTTGTTAGATCTCCGTTTTCATTTAATCGCTGAAAAACTTTCCGGCGCGAGAGCGCGCTGCATGTCGCGGAGGTTGGCAGCATCGTCGCGACAGCTGCTTCCGGCTTTGCACATGTATCTCGTCAATTTCAGCAAAACGTTGATTCTTGTCATTCTATTGGATTGTTAGACGATCGCCAGTGATAGTTAGTTAATTTTCATCGTTTGTCAGAACTCCATTTTTATTTAATCGCTGAAGAACTTTTCGGCGCTAGAGCGCGCTGCATGTCGCGACGGTTCTTGTCGTTCTATTGGATTGTTAGACGATGGCTAGTGATTGTTAGTTAATTTTCATCGTTTGTTAGATCTCCATTTTTATTTAATCGCCGAAAAACTTTTCGGCGCGAGAGCGCGCTGCATGTCGCGAAGGTTGGCAGCATCGTCGCGACAGCTGCTTCCGGCTTTACACATGTATCTCGTCAATTTCAGCAAAACGTTGATTCTTGTCATTCTATTCGATTGTTAGACAATCGCCAGTGATTGTTAGTTAATTTTCATCGTTTGTTGGCGCTCCATTTTTATTTGATCGCTGGAAAACTTTGCGGCGCTAGAGCGCGCTGCATGTCGCGACGGTTGGCAGCATGGCCGCGACAGCTGTTTACGGCTTTGTACACGTAACTCGTAAATTACAGTAAAACGTTGATTCTTGACATTCTATTAGATTGTTAGACGATCGCTCGTGATTGTTAGTGGATTTTCATCGTTTGTTAGAGCTCCATTTTTATTTAATCGCTGAATAAATTTTCGGCGCTAGAGCGCGTTGCTTGTCGCGGAGGTTGGCAGCATCGCGGCGACAGCTGCTTACGGCTTTGCACATGTATCTCGTCAATTTTAGCGAAACGTTGATTCTTGTCATTCTATTAGATTGTTAGACGATCGCTCGTTATTGTTAGTTGATTTTCATCGTTTGTTAGAGCTCCATTTTTATTTAATTGCTGCAAACACTTCGGCGCTAGAGCGCGCTGCTTGTAGCGAAGTTGGCAGCATCGTAGCGACAGCTGCTTACGGCTTTACACATGTAACTCGTCAATTTCAGCAAAACGTTGGTTCTTGTCATTCTATTAGATTGTTAGGAGATCGCCAGTGATTGTTAGTTAATTTTCATCGTTTGTTAGAGCTCTATTTATATTTAATCGCTGAAAAACTTTTCAGCGCGAGAGCGCGCTGCTTGTCGCGAAGGTTGGCAGCATCGCCGCGACAGCTGCTTACGGCTTTGCACAAGTAACTAGTTAATTTCAGCAAAACGTTGATTCTTGACATTCTAGTATATTGATAGACGATCGCTAGTGATGGTTAACTAATTTTCATCGTTTGTTAGATCTCCATTTTTAATTAATCGCCGAAGAACTTTTCGGCGCTAGAGCGCGCTGCATGTCGCGACGGTTGGCAGCATGGCCGCGAAAGCTGTTTACGGCTTTGCACACGTAACTCGTAAATTACAGTAAAACGTTGATTCTCGACATTCTATTAGATTGTTAGACGATCGCTCGTGATTGTTAGTGGATTTTCATCTTTCGTTAGAGCTCCATTTTTATTTAATCGCTGAAAAACTTTTCGGCGCTAGAGCACGCTGCTTGTCGCGAAGGTTGCCACCATCGGCGCGACAGCTGTTTCCGGCTTTGCACATGTATCTCGTCAATTTCAGCAAAACGTTGATTCTCGTCATTCTATTAGATTGTTAGACGATAGCTAGTGATTGTTAGTTAATTTTCATCGTTTGTTAGAGCTCCGTTTTTGTTTAATCGCTGAAAACCTTTTGGGCGCGAGAGCGCCCTCCATGTAGCGAAGGTTGGCAGCATCGTCGCGACAGCTGCTTACGGCTTTGCACATGTATCTCGTCAATTTCAGCAAAACGTTGATTCTTGTCATTCTATTAGATTGTTAGACGATCGCTAGTGATTGTCAGTTAATTTTCATCGTTTGTTAGAGCTCCATTTTTATTTAATCGCTGAAAAACTTTTCGGCGCTAGAACGCGCTGCATGTCGCTACGGTTGGCAGCATTGCCGCGACAGCTGTTTACGGCTTTGCACACGTAACTCGTAAATTACAGTAAAACGTTGATTCTTGACATTCTATTAGATTGTTAGACGATCGCTCGTGATTGTTAGTGGATTTTCATCGTTTGTTAGAGCTCCATTTTTATTTAATCGCTGAAAAACGTTTCTGCGCTAGAGCGCGCTGCTTGTCGCGAAGCTTGGCAGCATCGTCGCGACAGCGGCTTACGGCTTTGCACACGTAACTCGTCAATTATAGCAAAACGTTGATTCTCGACATTCTATTAGATTATTAGACGATCGCTCGTGATTGTTAGTTAATTTTCATCGTTTGTTAGAGCTCTATTTATATTTAATCGCTGAAAAACGTTTCTGCGCTAGAGCGCCCTGCTTGTCGCGAAGGTTGGCAGCATCGCCGCGACAGCTGCTTACGGCTTTGCACAAGTAACTAGTCAATTTCAGCAACACGTTGATTCTTGACATTCTATTATATTGATAGACGATCGCTAGTGATGGTTAGTTTATTTTCATCGTTTGTTAGATCTCCATTTTTATTTAATCGCCGAAAAACTTTTCGGCGCGAGAGCGCGCTGCATGTCGTGAAGGTTGGCAGCATCGTCGCGACAGCTGCTTCCGGCTTTACACATGTATCTCGTCAATTTCAGCAAACCGTTGATTCTAGTCATTCTATTCGATTGTTAGACAATCGCCAGTGATTGTTAGTTAATTTTCATCGTTTGTTGGCGCTCCATTTTTATTTAATCGCTGAAAAACTTTTCGGCGCTAGAGCGCGCTGCATGTCGCGACGGTTGACAGCATGGCCGCGACAGCTGTTCACGGCTTCGCACACGTAACTCGTAAATTACAGTAAAACGTTAATTCTCGACATTCTATTAGATTGTTAGACGATCGCTCGTGATTGTTAGTGGATTTTCATCGTTTGTTAGAGCTCCATTTTTATTTAATCGCTGAAAAACTTTTCGGCGCTAGAGCGCGCTGCTTGTCGCGAAGGTTGGCAGCATCGTCGCGACAGCTGCTTCCGGCTCTGCACATGTATCTCGTCAATTTCAGCAAACCGTTGATTCCTGTAATCCTATTAGATTGTTAGACGAACGCTAGTGATTGTTAGTTGATTTTCATCGTTTGTTAAAGCTCCATTTTTGTTTACTCGCTGAAAACCTTTTCGGCGCAAGAGCGCGCTGCATGTGGCGAAGGTTGGCAGCATCGTCGCGACAGCTGCTTACGGCTTTGCACTTGTATATCGTCAATTTCAGCAAAACGTTGATTCCTGTAATTCTATTAGATTGTTAGACGAACGCTAGTGATTGTTAGTTGATTTTCATCGTTTGTTAAAGCTCTATTTTTATTTAATCGCTGAAAAGCTTTTAGGCGCTAGAGCGCGCTGCATGTCACGACGGTTGGCAGCATTGCCGTGACAGCTGTTTTCGGCTTTGCACACGTAACTCGTAAATTACAGTAAAACGTTGATTCTTGACATTCTATTAGATTGTTAGACGATCACTCGTGATTGTTAGTGGATTTTCATCGTTTGTTAGAGCTCCGTTTTTGTCTAATCGCTGAAAAACTTTTCGGCGCGAGAGCGCGCTGCTTGTCACGAAGATTGGCAGCATCGCAGCGACAGCTGCTTACGGCTTTGCACAAGTAATTCGTCAATTTCAGCGAAACATTGTTTCTTGTCATTCTATTAGATTGTTAGCCTATCGCTCGTGATTGTTAGTGGATTTTCATCGTTTGTGAGAGCTCCATTTTTATTTAATCGTTGAACAACTTTTCGGCGCTAGAGCGCGATGCTTGTCGCGAAGGATGGCGGTATCGTCGCGACAGCTGCTTCCGGCTTTGCACATGTAACACGTCAATTTTAGCGAAACATTGATTCTTGACAATCTATTAGGTTGTTAGACGAATGCGAGTGATTGTTAGTTAATTTTCATCGTTTGTTAGAGCTCCATTTTTATTTAATCGCTGAAAAACTTTTCGGCGCTAGAGCACGTTGCTTGTCGCGAAGGTTGGCAGCATCGCCGCGACAGCTGCTTACGGGTTTGCACATGTAACTCGTCAATTTCAGCGAAACATTGATTCTTTACATTCTATTAGATTGTTAGACGGTCGCTCGTGATTGTTCGTGGATTTTCATCGTTTGTTAGAGCTCCATTTTTATTTAATCGCTGAACAACTTCTCAGCGCTAGAGCGTGATGCTTGTCGCGAAGGTTAGCAGCATCGGCGCGACAGCTGCTTCCGGCTTTGCACATGTAACTCGTCAATTTCAGCGAAACATTGATTCTTGACATTCTATTAGATTGTTAGACGAATGCTAGTGATTGTTAGTTAATTTTCATCGTTTGTTACAGCTCCATTTTTATTTAATGGCTGAAAAACTTTTCGGCTCTAGAGCGCGCTGCTTGTCGCGAAGGTTGGCAGCATCGTGGCGACAGCTGCTTACGGCTTTGCACATGTATCTCGTTAATTTCAGCAAAACGTTGATTCTTGTCATTCTATTAGATTGTTGGACGATCGCTAGTGATTGTTAGTTAATTTTCATCGTTTGTTAGAGCTCCATTTTTATTCAATCGCCGAAAAACTTTTCGGCGCTAGAGCGCGATGCCTGTCGCGAAGGTTGGCCGCATCGTCGCGACAGCTGCGTCCGGCTTTGCACATGTAACTCGTCAATTTCCGAGAAACATTGATTCTTGACATTCTATTAGATTGTTACACGAATGCTAGTGATTGTTAGTTAATTTTCATCGTTTGTTGGAACTCCATTTTTATTTAATCGCCGAAAACCTTTTCGGCGCGAGAGCGCGCTGCTTGTCGCGAAGGTTGGCAGCATCGCAGCGACAGCTGCTTACGGCTTTGCACAAGTAACTCGTCAATTTCAGCAAAACATTGATTCTTGTCATTCTATTAGATTGTTAGACGATCGCTTGTGATTGTGAGTGGATTTTCATCGTTTGTTAGAGCTCCATTTATATTTAATGACTGAACAACTTTTCGGCTCTAGAGCGCATTGCTTGTCGCGAAGGTTGGCGGCATCGGCGCGACGGCTTCTTCCGGCTTTGCACAGGTATCTCGTCAATTTTAGCAAACCGTTGATTCTCGTCATTCTATTAGATTGTTAGACGATCGCTAGTGATTGTTAGTTAATTTTCATCGTTTGTTAGAGCTCCGTTTTTGTTTAATCGCTGAAAACCTTTTCGGCGCGAGAGCTCGCTGCATGTAGCGAATGATGGCAGCATCGTCGCGACAGCTGCTTACGGCTTTCCACATGTATCTCGTCGATTTCAGCAAAACGTCGATTCTTTTCATTCTATTAGATTGTTAGATGATCGCTCGTGTTTGTTAGTTATTTTCATCGTTTGTTAGAGCTCCATTTTTATTTAATCGCTGAAAAACTTGTTGGCGCTAGAGCGCGCTGCTTGTCGCGAAGGTTGGCAGCATCGCCGCGACAGCTGCTTACGGCTTTGAACATGTAACTCGTCAATTTCAGCGAAACATTGATTCTTGACATTCTATTAGATTGTTAGACGATTGCTCGTGATTGCTAGTAGATTTTCATCGTTTGTTAGATCTCTATTCTTATTTAATCGCCGAAAAACTTTTCGGCGCGAGATCGCGCTGCATGTCGCGAAGGTTGGCAGCATCGTTTCCAGTTTTGATGAAAGATATCTTTCATCAAAACTGGAATCGTTCCTTAACCACTTAAGATCATAACACAATTCATAGAAATGAGTTATCATAACGTGGGTCAACATTCAGTTACTTTACAATGTAAATGTACAAGTGGTCCTGATTTTGTTTTGAGTAGTATGAAAACAAATTTCATTTGCGAATTTTGATTCTGGATTCACTTTATGGAAGTTCGACCAGGACGCACAATGAGGAATATCGAGCAAAAAAGGCTCATGATCACATCCAGGTTTGAAAAGTTCACGCTTTTTTTTAATTCTCTATTTCGTCGAACATTTGCACCGATTTCCCATTTTTACTTAAAATTATATACGTTTATCGCGGCCATCGTGGCGATGCTGCCAACCTTCGCGACATGCAGCGCGCTCTCGCGCCGAAAAGTTTTTTGGCGATTAAATAAAAATAGAGATCTAACGAACGATGAAAATCCTCTAGCAATCACCAGCGATCGTCTAACAATCTAATAGAATGTCAAGAATCAATGTTTCGTTGAAATTGGCGAGTTTCATTTGCAAAGCCGTAAGCAGCTGTCGCTGCGATGCTGCCAACCTTCGCGACAAGCAGCGCGCTCTCGCGCCGAAAAGTTTTTCGGTGATTAGATAAAAATGGAGATCTAACAAACGATGAAAATTAACTAACAATCACTAGCATTCGTTTAACAATCTAAGAGAATTCCAAGAATCAACGTTTTGCTGAAATTGTATAGTTACATGTGCAATGCTGTAAGCAGCTGTCGCGGCGATGCTGCCAACCTTCGCAACAAGCAGCACGCTCTAGAGCCGAAAAGTTTTTCAGCGATTAAATCTAAATGGAGCTCTAACAAACGATGAAAATCTACTAGCAATCACGAGCGATCGTCTAACAATCTAATAGAATGTCAAGAATCAATGTTTCGCTGAAATTGACGAGTTACATGTTCAAAGCCGTAAGCACCTGTCGCGGCGATGCTGCCAACCTTCGCGACAAGCAGCGCGCTCTAGCGCCGAAAAGTTTTTCAGCGATTAAATAAAAATGGAGCTCTTTCAATCGATGAAAATTAACTAAAAATCACTAGCGATCGTCTTACAATCTAATATAATGACAAGAATCAACGTTTTGCTGAAATTGCCGAGTTTCATGTGCAACGCCGTAAGCAGCTGTCGCGGCGATGCTGCCAACCTTCGCGACTTGCAGCGTGCTCTAGCGCCAAAAAGTTTTTCAGCCATTAAATATAAATGGAGCTCTAACAAACGATGACACTTAACTAACAATCACTAGCGATCGTCTAACAATCTAATAGAATTACAAGAATCAACGTTTTGTTGAAATTGACGAGTTACATGTGCAAAGCCGGAAGCAGCTGTCTCGACGATGTTGCCATCTTCACGTGGCTTGCAGCGCGCTCTAGGGCCGAAAGGTTTTTCATTAATTTAATAATAATTGAGCTCTAACAAACGATATAAAGTGACTATCAATCACTAACAACCGACTAACAAACGATATAAAGTGACTAACAATCACAAACAAACGACTACCAATCGACTGGTTACGAAGAAAAGTTCGAAATCACTAGAAAACCATTTTCTGCGGCTAACTTTGGCATAAATTTGTTTTTCGTTCTATTCAATAAATAAATCCTAACAAACGCTGGGTTTTGTCTAACAAACACTAACAAACGACTAACAATCGATTGGCGTAAAAAAAATTCGATATTTCCATAGTCGGCGGCTAAGTTAATGGAGCTGGCGAAACGGTCGGTGCTTCAAGCCGAGGATTTACCCCCACCATCAGAGTTTCAAGACCTGTATGTAAGACGGCGGTGGAACCTCACTTGTCCAAGGTGGAGTGGGGAGAGGGTATGTCTGATAAGTTAAATATCGGATAATACGGAAAACAGTAGCAATATATGATTATTCCACGCATAGGCATAACAGATTTTTCCGTTTTAGTCGGGCTCAGCGTATTACCCGAGGATATGACTCCGTTAATGCGGATAATGCGGATAACTCGGATGAATTAGGTGACTCGGATAATGCTGACAGTTGGTTAATAGAAGGTCGGATAAACGAGGTTCTACTGTACCAGCAAATACGATAATAATCGAATAATTTGAGAATTTTTTTAATCGAATTTTCGAGACAAACCAGCCTTGATGTTGACAAGAGGACACAGATATTTTATCTTTAAATCGTTGGAGCAAGTAATATCGCTTCGACTTTATATGGCTGTTACGGTGTTCTTCTCAAATAGAAGAATAACTACTGGACAATTGTTTAAATTTCTTGCCCTAATGAATAATTGCAATTTATTTCGTGTGATTTTCTTTTTATTTTCATTTAAATATGTTATCGTCAGAATAATCGCATTACCGATTCGCTGTTCGCGAGTTTTTATACAAACAGATCGCAAAGCATTTTTCTTTGACAAGAAATAATTTATCATCATATTGACCTGAGTAAAAAATGTATTCAAGAATTAAAACATTATTATTTAAGATGTTTTCCACCGTTCGTTGTACAAAACAATACAGGACAATTTTTTAATTCCTCACGGCAATGAGTAATTGCGACTTCTTGTGTATGATTATATATTAATTTTTATTTAAATATCATTATCGTAAGAATTATCCCGTTACTGTTCGCTGTTTGCGAGTTTTTATATAAACAGATAGCAAAGCATTGTTCTTTGACAGCAGATATTAATTTACCGTCGTAGTTACCTGAGAAAATAAAAATTGATTTCAGAAAAAAGCTTAAGTATTATTGATGACATTTTCTACCGTTTGTTGTACAATTAAACACTGTTATAATAAAAATATCGTTCTTTTTTCTATCTAATGCAATCTACATATTGTATTATTATTATTTTCGATCTTTTTACCGTTACCCTAGTGGATTAGGAGACCTAAAAAAAGACCAAAAGACCCTATTTCGGTCACGGTCATTTTCTGCTCTTTTTTAACCGAAAAAGTGACTGAACAGTGACCGAACCCTTTTTTTTAGGTTATTTACTTGACTGTTATTTTTCGGTTTTCGGTCACTGAAATAAAAGTTAGGTTAGTCACTTGACCGGTTTTTTTTCGGATTGCGGTCACTGAAATAAAAATTAGGTTAGACACTTGACGGTTTTTTTCGGTTTTCGGTCACAGTAATGAAAGTGATGTAAGTTGCTTGACTGGTTTCATTTTCGGTTTTCGGACACTGAACGAAAAGTTAGGTTAGTCACTTGACTTTTTTTCAGCTTTTGGTCACTGCAATAAAAATCGGTGGGGCGCCTGAAGAGTGAGTGATATAATAAATAAAACTCGTACAGAGGAACATGAGTGATTGGGAATATTTAAACAACAAATTATTTACAAATGTTCTTTCACAAAATCGATAATTTTACATGAACTTATTAATCGTCGTATGGAATCGCATCATTTGTATCCCTATAACGCTTGTATATTTTGAAAGTAATTTCTAACTATTACTTCGTATCGTTTAAAAAAATGTATTGTCTAAAATCGCATCGTGAATTTTGCTTGGTAATGAACGTTATTTCAAAATCTCTTTTCTCCAATATTAGTTTGAAATTGTCACAAGTCATGTTAAAATTAAAGAAAAACGTTTACGGACGATTATCGTTTAATCAGTTTCTCAAATATTAGGTACTTGGCTTCCATCTGTAAATGAGAAAGGAAATAACTATTATATGTTGACAAGAATTAAAAGAAATATTCATTCCTTTCTTGCAATTATTGCTATTTCGAGTAGCGCGTTACAGTATATATGTATAACCTCAAAATATTTAATTTATCAACTTATATATGAACAGATTTTGTTTTCATTTTAACGTTATTAACCTCGACACTTGTAACATTCCGTTTATGTGGTACGGAATTTTTTTTTTTTTGTTTTTAAATAACATATATACATACTATACGTCCACACCGCAATATCGTCACCGCTGAAAACAATTGCGTCTGCTGATCCATTTGATTTTTCATCTGTAAATGAGAAAGGAAATATTGGGTGTACAACTTATTCGGTCCGTTTTTTGCTTAAAATACGCACTTATTTGAATGATAAAATGAATGAATACATTAATCAAAATATTGTCCAGCCACTACTTTTCCCCATCTTTCTGGTAATTTATGAATTTTGTCGCGAAAGAAGCGTTCATCTTTTGAAGCCAAGAATTAATCGAGCCAATTTTTGATACCCTGTTGTGACGTGAAGCGTATTCCAGTCAAAGCGTTCTGCATCGATCGAAACAAATGGTAGTCGGAAGAGGCAAGGTCTGGGCTATAAGGCGGGTGAGCCATAATGTTTTCCTTTCATTGCGAGAAGAACTTCTCTTAAAAATCTTTAATTCAGAACATTTTTTAATGCGAGTTATGTGTACTTTTCTGTTTCAATAGGATGGGAAAGATTTGCGCAGTGCCAGGATGTGACAGCGGAATTGGTAAAACTGTTAAACAGCGGAAGAGCCTAGGACTGCGTAGAGCATGGACACTAGAGTAAAGGAGCCCGAACGCAATGCTGGCGAAATGGTGTGAAAGTGATGAATGTTCCGCGGATTGTACCCGCCTGGCGGCGCTACCACTGTTGGCTCCATTCGCGCGGTGATTTTGAATCGTCGATCCGCAATTTGTCGTATATTTGTTTCTTATTAGCGCAGTTTATAATACTGAAGAGTAATATTGATATGCTTTTGTTTAAATTATGAAATGATAATATATCAGTAATTTTTACTTGGAGGTGATCTATACTGTAAATGTTTTATTTGTATACGGTGACACGTACGATTAAACAGCCATAATGTGAATATTGCATACTGGATTTTCAAAAAAAATATTTTTTTTCGTCGCTACAAAAAGAAATAATAAAATATATAATTTACATCAAACCTCAAATCAACCAACAAACCAAACCGAATCTAAACCCCAGGAGGGGCAACAACTTAAATATTAGAAAACTACCTATTCTAGTGATGGAAGGGACGTGCGGGGTAAGCGCAATATTTACCCATGGCGAAGCTGAAATCAAAAAATAAATCCAATTGAATATTATAGGTAATATATTATAACGAAATGGGAGCGAGGGGGATTTATATTAAAGGATTTGCATATTTAACCTAAAAAACGTTTTTTTATGCAAGCACCATGCATTACATTTTTGCTGTATCAATGAAATCTCTAACAGCATTAAAATTAATGGCAATTATAATTAAATTTGGCGACGATAGCCTGCAATAAAATTAATACGAACAATTTGGCAAAATGAATCAACATGTAGTTGCACATGCCAATGTCAATATTTGTCAATATTTTCGCTAATTCACGAATTAATTGCATAAACATAATATTAAGGTTCAGTTTTTACATTTATTAGATGGTCGTTTTCTGTTTTGATTTTATAAATACTTTTAATACCAAAATATCACTCAACGATGCGTGACAGCGTAAATTCTATGTAACTGACATATATATAATACCTACATATATAGTAACTGACAGTAATACGTCACTGTATGTATGTCACAAACACATATATAATACTCACATATATAGTAACTGACAGCAGTGCAGCCAGATTGCGCGTAAAAGTTACCCCCTCTCTAGTCTCTTACGCGCCCATCACACAATCGTAGTAGCGCGTGTCCACGAACGAGCGACGCTCGGACGTCTTCGGAAAGAGCCGAGCACGGTCGAAGTTTCCCGACCGCGCCTTCGGCAGCTACACCAACACATGGACGCTGAGCACGTTAACGTGCGGCCAAGCCGAAACGAAGGCTTTGAGGGAAAAAGCAATGTGAGCACGACTCGCGCGTGACGTCACCCGACGCGGGAGGCTTTTAGATGATTTCAATGCGTATTTAGCTCTTGATTCTCTGCGTTATTAATGTATACAAAAAAATGTATCGCGCACTCTGATCGCTTATTTTTTAGTTTATACGTTAATTTAAATATAATAATAAATCTCCATTACAACTGATTTATCTTATATAAAATTGTTTACGCTTTACTCACACCCGTCCTTATGCCAAATAAATTATAATTTAAAAAAGTGAGCGGAAATATATTTATATTCGTATTATCATATTAATTTTCTGTTGGCGAGAAAAGCGTTTCCGAACCTACATGGCAATACGCGCGTATGCGAGATTTGGACGAGTGGGATAATCTATCCACTCCCGTTTATTAATTCTCTTCTTCACGACTCACTCGAGCGATTTGTCCCTTCTTCTCCGTTGTGCTTTTGCCCGAGTTGCACGTACTTTACGCGGACTTTAGCGAACTTACTTACTCGTATATATTAATGTATTTCTTTCAATAAAATATATTTCATTGCAAACAAAAAACAACACATACATAACCAACAGGTTATGGGCCCAGGTGCGTGAATAGTTTGTCGAAAGAAACGTTCGCGAGTAACACTCTAAAAGTTTGTCGGATCGACAAGTCGTGTACGAGATGGCTCTTGCTAGCAATGTAAATTCGATGCGCATCGAACCTTTGACGAAAGATAATTACGACACGTGGCGGATTCAGGTAGAAGCGTTGTTAATTAAAAACGATACCTGGGGTTACGTCAGTGGGAAAAGAGTAAGACCATCGACAAGCACGGAAGAAGCGTCAACTGCGAGTGTGTGGGAAAACAGCGATAGGAAAGTGCGATCGGACTTGATATTATCAATCAGCACGTCAGAACTGAAACAAGTGCGGAACGGTGTGACGGCGCGAGAAACGTGGCTGAAACTTGAGTCAGTGTATGCGTCAAAAGGCCCTGCGAAAAACGCATCATTGTTAAAAAGATTAACTCTGCTGCGGATGCAGGAAGGTGAAGACATGCGTATGCACCGCGCGAGTTTTTTTGACACGGTCGATAAACTCGGTGACATGGACGTGGACATTAATGAAGACCTTCTTGCAATACTGTTATTATACAGTCTTCCCGCGAGTTTCGAAAATTTTCGGTGTGCGATAGGGACACGCGATTCCTTGCCGAGTGCCGGGACGTTGAAAGTGAAAATTCTAGAAGAATTCGACTCAAGACAACAGAGTAGCTCGTTTGAAATACAAGGTGCGATGGTCGCGAATCGTCGAGGCTCAAGGTTTGTCCGGACTTATAAGAAAAACGTAAATAAGCCAGAGCGTTCCAGTAGCGAGAAATTTCGGTTTCGATGTTACAAGTGCCATACACAGGGACACAAAGCGGTTGACTGTAAAGTGATGAAAAACGAGTCAAAACAGGCGACGAACGAGTCGAAACAGGCTGCGAGCGATGTTGACGAATGTTTCGTCGCGTTTAACAGCGTCGCGGACAATCGTACTGTATTTGACGAAAGACAAGCAGGTTTCCAAGCAAGTGTTAGAGAGGTCTGTAGGGACTGGATACTAGACAGCGGATGTACCGCACACCTCTGTGGAGATAAATCAGAATTTGTCGAAATTCAAAAGGTAAACAATGGAAGGCTTAATTTGGCGAGCAAGAGTTCAACGAACGTCAAAGGACGCGGCACCGTGACGATTTCGACGACGAAAGAAAATCACAAGAGGTCAGTTGAATTCCGAAATACTTTGTTTGTACCTGATCTCAGGATAAACCTAGTTTCAGTTTCCAAGATTACCGACCGAGACTACGAAGTGAAATTCTGCCGAACGGGAGCCACAGTTATCGACAGGACAGGTCGGATCGTTATGGAAGCAGTTCGCAAAGGTGATCTGTATTACATTCGCCTGGACTACGAAGCAAAAATGGTGACGGTAGAGAAAAAGTCCGAGTTATGGCCATGGCATGAAAGGTTCGGTCATCTCAACGGAAGAGACCTGATTAGGATCATCCCGAGTCATATGAAAAAGGGGAAACCAGACGTAGAAGAGCTGAAAAATTGTCGAATTTGCGCGAAAGGTAAAATGGCTGCAACTCCATTCGGAAAAGGGAACCCACCGTGTAAAGAGTTGCTGAGGATTGTGCACTCTGATGTAGTTGGACCAATGAGAACCGAATCGATGAGTGGCGCCCGATATTTCGTCACATTCATTGACGATTGTACGAGATGGTGCCAAGTTTATTTCTTGAAAAATAAAAACAAAGTTTTTCAGGCCTTCAAGGCATATAAGGCGTTCGTCGAGAATCAAACGGATACCCGAATAAAATACCTGCAGTCGGATAACGGGACGGAGTTCTGCAATTCGGAGTTCGACAAATTCCTGGAAGACGAGGGAACTTCTAGGCGACTGACAGTTGTCCATACGCCACAGCAAAATGGCGTAGCCGAACGGATGAATCGTACGATAGTTGAAATGGCAAGACGTATGATGTTACAGTCGGGAATGTCTCAGGGATTTTGGGCTGAGGCCGTAGCCACGGCTTGTGACGTGAGGAACTCTTGTCCAACGCGAAGCCTGAAAGGAAATATCCCATACGAGAGATGGACTGGCAAAAGGCTTGACCCTAATCATCTTCAAACTTTCGGAATGAAGATCTGTATTTTTGACATAAGTATTAATAAGGATAAGTTTGCGCCCAGGTCAAAAGAAGGAACCTTTATCGGATATCCACGAGAAACGAAGGGTTATCGTGTGTGGATTCTTCAAGAACGAAAAATTGTGGTTGCTCGAGATATCAAATTTTTCGACGAATTCGAGGAGGGAGAAGAAAACCCAGTAGTCGAATTTGAGGAGATAACGACGATTTCGACAAGAAATCCCACGAGGACATCAATACAGCGGGAATCAGCGAAGAACGACGCCGAAGAATGGCGGCCGACAATTCGAAGCCAAGGCGATGCACCAGAGAGTCGGGTACGAGCACAGAGTAGCCGAACTCAGAGAGGGCGAGGAAGGCCACGTCTGCAGAGGACAGGCGGACCGGGACGTCCGAGAAAAATATATAGTTCCGTCATTGAGGACGAAGAACCCGAGATGCCAATCGTGAACGAAGACGAAATTGACGATGATGTGTTCATCGAGTACGCAGGTGTTGCGGAAGTGTCAATGAACGAAGCATTGGGATGAGAGGATCGCGAAGAATGGGGAGAAACTATTCTCTCAGAGATCAGGAGTTTAGTCAAAAACGATACATGGACTATCGAAAAGGCAGATGGTTGCGAAAATATCGTCGGATGTCGTTATGTGCTCACGCACAAAAGTCATGCACAGAGATTTGACAGGAAGAAAACGAGGCTAGTTGCCAAATCGCCAACGCTTTGGGATAGATTACTATCAAACGTTTGCTCCGGTGGCAAGATTAGAAGCCCTTCGATTGATGGCTGCACTTTCGGTTAAAAAGGGCATGAAGATTCACCAACTGGACATAACAATGGCGTATCTCAACGGAGAACTGGACGAAGAAGTGTTCATGGAGCCTCCGATATGGCTGAAGAAGATGTTGCATCAGTAGATTCGTCGAAAAGAAGAGGCAACCGCTGTTAGAGCAAAGGCGAAAGACATGCTTAAGGGCCTCGAAGCAGGAGGCGTTTGCTGTCTGAGAAAAGCGCTCTATGGATTAAAACAAGCAGTACGACAATGAAATGCCAAATTAAGCAGTGAACTGAAAAAATTGGGGCTCTCACAGTCGATCGGTGAACCATGCATGTATGATGCTGTTCGAGAAGATGTTAATATGCTTGTATTAATATATGTTGATGATTTTTGATTGCTCCGCAGGATCAAAAATGGATCGACGAGATAAAAGGGTCTCTAGCAAATATCTTTGAAGTTAAAGATTTTGGATTAGCGAAATATTGTCTAGGACTTGAGATCGAACAAACTGCGAGTGAAATCGGAGTGTCACAGCAACGGTATATCGACAACACGCTGAAACGGTTCAACATGACAGAGTGTCTTGCTGCCTTGACGCCCATGGAAGTCGGCGTCAGATTGATTGACGAGGTGAAGAACGATGGTCTAGAGAACGATACGAAAGAAGCCCAACATCCCGGGTCATATCGTGAGTTAATTGGGGCTCTTATGTATCTGGCCGTAGCGACAAGACCGGAAATTGCGAACACTGCAACGAAATTAGCACAATTTTGTAATTCGCCGAGCAAAACCCATTGGAAATCGTCAAAAAGAGTTCTTCGTTATCTGCGTGGTACGAGAGAAGTTGCATTAATCTATCGCCCAACAAAAAAGGTATTACCAGTTATTCAGATTCCGATTGGGGAGGATGTAACATAGATCGCCGATCATTCTCAAGTTATGCGTTTTTGTTGAGCGGAGCGGTTGTTTCGTGGAAATGCCAAAAACAAAGGACTGTTGCGTTATCATCAACCGAGGCCGAGTATGTGAGTCTCGTGGAAGCTGTGAAAGAGGCAATATATTTGCGAAGGCTGATGAGCGAAATAGGCTTCGAGGAATTTGCGAATGTCGGGTTATTTGGGGACAATCAAGGAGCGTTGTGCCTTGCCACCAATCCCGTATTCCACTCGCGTACGAAACATATTGATATTAAATATAATTTTGTCTGAAATGCGTTAACCGATAAAAGAATGAGTATCTCGTATCCTAGTAAACCAGCCATGTAACGGCAATATAACGTGGAAGTTACAATTAATATCACAATGTTATACTTGTGTAGTATAACTGTTATGTAATATGGAAATAACACTGCAATGTTTCACTCGATACCTGTATGTCATATACACATAACGTACCATGGTAACATCATAGTTACATTACCAAAATGTATAACAGTCTCATAACATGTGTGTAACAATGTGAGTATAACATTGGTAATATTCAGGTTATGTGAACGTTGTGAATGGGTATAATATTGCAGTTACATAACCAACATATTATAACTGTTACATATTAGGTTGATAACAATGTGAATGTAATATTGGTAATATTCAGGTAATGTATATGTTATGAACTGTTGCAATATTGCAGTTGCATAACCAGTACTTGCAACAGTCACATAACATTGTTACAACCATGTGAGTATAACAATGGTAATACGCACATAATGTGAATGTTCTAAAACGGCTAAATGTTGCAGTTACATAGCTAACATATCGTAACCGTTACATATTATACCTGTAACGATGTGAATATAACATTAATAATATTCAGGTTATGTAAATGTTATGAAATGTTGCAATATTGAAGTTGTCGAACCAGTACTTGCAACAGCCACCTAACATTGTTACAACCATGTGAGTATAACAATGGTAATATGTACATAATGTGAATGTTCTAAAACAATGTAATATTGCAGTTACATAACTAGCATATTGTAACTGTTACATATTATGCTTATAACGATGTGAATAAAATTGGTAATATTCAGGTAATGTATATGTTATAAAATGTTGCAATATTGAAGTTGTCCAACCAGTACTTGCAACAGCCACCTAACATTGTTACAACCATGTGAGTATAACAATGGTAATAAGTACATAATGTGAATGTTCTAAAGTGGTAAAATGTTGTAGTTACATAGCCAACATATTGTAACCGTTACATATTATACCCGTAACGATGTAATTTTAACATTAATAATATTCAAGTTATGTAAATGATATGAAACGTTGCCGATTTTGTATGATTAAGGGCGGGTTTTTCCAACTTCTCGGTAAGCCTCTACCTGCCAGTTATCCTATGCTTGATAATGTATGTTAACATTAATGTTAACTTAGGTCGAGAAAAAGAAAAATTTTACGATGTTTTTTTTCAGCTCCATTATTGTATATAGCTATAAAACTTATTCTTTTGCAACATTGTTTCAACCTTCTAAAATACGAAAAAATATATTTTATTTTGATTCATTGAATATTTTTTTAGAAGGCGTCAAAGATGCGTCTTTGAAAATAATACCTGGTCCCATGGCCGACAGTTAATCTCAGGATTGGCAAGTCTGAGACAAAAAAACAAAAAGCATTTGAAAGAGAAAGGTTTCGTACACAACAATTTACCACAGTTAATACAAAATCGATGAAAACAAAAAAAATGGCGTATGTTTAAACCAAATTTGTGGAACGATGCGGTGTTGCCATATGTCTTCTTATTATACGGGACAAATATTTTTTTACGGAAAATTATTTCGTCTAAATTTCAATGCAAACCCTGCAGTGTTAAAAGATGCAACTTTAAAACCCATTATCTCCCAATCTAAACAGTCGACTGTTCTGAAATTTCACTCAAACATGCATAATGATATGAACAATGTCTTGTTAAAACTTAAACAAAATCTATAGAAACCAAGATTGCGCACTCGTACTACCTTAAAGACAAAAGAAAGTTGAGTCCTCCTACGTTGAACGTAATGTATGCGTATGTCACATCACCTTAGCTCTGTTTCAAGATAAAACAATTGATACATGGATTATATTTTTCGTTACATTTTTAGTAATTAGTAGATTAGTTTGATTAGTGCGATTATATCGTATAGTATCAATCAAATATTACGATATAACATAACAAAAATGTAACGGTAACATAAAATATTACATAACGAGTCATACTCATGAGTGGGAAATAGCAACTTACATGTAAGTTGCATGTACTATCCGGTTAACATTATTTGTTATTTTCAGTTACTTTGCCGTTACATTGCCGGTACAGAACTGTGTTTACTGGGATGTATCGACAAATGATATGATCGCGGATATTTTAACGAAGGCCTTGCCAAGTCAAAAACATGTTATATGTATGTCAAGAATGGGACTGCATGTAGAGTGAAAGAGTGTGAGAACGCACGTATTGAGGAGGCGTGTTGGTGAGAAAAGCGTTTCCGAACCTACATGGCAATACGCGCATGCGAGATTTGGACGAGTGGGATAATCTATCCCCTCCCGTTTATTAATTCTTTTCTTCACGATTCACTCGAGCGATTTGTCCCGTCTTCTCCGATGTGTTTTTGCCCGAGTTGCACGTACTTTACGCGGACTTTAGCGAACTTAGTAGTATATATTAATGTATTTCTTTCCATAAAATATATTTCATTGCAAACAAAAAACAACACATACATAACCAACATTCTCATGTTTTCATAAAGCGATAAAGCATTATCCCCAAAAAGAAGCCAATCATCCACCCGGCCGCGTATCGTAAGTACTAGAAAGTGCACATATTCTACAAGCGATGAGATGGTCCGTTGGCAGCGTTCCTGGCTTCGGTCAGCAAGGGCCCCTAGTGCAAATTTTTCTCCAAATTTTTCATGATTTTTCATATTTTAGTCGTATTTGAGATTT
This sequence comes from Ophion obscuratus, assembly GCA_964007375.1. NCBI lineage: Eukaryota > Metazoa > Arthropoda > Insecta > Hymenoptera > Ichneumonidae > Ophion > Ophion obscuratus. The sequence goes on from OZ023313.1 coordinate 43,864,199, forward strand.
TCGGAGAAAAAATGATTTAAAACAGATTCAAGTTCTGGTCTATTTCCCAAAAAACACATTTTTTTACTGAGAATTCATGATTCCTAATTTTTTCCCGGAAATTTCTCTTTTACCTATGACCTGAGTGAACGGTTGCGGACATATTCGGAGAAAAGTTAAAGATGAAAACAAATGAGATTTTCGTTAAAAAAACTTATTATTATTATTTTCTTTCGGAAATTTCCCTTCTTCCTATTACCCGAGTGAATGGCTGTGAAAATATTCGGAGAAAATTTAGAGATGAAAAAAATGAGATTTTCTTTAAAAAAAACTTGATATAATTTTTTTTCCGGAACTTTTTCTTTTTCCTATTGAGTGAACGGCTGCGGAGATATTCGGAGAAAAGTTATAGATGAAAAAAATAAGATTTTCGCAAAAAAAAGTTACATTTTTTTATCCCTCATAATTCTGAGAAATAATGAATTTCCGAAATGTTGGCAAACATTATTTTCCTTAAGGGGTAACACCACTGTAACGGCCTGCCACGAAGTGTTTTAGACAAATAATACTTGAGGTAATTATTAAGCATATATTGAAGTATATTGCAAAAAAATTTTATGGGAAAATATTACAAAATGACGACACTGCAGCAAATTCTTCCGAGGCATGTTGAACTTAAGGTGCTATGCGGCACGTAGTATAACTTGTGCCAATTTTGATCTGGACAAAATATATATTTTTTTTTATCTAGATGAGTGTAGCTAATGAACCACGTAGGGGATTTTAGAAATCTTGATTTTTGAGTAATTGCCGAGTATTTGACTAAAAATGTTCATCTAGACCTAATAAAACAAAATTCTTTTTTTTATATTAAAATTGACACAGTTATACTGCGTGCCGCAGAGTTTCGACATGCTTCGGAAGAATTGCTGCAGTGTCGCCATTTTGTATTATTTTCGGATAAAAATTTCTAGCAATATACTTAAATATATGCTCAATAAATACCGCAAGTTTTATTTATTTATCACATTTTCTTCCGCCAAAAAAATATAAACAAATACGTGTCCTGTAAGGCTGTTACAGTGGTGTCACCCCTTAAAGCCTTCATATAATTTCCGACATTTTCCCGTGATCGTAATTAAAATGATGATATATTCGGAAAAATTCGAAAAAAATCGGAGAAATTTGGAGAAACTCGGATGTTTGCGTAAAAATATTTGTCCGCAAAACTCCGAATTCTTCATATTTGTTCCAATTCATACAAAAGTTCGGAAAAATTTGCCGAAAAAAATCGGAATCTTTCAGAAAAAACTTTGCACTAGGGGCGCGGGATCGTTCCCAGCGCTCAGTGCTTTTTTTATAATTATTATTACTATTAATTCTTATTTGATTAGTTATTTCTATTAGTCATCATTATTATTTACATTAGTTATCTTTTAGTGTCGAAAAATTTATCGCGCACTCTGACCGCTTATTTTATTAGTTTGTACGTTAACTTGTATATAATAATAAATCTAAATTACAACTTATTTATCTTCTAAAAAATTGTTTGCCCTTTACTCACACCCATCTCTATGCCAAGCAAATTGTAATTAAAAAAAGTAAGCGGAAATATATTTATATTCGTATCATTATATTCATTCTCATATACATTTATCAAGCGATAAAGCATTATGATAATGCTTTATCGCTTGATGAAAGTATATGAGAATGAATATAATAATACGAATATAAATATATTTCCGCTTACTTTTATGAATTACAATTTATTTGGAATAGGGACGGGTGTGAGTAAAGCGCAAACAATTGCTTAGAAGATAAGTTGTAATTTAGATTTATCATTATATTAGAATTAACGTACAAACTAATAAAATAAGCGGTCAGAGTGCGCGATACATTTTTCGACACTAAAAGATAACTAATAAAAATAACTAATCAAATAAGAATTAATAGTAATAATAATTTTTAAAAAAAGCACTGAGCGCAGGGAACGATCCCGCGCCCCTAGTGCAAATTTTTTTCCGAAAAACTCCGATTTTTTTCCGCATTTTTCTATGAATAGGAACGAATATGAAGAATTCTTAGTTTTGCGGACAATTATTTTTACGCAAACATCTGAGTTTCGCTGAACTTCTCCGTATTTTTTCAAATTTTTCCGAATATTTCATCATTTTAATTACGATCACGGGAAAATCTCGGACATCATATGAAGAATTTATGGGGTAACACCACTGTAACGGCCTTACAGGAAGCGTATTTTTTGATATTTTTTGGGGGAAAAAAATGGGATAAACAAATAATACTGGCGGTATTTATTCAGCATATATTTAAGTATATTGCTAGAAATTTTTGTCCGAAAATATTACAATATGGCGACACTGCAGCACTTCTTCCGAAGCATGTGGAACCTCTGTGGCACGCAGATAACTGGCAATTTTAATCTAAAAAAAAGAATTTTGTTTTATTAAGTCTACATGAGTGTAGCTACTGAACCACGTAGGGGATTTTCGATAAGTTAGTTTAAACAATATTTATTAACAAATAAATGTCTTAAAAAACAAATTGAACATATTTAGTCAAATACTCGGCAATTACTCAAAAATCAATATTTCTAAAATTCCCTACGTGGTTCACTAGCTACACTCATCTAGATTTAATTTAAAAAATTATTTTGTCCAGATCAAAATTGGCACAAGTTATACTGCGCGACGCAGAGCACCTTAAGTTCAACACGTGTCGGAAGAATTTGCTGCAGTGTCGCAATTTTGTAATATTTTCCCATAACATTTTTTTGCAATATACTTCAATATATGCTTCATAATTACCCCAAGTATTATTTGTCTAAAACGCTTCGTGGCAGGCCGTTACAGTGGTGTTACCCCTTAAGGAAAATAACGTTTGCAAACATTTCGGAAATTCATTATTTCTCAGAATTATGAGGGATAAAAAATGTAATAAGTTTTTTTTACGAAAATCTCATTTTTTGTTGTTATTGGTGTTTTCCTTAGGTACACGCTTTTCGCGTTTGTTACCTATTCTTTCCTCTCATTGTGCCCGTTTCTTTCCTCTACGGTTTTTTACTCCTTTTTCTTCATCTTTCTCCCTGCCCCCCCCCCCCCCTCTTGCGGCCGCAGCCGACTTCCCCCTCTGTATTATATTCATCATGACATTTCTGTCATGGGTATAAGGAAACTGCGGAAAACCTACACCAATATAGCCGGTCATCGAGTTCGCCCCCCAGTGGTGGAACTAGTCTTATTTCGCCGCGAAATGCAGAAGAAAAACATTTCACAACGAAATTTACGCGACTGGGATTCGAACGCTAATTAACAATTCTTTACGAAAATCTCATTTTTTTATCTTTAAATTTTCTCCGAATATCTTCGCAGCCGTTCACTCAGGTAATAGGATGAAGGGAAATTTCCGGAAATAAATAACAATAATAAGTTTTTTTTTACGAAAATCTCATTTCTTTTCTTTTCATCACTTTTCTCCGAATATGTCCGCAGCCGTTCACTCAGGTCATAGGAAAAAGAGAAATTTCCGGGAAAAACATGAGAAATCATGAATTTTCAGTTAAAAAAATGTGTTTTTGGGAAATAGACCAGAACTTGAATATGTTTTAAATCATTTTTCTCCGAAAATCTCAAATACGACTAAAATATGAGAAATTATGAAAAATTTGGAGAAAAATTTGCATTAGGGACCCCTGCGGACCGAAGTCAGGAACGCTACCATCGGGACCATCTCATCGCTTGTAGAATATGTACACTTTCTGGTACTTAGAATTCGCGGCCGGATGGACGATTAGCTTGTTTTGGATATAATGCTTTATCGCTTGATGAAAGTATGAGAATTAATATAATGATACGAATATAAATATATTTCCGCTTACTTTTTTTTTTTTTTTTTTTTTCGAGTTTTACTTGCACAGCCTTTTCGGCTTTTTACAAGGCTCCACTTATATGTCCACCGCTCTACACTTGTTCTTTCTCTCCATCATCCCCCCTCCCCATTGCGGCCGCAGCCGACTTCCCCCTCTGTATTATATTCATCATGACATTTCTGTCATGGGTATAGGGAAACTGCGGAAAACCTATACCAATACAGCCGGTCACGAGTTCGCTTCCCAGCCTCGGAGCTAGTCGCGTTTCGTCGAGAAATAGCTCACAGGCTACGGTCATACCCATCCGACACGCACCCGTACCGGTCCGTGTGCGCGACATCTGTGTACAACCGGAGCTACGTCACGCCTGTGTTTTTATTTCTCGACGAAACTACGAGACGGTGATTCAAACCCGCGACCTCCCGATGTGTTGATTTCAGAGGCAAGCACTCTAACCACTAGACCAACACATCGGTTTATTTCCGCTTACTTTTAAGAATTATAATTTATTTGACATAAGAACAGGTGTGAGTAAAGCGTCAACATTTTTATATAAGATAAATAAGTTGTAATTTAGATTTATTATTATATTTAAATTAACGTATAAACTAAAAAAAATAAGCTACCGAAGTGCGCGATACATTTTTTTTTATACATTAATACCACAGCGAATCAAGAGCTAAATAAGCATTGAAATCATCTAAAAGCCTCCCGCGTGCCGTCGGGTGAAGTCACGCGCGAGTCGTGCTCAGATTGCTCTTTCGCTCGAAGCCATCGTTTAAGCTTGGCCGCACATGAACGTGCTCAGCGTCCATGCGTTGGTGTAGCTGCCGAAGGCGCGGTCGGGAAACTTCGACCGTGCTCGGCTCTTTCCGAAGACCTCCGAGCATCGCTCGCTCACGGACACGCGCTACTATGATTGTGTGATGGGCGCGTAAGAGACTAGAGGAGGGGTAACTTTTACGCGCGATCTGGCTGCACTGACTGACAGTAATACGTCACTGTATGTATGTCACAAACACTGCTAAGCCGGTCCTCACGCACCTATCCTAATCGGTACCAGGCGCTGGTATCGCTTGCGGATATTTTTTCAACTACAAGATCTTTCATCACTTTCGCGATCCACTTTTCGACGATTCCGCCATATGCGTTCGGGCTCCTTTACTCTAGTCTCCATGGCGTAGAGTCTCACTTTTTTCAGTTCGAAGGTACTGAAAAAAGTTTGATTTCGCATGCTCGAAGAAATGCTGTATATTGTTTGCATGATGTTATAGACCGTGTCATGACAATTGTTATTTATTGTCAATCACAAGTGAAGCTCAACTATTTTCCTAGAATTGTATTCATGGTCAGTCTTCTTTTGTTTATACAGAACAAAGACCGACGCAGACAATGGAAAAACCCACTGAGCTGCGAATTGGACATCAATCAGTTCGTATGTGATTTTCATTTCTCTGACGATGTCCTCAAAAAATGTGAAGGATTGTCGTGCCCGACGACAGCATTTATGAGACGCCTCTGGTCAGATGGCGTTTAGAACAAAACGTGCCTAAATGTGAACAGGGAGTACCGACGGATTGCAAAGTGAGTCGTGCTATAACTGACTGAAATCGAGTGATTAAAGAGTCAGATACATGTCAAGTAATAGAGTCGATTCAAATTCACAAACTTTCGACCATTTCTTCATCAACAAAAACACCTTTTCATTGTATGAGAATTTTTTTATCTAATGATAATGATTGTTGTCCATGGAACACTATTTAAATAATATCAATAAAATATTTTTTAAAACTTTTATATAAATATTTATATGTATATTTTATATTGTATTTAAATAAAAATAAAATTAATCATATTAATGTAGTATCCAAGATAAAATAAATAAAATAAACATTTATCCATATAACATTTGAACTCTGAGCTTGGTTTAAAAAATTTTTAAATGTTAAATCGTAATGTTTTTTATTTTTCATCCGATTGTGTTAATATCATAAATTTCATATTTATTTAAGGACAATATAAAATATTCATGAAAATATTTAAATAAATATTTGTTTTTTTTAAATTCGATTTATACTATTTTAAGTATTTCATGAACAATAATCAATATTATTAGAAACAGAATGTGTTATAGCATAAAAATGTTTTTTCATTGCGAAAGAAATGGTTGAAAGTGTTTGAGTTCGACTCTAAAGTGTTGCTTAAAATGAATCAGATCTTTCGATCATTTAATTTTATATTGAATAAAATGTGAAATACTTTAAATGACAAATTGTTAAATGGTTATGTAGGTGTGTGTATGCGTGTGTTCGTGAATATAAAATAAATAAATCGTTATTTTACATTCATGATATTTGGTACAAAATTTATATATTTATTGCATCTATATATTCTTAGAAAATATAAAATACACATATAAACATAAATAAATAAAATGATAAAATTGAAGGTACGAATGGAATTTACCAATTCCCCAGCCAACGATTGGTGTTATCGGATAAAAAGAAATGTTTCATCGAGTAAAAAAATTATATGTTTACAAAAAAAAAAGATTAAAAGCTAGTCTATTTTCTGTCACGTAACGGCTAGATTGGTTATTCTATACTGCTTTAGTCTTAGTGAGTATTATTCATTACCATTAATAAATTCCAGCACAACAACGCTCAAGAAGGAGAAACCATTCAACATGGAATATGCCGTCGCCCCTGAAGAAGAACAGCAGAGCGACCCAATCGTTCTCAACGAGGCCAGGCGGGCTTCAACCATGTCCGCTCACCGAACCGTTGTTGGAAGAAGTTCTAGAGGATATGGAAACGATCGCAACTTTTACAGTGGACTCTCTCAAGGATGAGTTCAGTGGAGGACTTTTACCTGAGTCGTGGGCGTGGACTCTCAATTCGGCGGGAGTGACCTTTACACTTCTGGATCGAGTGGATTTTCATCCGCAGTTACATTTGGAGGTTGCCCCAGATCTTAATTTACAGGTAATTGCTTGGATGTCACCGTAAATTTGATAAAAATTTTCTTCGATTGCCATCAACAGACAGAATTAATCTTTACACTACATCTGTCGTTACAGGTTCGAATCGTCGCGGATGCCGTCGTGCAGTTGCATGATCGGGCAACTCCTACAATGGATGTTCTTTGCCACTTGACAATTTTGAACCGCGCTTCAGTTTGCAAGGGAACAGGCATGAAAGGGAAAAGGTAAGAACGGTTTGCCTCGAATAAATTAATATACTGACATTTTACATGATCATCGAGTTTTGTGTTACAACCTACATCCATGGTGTATAGAGATGTCATATACTGAAGAAAATGGCGATAACTATCGGCGACTCTGGAGATGCAAAACTTGTCAACGCCTCCGTAAAACGTTGCAGAGAAGGGAACGAAGACGTGGAGAGTTTGCGCTTCAACGACATCGCGCTAAGGAAAAGGCTCAACTAGCACGAAAAAAATTCAAACGTCTGCAACGAAAGGTTGGCTAAGAGATAAATACCATTAACAATTCACTTGGATTAATAGCAGTGTACGATTTGTGCGGCTTTATTACGATGTCATGACAATATTAGTTAATGTCTCCATATTATTTCAATTTACAGGCTAAAGAGGGGCTGGCTGACGTGGCAGATCTAAACCAGACTTGTTCGAAAATCCAAAAAAATATCCTCAAAAAGAACATCTCCTGTTTACCAGCCATCCGACAGCAAACCGTGCGAACGTGTTTCGAGACGGCAAAGCTGAAGAACCAGTCAGGCCGCCGGTACGCAATTGATTTGATATACGAATGCCTGTTGATGCGCATCAAGAACAGCGGTTTGTACGAACACATTCGAGAGCGTCAAATTCTGCCACTTCAGTAGTAAAGGAGGTTTATGGAGAGACGCCTGATGACGTCATCGTGGTGGAGGTGTATTCGCTCTGTGCGAGCTGTTGGAGGGGGTAAGCAATTCTACCCCAGCGACGCTGGTGGCGGAAAGTGAAAGCAGAGTGGGATATTTTTCAGACGATTGCACACGATTAGCATTGAATTATTCAATAAGATGGGCCATCATACTTGTTGTGTTGTGAATTGTAAAAACAATGGTGTTCGCAATAAGGAGTGCAAATTCTATAAATTTCCACTATTGCAACATAAAGTGGAACAGAGAAAAAAATGGATCGCAGCTGTGAAGAGGAAAAAGGAAGTCACATAACCTCACTTTATCGCGTCAGACGCAGAAAAGCAAGCACGTTGTACGTGATATTCGTGATCACATAATTATATAAATGTACGTGATTATATAAATAGGTAGTATTGAAAAAGTAAAGAAATTGAATTAATTTCCAGTCCAGATGGATCACCATGGTGTCCAAAGCGGTGGGATCTAATTTGCAGTGCGCATTTTAATGGAAATAAAAAATCGGAGGAAGAATCGAGGCTCGAGCTACATTCCAGCGATATTTCCTCCTGCATATAAGGCAAAAGTAGTGGATCAAACTGGAGCAACGAAGAGGTATACAACTTTATATACAAATCAAGTATACCAATGATTTCAATTTTTTTTGTAACTTTTGTAATTATTTAATCTTTATTGCAGACATGAGCGGTTCATGAAGCGGCGAATTAATAAACAAGAGCCAATAGTCACAAAAGCACCGGAACGAGTTGTCGAAGAAGTAATGGAGCAGCCGGAGCTGGACAACGATAGTAATGCCGGAACAAATCAAAGTCAGCACGAAAGAAAAAATTGCGATCAGGAATGTCAAGTGGATATTTTTTCACCCCATTTAACTCAGCCAGAAAAAACCTTCATCTGCAATAGATACATCAACAACACAACTTCTTGCTGTGATGTTGAGATCCAAACGGAAATAACAATTCCAAGCCGCATTATCGTACCTAATAGAAAACAATTTAAAGACAAAGGATGTGGTACGCCACAAAAAGTATACGTAAGTCAGTCAGTTGGGCCCGATATTGAGAACGACGAAAGTACTACTGAGAGAAGTTTTGCTGGCATTTCATCAATCAAAATAATGAGCAGTTCCTAGATCTTGATGGTGTACCACAAGTGCATTTTCAATTTTTATTAAAAAGAGTAGATGCTGCAGATAATTGTCAAATTTCCAAAGAAAATCGGCTTTTAATATTTTTGGTCAAAATGAAAACTGGGTTAACCTTTTCAGCACTCAGTGTTTTTTTTCCTGTACATCGCACGACGATTTCAAGAATTTTCTTTTCAATTCTGCAAGACTTGTCTAATGCTACAGCTAATTTAGTATTTTGGCCAAGTAAAGACGTAGTACAGGGGACAATGCCTGAATGCTTTCAGCCTGATTACAGTAAAACTCGCGTTATAATTGACTGTACCGAATTCAGAATCGCAATTCCTTCCAGTGTCGATCAACGGGCATATACTTATTCCCATTACAAAAAAGGTTTTACTGCAAAACTCCTTGTTGGAATTACTCCAGGAGGTTTCATTAGTTTTAAGTCAAAAGTGGCTGGTGGAAGAAAAAAGTGATTCACAAATGACCGTCGAATCTGGTTTGCTAGATTTATTAGAAGATGGAGACATTGTTTTGGCTGATAAAGGCTTTCCAGAAATTCGACGAACCATTGATCAAACTGGTAAAAAACTGGTACTTGTGATGCCACCATTTTTAGAAAAAAAATCGGAATTCACGAAAGAACAAACCGAAGAAACGTACAGCTTCGCAAGGGTTCGCATCCATGTTGAAAGAATCATGCAGCGATTAAGAACTTACCAGATTTTAAACAAGATACCTGAAAATGTATTCCATTGTATTGATGATATAATCCACATGTGTTGTGTTTTAGTGAATCTGCAGGCTCCTATATTTTCGGATAAAAACAGAAATGAAAATAAATAACGCTTGTATAATTTTTAAAATAAATATGTATTTGTAAATAAAATATTTCGTGTGCTTTTTATTACGTTTTCTTTCTTTGGTTTTCCTCATTATGATATAAGTAACGCACATAAAACATTGAAATGTTCAGGTTTTTGTAAATTCGATACAAATTATACATACATTATATTTAATTAGCAATGTTTACTCCAGTAAATTGACAAGGTTGTTTTTCTTTTTGTTTTACTGTTTTCGTGTGCAATTGTGGCAAATAATGCTGGAAATAGAAATTCTCACATTTGAGGATGACTGTTTTCAAGAATTGTTTGTTGCGATGCACTGGAAAGCAAAAACTGCCATTTTGAACTGGTGAATGTATGAATAAATCACAAACGCTTAATCCAGATACGTATAACTGAATTTGGCACTGTGTATAGTACGGCCCACTTTCTTTGAGTTGTACTTCATCACCTCGAAATTGCAAGTAATTGACATTGCACTTTTTTAATTCGTAGTCAACAATTGGTTGTTTTGCACAACTGCTGGGACACTTGAACTCGACGATTTTACAAACAGAACCGTCCTTAACAACCACCCCATCGAGACTAGCACAGAGCCACGGTTGTGTTTCACTTACAAAAAGTCCAACTTTTTTAACCTCGGTACCATACATTTGTTGATACTCTTTTGCAGCATCTGACTCATGATCCCTTCTTTCTTGATTTCTTGATCCTACTTTTAATACTGTGGGCATTCTTACTTGCAGACACTCTTAAGCTTCTAGCTTCGAACCATTTTTGGCATTTTGATTGCTCTAGCGTATCACAGCACAATTCTACAATTTCTTCTTTCGACATAACAATGACCCTCGTATAAAACTCTTTCAATTCTTCTTTTACGACTTGAATATTCGTGTGTACCGGCATGCTCTTACATGAAACGAAGAAAGAGGTGACACACAATTTACAATCGTCTTTCTGCAGAATAACGTCAACTTGTGTCAACATTGATTCCATCAAATTTTTAATCTCCTGGTCATTCTTATCCTTGTTAGTTTCGAGAATTATTGTTCGCAGAGCCGAGGGTCCATTCAATTCCGAAATGTCTACGTCACATGGTTGGCGTTTCGGTTTTTCTTTAGGCGGCATCATCTCAAAGAAATATTTTCCTTTAGAGTACTTCTCTTTGGCAAATTGTCGGGCCGTTGGCTTCCCCCACTGCTGCTCGTAATCGGTTTTGGACAAACTCGCCTCGTTATTGACATAGTGGATCAAAGCTGCGACGTGTTTACATTTTCCACTTTGATTGTAAACACAGTTACATGATACACTAGTAATTTTGCGACTAGTGTCAATCTGTAAAAACGTCTATTATATAAAATTATCTATTTTTTATAATTACAATGAAAAAAATTCATTCAAAACTTACGTTCAGCTTTGTCCTGTATGGTTCAGACGTTACAGAAGCTTGCCTCAGTATTTGAGCTTGTAAGAGATATCTCTGCCCATTTTTGCGACACTCTTCAACGTTGTAAACGTGATTCGCTTTGACTTGCCCTTTGGCACCGTCTCAGGTTGGAATGAAATGTCATGAGTTACTTTTTCAAATCCAGTTTTTATGACCATGTCAATGTCCATTTTTAGGACGAGAAAATGCCTCCTTTTAACTGAAAACAAAATTGGGCGAATATATTCATTAATTCTTTGTATCTCGTACCCTTCGTGTACATAATATACACAACATCATATTTTATATTCAATCAATTAATTATTCTCATTTTTATTATAGAACTTCTAACGCTTGTTTATATTTTCATTCAGTTTTTCTTTTCATATAAAAAACACAATTAATATGCTTACTGCATATGAACATAACAATTGTCAAAATACAATTGTCATACAATTGTCAAAATATAAATCTTAATGATACTTTACTTACTTGTTTTTTTTCATTAATTGTAGAACAATCGCTGCTATCATTACATGCAAAAGTTATTCCGAAAAATACTCCTATTTTAATCAATTGCACTTTTCGTTAAATTTTCAACTCAAATCACAGCTACACTATCCCACCGTTGCACGGTTTTCAGCTACCAGATGTCGCCACCACTGACTTGCACACAGCGAATATACGTGTATATCGTGGTATACGTGATGTCTCGCGAGCCATCCCGTCTGGGCGGGGCCGTATGGGGAATTGGTGGTGGGGGCGTGGTTTTGGGGAATCGGTGGTGGGGGTAGCGGCGGCTAGAGGCGGTATGTGCGGGGGTGTGGAGGTAGCGGAGGGGTAGGTATGTGAGGTTGCTACCATACCGAAGGTGATCGCAGCGTTGTTTGTCAGGCGATTCGATTTCGCAGATATGGTGGGTAAAGTAGGTTTCGGTGCGCTGCGCGTGGTAGGGATGGTCTCATAACGTGGATGGGTTAGGGGGATGGTTGAACAAAAAAGAAATTATTTTCGACAAGACATATAAATGTTTTTATTTATCAGCATGTGGCTTGGTACAATCGATGGCGAGTGATATAGAAAATGATTCCGTGGAATACATTTCAAAAGGTTTATTATCGTGCGGGAAGTACACTGCCTCTCTCTCTCTCTCTCTCTCTCTCTCTCTCCCTCTCTCGCTCAACCGCTCGCGCACCGGTGTGTGTGTGTGTGTGTGTGCGTGCGTGTGGCATTTTAGCTGTATCGCTCGTAACCCATCATCAGGTAGGAATCGGTATAAATGATCACCTCGTACAGCTGGTTAACAGGGTGAACAACCCCGTGGTGATAGAAATAATAACCGCCACCGAGTTTTATCACGGATTCGTGATTCTCTTTAACAAGACGTATCCACTCGTCGAGAATGTTGGCCGGTACTCCCCTCCAATCGGATGGTGCCCAGAAGTCGGTTTCCGGTTCCCAATACATGTATAGCGTCTCGGAGCCAATGGGTGTTGTGGTGGTTGGTTGATTAAATATTCGATTTTTAGAAAACACGATGATTGGCTTGTTTTTGCTGTGTTTTTCGGAGGGGTTTTTATTTTTGCATCTGCTGGAGCGTGGTTTTATTTAGATCGTCAGAACATTTTTTGAGCTCAAGTTGCGAGGTCTTCTCACAAACCGTACGAGTCGAAACCGCATCTCGAATTTCAAAACTTATTTCCGAATATGTTATTGTGTGCAAACGGTAAAAAGTCTCACCAAAAGAGTTGGGGTATTACCAAATTGAACTGCAGTGCAAACCACATCAGACCAGGAAATCGGAGTATGTCAAATCGACCAAACACACCACACCAGTCACACCAGCTTACGGATTCGTGACAACGAGAGAACCGGGACGCATCTCACTACCAATCTTAAAACATGTACATCAACAAACGATGGCTGGTTTGGTTTTCCCCGTCAAAATCAACAAGATGGACGAGCGAGGTGTTTTGTCCGCACCGGTATACATATCCGTGTGCCTTAACTTCGAATATCACAGATACCATCCGACGTGTGCCGGTTGTTAATTACGTTGTCACGGGAATCAATCCTGAAGAAAGTGGCGGTGAAAGAAAGTGGTGGTGAATATAAAGTCAAGGGATAACCCATGTTTCGCGTGGTCAGTGGTGGCTGCTCTTTACCCAGCCAAAAAGAATGTGGACAAAGTAGCATCATATCCACACTACTCAATCGTACTGCAGCTTCAAGGCATTGTTTTTCCCATCACTCTCGATCGAATAAAGACATTTGAATCGCAAAACAACGTTTCTATTAATGTATTTACAACGGAAAAGAAAAGCATCATTCCGATTCGAATATGCGACCAAAAGCTGGTCCAACACATCAATTTATTGTACGTGGAGGATTCGTCGGACTACAGTGCGGGACAGTTTGTATGAATAAAAAAATTACCACGGCTCGTGAGCGCGCAGCTGAGCAAAACAGCCGGCAAAAAACACATCAGCGATCGGTGAGTAAAAAGAAGCCTACTCCAGAATATACATATGAATAATTATGTACTTCGATAATATAATTTCTTCCATCATTTTGTTACAGGTGTTTGCACTACTTTTACACGGAAGCTACATTGGGATCCCACGAGATGGATTGTGGAAAATCAAACGATTGTGCCATTCGATTACCTAATGAAACGGACAAATGGCTAACATTCGAACACTTTCAACGAAAAGAGCGACTTCCATTTATGATTTATGCTAATCTTGAGTGCGTTTGGGCAAAGGTTGTCATAAAAAATATACAGCAACAGCACGAAATGTTTAACTTCGTGTACCATTTACATTGTTCGTATGACCATTCGGTATCGGGATACTACTCCCATCTCGATGCCGATTGCATCCCATGGTTTGTTAAAAACCTTAAAAATGTAGCGTTGCGCATTAACGATATTTTATCGGCTAATGTTCCCATGGTACTTCTAACTCCGGTTGAGTGGGCAAAATTCCGAAGCGCTACTCACTGCCATATATGTAAGAAACCATTTGCTGAAGACGACATACGTGTTCGTGATCACTGCCATCTGACCAGGCGTCATAGAGGTCCCGCCCACTTTAATTACAATTCGAATTACAAACAGTTTTTTTCATATCCGCAGTTTTTCATCATCTGTCCGGCTATGGTGTGCAGTTCATCATTAAGGAAGTAACCACAGCATTCGAAGGAGAAAACCACCGTGGTGCCCATAAGCAAGGAGGAATACATTTCTTTCACAAAAATAGTTCGAACGGCAGATAAGTCACATAAGATTCAATTATGCTCCATTCATACAAATTGCTCAATGCAAGTCTGGATAACTGGCCTCATTTTTGACAGTGGATGCATTAAAAATGTCACGGTCGCAATTTCATGGCATGCCTGCCGATAATTTCATCCTATTAACTCGAAAGGGTGTCTTCCTCAATGAGTATAGCGATAATTGATACAGACTGGAAAACTATCACATATCGCTACGAGACACATTTTACAGTACTTTGACTGGTGACATTGTCTGTGAGAACGAATACGCTCACGCCGAGAATGTATGGGAGCGGTTTTCTATTCAAACCTTAAGGGAATATAGTGACTTGTGGATGAAGACCGATGTTTTTGATACTGGCCGATGTTGTTGAGAACTTTCGCAATAGCTGTATCGACAGTTACAGGCTCGACCCCAGTTATTACTGTACTCTCCCCGGTTTCATATGGTATGCAATGTTGAGACATACATCCGCTAACTTCGAATTGTTCACCGACGTTGACATGGTATTATTTGTTAAACGGGGTATACGCCGTGGTCTGAGTCAGTGCTCAAATAGGTATGCGTGAGTCGATAACAAATACATGGCATTGTTCGATCCATCATGGTCCTCATCATACTTGATGTATTTCGATGTAAATAATCCGTATGGATGGGAAATCTGTCAACCATCGACCTATGGTGATTTTCGATGGGTCAATGACTTGTCGATATTCAATTTATCATTGATCGCGCTAGATTCACTGGCCGGTTACATGCTTGAGGTTGACTTAGAGTATCCGGAATGTCTACACGATGCACATACGGACTCCCCATTTTGTTCAACACATGGTAAACCACCTGGTTGGCAACACAAAAAACTGCTTGCAACTGTGCATAACAAGGGACGGTATGTTATTCATTATCGCAATCTACAGCAGTGTGTACGACACGCTCTCAAAAACATTAAAAATCATAGAATACTCCAATTCTCCCAAAAATCCTGGCTACGAACATATATCGAACTCAATACGCAGTTTCGGACCGAAGCAAAGAATGACTTTGAAAAAAATCTCTATAAATTGATGAATAATGCACTGTTTGGGAAAACTATGAAAAGTGTACGCAACCATGTAGACGTTAAGCTTTTAACATGGTGGGTGCGCAGGTACGGTGCAGAGGCAATCGTTTCCAAACCAAATTTTCATAGCCGGAGTATTTTTTCAGAAAACCATATAGGCCTCCGAAGTAACTCTTGTGGCGCACCCTTGCGGCGAGTTTTGGCAAAACTTGGATTGGTTTTCGTCTGCTAGTGCAGTATGCCGGTCGCCATTTAAATCAGGTGTCCAATCGATGATGCTTGCTCAAGCCTAGCTCCCCAGGTAGCAATTTGAAAATAGTTGTCTATTAGTTGTCCAAATGGGCACCAAATGTCCGCTTGAAAGTTACCTATAAGTTATCATGTGTCCAAAAGTTATCTTTTTGGATGGTTGTTGACTTTAAGATAACTTCCGGGCGGACATTTGGCACCCTTTTAGTCGACTTTTGGACAACTTTTTGAAAATTGCTACCTGGGTCTTTCGTGTTTGTGCCGGTTTGACTTAACCGCCATGCGCCAATCCAAGTTTTGCCACCGGCAGCTGTTACGGGGCGCCACCACGAAAGTTACTTCGGAGGCCTATTGCTGTCGAATTACGCAAGCTCGAGGTGCAATTCAATAATCCAATGTATGTGGGTATGTCCATACTCGACATATCGAAGGCATGATTACATGACTATGATTATGAGTACATGATGTCTCTGTATAAAGACAAATATACCGCCTTATACACTGATACGGATGGTTTCATGTAGAACAGTAAGTGTGAGGATGTGTATGACGACACGAAGTGTAA
>OZ023313.1:43880719-43988219 GCA_964007375.1 Ophion obscuratus
TGCAAGTTTTGAGACAGTATCGATGAAGGTGAGGTGAAATTTATGTTTGGAGTTTGTATATGCATAAGACGACATAACGACAAGATCAGCTTGATATCGTTCGTCCAAGCCACGGATGGCCACAAGTAAAAGTTTAGTATCGTCGAGTTCATCGACGCTTCGTACAACGATCGAGATTTTTTTAATTTTACTCAATTAGAGTAACGCCACCGACAATGTCTTGTCGATGTTGCTCAATCTGTGCAGCCCCAAGTTACGGTGACCATCTGCCGTAGTTCTAAACCCAATCCCCGGTCTGTCTGGAGGACCTTGCTTACTGAAAGAAGTGGACTATTATTCAATTTGCATCCAAACTCAACGATGCTCATGCTGAGAGCGGGTAGAATTTCAGACGATCAGTAAAAAAATAATTTTTGTTTCACGCAATTCCTCAATGATTGATATAATTTAATTTAAATGTCCAGAACTTCCGCCTGCTTGTGATACTCGAGCAATCGTTTGTACTCGTCCGTACCAACAAGTATATCGTTTATACCACCGATCAATCGCTTTTGCCCGTTCGTATCAGCGAATATATCATTTCTACACGCAATTAATCGTTTATACCCGTGCGTACGCACGAGTATATCATTCGTACCACCGAGCAATCGTTTGAACCCGTTTGTGCCACCGAGCAATCTTTTCTACCCATTCGTGTCGACGAGTATATCGTTTTTTCCACCGAGAAATCGTTTGTACCTGTTTGTATCGACAAGTATATCGTTTGTACCACCGAGCAATCATTTGTAGCCATTCGTATCGACGAGTATATCGTTTGTGCCGCTCGTATAGATGAGTACATCGTGTTAAAGATATTTGAATAGTCCCGCGTAAAACAGCGGCGAGGCGATTGCCACGTGGCAGGAACGAGGTGGCGCGCGGGTTTCGGAGCTGAGGGAATCGGGTGCAGGAATAAATACGTGACCCGCAATTTACCCTAGTATTTACGATCGACTTTTATTTGTCCAGTTCGAAACGATTAAGTTTCGGAGTACAATTCCTTTAACCGAGATCGTCACGTTGTCTTGCCGGACCAGACGGAAGTGACGTCATTCCCACGCTACCTACATTCTACCTACGCTACCTACACGCTACCTACATTCTACCTACGCTACCTACATTCTGGTTGTCGGGTAGCAAGAGAGGCGACTCGATGTGCGCTGGGTAAGTTGCTCGCGAAGCGCGCTACCTTACCGACGACCGCTACAGAGCGACTGCGTGCGAGCTCGGAATGATGATCGGGTCTCTTTCCCGTACCGGCGACTAAAGCGAGAGGTTGAGCGAGAGAGAGAGAGAGTGAGAGAAAGAAAAAGAACGAACGTGCGTGCGACGGCGGTGAGTGCCGGGCGCTCGTACAAAAGGAACGGGTACTGTGTGCGTGGCCCTGAAAATAAGAAGGCTGTGTGGACTTGCGAACTTTATTTAAATTAGTATTACCCTAGCCGTAATTATTCTCTTTAAGCATTTGTTCAAATAAATCAGTGTTGCATCCTCTCTCGCGTTTGTGCGTGTTTCCGTCTTCCAGAGACTATTATATCAAAATATATAAAAAATATTTAACAATCGTTTGTACCACCGAGCAATTTTTTTCCCGTTCGTATGGACGAGTATATCGTTTGTACCACCGTGCCATCGCGTGTACCACCGTGTCTCCGTGGGTTTGTCTCGATTGTTTTGGTTTGCTATGATTTGTTTGAGATAGTTCGGGTGAATTCCCAAACAAACCAAAACAATCGAAACAAACCAAAACGATCAAAACAAATCCGAATAATTAAAACAAAATTTAGACGTTCCCAAACGACCCACTCAAACACCCCCAAACAAAACTCAAATGTCATGAAAACCTTCGATCGTCCCGCGAGGATCTTTGAAAGTCTCTTGAACACCTCTTGGACGTCTCACGAACGTCTTCGAAAGTCTCTGGAAGGTTTTCGAACCCACGATTGCTCGGTGGCACATACGATATACTCACCGATACGAACGTGTAAAAAGATTGCTCGGTGGTACAAACGATATACTCGTCTATACGAGCGGCACAAACGATATACTCATCGATACGAGTGGGTGCAACCGATTGGTCGGCGGAACAAACGACATACTCATCGATACGAACGGCTACAAACGATTGCTTGGGGATACACACGATATTCTCGTCCGTATGCACGGGTGCAGACGATGACACGGTGGTACACACGATATACTCGTCGATACGAACGGGTACAAAAGATTGCTCGGTGGTACAAATGATATACTCGTTGATACGAACGGGTACAAACGATTTCTCGGTGGAACAAATAATATATTCGTCGATACGAACGGGTACAAAACATTGCTCGGTGGCACAAATAATATACTCGTCGATACGAGCGGCACAAACGATTGCTCGGTGGTACAAACGATATTCGCATCCGTACGCACGGGTACAAACGATTACACGGTGGTACAAACGATATACTCGTCCATACGAACGGAAAAAAAAATTGCTCGGTGGTACAAACGATATACTTGTCGATACAACGGGTACAAACGATTTCTCGGTGGAACAAACGATATACTCGTCGACACGAATGGGTAGAAAAGATTGCTCGGTGGCACAAACGGGTTCAAACGACTGCTCGGTGGTACGAATGATATACTCGTCCGTACGCATGGGTATAAACGATGAATTGCCTGTAGAAATGATATACTCGCTGATACGAACGGGTAAAAGCGATTCATCGGTGGTATAAACGATATACTTGTTGGTACGGACGAGTACAAACGATTGCTCGAGTATCACAAGCAGTCGGAAGTTCTGGACATTCAAATTAAATTATATCAATCATTGAGGAATTGCGTGAAACAAAAATTATTTTTTTTACTGATCGTCTGAAATTCTACGCGCTCTCAGCATGAGCATCGTTGTGTTTGGATGCAAATTGAATAATAGTACACTTCTTTCAGTAAGCAAGGTCCTCCAGACAGACCGGGGATTGGGTTTAGAACTACGGCAGATGGTCACCGTAACTTGGGGCTGCACAGATTGAGCAACATCGACAAGACATTGTCGGTGGCGTTACTCTAATTGAGTAAAATAAAAAAAATCTCGATCGTTGTACGAAGCGTCGATGAACTCGACGATACTAGACTTTTACTTGTGGCCATCCGTCGCTTGGACGAACGATATCAAGCTGATCTTGTCATTATGTCGTCTTACGCATATACAAACTCCAAACATAAATTTCACCTCACCTTCATGGATACTGTCTCAACTTGCATGCACCGTATCCCTGCGAAGTAAGAATGGTAAAGATGCAGCAACCGCAATTAAGTCGACACTTGTGAAGGGGTGCATACCGCAGAACTTGCACGTTGATTAGCGAAAATAGTTTTATAATGGTCACTTCAAAGTCCTAATAAAAAAGTACAATATTCGCATGTATTCAACGTATACCAATTTAAAAGCATTAATTTGGGAGCATCTCAATCGTGCATCGAGAAATAAGTTGTGAATGCCACAACACAAGGGTATACGTTGGAAGTAAGGAAACGTATTTTACATTCATGTCTTCAACGTCGCTCCCTCAGTCCAGGTCTTTCGGATGGTACGGATGAATTGCACTATCTCGGAATTGCCATTATCGAACATCTGCAAACTGTCCATACCGATATTGACTGTTATCGTCAATTCGGTATGGTCATTCACTGGACTCGTTCACAAACTCATTCGCGGTGCCCGACAGGTCAACTTTTTAAAATTTACTTGACCCTTCCCCTTAAGACAAACGAAATTATCGTGCAGCTTTGTTCCACGTGTGCTCTAAGAAATAAAATATCGGTTTTGCGATAGTAAATATCTGCTTCCAATAAATATTGTTTACCGTTGGTGCAAGAATCAACGTATACATGGAAAATTGTGAAGATTGTGGATTGTGGCAATTTAGGCTACGTACTGATTATACATGGATCGATTTTCATTATAACATAGTAGGCGGGTATAATGATTATGTACACTAAACCATAACTCAGGTGAAATCGATGAGCGTCAACGTTGAAAATGAGAAGTAGCTGCTATAACGTGCTTTTGACAAGAGTCCATTAAAAAGGCACCATCATGAAAGTAAAATTTTGCGATAAAGTGAGTTGAGAATCAGTAAATTCAGGAGTGTTTTCTTAAAGGATTACACACAGAAATAGACAGCTGAAATATTTACCATATATCAGGAGAAAAACACGAAGTGTGTAGCATTTCACCTGACGGACTATAACGATGAACCCATTGCAGGTGATTTGTACGATCAGGAGCTTCTTAACGTTCAATATCCCGATATTTATCTCATTGAAAAAGTATTACAGCAGCGTGGTAATCGAATGTTAGTATTACGGTTGGGTTTCGATAACACTCACAATAACAGGATAAGCAAATCTGATTTGTAGCGAACAATGTAAATGTTTTAAATTTGATGACTCGTCTCTCGCTCTCTTTTTCTCTGCTCCTACCAGATAACAATGTCTTTCTCTCACATAGCGTCCACCGGTCTCTTCACCGCAGCAAGTGTTTTCCAGCTTAGGAAGCTTTCTCTTTTGCCTTTCATCCTGTAAAACCTCTCTCTCTCTCTCTCTCTCTCTCTCTCTCTCTCTCTCTCTCTCTCTCTCTCTCTCTCTCTCTCTCTCTCTCTCTCTCTGCATGACCTCCCTTTCTGCATGACGTGAGTACCTGCATGACGTACTGCTTCTCGACTGAGTCTTTTCTTGCACTTTTCTCCCGCTTTTTTGCCCCGTGTGGGCCCGGTTCCAGGCCAGGAGCCTGCAATTGCTGTCCCTGCATCCAACGAGCGTGGAATATCCTACTGAAGCTCTTTCATTTGCCTTATCGGGACGCATCCTTGGAAGTCAATTCGTGCACTGGGATTCCTAACCTCGCACCTGTCTGCCGAAAATCCTTACATGTGAGGAACTGTAAGTGAGTACGACCAGTGTGTTGGCCGGTGCATGTGTGTGACCCCCACCTTCGAGCTGCGCAACTGCCGCTTTCCGCGGCTCAAGCGCTGCGCGCGACCTAAGCCGAACCACTGCTTCTCGTCGGTGTGTCTACCTACGTACTCACGTCGGTATGACAGATCGGCATGACAAATCGGGGTCTAGTTGGGGTGACACCAGCGCTGACTCTGACACCTTTGTCGAGGTATCGTCACACCCATTCATGGAGCCCATACTCGAATCTCCGACGTCTGAGGCGAATCCTCGAGGTGATGTAATATCTGGATTAATGCAAGATGTCCCGTACCTGCCATCGGACGTAACGAAAATTTTACACTCTCTCTCGGAGTCCAAAGCCATCATCACGTCCATCCTCCTCACCAGCAAGGAGTCAATTGAAAAGCGGAAACGTGTCGACGAAGCATTAAACCACTATCATGAGTCTTTTCACTCCATCGCCTCAGCCTATCTGCAGCTCCACGCCAAACTCAGTGCGATAACGACTTGCGAGACGCTTTTTAGGGCAAACCAACTGCCAGTTGTCGCGGCTGATCTGCACCATGTATCTGGACCATTGGCTCGGCCTTCTTTTGCTTCAATAGTCTCGGGCCGCGGCCAAACCATCCGGCTCCCTCATGGATTAGAAGTAAATGTGGCGCCAGCCACCTCAAATCGCATTATAATTGAGCCGTCGCCTGCCCATGCCACCCGGTTCAATAACGTCGAAGCTACGAAGCAAGCTCTCCACGGATCAATTAATCCCTCTACTCTTGGCATTAAAATCTCTCGTGTATCCAGCGTGCGGAATAATGGCGTTCGTCTTCAGGCCAGCGAAGGCAGCCTTGCGAAGCTGAAGGAGCTCGATAGTCTGCGGGAGGCAGGCCTTGTTGTTAAGGAGGACATCCAGCTTAGCCCGCGGTTGTTATTACACAACGTCCCTACAGCCATGAGCAATGAGGCTATCCTCGTCAACCTTCTCTCACTCAACCTAGTAGGAAGCAAACCGGACGATACCAAAATCATCTATACGTACCCTTCGCGTGGTCAGCGATTCACTCGCGTTGTCATAGAGACTACGGCCGAAAACCGCAAGCGACTCATGGCGTTGTCAGAGGTCTCCTTAGGCTGGAACTCAACTCGGATTACTGACCACATAAAGGTCCTGCAGTGTTTTAAATGCCTAAATTTCGGACATTTGGCTCGGGACTGCGATCGTGACGCTCACTGTGGACACTGTGCTGAAGCTCATCAATCGCGTGCCTGCTCAGCTCGGAACGATCCAGCCAAATGCCACAATTGCGTGACTGCCAATTTACCGGATAGCGAACATTCTGCCTTGAATGAAGCCGCATGCCCCATCCTTCGGAGGAGGATTGGTGCCAAAGCTCAGCTCATTAATTATGGCTAGACACACAATCTTACCGCTAGGGCGTCGCCTAACAATCTGTCATGCAAACTGCCAATCCCTGCTACATCACATCGACGAACTTCGTCTCCACATTTCGAGCAACCCTTATCACCTCATCTGCCTCTCGGAGACATGGCTTAGACCAGAAATTCCCAACGATATGGTACAAATTCAAGGTTATATGCTGCTACGTAGAGACAGAATTGGCAAACTGGGGGGAGGTGTTGCGGTATATGTGCATCATAGCATTCACGCTTCTCTTGTCTCGGTATCTCCCTCGCAATACTGTCGGCTGCCGGAATTTTTGATAGCAGAGATTAAAGTACCCGGCTCTGCACCGCTTCTCCTGGCTGTGGTATACCGTCCACCGAAGATTGAACAAATCGACGTCTTCGAAAACCGCTTCACTGAAATCCTTCCCGACTATCAACATGCTGTAATCGTTGGCGACTTTAACACAGATCTGAATCGGACAACACACGACTCAACGCATCTATGCAACTTCATTGAAACAAATGCTCTCTATCTGGTACCACATGGTGATACTTATCACACTGCTACGTCCACCTCGCGCCTTGATCTCTGCATAGCTGACCGTAAAAGTAAAATACTTGCATTTAATCAATACCCGGTGCCATTTTTATCTTCACACGATTTGATTAGCGTCACCTACAATATCAATGCGCCCATGCGTGATCCCTCGACCTTTATATGCCGCAATCTAAATCGAATCGATCAAATGCAGCTGCGGGCATATTTCGAGGCTGTAGATTGGGAACCCATGTATCACATGGAGGAAATTGACGACAAGGTAAAATTCCTGAACACCACGATCATCAATATTTTTGACACTCACGCACCTCAGGCTAAGATCACTGTGAAAGGGAATCCAGCACCCTGGCTGGCTGCTGAACTTGAAGAGCTTATTCGGCGTAGGGACAGATTACGCAGTGCTTACGGCAAGACTAAACTGCCCCACTTATTTACTCGCTTCATACTTTTACGAAACTATCTCAAGGCAAAATTGAAAGTTGCACGTGACGCCTATTACATCAACGCATTCCGGGAAAATGCTGGCAATTCATCGAAAACATGGCTGAAGATACGGGAACTCGGACTGACATCTTCCGCACGCTCCCATGCTCAACCTCTCTTCTCTCTTGACAGCTTGAATAATCAATTCCTCTCTGCAGGCTTATTAGTCCCTCAACTACAAGGATCACGAGTCGCTACTGCTGATGCTGAAAACGCTTTCACCCTGCGACGAGTCCTAGGTGAACACCTGGACTTGGCGGTGCGAGCTGTTGCCTCAGATGTGCCAGGAACTGATGGAATCTCCGCCAAAATGCTCCGCCTCGCTCTGCCGTTTCTGCGGTCTCACATTTGTCATATCTTTAACTACTCCTTGGATCACTCTACTTTTCCCAATGAGTGGAAACGAGCCCTCGTGTGTCCTATCCCTAAGATCACTACGCCTGCCTCGCCAGCAGATTACCGGCCCATTTCTATCTTGTGCGTTCTATCCAAGATCCTGGAGCGTATTGTCGCTCAGCAGATATCTCGACACCTCGATCTGCATGGTCTACACGATCCCTATCAATCAGCCTTTCGACGACACCACAGCACGCAATCAGCATTAATTAGAATCGTCGATGATGCGAGGACTGCCATCGACAAACGCGAAGTCACCATCTTACTTGCTTTTGATTTTTCTAAAGCCTTTGATTGTGTCAGGCATGACCTCCTACTCTCAAGGCTCATCGAGCTCAGTTACTCAAGTGCAACTGTTCGCTGGCTTGCTTCATACCTTGGTGGGAGAAGTCAGGCCGTCTACAACCGAAACGGACAAATCTCCGACTGGGGCCACCTCCACTGTGGAGTTCTACAGGGTTCCGTACTTGGCCCGCTGCTTTTCTCCATCTTCATCAGCAGCCTTGGCGGAGTCCTATCAAGCTCTAGGTATAGCTTCTACGCCGATGACCTTCAAATCTATCTGACATGTCGCCCTTCAGATATCGTCGAAGGCATTGCGCGCATCAATGCTGATTCTAACTCCATATATACCTGGACTTTGATGCACGGCCTCAAACTTAACTCTACTAAAACGAAGGCTTTAATCATCGGATCTTCCCGCTACGTGGCGTCTTTATACGCATCGGAACTCCCTCCATTTCTCGTTGGCCAGACACCAGTACCGTTGTCAAACTCCATCCACTGCCTTGGTGTCACTATCAACAACACTCTCTCCTGGCGGGAGCGTACGGTTCATCGGCTCAGATCCATTCGAAGTCGCTTGCCGCTCCAAGCTCGAGAAGTACTGGTCAGGTCCTTAGTACTTCCACACATCGACTATTGCTGCCTTCTCTTCACTGACAGTACCATCGAACTCGACCTCAAATTGCAGCGAGCCGTAAATCGCGGCGTCCGTTTTATCTTTGATGTGCGGCGGGATCAACATATCACGCCGTACTATCAAAAACTAAAATGGCTAAAAGTGGCTGAGCGACGCATGTACTTCTTGGGTACATTCTGCTACTCGACCCGGCTGTTCAGAGAACCGCAATATTTGTTGGAGCGCATCTCGCAACCGGCTCCTAGAACGCAGCACGACCTTCGGCGATATGTGCATAGCTTGGACTGCGTCATCCCGCCTTTCCGCACAGAGGCCTACAGAAAATCTTTCGCTGTCACGGCCTGCACTCTCTGGAACTCACTGCCAGCTTGCCTCAAACAACTCACTACACTGGATGCTTTCAAGACCGGACTACGTAAGTCCCTAATGGCCAACATGCACTAGTCATGTGAGGTCCTCATCAGCCCTTATAATAGTCAAAAACAATTCAAGAACTGACATATGTAATTGTACAAGCACGGTGCTCTTAGGGGACTTCAGTCCCAGAGCACGAAATAAATCTCTCTCTCTCTCTCTCTCTCTTTCTCTCTCTATGTGAAAAAGTAATGGAAAAATGCCATTACTCATTACTGTATATTTTGTAATGTAAAAAAATTCCATTACCCATTACATTGAAATGTCTTACATTACAAAATCTAATGTAATGGGTAATAAACATTTTTTACATTACGAAATCTAATGTAATGGATAATGGAAATTTTTTACATTACAAAATCCAATGTAATGAGAAATGGACATTTTTTACATTACTAAATGTAATGTTATGGGTAATGAAATATTTTTTCATTACCCATTAAAAAAGTAATGAATAATTCATTACATTTTCATTACAAATTTCGCAATCCTATTCCCGACAACCTTTTGTACGTGAGTTTTAGTGGACTTTACTGCTGCTACCCAGAGTCGTCCTATGTGTGGAGAATATGGGGGAATGAAAGCCCACTGTATCGCTTGATCAGCAAGAAATCGTTCGATTTTTTCGTGCTCCGTTTTCATCATGGTCGCGAGCGCCTTGAGCTCATTATTTGCGCCGATAAAATTCGATCCATTATCCGAGAACAATTTTGCGCATCGGCCGCGTCTTGCTATGAATCGTTTTAAGGCGTTCAGAAAAGCTGTCGTAGACAGATCACTGACATCCTCTAAATGCGTTGCCTTTGTCGCGAAACATACAAAGATACATAAATATGCCTTGCCGGTTTTGTTTCGTGATATTTTGATGTTGAATGGCCCCGCATATTCTAAACCTGAATTAAGAAATACTCGTGCGGGATTGACGCGGGATTCGAGTAAATCTCCCAATAGTTGATTTTTTACGGTCGCACGTACTCGAAAACAAACGACACAATTTCGTCGTACTCGTCGCACTGCTTGTCGCCCCAATAGAGGCCAATATGACTGACGTATGTGAGCGAGGAGGCCCTGAGGACCGATATGCAGTTGTTTGAGGTGAGCGTCACGAATGATTAATTCCGTGACCGCGTGTTTTGCTGGCAATATTATGGGGTGACCTTTCGAATCATCGATGTCAGCATGACGAACTCTGCCGCCGACTCGAATTATCCCCTCTGAATCAATGAACGGGTTCAACCCGATAAGTTTACTTTTGTTTTGAATTTCGCGGTTCGCTTGGAGATCCGCCTCTGGATCGAGTTCGATCGGCCATTCTCGGGCACTCATTGCTAACCACTTTGGTCCGAACCACTACAATCGCGATTTCTTGAGATTCTCTGGAGTGGTACCCCTAGATATTATATCTGCAGGGTTGTCCTTTGACCTCGCGTGAGACCATTGCGCTTCAGGCGCAGTACGCTGAATCTCGGCAGCCCTGTTAGCTAAAAAGGTTTGCAGTTCCTCCGGACGATGCTTGATCCATGCCAGCATGATCGTGGAGTCACTCTAATAGTGAATGCTATTGATTTCGACGGAAAGCGCTTGTTGCACGGTCCGGCCGAGTATCGTATGTAAGAGCTCTCCAGATAGCTCAAGTCGTGGTAACGTGACGCGTTTGAGCAGAACTACCTTTGATTTTGCGCATAGTAGATGAACGGAGAATTCTTACAACTCATTCCAACTCCTTAGATATATGCAAGCACCGTAGGCGGCGTCAGAGGCATCGCAGAAACCGTGCATTTCGATACCTTGAGGTTCAGCACATATGACGTGTCGCGGAATGGAGATGAGACTCAGATCCTTGATTTGATCTTGATATCGCATCCACGTCGTGTGAAGGTCGAATGGGAGAGACTCATCTCACCCAATTTTTAGCTGAGTTTTTTTGAGAATTTTTACCAGAGTCGTTGGAGGATAATCTTGGCGCAGATGATCGTCGGACCCATCAATCCGAGTGGATTGTAGATTTGTGCAATCGTTCATAACGCTGATCTTTTTGTGGCATGACGACCTTTCGTCACGGCTTGAGTTCGATATTGAAGGCAGTAGTCGGTCATATTTCAACCGACGCCTAGCGTTTTGATTTCGTCGCCTATCGGCAGCGTAGTGGATTCCGAATAAATCTCTAGAATCGATGTCATGCTCGTATTCCACTTGTGTAGTGTGAATCCCGCGAATTTCAAGATTTCGATTAATTCGATCTTTAGTCGTTTTAACGTTGGTACGTTGTCGCCACCGGACAGCAAGTCATCCACGTAAAAATCGTTACGTATAATTTCGCTCGCCTCTGGCTATTTTTCTCAAGATTCGATTGAGAGCTGTATCAAGCATCGGATGGCTAAAAATGGTGCGCTAGCTAGGCCGCAGGTCATGGTGTTGAGGGGATAATCTCGTATCAGTGTATTTGGATCGTTTCTCCATACGATTCTTTGTAGATCGCGTTGGTCTTTGTGAAGTAGTACTTGCCGATACATTTTGTTGAAGTTAGCTGTGATAACGTATCGGTGTTGGCGAAATCTCAAGAGAATGTATAGTAGATCCTTTTGTATGGTCGGTCCCACCCGAATTATGTCGTTGAGAGCTATTCCGGACGATGACGAACATGATGCGTCAAAAACGACTCGGAGCTTTGTCGTGAGGCTATCTTCTTTGATGACTGAATGGTGTGGAAGGTAATTAATTAGCTCGTTTCCTACGTCGCTTGTAACTTCGGTCATGTGACCCGAATCATGATATTCGTGCATGAATTTTTCATATAGTTCTTGTAATTCATGCGATATTACGAATTTCCGCTCCATAGATTTAAGACGTTTGATAGCAATATCTCGTGAGGCTCCCAATTGTTCGACGCTACCTTAAAGCGGTTATTGGACTTCGAATTGTCCCTCTGAGTTAGTTGATGGGTTCGTATGAAATCTTCTTCGCATATTTTGCCGTCCTCGGAAAGCTCAGTATATGGAGCTCCTTCTTCCACGCGCCAAAAGCGTTCTAATTGATCGCCGATACTATTCGAGAAAAAACATGCCGACGCGATAGATGATTTCGCTTTGCTCTAGAAGCCGATAATACCCTCAATAATCCAACCGAGCTTGGTTTTCTGTGCTACCGGTTGATTTTTCCCGAGTTTGATTTGACCAACACACAGTAAATCCCAAAAGACTGAACTTCCGAGTAAGGCATCGATCTTCCCTGAGATATGGAACGATGGATCGGCGAGTGTGATATTTTCCGGAATCTTGAGATTTTGTTCTATTCTGGCAAAACGGAGGATGCGAGTTTGACCTAAAATGCATTGACCTTAAAATGAATTGTCGCATGAGTCCCGGTGAGTGCTGCCGTTTGTGTATTATCGATACCTCTGATGGTCAGATAATTTTTGTGCTGTGGTAATTGCAATCGGTCGCAGACATCACGTTCCATGAAGTTCGATTGGGAACCTGGATCTAAAAATGCGCGACACTCGTGACATTTCCCCGTGATATCCTGTATTTTGATTATTGCAGTGGCCAGCAATCCTCGATCATTCGAACGCACTGCACAATGAGCCAATGCCGTGGTTTCGGAATCGTTGGTCGGTTGCGAAGCGTTTGGCGAATTTGCACCTCGGCTGTTCTCGAGTTGTCGAGTTTGCGCTGTCGAACTTGTTGACATGTAACGGGGTGTTATGTTTTTTGTGATAAACTCGATACCCTGCCTTCAGACAGTTTGAACAACCTTGAGCCTCCGAACTTCCTTGATTCGACCCTGAGAAGTTAGATTAAGGAAAGCTGGGCAGTGATAAAT
Organism: Ophion obscuratus; assembly: GCA_964007375.1. Lineage (NCBI taxonomy): Eukaryota > Metazoa > Arthropoda > Insecta > Hymenoptera > Ichneumonidae > Ophion > Ophion obscuratus. Next base: position 43,893,715 of record OZ023313.1, read on the forward strand.
CCTGTGCTTTCCTTCCGTGCAAAATGAGCACCTATCCGCCCTTGACTCGGTTGCAACGGCCGCTATTGTTTTTTTGTTTGAACCATTGTGCTTGCTATCGTTGCTCGAGCCTGCTGGCTTTGCGGGCTTAGGCCTATCGAGTTGCAATGTTTCTAACATGATGCATCTCGACGTTGTAAAATCGATGAACTGATCGTCAGTCGGGACGTTTTATGGAGACGATTTGGTTTCCCATTCACGTTTCGACGCCGCATCGAGTTTTGCGGTCATTAAGTGTACGAGGATGGTGCTCCATGTATCCGTTGGTTCATCTAGCTTTTTGAGAGCGCGAACGTGTTTCTCGGTTGTATCAAGTAGTTGGCGTAGAGCTGAGTGAGACTCCCTCTGGATTGCCGGAAAACCCATTAATGCTTGCACGTGATGGTGCACGAGTACGCACTTGTTTTCGAACCGACCTTCGACAAGCTGCCATGCAACCTCGTAATTATTGGCGGACATCTCTATTGACGATACGATTTCCGCGGCCACGCCCTTAAGTGCTCATCGCAAATAATAAAGTTTTTGATATCCGATAGACTTTCATTTTCGTCAATGAACGTATCGCGAAAATTAGGTCACTGATCATACGATCCATTTAACGAGGGCAAATTTATCGGCGGCAATTTTATTTGATCACTCGGGTTAGCACCGTTGCCCGCGATTTGAATGGCGAGGTGAGCATTTCAATTTTCTTCGCTCATTCTCGTTCTTTGTCTCGTTGCGATAAGCGTCCGTCTCAATGGCCTCTCGCTCACCGTCATTTTCGAACTCTGGATCTAACTCCTCGAGGGCGTCTTCTTTTTCGCAAAAATCTGACCACGCACGTTCGATCGCGGATAGTCTAACTTCTACTTCTTTGATTTGTTGAACTTTTATATCGAATATACGAATCCAATTCTCGCGTTAATTGGGCTTCGATTAAGCCGCGCGATTTTTCAGCTTCGTTATTTGTTTGTCCGCCATAATGATTGTACGTAATAATACTTTGTCGCAAATGCAGAATAATGATAATAATAATATCGAGTGACCGAGAGCCAAAATTAATCGTAAGAATATCGTGAGAAATCAGCTAGCCCAAGATACTTTACGAATAGGGAATACAATTAAAATGACTTATCTCACGAAATAAGAATCGTCTTTTCCTTGGAACGTTTTCGTTGGTTCGTTTTTATCGAGGCGACGAGGCGACTCTGTGTTGTCGTGATGAGAGGGAGAGAGAAAGAATGGCCCGGCGTTAGCGCTTTCGTTCTCGCGGCTGCTGCTATGTAGAGAGCGAGAGAGATATAGCTGGATGCCCCGCCGGTTGAGCCCTCGAACGTGGTTCTTCCTCTCGTCCTTGTTGCGTGGACATCGAGAAAAACTTCTCGAGTGTTCTCGATAGTGTGAGGTGAGCTCATGTTTGTTTAGACCCCACTTCACCCGTACATGAACTGGATGATATATATTTGGAAAGGTTTCGACCGATATGAAATGTGCGTATTTCGAGCGATCTCGAAACTGTTGTCTTGTCAACGATTGTAATCGTCTCGTTCGACCCTTTGTCTCGGGCTACGGACGTGAGACACGACTGCGTGTATCTTTGGCAGACGCTTTTGGTCCGATATAATTTTTTTTTATGGAAGCTGATTTGAGCCTTTCGCGAGGGTATTTTGATGTATTCACTCGTCTTGTTGATTCCAGGCTGCGTAATGCACTACAAAGTTGAGAATCTCGTATTCTCCACTTGACCACTCGCACTTTCGATGTGATTTTTTGCCGAGTTATCCGGCTTGAAGGACCATTTTGTCGGGAATTGAATGTCTTCTTAATCTTTTGACGCCACGCCCGATCGTTTTCTTATTTAGAATATGACTTTATTTAAGGTACATGGAGGATAGAAAATATAACAGAAAAATGAGACGTGTTGTTGCTCGCCTGAGTCGCTAATGCCTCCCGGGCACCCGTCTTTCTCGCAAGAGTCCGAGAGCGCTCCCACGGAAGTGCGACTATTCGGTCGACTACCATTCGCGCGCAATACATAAATATAAGAAAATATAGTGCCGCGCGCAAACAAGGGGCGGAGACTTTTCCCCCACTGAGCTACCCATTCGTCTTCACGCTGATTGCGTTACCGACTTAACCGGTGATCACGACTCGCACGACTACAAGGGAATATGCAACCGTGACAAAGGCGATGATCACAAAATTATATCCCCGAACTTGCTGCTGCGATTTAGCGCCATTTTCGAGGCACGCTGAAAAGGGGAACGTTGTACATCTACCTACTAATCTCTGAGATTATGTGCCGACTTTATTGGGGGCATGCCTCGAACGATAGTTCTCGATTAGCGGCGCTGACAGCAGTTTTCATTCTCGCTCTCGCTTTATCTCTTAGGCTTAAACGCTGGGGACACAACGGCGTCCTGCTTACAGATGTTATGCGCTGGGGGCATCATTGTGTCCTGCTTCCTCGTATGGGGCCTGGACTATTTTAAAGGAGTCCGAACTCTAAACCTCTCCAATATTAGCCCCCCCTCACCCGACTTTGACTAATTGAACCGTTTCTTTTACGAACCATATGGTCGTCGTTTGGTAGCGTATGGTGGTCTATTCAAATCGTTTGGTGGTTCTCCGTTGTTCGAAAAATGGATAATAAAAAATCGGGCAGTTAGATGGCCGACTTTGTCTAATCGATTTTTTTTTATAAATCGTTTGGTAGTCGTTTCGCAGCGTTTGGTAGTCTATTTAAATCGTTTGGTAGTTTCCCGTTCATTCGGAAAATCGAAAAGAAGATTCCGATCCATGAGATGGGACGATGGGCAGCGGAAAACGACTAAAGTGGGATGAGGTCCTGAGAATAATTCGTGACACGTTTGGTACACACACTATTGATATTTATTTAAACTATCCACAATAATAATATAATTGGTATAAAAAATGTTCTCGTGAGACAAACGTCTTTGACTAACCCGCACACGCTACAGCTTTAACGGAAGTAGTCTTTGGAAGAATAGGTTATACCGTGCAAGGCACAAGTAGCTGTTTTTGCCGTTTGTGTTGCAGCTTGTGCCGAAACCGCTACAGGACTCGATAACCAACGCTATCTATCGAAAAAACGATAACCATCATATATTGCCGCGACCAATCATAGCCTTCCGTTTCGGATACTAATTAATTATTTCGGTTCCAATTGATAAATCAACTACAAAACGTCCTGAATGGAATATCAAATGTGTTGAATAAATTTGTCGTGCTTGGATCGTTGCGGTGTGAACGCGTAACGGACGCTCATGGAAGGTTCTCGCTGTCTCCGTCGCTTCCACGTCCACGAGCGTGCGAGACGATGGCGTTAGCAGAAAAGCGCGTCAGTCTTGCTTTGTACGCTGAACCGAGCACAGAAGGGTTCCAGCTTAGTCGCTACTATCTATATAGGTGTTTCAGTACAGGTCGTGCATCCGGCAACTACCGATTCTGGACGATGTTCGGAACGAAGCTGCTTAGCCGAATTTTTTAATTTGCAATAGCTTTTAAATGGGGAACAATAGAATTCTGGACTTCTAGGCCAATCAGAATCGCCGTTACGTACACGTTGGGAGACGCCTCAGTGCCGGGTTATCAAGGCACCGATTTTAAACATTTGAAAAAGCGGCTGTGTTCAGACGAAATTTTGTATCGTGAACGCAAAAGTTCTTTTATTTGAACCGAAGTTTGCTGTCCTTCTCTATCAAATGTTGAAGCAACGAGTGATCGGCGTTTGTCACATGTGCAATGAATTATGCTGCTACGTCCAGTTCTTTCATTGAAACAATATTTTTATCCAAACATGCGTAGATTTTAGGTTCTTGGATAATTCGAATAGGATAAATAAGTCATATGATGTAACGCTCGGTCCCGGCGATTTATTTGATGAACTGCCACCGTCGATTAAACCTTCGTGAACGATTGTAAAAAACGCATCTAGAAATGTAGAATGCACATTGCTCAGTTCTAAATGTTTCAGAGAGTTGAAAATAATTACTCGACAAAATAGGAGAGAAAGGTTTTGCTGATCGCAACGCAAATTAAAAATGCAGAAAAAATACACAGAAAAAAGTTGGTTACTAACGGATAAGAGAAAAAAGAAATTGAAAAAGACTCGGAAGTGAAATGGAATACCCTCTGCAATAAAAGATCATTGCGCAAAGCATTGGTTTCATTTCGTTTCGTAGCGTAATGCAACGGTAGTTATTCGGAAACGCTCTTTTGAGCTTTGAGGGGCGTATATTGTAAAAATTATTCAAAGGAAACCAATCCGATCACTGTAAAAATGATTCCAATAAACAAACACGAGACATTATTTGAAAAAATGGTCTTGCATATTGGATTCGTCTCGATGCTGGAAAAAAATTATTGTATGCGTATTTGTCAAACTTAAAGAAAAATTAAAGTCGGATCTCATGCAAATCTCCTTTTGGATCAATGTTTTTTACAGTTGGGAATAAATACAAGTGCGAATGCAAGTGGTCTCGCTGTGGCAAAATCGCTACAATCAGCAAACATAGAGCAAGACATTGGTTGCATTTCTTTTCATGGTCCACTGCAGCCGTAGTAATTCTGAAACGATATTCTCGAAATCGAGGGAGGTAAAATTTTAGAATCAAGCATAGGAAACGAGTCCAAACAATGTAAACCTTTTGAGGTTATCGATGCGTCTCGATCCGATAAAAAAAACGGTTGAAACGGTAGTATTTATCAACGTTAAATCTCCTGTGAATTTCTCTTCCGATCGACGACTTTTAAATCAGGAAACGAATCCGAGTCTGCATGCAAGTGTTTCTGTTGTGGAATAATCTCTACAAACTGAAAAAGCCACGCCGAGCATCGGATTCGTTCACGTTCATAGTCCACAGCAGCCGTAGCAGTCCTCAATGGCTATTTTCGTGCCGAGAGTGAAACATTTTAAAAAATCACCCACTTGGAATGAGTCCGAACAGTCTCAAGGTTATTTCGATAATAAAGCGCAAAACAGAATTTGAATGGACCATTTATCATATTGGATTCGTCTCGGTCCGATAAAAAACATACAGATCAAACAGGCGTATTTATCAATGTCGAATCTCATGTGAATGTTCGTTCGAATCGACGAATTTTAAATCGGGAAACGAATCCGAGTCTGCATGCAAGTGTTTCTGTTGTGGAATAATCCCTACAAACTGAGAACGCCGCGCCCAGTATCGGACTCGTTGACGTTCATAGTCCATAACAGCAGTAGTAGTCCTCAACGGCTATTTTCGTGCCGAGAGTGAAATATTTTGAAAAAACACCTACTGGGAACGAGTCCGAACAGTCTCAGGGTTATTTCGATAATGAAACACAAAACAGAATTTGAATGGCCCATTTCACATATCGGATTCATCTCGATCCGATAAAAAACAAACGTTTAAAATAGGCGTATTTATCAACGTTGAATCTCATGTGAATTTTCGTTCGAATCGACGACTTTTAAATCAGGAAACGAATCCGAGTCTGCATGCAAGTGTTTCTATTGTGGAATAATCCCTGCAAACTGAGAACGCCGCGCCGAGCATCCGATTCGTTCACGTTCATAGTCCACAGCAGTAGTAGTAGTCATCAACGGCTATTTTCGTGCCGAGGGTGAAACATTCTTAAAAATCATCCTCTGGGAACGAATCCATACAGTGTCAAGGTTATTTCGATAATGACGCACAGTACAGAATTTGAATGGACCGTTTATCATATTGGATTCGTCTCGATCCGATAAAAAACATACAGTTCAAACAGGCGTATTTTTCAACGTCGAATCTCATGTGGATGTTCGTTCGAATCGACAACTTTTAAATCGGGAAACGAATCCGAGTCTGCATGCAAGTGTTTCTGTTGTGGAATAATCCCTACAAACTGAGAACGCCGCGCCGAGCATCGTATTCGTTCACGTTCATAGTCCACAGCAGCAGTAGTAGTCCTCAATGGCTGTTTTCGTGCCGAGAGTGAAACATTTTAAAGAATCACCCATTTGGAACGAGTCCGAACAGGGTCAAGGTTATTTCGATAATGAAACACAAAACAGAATTTGAATGGACCGTTTTTAATATTAGATTCCTCTCGATCCAATACAAAAAAACATTCAGTTCAAATAGGCGTATTTATCAAAGTCGAATCTCATGGGAATTTTCGTTCGAATCAACGACTTTTAAATCGGGAAACGAATCCCAGTCTGCATGCAAGTGTTTTTGTTGTGGGATAATCCCTACGAACTGAGAACGCCGCGTTGAGCATCGGATTCGCTCACGTTCATAGTCCACAGCAGCAGTAATAGGACTCAACGCCTCTTTTCGTGCCGAGGGTGTAACATTTTTAAAAATCACCTTCTGGGAACGAATCCGAACAGTCTCAAAGTTATTTCGACAATGAAACACAAAACAGAATTTGAATGGACCGGTTTTCATATTGGATTTGTCTCGATCCGATAAAAAACATACAATTGTAACAGGCGTATTTATCAACGTCGAATCTCATGTGAATTTTCGTTCGAATCGATGACTTTTAAATCGGACTACTACTGCTGCTCTGGACTATGAACGTTAACGAATCCAATGCTCGGCGCGGCATTCTCAGTTTTATAGGGATTATTCCACAACAGAAATACTTGCATGCAGACGATGATTCGTTTCCCGATATAAAAGTCGTCGATTCGAACGAAAATTCACATGAGATTCGACGTTGATAAATACGCCTGTTTGAACTGAATGATGTTTTATCGAATCGAGACGAATCCAATATGTAAAATGGTCCATTCAAATTCTGTTTTGTGTTTCATTATCGAAATAACCTTGAAACTGTTCGGACTCATTCCCAGTGAGTGATTTTTTAAAATGTTGCACTCTCGGCACGAAAATAGCGGTTGAGGGCTACTACTGCTGGTGTAGACTATGAACGTGAACGAATCTGATGCTCGGCGCGGCGTTCTCAGTTTGTATGGATTAGTCCACACCAGAAACACTTGCATGCAGACTCGGATTCGTTTCCCGATTTAAAAGTCGTCGATTCGAAAGAAAATTCACATGAGATTCGACATCGATAAATTCGCCTGTTCGAACTGTATGGTTTTTTATCGGATCGAGACGAATCCAATATGACAAACGGTCCATTCAAATTCTGTTTTACGTGTTATTATCGAAATAACCGTGACACTGTTCAGATTCGTTTCCGGAAGGTGATTTTTAAAAATGTTTCACCATCGGCACGAAAATAGCCGTTGAGGACTGCTACTGCTGCCGTGGACTATACACGTTAACGCATCCGATGCTCGACGCGGCTTTCTCAGTTTGTGGGGATTATTCCACAACAGATACACTTGCATGCATACTCGGATTCGTTTCCCGATATAAAAGTCGTCGATTCGAGCAGAAATTCACATGAGATTCGACGTGGATAAATACGCCTTGTTGAACTGTATGTTTTTTTTATAGGATCGAGACGAATCCAATAGGAAAACGGTCCATTCAAATTCTATTTCGTGTGTCGTTATCGAAATAACCTTGACACTGTTCAGATTCGTTCGGAGAAGGTGATTTTAAAAATGTTTCACGTTCGGCACGAAAATAGCCGTTGAGGACTACCACTGCTGCTGTGGACTATGAACGTGAACGAATCCGATGCTCGGCGCGGCGTTCTCAGTTTGTAGGGATTATTCCACAACAGCAACACTTGCATGCATACTAGGATTCGTTTCCCGATTAAAAAGTCGTCGATTCGACCAATAATTCACATACGATTCGACGTGGATAAATACGCCAGTTTCAACCGTTTTTTTTTATCGGACCGAGATGAATCCAATACGAAATCGGTCCATTCAAATTCTGTTTTGTTTCATTACCGAAATAATCTTGAGACTGTTTGGAATCGTTCCCAGTGGGTGATTTTTAAAAATGTTTTACCCTCGGCGCGGAAATAAACGTTGAGGACTACTACTGCTGCTGTGGACTATGACCGTGAACGAATCCGATGCTCGGCGCGGCGTTCTCAGTTTGTAGGGATTATTCCACAACAGAAACACTTGCATGCATTCTCAGATTCGTTTCCCGATTAAAAAGTCGTCGATTCAAACGAAAATTCACATGAAATTCGACCTTCATAAATACGCCTATTTCAACCGTTTGTTTTTTATCGAATCGTGACGAGTCCAATAAGTAAAATGGGCCATTCAAATTCTGTTTTGTGTTTTATTATCGAAGTAACCTTGAGACTATTCGGACTCGTTCCCAGTGGGTGATTTTCTAAAATGCTTCACTCTCGGCACGAAAATAGCTGCTAAGGACTACTACTGCTGCTGTGGACTATGAACGTCAACGAATCCGATGCTGGGCGCGGCGTTCTCAGTTTGTAGGGATTATTCCACAACAAAAACACTTGCATGCAGACTCTGATTCGTTTCCCGATTTAAAAGTCGTCGATTCGAACGAAAATTCACATGAGATTCGACGTTGATAAATACGCCTGTTTGATCTGTGTGTATTTTATCGGATTGAGACGAATCCATTATGATAGACGGTCCATTCAAATTCTGTTATATTTCATTATCGAAATAACCTTGAGACTGTTCGGACTCATTCCCAGTGGGTGATTTTTAAAAATCTTTCACTCTCGGCACGAAAATAGCCGTTGCGGACTGCTACTGTTGCTGTGGACTATGAACGTGAACGAATTCGCTGCTCGGCGTGGCTTTCTCAGTTTGTAGAGATTATTCCACAACAGGAACACTTGCATGCAGACTCGGATTCGTTTCTTGATTTAAAAGTCGTCGATTCGAAGAGAAATTCTCATGAGATTTAACGTTGACAAATACGCCCGTTTCAACCGTTTTTTTGTATCGGATCGAGAAGCATCGATAACCTCAAAAGGTTTACATTGTTTGGACTCGTTTCCTATGCATGATTCTAAAATTTTACCTTCCTCGATATCGAGAATATCGTTTCAGAACTACTACTGCTGCAGTGGACCATGAAAAGAAATGCAACCAATGTCTTGCTCAATGTCTTCTGATTGAAGAGGTTTTTCCACAACAAGACCACTTGCATTCGCACTTGTATTTATTCCCAACTGTAAAAAACATTGATCCAAAAGGAGATTTGCATGAGATCCGACTTTAATTTTTCTTTAAGTTTGACAAATAATCATACAATAATTTTTTTCCAGCATCGAGACGAATCCAATATGCAAGACCATTTATTCAAATAATGTTTCGTGTTTGTTTATTGGAATCATATATACAGTGGTCGGATTGGTTTCTTTTGAATAATTTTTAAAATATACGCCCCTCAAAGCTCAAAAGAGCGTTTCCGAGTTGCTACCGTTGCACTACGCTACGAAACGAAATGAAACCAATGTTTTGCGCAATGATCTTTTATTGCAGAGGGTATTCCATTTCACTTCCGAGTCTTTTTCAATTTCTTTTTTCCCTTATCCGTTAGTAGACAACTTTTTTCTGTGTATTTTTCTGCATTTTTAATTTGCGTTGCGATCAGCAAAACCTTTCTCTCCTATTTTGTCGAGTAATTATTTTCGACTCTCTGAAACATTTAGAACTGAGCAATGAGCATTCCACATTTCTAGATGCATTTTTTTAAAATCGTTCACGAAGGCTTAATCGACGGTGGCAGTTCATCAAATAAATCGCCGAGACCGAGCGTTACATCATATGACTTATTTATCCTATTCGAATTATCCAACACCCTAAAATATACGCATGTTTGGATAAAATTATTGTTTCAATGAAAGAACTAGACGTCGCAGCATAATTAATTGCACATGTGACAAACGCCGATCACTCGTTGCTTCATCATTTGATAGAGAAGGACAGCAAACTTCGGTTCAAACAAAAGAATTTTCGCGTTCACGATACGAAATTCCGTCTGAACTCTGCCACTTTTTCAAATGTTTAGAATCGGTGCCTTGATAACCCGGCACTGAGGCGTCTCCCAACGTGTACGTAACGTCGATTCTGATTGGCCTATAAGTCCAGAATTCTATTGATCCCCATTTAAAAGCTATTGCAAATTAAAAAATTCGGCTAAGTAGCTTCGTTCCGAACATCGTCCAGAAACGGTAGTTGGCGGATGCACGACCTGTACTGAATCACCTATATAGATAGTAGTGACTAAGCTGGAACCCTTCGGTGCTCGGTTCAGCGTACAAAGCAAGACTGACGCGCTTTTCTGCTAACGCCATCGTCTCGCACGCTCGTGGACGTGGAAGCGACGGAGACAGCGAGAACCTTCCATGAGCGTCTGTTACGCGTTCACACCGCAACGATCCAACGACAAATTTATTCAACACAGTTGATATTCCATTCAGGACGTTTTGTAGTTGATTAATCAATTGGAACCGAAATAAATTACGCGTATCCGAAACGGAAGGCTATGACTGTTCGCGGCAATATATAATGGTTATCATTTTTTCGATAGATAGCGTTGGTTATCGAGTCGTGTAGCGGTTTCGGCACAAGCTGCAACACAAACGGCAAAAACAGCTACTAGTGCCTTGCACCGTATAACCTAGTCTTCCAAAGACTACTTCCGCTAAAGCTGTAGTACTTTTACGACCCGCGTGTGCGGGTCAGTAAAAGACGTTTGTCTCACGAGAAAATTTTTTATACCAATTTTATTATTATTTTGGATAGTTTAAATAAATATTAATAGTATGTGTCTACCAAACGTTTCACGAATTATTCTCAGGACCTCATCCCACTTTAGTCGTTTTCCGCTGCCCATCGTCCCATCTTATGGATCGGAATTTTCTTTCCGATTTTCCGAATGAACGGGAAACTACCAAACGATTTAAATAGACTACCAAACGCTGCCAAACGACTACCAAATGATTCGTAAAAAAAAATCGATTAGACAAAGTGGACCATCTGACTGCCCGATTTTTTATTATCAATTTTTCGAACAACGGAGAACTACCAAACGATTTCCCTAGAGGATTGGGAGACCTAAAAAAATACCAAAAATTGGTCAAAATGACCCTATTTCGGTCACGGTTATTTTCTGCCCTTTTTGAACCGAAAAAAGTGACTGAACAGTGACCGAACACTGCGTCGCGTTTCTGCGTCATGCAGCGTTCAATATGGCTGCGCATGAAGTGACGTGTTGCGCCTGCATGGACGTTGAGCGGCCATCTACTCTATCGAGGACTCCTCTGCGGGAAGGCGAGGACTGCTGAGAACCGAGAGTACACCACGTGGAGTGAATACTCAGTGCATATGCTATTAAAACGTATATGTATAATGTAGTGCACATGTTCGTACTTTTTTTACAATATTTTAATTTCATCTTGTTTACAAAGCAGCAGCAGCGTGGAACACATATGTGGTATACATATATAGTGTAACGTGCTACATAAAATAGCAATAATTGCAAGAAAAGAATGTATATTTCTTTTCATTCTTGTCAACATATAATAATTATTTCCTTTCTCATTTACAGATGGAAAATCAGATGAAACGCCTCAAGTTTCAAGTGACTAACCTCACTTTTATTACAGTGACCAACAACCGAAAAAAACCGGTCAAGTGACTAACCTCACTTTTATTTCAGTGACCAAGAACCGAAAAATATCGGTCAAGTGATTAACCTCAAAAAAACGTTGTTCGGTCACTGCTCGGTCACTTTTTCCGGTTAAAAAAGGGCAAAAAATGACCGTGACCGATGGCCGAGGTTTTTTTCGGTCTCCTAATCCGCTAGGGTTGAATGGACTACCTTACGCTACCAAACGACCACCAAACGATTCGTAAAAAAACGGTTCGATTAGTCAAAGTCGGGCGAGGGGGGGCTGATATTAGAGAGGTTTAGAGTTCGGACTCCGGTAGTATAGTCCAGGCCCCATAAGAGGATGCAGGACACAATGATGGCCCCAGCGCATAATATCTGTACGAGTAAGCAGGACGCCGTTGTGTCCCCAGTGTTTAAGCCTACGAGATAAAGCGAGAGCGAGAATGAAAACTGCTGTCAGTGCGCTAATCGAGAACTAACGTTCGCGGTATGCCCCCAATAAAGTCGGCACATAATATCAGAGATTAGTAGGGAGATGTACAACGTTCCCCTTTTCAGCGTGCCTCGAAAATGGCGCTAAATCGCGGCAGCGAGTTCAGGAATATAATTTTGTGATCATCTCCTTTGTCACGGTTGCAGATTCCCTTGTAGTCGTGCGAGTCGTGGTCACCGGTTAAGTCGGTAACGCAATCAGCGTGAACACAAATGGGTAGCTCAGTGGGGGAAAAGTCTCCGCCCCTTGTTTGTGCGCGGTACTATCTTTTCTTATATTTATGTATCGCGCGAATGAGTCGACCGAATAGTCGCACTTCCGTGGGAGCGCTCTCGGACTCTTGCGAGGAAGACGGGTGCCCGGGAGGCATAAGCGACTCAGGCGAGCAACAAGACACACGTCTCATTTTTCTTTTATATTTTCTAACCTCCATGTATCTTAAATAAAGTCATATTCTAAATAAGAAAACGATCGGGCGTGGAGTAGGAAGATTAAGAAGACATTCAATTCCGACAAAATGGTCCTTCAAGCCGGATAACTCGGCAAAAAATCACATCGAAAGTGCGAGTGGTCAAGTGGAGAATACGAGATTCTCAACTTTGTAGTGCATTACGCAAGGTGTGTGAACTGGGAACCCCACTTCTCTCAAAAATAAAAATAAAATATGTTTCCTCTATTATTTAAGATGTAGTTAAATGTAATAGAATTCATTTTATTTGTAGTTCGGGAATAAGATAAGTTTCCGCACTACTCTCATTGTCACAATGAAGAAATTTTAACTCTGTGACCTTGAAACACCCGAAATATTATTTCATTTTAAACTGCATTCAATGTAGTTAATTGTAGTGAAGTTTATATTTCAATCGGCTCGTTGTACGTAGGAGAAACTGATACCCGATTTGGTAAGCCTACGTAGAAATTGTTATTCATTTATTTTTGGAATTTAATTTTTCTAAAGAAAAAATGACTACATCCAATGTAGTCAAGATGGGCGAACAAAAAAAAATCCAAGATCAAATTTTATAGAATGTGTAAAAGATCAAGTAACGGGAGCCTCCTATAATGTTTTGTGGGCACGGTCACACTGAATAAAAAGGTTACTACGATTAACTACATTGAATGTAGTTACACATGGAACAATGTTTCAAGTGGTTTAAGGTTATTCAATGCGAATTCAACCTCATGGAAATGGAATTACGGCTGAAACTCGACTTAATCAAAAACTACAAATATAAAGAGTTTAACTACACTAAACTACACTTCCAATAACAGACGAAACATGTGTTTGTCGTAAATTCCGAAGAAGTGAAGAAAAGGGAAGTCCTCTTGTAAGCGACATGAGTGAGTTACATACTTTTAAACATTGAATGCGGACTCAGCAGTATTTTACAACTAGTTTATACATTAACCTGGAAAGTTGAAACCCAAATAAAATCTTTCTATTCAAAGCGTGTTTTCTGTTACTCTCATATTGTCAACCTTGGAAGTATTTTGTTGTAGAATTTCTACATGGATTCATATACGCACAATGTACAACGAAAACCGTGAATTACTATAAGCCGTGAACGAACCGAATAACCTAACCGAGAATCGAACCCCAAGCGCCGCTCCGACTTAAATACCAAAAGAGTAGCGCCTAGCCGAATAAGTCCGATGGCCGAACGGATAGCGCACTGCTACCGTATCCCGGACGATCTGAGTTCAAATCCTCGTCTTGTTTTTTTTTCTAAGCATTGTTTTGTTATTCTAAGCATCTAGTTAGCTATTATAACCCAACTAAAACTGCTCTCCTAATTTTCATGGATACAGCTACGCTTGGGTTTTGATTGGAGGCACTATGCTCGATCAAGTATCGCCTATGTCCAAAGAACCGATTGAAATAAAAAAGTCACTACAATTAACTACATTGAATGTAGTTACACATGGAACAATGTTTCAAGTGGTTTAAGGTTATTCAATGCGAATTCAACCTTATGGAAATGGAATTACGGCTGAAACTCACCTTAATCAAAAACTACAAATATAAAGAGTTTAACTACACTAAACTACATTCCCAACAATAGACGAAACATGTGTTTGTCGTCAATTTCGAAGAAGAAAAGAAGAGGGAAGTCCTCTTGTAAGCAACATGAATGAGCTCGCAAACCATTTTGTATGTAAGAAAAACTGAAAACAAAAATTTTAATTTGACCGTCACCATACAACGTCCTTAAGGACTATTGACAGTCAATACCAATAGGTTGCATTGACATAGTTTGTAATTTCCAATATGGAAGAGTATTCAAGTAATTATGGCTATATTCTATTTTATTGTTCAACCCTGAAATTATGTTACACATAGTAGAAGCTCACTTCTTTAAAATGAATGAATTAAGGTAGTTCCTCTGCGAAAATCGCAACCAAAAGTTTACATACCATGTTCATGTTTAAGAGATTGATAATTGGTTTAATAAGTAATAAATAAAATTAAAAACTCCGCAATATTGACTCGATACTAGTAGATAATACGATGGATATCATTTCGTGCCGTAAAATATATTTTATATTGTGTTTTTGATCTACTATTGCAGTGAACTTTTTGCCGGGACTGTCCAGGCTTTGCCCGAATTGTTTTTTTTCCAGGCTTTGCCAAGCTTTGCCAGGCTTTGCACCAAAATTGTGAGGGCTTCTCATGGTTATATCTTGGAAACTAGATGGTGAATGATTCTCATTTTTTTTCACATTATTCGTGATATCTTACTCTAAGCTTATCCTCGTTTTTCATCAATGTCTTAATTTTAGTTTTGGCGGTAGAATTAATGATGCTCTGTTTGCCCATCATAACGCATTTGTTACGTGTAAACCAAGCCAACTTTACGTGTAAATATCTCAGGTTTGGGGTGGTCAAACTTATTCAAATTGCACAGATGTTTGGATAATGTATTAAATAACATATATGTCAAATTTCAACCATTTCTTAATTCAACTCTCCTGTGGAGGTACTACCTTAAATATGCTTCTTTGATTATTGGAAATGTAGGTGTGTAAAGTGAAACTCATCATATATGTAGTCTGTAATTACAACGAGTTTCAGCACTAATTTCGTTCTCATAATGATGGAATACACATTGAGCGATCTCGAACCAAATGAAGTACTGTTTCATGTGTAACGACCATTGATATAGTTAATTGTAGTAAAATTCATATTTTCATCGGTTCATTATATCTAGGAGAAACTAGTACCTAGTTTGGTCGATCTCCATAAAGAAATAAGATTAATTTTTTTTCAACATTTAATATTTTTGTAAAAATGACGACTACATTCAATGTAGAAAATACGGATGAAAAAATTAAACATGCATCAAATTTTTTAGGAAGTGTGATACAAGATCAGGTAGGTAAGAACTTTTAACCAATGGTTTCTATGCACAATAACCTTTACTGAGTCGATCTATATATGACTACATTCGTTGGAATACTTGAAATACAATAGAGTATCTATTAATTATAAGTATTCAAGTAATTATGATTTCATCATATTCATTATTCGGATTTAAAATCAATTTGCTTAGAAGAGAACCCCTTTCTCCATCCCTTCTTTGAAAAGAACGACAAACACGTGTTTCTTCTACTATTTGGAATGTAGTTTAGTGTAGTGAAACTCTTTATATTTGTAGTTTTCGGTTAAGGTGAGTTTCAGCCGTAATTCCATTTACATGAGGTTGAATTCGCATTGAATAATCTTAAACAGCTTGAAACATTGTTCCATGTGTAACTACATTCAATGTAGTTAATCGTAGTGACCTTTTTATTCGGTGTTACTGTGCCCACAAAACATTATAGGAGGCTCCCGTTACTTGATCTTGTACACATTCTATAAAATTTGATCTTGGATTTTTTTTGTTCGCCCACCTTGGCTACATTGGATGTAGTGATTTTTTCTTTAGAAAAATTAAATTCCAAAAATAAATGAATAACAATTTCTACGGAGGCTTACCAAATCGTGTATCAATTTCTCCTACGTACAACGAGCCGATTGAAATATAAACTTCACTACAATTAACTACAGTGAATGCAGTTTAAGATGATATTTCGGGTGATTCAAGGTCACAGAGTTAAAATTTCTTCATTGTGACAATGAGAGTCGTGCGGAAACTTATCTTATTCCCGAACTACAAATAAAATGAATTTTACTACATTTAACTACATTTAACTACACTTAACTACATTTAACAAACAAACCCAAACAAACAAACAAACCCAAACAAACTCATTCATGTTGCTTAGAAGAGGACTTCCCTCTTCTTTTCTTCTTCGAAATTGACGACAAACACATGTTTCGTCTATTGTTGGGAATGTAGTTTAGTGTAGTTAAACTCTTTATATTTGTAGTTTTTAATTAAGGTGAGTTTCAGCCGTAATTCCATTTCCATAAGGTTGAATTCGCATTGAATAACCTTAAACCACTTGAAATATTGTTCCATGTGTAACTACATTCAATGTAGTTAATTGTAGTGACTTTTTAATTTTAATCGGTTCTTTGGACATAGGCGATACTTGATCGAGCATAGTGCCTCCAATCAAAACCCAAGCGTAGCTGTATCCATGAAAATTAGGAGAGCAGCTTTAGTTGGGTTATAATAGCTAACTAGATGCTTAGAATAACGAAACAATGCTTAGAAAAAAAACAAGACGAGGATTTGAACTCAGATCGTCCGGGATACGGTAGCAGTGCGCTATCCGTTCGGCCATCGGACTTATTCGGCTAGGCGCTACTCTTTTGGTATTTAAGTCGGAGCGGCGCTTGGGGTTCGATTCTCGGTTAGGTTATTCGGTTCGTTCACGGCTTATAGTAATTCACGGTTTTCGTTGTACATTGTGCGTATATGAATCCATGTAGAAATTCTACAACAAAATACTTCCAAGGTTGACAATATGAGAGTAACAGAAAACACGCTTTGAATAGAAAGATTTTATTTGGGTTTCAACTTTCCAGGTTAATGTATAAACTAGTTGTAAAATACTGCTGAGTCCGCATTCAATGTTTAAATGTATGTAACTCACTCATGTTGCTTACAAGAGGACTTCCCTCTTCTTCACCTCTTCGGAATTAACGACAAACACATGTTTCGTCTGTTGTTGGGAATGTAGTTTAGTGTAGTTAAACTCTTTATATTTGTAGTTTTTGATTAACTCGAGTTTCAGCCGTAATTCCATTTCCATGAGGTTGAATTCGCATTGAATAACCTTAAACCACTTGAAACATTGTTCCATGTGTAACTACATTCAATGTAGTTAATCGTAGTGACCTTTTTATTCGGTGTTACTGTGCCCACAAAACATTATAGGAGGCTCCCGTTACTTGATCTTGTACACATTCTATAAAATTTGATCTTGGATTTTTTTTGTTCGCCCACCTTGGCTACATTGGATGTAGTGATTTTTTCTTTAGAAAAATTAAATTCCAAAAATAAATGAATAACAATTTCTACGGAGGCTTACCAAATCGTGTATCAATTTCTCCTACGTACAACGAGCCGATTGAAATATAAACTTCACTACAATTAACTACAGTGAATGCAGTTTAAGATGAAATGATATTTCGGGTGATTCAAGGTCACAGAGTTAAAATTTCTTCATTGTGACAATGAGAGTCGTGCGGAAACTTATCTTATTCCCGAACTACAAATAAAATGAATTTTACTACATTTAACTACATTTAACTACACTTAACTACATTTAACAAACAAACCCAAACAAACAAACAAACCCAAACAAACTCATTCATGTTGCTTAGAAGAGGACTTCCCTCTTCTTTTCTTCTTCGAAATTGACGACAAACACATGTTTCGTCTATTGTTGGGAATGTAATTTAGTGTAGTTAAACTCTTTATATTTGTAGTTTTTGATTAAGGTGAGTTTCAGCCGTAATTCCATTTCCATAAGGTTGAATTCGCATTGAATAACCTTAAACCACTTGAAACATTGTTCCATGTGTAACTACATTCAATGTAGTTAATTGTAGTGACTTTTTAATTTTAATCGGTTCTTTGGACATAGGCGATACTTGATCGAGCATAGTGCCTCCAATCAAAACCCAAGCGTAGCTGTATCCATGAAAATTAGGAGAGCAGTTTTAGTTGGGTTATAATAGCTAACTAGATGCTTAGAATAACAAAACAATGCTTAGAAAAAAAAACAAGACGAGGATTTGAAGTCAGATCGTCCGGGATACGGTAGCAGTGCGCTATCCGTTCGGCCATCGGACTTATTCGGCTAGGCGCTACTCTTTTGGTATTTAAGTCGGAGCGGCGCTTGGGGTTCGATTCTCGGTTAGGTTATTCGGTTCGTTCACGGCTTATAGTAATTCACGGTTTTCGTTGTACATTGTGCGTATATGAATCCATGTAGAAATTCTACAACAAAATACTTCCAAGGTTGACAATATGAGAGTAACAGAAAACACGCTTTGAATAGAAAGATTTTATTTGGGTTTCAACTTTCCAGGTTAATGTATAAACTAGTTGTAAAATACTGCTGAGTCCGCATTCAATGTTTAAATGTATGTAACTCACTCATGTTGCTTACAAGAGGACTTCCCTCTTCTTCACCTCTTCGGAATTAACGACAAACACATGTTTCGTCTGTTGTTGGGAATGTAGTTTAGTGTAGTTAAACTCTTTATATTTGTAGTTTTTGATTAAGTCGAGTTTCAGCCGTAATTCCATTTCCATGAGGTTGAATTCGCATTGAATAACCTTAAACCACTTGAAACATTGTTCCATGTGTAACTACATTCAATGTAGTTAATCGTAGTAACCTTTTTATTCGGTGTTACCGTGCCCACAAAACATTATAGGAGGCTCCCGTTACTTGATCTTGTACACATTCTATAAAATTTGATCTTGGATTTTTTTTTGTTCGCCCATCTTGACTACATTGGATGCAGTCATTTTTTCTATAGAAAAATTAAATTTCAAAAATGAATGAATAACAATTTCTACGGAGACTTACCAAATCGGGTATCAGTTTCTCCTACGTACAACGAGCCGATTGAAATATAAACTTCACTACAATTAACTACAGTGAATGCAGTTTAAAATGAAATGATATTTCGGGTGATTCAAGGTCACAGGGTTAAAATTTCTTCATTGTGACAATGAGAGTAGTGCGGAAACTTATCTTATTCCCGAACTACAAATAAAATGAATTCTACTACATTTAACTACATCTTAAATAATAGAGGAAACATATTTTATTTTTATTTTTGAGAGAAGTGGGGTTCCCAGTTCACACACCTCATTACGCAGCCTGGAATCAACAGGACGAGTGAACACATCAAAATACCCTCGCGAAAGGCTCAAATCGGATTCCATCAAAAAAAAAATTATATCGGAGCAAAAGCGTCGGCCAAAGACACACGCAGTCGTGTCTCATGTCCGTAGCCCGAGACAAAGGGTCGAACGAGACGATTACAATCGTTCACAAGACGACAGTCTCGAGATCGCTCGGAATACGCTCATTTCGTATCGGTCGAAACAGTTTCAAATATATATCATCCAGTTCACGTACGGGTGAAGTGGGGTCTACACAAACATGAGCTCAACTCTCACTATCGAGGACACTCGGGAAGTTTTTCTTGATCTCCGCGCAACAAAGGACGAGAGGAAGAACCACGTTCGAGGGCTCAACCGGTGAGGGATCCAGCTATATCTCTCTCTCGCTGTCTACATAACAGTAGCCGCGAGAACGAGAGCGCTAACGCCGGGCCATTCTTTCTCTCTCTCTCTCTTTCTCTCTCTCTCTCTCTCTCTCTCTCTCTCTCTCTCTCTCTCTCTCTCTCTCTCTCTCTCTCTCTCTCTCTCTCATCACGACAACACAGAGTCGCCTCGTCGCCTCGATAAAAACGAACCAACGAAAACGTTCCAAGACCAAAAGACCATTCGTATTTCGTGAGATAAGTCATTTTAATTGTATTCCCTATTCGTAAAGTATCTTAGGCTAGCTGATTTCTCGCGATATTCTTACGATTCATTTTGGCTCTCGGTCACTCGATATTATTATTATCATTATTCTGTATTTGTGACAAAGTATTATAACATACAATCATTATGGCGGAAAATAAATAACTAAGCTGAAAAAATCGCGCGGCTTAATCGAAGCCCAATTAACGCGAGCGTATAATTGGATACGAATCCATATCTCGATATAAAAGTTCATCCATGTTCGATATAAAAGTTCAACAAATCGAAGAAGTCGAAGTTTGACTATCCGCCATCGAACGTTCGTGGTCAGATTTTTGCGAAAAACAAGACGCACTCGAGGAGTTAGATCCAGAGTGCGAAAAAGACGGTGAGCGAGAGGGCTTTGAGACGGACTATTATGCAGCGAGCGCGAGTGCCAGTAGCGGGATTCTGTAACTCGTTATGCCTATAACGAATCGGAACGTTATGGTAACGATAGCGACGTCTACCGTATGTAACGACAAACGGATAACGACTGTCTGATTCCGTAACTCCCAATAGCGTTGCTTTGACGTTACAGAATGCGATAACGAATCGTCGTTATTTAACGTCGTCGGTATGTTTCAAGCCCATACGGAAATGACGTTTACTACGCGAAATAGCAAAATCTATCGATGGTTGATGTTGAGAACTACCGGCATTTTAGTAACTTCTCATAAATAACTATTAATCGTCGAATGGGAAGCATTGTTTACAAATCATGTTTCTTTGTGCCTTTCATGGTCTCGAGTCTTCATCGTGCCTTTATTGCATATACTTGGGCGGGATTTTTCGACAGTGAAAAGTAAAGAATTTATTTCGTTCGACAATGGCTTCGCAATCGCAGTAAGTAAATACGTTTGTAACGAAAATATTTAATAATACGTTGTAACGTGTTTTTTTTTTGGTACTCCGCTGACCCGCCTGACATGGTGGCGGCTGCAGCAAAACCGTCCTCCGGCTCGGGGCCGTCATCGCGATCACGACATGATTCCGTAGGGTTCTCTAAGCGACGTTAGGTTTTTTCATTTAATATTCTGTTTATTTTCTTTATTTTCGCCACCTCAACGTCTGGCTTACACGAGCCAAGGTACCCACGGCCAGGAAGAGCGAGAAGGAAAGAAGGCGAGGCCAAACATTCTCCCAAGGCCAAAGATCGGGAAGACGCGGTGGCCCAACTATGGTCAAACGTTCGGAAAGACGCCGATTCCCGCGAAAATTACCTACCCAGGGCCGTGATTCACGCCCCATCCTTCACTTCTTCAGTTTCTTCTGGACAGGGGCCGAATTGTCACCCTCGGCGAATAATAAGTCTGGCGTCGGTCGTGGTCCTTACTCCCGTCGTCGCCAAGGTCGACCGTTACGAAACATCATCCAGGGAAGGACAAGGCTCCACTAGGACATGAAATACGGCCCGCGGGAAGAGCGGAGTTTTCATTTTCCATTACGGGAGTTTCAGGATTCGAAATCCGCGTTTGATCGATAAGCACACTCCCGAAAATTATTCGATACGGGCCTGTTCGCTTTGGTGTAATTATAACAGAAACTAAAGAAAAAGGGGGGGTACGCTTCTCGCACGTCGACCGACTTTTGCGTTAGCTTCCTGCGAGGTGCCGAGCCGGACGGACGTGGGCCGAGACAATGGGAAACGACCGAATTACGCAGCCGGTGAGCTTGGCCATGCCTTCGGCAACAATCCGGGTAATTTTCGGCCGTATGGTCGGCTCACGATCTCGCGCATCTTCACCGTGGCCACGGCCTCTGTCGCGTTTCCGTAATTATAAACCCCGTCACACGTAGCTAGCGCGTATCGTCGGGAAATTGTGTCGTGGTTGCGCGCGGGAAGCTCAATCCCGTTTCGCGATGAGCTTCGGCTCGATTAGTCTGTAAAAAGTGTGAGTGAATGTGTGCCTGTAAAATTGGGACGTGTCGTCCTCGGTGATCCTTCGGCCTGCGGCGGGGCTTGAGCAAGGGGAAAGGGGGAGAGATTGCCATCAAGTCGGGACATCTTCACGGAGAACTAGCCTCCCGTTTATCATCGGGTCGCGGGTTCGAACCCGTGCGGGCTCCCGTCTATATTAACAGCATCTACCGGGTGCCCCTTTCCCTAGTGTGGGGATTTTCCCGGCTTCGTCGCGGGGGAGAGGTTGCCGAGCATCGGCGTCCATGTAAGTAACGACCGGGGTAATTTTCCCGGGATATTTCTTTCTTTATTTTAACGCTCGGCCGGGTAACCGATTAGCGGGGGCCCGGTTTTGTAATATTAGTGTGGCCGGCAGGGGAGAGAGAGGAGAGGCCAAAACAAGCTCGACGTATATTGTGTGTGTGTGTAGGCCCTGGTCGGAATTGGTGCGTGTGTGTATGCGCGCGAGAGTAGTTGTCTCGCGAGATTTCGCGCGTATTGTATATATTTCTGTTTTCTGATTTTTGTCCCGTGTTCCTTGCGAAGGAGGGGAATTAGCAGTGAAGAATAAAGTAAATTCTCGGACGATAAGAATTTCTTGGCGCACGTGATTGACACCTGACCCATCCCCTCTACCTTATCCACGAGGCTGCAGTTTGGCCGGACACTGCGTTCCCTTTTCTCATCCCGACAAGCCGATTTTCGGCTGGCGCCCTATATAAATTGTCGGGACGGGAGGAGGGGAGTTTTGTGACTCTCTCGGTCCTTTTCCCCCAGGTCCCTCGATTTTGCGGTCACAACGTATATTACAATATGACAGGTGGAATTATAGGTTATACATGCGTATTGTTCTGCCCTAAAAAGACAGGAATTTTCGTATTGCTAACGCATGAGGTTTAAAGACCCCATGCGACGATATCGAGCCCGATATTTCACAAGCCCGATATTCCGCTCGACTCAGCCGAAAAAACGCTGAATCGCAATCGAACGAATCGAACGTTCTCGAACGATTGGTTGCGAAAACCCGAGTTAACAATTAGCCGAAAGAATCAATCGAAAGGCAGTCTTCGGCCAGAAGCCGAGGAGATCGGTCTCAAGGCATAAAAACAATTGTAATATTGTTGCCTAATTTTAAATAAAATATAAGTTGTTCAAGTTGCAATATCCCGAGTTGGAGATTTACTCGGAACGGGAAAAGTCCCCACATACCCTCGCCCTCGAGCATCCGACAACCCACGGTGTCAACTTACTCGAGAGCGAATTTCCGTGCTCTCTGTGCATCGTCAGAAGCCGGGGCACAACATTGGTGGCAGCGGTGGGATTCCCGCAATTGGGGATACCGCAACCTTGCATTACACAACTTCAAAAAAAAAAGAAGAAGGAAAACATCCTATCTAACGTACAAAATAAACAGAACGCAGCAAGTGCTGAAAAAGAGGTGAATGAGTGATCCGATCGACGACCGTCGAACCGGACAAAAAAAGAAAAACGTGCGGTGTAAGCAAACGCCCGAGTCAACCGTACAGCGCTGTCCAAAAGCAACCAGATCCCGAGGATCATCGATACCAGACCGACCCAAGGACGAAGACTCACCAAATACCTTGTACAACGGAACAACAGAGCGCACGAGGATAGCAAACGAAAGCAACACGACAACAGGGAACAATATTGGCAATTTCGTGCCAAACAGCTACGAGAACGAGGTCAACATCTTGTGAACAACCGACTACGAAGCATCGATCAACATGAGGCGCATCATCGTACTGTAAGTGACGGAACATTTATAAAAAAAAACACCCTCCAAAGCCAAACATTTAAACATTAATGTCAAACGAAGACGAGCGTCGTAAATTATACCGATTACCGGGTAACAACAAATTATTGCGTTCATTAAATTCAATTTTCGACGAACTCATTGCAAGAGATCGTCCCGAGAATCAAACAGTCGAACAAGAACTACAGGAACCTAGGAAAAAGCGATTTCGATCTGCAACAAGTTCAGACGAAAGTTCAAATTCACAAAAATCCTCAAATAGGCCGACAGCTGTGAAACGTACCAAAATTCGATCCGCAGCAGATCGAACCGTCCATTTTTCTGATCAAGCAACAGATTCTGATCAATCTCCAGAAAATATAGACACTAGGCGTGGTCGCGAAATAGAAATTCAAGAATTTTCTCTACTCCAACTTAATTCAGATAAGATGGCACAAGAAAATGCTTTCATGACCCTAAAGGAGGCGCGAAGCCTCATTCCTCGATTTGATGGCGAAAAACCTGAAGAAGTCGACGATATAATTGAAGCATTCGGGTATGTAAACGCGTGCGTTGCAGCAGCCGATAGACATTCCCTCTTACAATCCGTGTTAGCAACAAAAGTCATAGGAAAAGCGCGAAAAGATACCCGATATAAAGAAATAGAATCGTACAAACAATTTAAAGAAGAAATGACAGCATTATATGGAACGCGACGTACAGTAGCCGCGTTACAGGTCGATTTTAATACGTGCAAGCAAAAATACAACGAGAGCGTGTTAGCATACGGTCAACGACTCGAGGCCATAATGATGGAATTAATCGAAGCTAGCACAACCGAGGCAAGATCGCCTACGGAAAAAAGAACAATAGAGACATATGTAAGGCAATTAGCTCTACACAACTTCGAAAGAGGACTTCGAAGGGAATACCAATTCATCGTAAAGGCTCGAGGATTCAAGGATCTCGGATCAGCACTTAAAGGAGCAATGGAAGAAGAAAAATCGCTACAAGGAGGCGAATTTATAAACAAGCAGACTCATCTGGAAAAACGACCGCCGATGACGTGCAATAAATGTCACAAAATGGGACATTTAGCAAAGGATTGCCGATCCAACACATCGTCTTACGGACGATACAGCCTACCAGCTCCATCGAAAAGCGTGCATCAATTCAACATCACTTGCAATTACTGCAAGAAACCGGGACACGCGTACAAGGATTGCCGAAAAAGGAATTGGCAACAAGAACAAGGAAACGGATACCGACAGGCACCGGGAACCGGCTATCATCAAAATCATCAAACGAATTATCAGCAGGGCCAAGGAACCAGCTACTACAACAAGAGTGGGCCCCCAGGGCGCCCAAATCAGTATCACTGGAACGCAAATAAAAATAGGCCAAAAGAAGACAGACCGAAGGAAGAAAATCGCAACGACAGCGAAAAGAAAAAAACAATTGGATCATTTTCACTCGATATGATAACGGCAACAAACGTAGACAGGCCAAGAGAAGGAAACCGCAAGGACAGCGGAAACAATTAGGTCATTCTCGCTCGATATGGCAACGACAACGAGCGGAGACAAAAAACGCACCGTCAGAAAAATAATCGAGGCATCGAATACAGGTCCGTCCAAAAGAAAAAATACAAGGAAGAAAATAAAATCGTACTGGATAACGACGATAAATTCTGGAGGAGCCGGTAGCGACTTCCACATCGCGTCTCCCCAGGCTAAAGACAAAATCCTCACGTTGAAAGGAGACACCGGAGCCCAATGTAGTCTCATAAAGAAGAGTGTATTAAAAAAGGACACAGAAATAATAGAAGAAACGATCGAACTCAAAGGAATCGGAGGAAAAAATTCTACGCACTGTGTAAAATTATGCTCGTGCTCGAAACACCCGCAGTAAACGTAGAACACGGATTCTACGTAATAGATGACACAGTACCACTGGAAGTAGACGGAATAATGGGTTTGGACCTCATGAGAGAGCACAATGTCGACATCCTAAGCGGAAGACATATTAAAATATACGGACATCCGATCCCCATGCTGGACGGAACGAATAAAATTGAACTACCTCCCAGAACAGAGCAAATGATATACGCACAATCATTGACGGAAAAAATAGGCTGTGTCGCAGCAAAAGAAGTACGACCAGGAGTAAAGATAGGCGGATGTTACGTCCACCCAGAAGGACATTCCTGCCTCATAGTAGTGCAAAACTCAAACAATGAAGAAATTGAAATAGAAAGGCCAACGGTGCAAATTGAAGAAATTAAAGAAGAACAGCCAACTGAAGAAAAGGAAATAAGTGCTGTAACGATCGAAGAAAAATTAAGAAGAAAAAACAAAATATGGGAAGAAATAAAAAGAGATTCGAACTTAAACCCAGAAGAAGAAAAATTCCTACGCGAATTTGCTGACGCATACGCTGACGTCTTCCATTTGGAGGAAGAGTCGCTTGGGTGCACCGCTATAGTGGAGCACCGCATAAGTGTACGATCAGGGACAACGCCAATAAAAATTCGTCCATATCGATTACCACAAGTCCACAAGCAAGAAGTAATGTCGCAGACAAAAGAGATGCTAAAAAACGAAATAATTCGACCGAGCAAGAGCCCATGGAATGCTCCTCTACTCGTCGTTCCAAAAAAGCCTGACGCCAACGGAAAAATACGCAAGAGAGTGGTAGTAGACTTCCGAAAACTCAACGAAGCAACGGAGGAGAGTCGTATCCATTGCCTAATATTACCGAAATATTTTACCAATTGGGACGAGCAAAACACTTCACGACTCTCGATTTGGCATCGGGATTTCATCAAATCCCAATGGCCGAAAAAGACAAGGAGAAAACCGCTTTCTCCACTCCTCTTGGACATTACGAGTACAACCGAATGCCATTTGGATTAAAAAACGCCCCACCAACCTTTCAAAGGCAGATAGATGTTGTGCTTGCTGGATTACAAGGACTAAAATGCTACGTATATCTCGACGATATAGTAGTATACGGATCATCGTTCGAAGAACATAACAAAAGGCTGACAGAAGTATTCGATCGACTGAGAGAAGCCCAATTAAAGGTTCAACCTAGGAAATGTCGATTTCTGCGAAAATAAACCCAGTACTTGGGACACATTATTACCGAAGTGGGGGTAAAACCCGATCCGGAAAAATTAGAGGCTGTACAACGATTTCCAGCCCCAAAAAACGTAAAAGAGGTTCAGTCATTTCTGGGACTAGCCGGATATAAGCGAAAATTCATACAGGATTTTTCAAAACTCTCAAAGCCGTTAACAGAACTGATAAAAAAAGAAAACAAATTCATTTGGGACGAAAACTGCGAACAAGCTTTCCAAAAATTGAAGGAAACTCTCAGCACTGCACCGATCCTGCAGTATCCGAATTTCAAAAAACCCTTCGTGGTGACAACTGATGCCTCTGACAAGGTAATTGGCGCGATTCTATCGCAAGGAAAAATCGGAGAAGATCTACCCATCTGTTACGCGAGTCGTACTCTGAACAAGGTAGAAATGAATTATTCAACAACGGAGAAGGAAATGCTAGCAATAATTTGGGCAGTAGCGTAATTCCGACCATACGTTTATGGAACAAAATTCACCATCGTGACGGACCATAAGCCCCTCACATGGCTTTTCAATGTAAAAGATCCAGGATCACGACTGATGCGCTGGAGAATAAAAATAGAGGAGTTCAACTATACCATAGAATATAAGGCTGGCAAGGAGAATACGATTGCGGATGCTTTAAGCCGTATGTACCAGGTGTGTAAGTATGAAACCGGAATTTGCCCATAGGTGGCGCTAGATGTCGATGCAGTTACCGACACATCACGTCAGCGGTGTCTTGTTATTGTATTGATATCCGACAAAGATTTCCAACTCACAATAACACGAGTTTCATTCAGTAGCATTAGTTTATTAGAGATAAACATGTCGAGTTTTGTGCCAACAAATTACGATTTGCCGACAGCACTACTTTTCTGTTTTCATCTGAAGAAAACCGCAGCCGAATCGCATCGAATGCTTGTGGAGGCGTTTGGTGAGCATGCTCTCGGTAAAACACAGTGTTTCGAGTGGTTCAAACGGTTCAAAAGTGGCGATTTTGACGTGAGGAACGAAGAACGTGGAAGACCACCGAAAAAGTTTGAAGACGCTGACCTGCAAGCCTTGTTGGACGAAGACGACGCTCAAACACAACAACACCTGGCGGATGTACCTACGGTAATGATATGATACAAAGTATATTTTGTATCATATCATTACAATAAACGTGTTTTTTCTGTACAAAAATTCCGGTTTCATACTCACACACCTGGTATATATTGCTGCTGACGCGGCAAGAACTCGAGGCGGAGGTACGTCACAAGGACGCCGAGAAGCGCGATAGAGGAAGGCCGCGGAAGGCACCCCGCTCCGCGCCACCACCGCCATCATCAACAGACCCGAGCCAGCATGGCAGTGGTCAGCTGGTCCTGCGAGCACGTGGCCGGCCGAGAAAAACAGTGCAGCCCGCTAGAGAGGAACGCCCACGCAAGGCGACAGAGGCCGGCGCGAACGAGAACGAACCGCCACTCCCACCAGTAGAGGCGGACCAGGCAGCAGGCCCGAGCGAAAAAGAGAAGAAAATAGAAAAAGACTCAAGCACAAGCGAGACAACAAGGGACAGCGAGACAGACACGGAAATAGAAGATCGAGAGTGCCCGAGTGAAGAGGAGCGAGGTACGATTCTGCAAGAATACCAAGACGCCCCTCTTGGAGGCCACCCAGGCGAAAAAAGGATGAAACAACGAATAAAGATAAAGTACAGCTGGCCTGGAATGAATAACGAAATAAAAAACTACGTAAAATCATGCGACAAATGCCAGAAAAATAAAATCACGCGACGCAAGCATGCTCCCATGACTATTACCGACACACCCGAGACACCATTCGTCAAATGTGCAGTCGATATAGTAGGTCCCTTACCCGAGACCGAAGCCGGGAATAAATACATCCTGACTTTTCAAGACGCATTGTGCAAGTATAGCGCAGCTATACCGCTAAAAACGCAAGAAGCCAAGGAAGTAGCCAAAGGATTTGCAACTCAAATTGTTTGCAAGTACGGCACTCCAAAAGAATTATTGTCAGACCAAGGAACGAACTTTCTGAGCGAAACTTTCAAGGAGATGTGCCAATTATTCCGAATAAAAAAGATTCAAACGACAGCATACCATCCCCAATCAAACGGAGCATTGGAGCGTTCACACCGAACTCTCGCAGAATACCTGAAATGTTTCATTAAAGAGGATCAAACGGATTGGGATGACTGGTTGCCATACGCGATGTTCACCTACAATACTACCCCGCACACAGCGACAGGTTTCACTCCGTACGAGTTGGTGTTTGGAAAAGCAGCCGATTTACCGACAGCGCTTAAAGAAGCACCACGAAAGACGTACTCATACGACGATTATGTCTCCGAGTTACGCGAACGGCTTCGAGACACATGGAACGTGGCAAAAGAACGATTGGAAAAAGGAAAAGAAAGAGTAAAGGAGGGGCATGATATCGCCGCTGGTACGGTGGAGTACCGCCCTGGCGACCGAGTCCTCCTCCACGACACTACTGTACGCCGAGGCCGATCAGCGAAGCTTTCCCCCAAGTGGACAGGGCCTTACACAGTACGGAACAATGACTCCGACGTGAACTACACTATCGGCCGTGGGCGCAAGGCCGTACGGGTACACGTAGACCGCATCAAGCCCTACATTACCGACTAACCGATCGAGTAGATACATTATCGCGGGGCCAGCGAGGCCGAACCGCGAGGTACCCCCGTCACTCCCTCCCGAGTGAGAAGTAGGTGACTAGCACCACCATTGGTGCGCGCCCGAGCGACCAACGTCACGCGACGGATTCGCGTACGGGTGGCGAGCTGCCACCCGTTCAACAAAAAATATATATAAATAAAAATAAAACGAAATCATAAAATAAGAAAGAATAAATAAATTAAATAAAATTTACAAGAGGAAAGATAGGAAGAGCTCTAGATTTCTAAAGAAACAAAACGATTAATAAACGAAAGAAAATAAAAAGGTAAATAAACTAAAGATAGCGAGTCTAAAATAAAAATGGAAAAAAATGATAATATGCATATCAATTTTTCGAGTAGATACAACAACAAAAAATGATGAATAAAAAGAAAATTAGTAATCAAATGAGGAATCTACAAACACAAGAAAAAAAAGGAAATGTATACATATGCATCTTTTACAAAATTATAATTTCATAATAATACGCATGATTATCCAGTAAAGACAGTACAATCAAAGGATAAACAAATATCAACCAAATTTTTCGGATATGGTTACATTCCAAGTTTAAAAAAAAGGAGAAAGAGAGATAAGAGAGGGAAGAAATCGCAATGTAAGCAAAAAACGATTATTCGAACTCGCAAGAAAAACAAAACGGAACAAAAGTATTGCACGTACAAATAGGGAAACAAGCAAAAAAAATTATTGAAAATAAAAAGGCAAACCCTTTTTCAGGTTATTAATCTCAACAGTTAGGACAACAGAAGAGACTAATGAAAGAAAGAAAAATGCAGAATTCCACGCAACGCAATTTTCCACAACCCCAGGAATTTATTACGAGGAAATCGGAAAACTACACACTATTCAGGAAATGTGGAAACTGGTAATCCGCATGGATCTTCTGCCAATAGCAAATAGAGAAAAGAGTATTAGGGAAAAGCTGGAAAAGCTATTAAAATTATGTCAAACGATGCCAGAGGACAAGCTATGTTCTCTCGTAACGAGTTCCCTCGAAACCATGAAAGAAAAAATAAATTCCGAAATGCAGTCCATTTATGATATAACTGGCACGAAAGGTAGAATAAATAGAAGAGGATTAATAGACGGATTAGGATCCATTATAAAATCGATAACAGGTAATTTAGATGCGAACGACGCTGCGAACATCGAAAGGCAAATCACAGCAATAACGAAAAAACAAGAAACAACAGAAGA
Source organism: Ophion obscuratus (assembly GCA_964007375.1). Lineage (NCBI taxonomy): Eukaryota > Metazoa > Arthropoda > Insecta > Hymenoptera > Ichneumonidae > Ophion > Ophion obscuratus. The sequence goes on from OZ023313.1 coordinate 43,924,445, forward strand.
TGCGTTAAAAGAAAATTTGCAAATGCAGCAAATTACACTGGAAATGTTCAATCGCACAACAAATCGCCTCACGGCAAACGAAGAAACACTAGGCCGTTTAGTAAACAATTTACACCATATTAAACGACATACGTCAATTATCTAACTTTTTAGTAGGCTTGCCAAAAGGAATCGTTAATCCTACAATATTGCCGCCTAGACAACTCTACGCGTATCTAATAGAAGCATTACCAAATCTACCAAAAGGACTGAATTTTCCGACAAAAATACGTCCAGAAAAAAGTAACGAATTACTGGAAATTTCTGAATTAGGCGCATATAGTATTCAAAATACCCTCACCGTTGTGATAAAAATCCCATTAATCAACAACAACGAGTTCAATGTGAATCAAGTTTATCCTCTACCCGTAAGAGTAGAAAAAGACACGTTTCGGTTCATAGAAACGACCGTAAAAAATGTTATAATTGATCGAGAGCGTCGAGAATATCTGTTATTCTCAGAAAACGAATTATCCAAATGTAAACGACAAAATTATCAATATTACTGTCATCCGAAAAACGCAAGACAAATACGATCAGGAGCGTCATGCGAACTATCGATATTTTTAGGAAAAGACCCCGAAAAAGCGAATTGTACACATCGTTTAGTTAAATTAGAAAATTCTTTGTTCATTGCTCTGGAACAAGAAGGGCAATGGATACATGTTGCCCCAGAGACAATAGCTCTCACGATAAACTGTAAAAACTCTGCGACGACTCATGCCACAATTACTGGAACAGGATTATTGGCTTTGGATGGGAAATGTTCCGTCACCTCCATAGATTTTAAGATTGAAAATTTAAAGGAAACTGTACACGAAAAATTCCTACAATTTTTACCACCATTCAATCTATCTTTTCTGACTACCGAAAACGAAATACCTCAACCTTTAATATTGGAAAATATTCCGCATACGATAATTAATGATCCATACGAAGTTAACAAAATTGGCAAACGAATCGAAATATTAAAAACAAAATTAAACAAAAATCACGATCATGTGACAACACAGAGTCACATCATAGGGAATTATGCCCTCAGCGGAATGATTCCCTTCGCAATGATTATATCATATTTCGGAATTAAAGCGTTGCAACGGCGTCGTTTAAATGCTACATCGCCGAACGACGACCTTGCTGACATAGCTCCGGCCAGACCGCGAGCTGCCAAACGCAAGGCAACAGCTGACTCACAAAATCCGCGAGTCATATTCACGCGAAATGCATTTCGCACACGCACAATGTAAATGTGTATCAAAAAAAAAGAAAATCGAAATATTAAAAAAAAAGGTATATATTATATTAGAAAGGCACCTATACCTTCGTAATCTATTGTATTATTGTAAGCCGAGAAACGACCGACAGACAAAACTTGCCAAAGCTATGAAAAAAAAAATGTATTATATCGCCGAAATTGGGAATTTCGTCTGCCCAAGGTGGAGGAATATTGTGCCCTAAAAAGACAGGAATTTTCGTATTGTTAACGCATGAGGTTCAAAGACCCCATGCGACGATATCGAACCCGATATTTCACAAGCCCGATATTCCGCTCGACTCAGCCGAAAAAACGCTGAATTGCAATCGAACGAATCGAACGTTCTCGAACGATTGGTTGCGAAAACCCGAGTTAACAATTAGCCGAAAGAATCAATCGAAAGGCAGTCTTCGACCAGAAGCCGAGGAGGTCGGTCTCAAGGCATAAAAAGAATTGTAATATTGTTGCCTAATTTTAAATAAAATATAAGTTGTTCAAGTTGCAATATCCCGAGTTGGAGATTTACTCGGAACGGGAAAAGTCCCCACATACCCTCGCCCTCGAGCATCCGACAACCCACGGTGTCAACTTACTCAAGAGCGAATTTCCGTGCTCTCCGTGTATCCTCAGAAGCCGGGGCACAACAGTATTTAGGACCGGTTTTTCTACCTCCCGGTGAATTTTATTTGATTTCAGCCTATAGTTAAAAGTCTGTTATCCGATGTTACAACCTGCAGGTAGAATTTTCCTGAAGATGGAACAACTGGCCGTAAACTCGTAGATTGTATATGTTTGCTTAAGTACATGAAATTCATTAAACGTGGTTCGAATTTTCTTTTAGGAACAAAACATGTATGGCAGTAGGCGCGAAGAAAAGGCAAGCAAAGGCAACCGCATCGCAAATCGATTTTATGGTTGATCACTTTGTCCAGAATTCTCATGTGGCTACAGGGAAATTTCTAACATTGCACGGAAAATCTGATTCGTCCGCTTCATGGGAGAAGTTGGCGGACGAATTAAATGAGATGTGGACCGATGGAAGAACACAGTAAAAATTCTTTTTCTAACAAATTTATCACTTCAATCAAATTTGACAATTGTTATTTCTTCAGATGTTTGCTAAAACTATGCAAAAAATTGCGGACAACGACAAAGAGAGGAACGAGATTCTTCGTACCTTAGCCGAAAGTCAAAAAACACGAGACGAGGCATTCTCGCAGCTCGCTCTTATACTAAAAGATTGTGTTGACATTTTGAAAAAAATAACATTTTTTATCTATATAGAGTTTTCATGTTTATATAAAGGTTTTATATTTAAAGTATTAAGATATTTATTGAAAGTTACTTTTTTAGTGTATATGTGTACATAGTTGTTTAACATCAGTGTTATATCGTTAATATAATAAACAGGTTGATGCCAAATATTAATAATGAAAATGGAATCAAATCACAAGGTATTTCAAATCGCTTTTTATTTTCAAAACGCTCCCTTACAAAATCTGTATACAATTCCCCCAATACTATCTATCGCGCACATACGCCGACTAAAGTACACATGGAATATTAGAGTGAATTTCAAATTATAATTTAGATATGTACAAACGCATTAGACATGTTTTCATGTTACAGTAGTTATTACAATAAATATTACACATTGAATAGCGATAGCTGTAATTCGTAGTTTAGTAATTGACGTAAACCAATAAAAATAGAAAACAACGGTAGTTCATTCATCGTGCTCATCTCTCATAACTTGTGCGTCACGGTAATGAGGGAATCTCTCCCTCATAATTTGCCGTTGGATCCTCTGAGCCACAGCGCGTGGTCCTCTTTGAGGTAAGTCATTATCAAAATCTACATCAATGTTTTCGACTTGACGATGATCAGCTATCGCTGCTTGGAGTACTTCGTTATTCAAACGATGTTGTATTCTCATGTTATGTAGTACTGCACAGGCATTAACTATTTTGGCTGCAGATGCCGGTTTGTACATAAGCACATGCTGATAGGACAGACATCTCCATACAGATTTTAAAACACCAAAAAATCGTTCAACAACGTTCCTTGCCTTGCAAAGCTGCTGCGTACATTGAAATTGCTGAGTATCTTCGGGATAATTAGCCAAGGGTGTCATGAGCCATGGTTCTAGCGAGTATCCAGCATCACCTGATCAATATTGATATTGTTAAGAATGTATTGAATGTATACATAAACGGCAACAAGTTTTCAAAGGGATTTGTCTGTTGAAACCAAATTTACTATTTTATGGAGCAAAATGTCACGTTCAGCAGGAGTATAAAGGACACAGCCTTGACAGTGCAAATAACAACGCACTGAGATTTACCAATAAGCCAAGTTTCCCGTTCTCCTCGATTGTAATGATATTCCATAGCTCGGCGAATTGATGATATGCTCCAGATGTATGCATCATTGCGTGCACCTGGAAACCTTGCGTTGATATTCAGCAGTTTTAGATCTGGATCAACAATCTGAAAACATAAGTTTGTAATGAAATAGTTGAACCCGACTTTACAAGTAAGCTCTCAATATAGAATAATTGTAAAAAGTATTCGTACATGAAAGAGTCAAAACAATGATCGTAAATTCTACAATCGAATTTTTGTTATTTTTTTCCTTCAATTTCTGATAAGTAATAAATAACACCACCATAAAAAAATATAAATAAATTGTTTTAGTAAAAACAAAATATCAAAATGACGATAGTAATTTGCCCTGAATTAAAATAATTAAATAATTTAATTTACATTTATTCTATTCATTACGAGCATGGATCAGTCGGTATATCACCCCCGTGAGTGCGGGAGAGATAGCTGCGAATTTTGAAAGTGAAATTCATCGATACGGCTTGGCTGATTACAAAACGGCCTTGTCAGCGGATCTTTGCCATCGTCCTGCGCCCGTCGACAGAGCCTTTTTGTAATCGCCCAATTCGTGTCAAAGAATTTCAAGTTCGAAAATTCGGGTTGAGGTTAGGTGACTGATCCATCCTCTTAATACGTTTCAACACTTTTTTCGTAAAATTAAATAAAAATATCAAAAGTTGATTGAGTGACCCCTAAAACGGTTCTGCATCGTATTTTTCTAAATTTTTATCTGTTAGAAGTTTAGCTCATTAGCGCAGGAATACCTTTTCTCTCGCAGTATGGTTGTTATGCATATATACTTACCGCTTGAACGTCTAATGAACGTCGACCATGGTGATTAATGAATGCCTCTTCATGTATTGAAGGGCCAAGAATGTAAACAAAAGTATAGTCTATAGCGCCAATAGCACCCTCGAATGGCTGTGCAGCAGTTGAAAATTTTTCGCAAGCTCGCTGTCGATCTTCGTTGGTCATTGGGAATTTTACCCACCTTCGTAGCAAGCGCAAATTTATTGCTGCGGTCACAGCGTGAAGGCAACGGCTTGTTGTTGTCTGGCTGACATTGAAATGGAATTGATTGCCGACACTTCTTTGATAGTTGCCTTGGGCATAAAATTGTATGGCAACTAATACCTACGATACATTTTTATATATTTCATTATTCCATACTAATAATATATCCACGCTATTAATAATATCAATTAATACAATACTTAATCTCAAAATTTACCTTTATTTGTGGGCTCAGGCCAGTACTTCGTTCACACTCCAAATCAGCTCGTAACTCATGTGCAATGCTGAGTATAAGTTCTGGAGTGAGGCGAAAACAATCTATGAATTCGTCTCGAGGCAAATGAAAGGGGTTCTGAGCATCTCTTAAACGTCTTCTTTCCACACGCCGTTCTATTCGACGTACCCTATCACCGAGCAAAGCCAATTCTAGAGCCACAAATTCTAGGGCCATGTTCACTAAAAATTACAAAGATTGTTTAATAATATGCGAAAATTAAAGACCAACAAATAATATACCGTTTACATTATTTCAGCGATTTTATGAAAACAAAAGTTTCATTACAATATTTACTGAAGAAAATTATGTGTACAAAATAATATTTATAGGTTATGTGGGATTAAAAATACCTTACAAAATGCATATATGTACTAATTAATATTTAATCTATTGTATCTATTATTACAAACGTACTTTACTTACCGACTTTTTCACAAGGTTATAATTATTATTCTCGAAAAGTGAACGCTACATATAGCGTTTCGGAGTAAGCACTGTGGTTCACGGCGTTCTCAGTTTCACACAGTCAATGCTACCCGTGCGATTTTTGATTCTTCTAACGTGTCGTTATGCCATATCGAGGGGGTACCTAGGTCTCGGTATGCTAGCAACTCATAGCGACATCGTACCGACGTTTTTCGGTATGAATAACGACAAAACTCGTTATTCTTGGTGTACGGAATCGCGTTTGTCGTTACAGCGACTTTTCGTTATCCCTCGTACCGAAAACAGTCGCTATGAGCGCATAACGACAGTATAACGAGTTACAGAATCCCACTGCAGGGCGCTTATCGCAACGAGACAAAGAACGAGAATGAGCGAAGAAAATTGAAATGCCCACCTCGCCATTCAAAACGCGGGCAACGGTGCCAACCTGAGTGATCAAATAAAATTACCGCCGATAAATTTGCCCTCGCTTAACGGATCGTATGATCAGTGGCCTAATTTTGGCGATACGTTCATTGACGAAAATGAAAGTCTATCGGATATCAAAAACTTTATTATTTGCGATTAGCACTTAAGGGAACGTATCGTCAATAGAGATGTCCGCCAATAATTACGAGGTTGCATGGCAGCTTGTCGAAGGTCGGTTCGAAAACAAGTGCGTACTCGTGCACCATCACGTGCAAGCATTGACAGATTTTCCGGCAATCCAAAGGGAGTCTCACTCAGCTCTACGCCAACTACTCGATACAACCGAGAAACACGTTCGCGCTCTCAAAAAGCTAGATGAACCAACGGATACGTGAAGCACCATCCTCGTACACTTAATGACCGCAAAACTCGATGCGGCGTCGAAACGTGAATGGGAAACGAAATCGTCTCCATAAAACGTCCCGACTAACGATCAGTTCATCGATTTTATAACGTCGAGATGCATCATGTTAGAAACATTGCAACTCGATAGGCCTAAGCCCGCAAAGCCAGCAGGCTCGAGCAACGATAGCAAGCACAATGATTCAAACAAAAAAACAATAGCGGCCGTTGCAACCGAGTCAAGGGATGATAGGTGCTCATTTTGCACGGAAGGAGAGCACAGGATTTATCACTGCCCAGCTTTCCTTAATCTAACTTCTCAGGGTCGAGTCAATGAAGTGCGGAGGCTCAAGTTTGTTCAAACTGTCTGAAGGCAGGGTATCGAGTTTATCACAAAAAACATAACACCCCGTTACATGTCAACACGTTCGACAGCGCAAGCTCGACAACTCGAGAACACCCGAGGTGCAAATTCGCCAAACGCTTCGCGACCGACCAACGATTCCCAAACCATGGCATTGGCTCATTGTGCAGTGCGTTCGAGTGATCGAGGATCGCTGGCCACTGCAATAATCAAAATACAGGGTATCACGGGGGAATGTCACGAGTATCGCGCATTTTTAGATCCCAATCGAACTTCATGGAACGTGATTTCTGCGATCGATTGCAATTACCACAGCACAAAAATTATCTGACCATCAGAGGTATTGACAATACACAAACGGCAGCACTCACCGGGACTCATGCGACAATTCATTTTAAGATCAATCCATTTAAGGTGAAACGCGCGTTTTCCGTTTTGCCAGAACAGAACAGAATCTCAAGATTCCTGAAAATATCACACTCGCCGTTCCATCGTTCCATATCTCAGGAAAGATCGATGTCTTACTCGGAAGTTCAGTTTTTGGGATTTACTGTGTGTTGGTCAAATCAAACTCGGGAAAAATCAACCGGTAGCACAGAAAACCAAGCTCCGTTGAATTATTGCGGGTACTATCGGCTTCGAGAATAAAGAGAAATCATCTATCGCGTCGGCATTTTTTTTCTCGAATAATATCGACGATCAATTAGAGCGTTGTTGGCGCGTGGAAGAAGGAGCTCCATATACTGAGCCTTCCGAGGACGGAAAAATATGCAAAGAAGATTTCATACGAACCCATCAACTAACTGAGACGGACGATTCGTCCAATTACCGCTTTGCGGTAACGTCGAACAATTGGGAGCCTCACGAGAGATTGCTATCAAACGTCTTAAATCTATGGAGCGGAAATTCGACAAATCGCAAGAATTACAAGAACGATATGAAAAATTCATGCACGAATATCATGATTCGGGTCACATGACCGAAGTTACAAGAGGCGTAGGAAACGAGATAATTAATTACCTTCCACACCATTTAGTCATCAAAGAAGATAGCCTCACGATAAAGCTCCGAGTTGTTTTTGACGCATCATATTCGACATCGTCCGGAATAGCTCTCAACGACATAATTCGGGTGGGACCGACCATACAACAGGATCTACTATACATTCTCTTGAGGTTTCGCCAACACCGATACGTTATCACAGCTAACATCAAAAAAATGTATCGGCAAGTACTACTTCACAAAGACCAACGCGATCTACAAAGAATCGTATGGAGAAACGATCCAAATACACCTATACGAGATTATCGCCTCAACACCATGACCTACGGTCTAGCTAGCGCACCATTTTTGGCCATCCGATGCTTGATACAGCTCTCAATCGAATCTTGAGAAAAATATCCAGAGGCGAGCGAAATTATACGTAACGATTTTTACGTGGATGACTTGCTGTCCGGTGGCGACAACATACCAACGTTAAAACGACTAAAGATCGAATTAATCGAAATCTTGAAATTCGCGGGATTCACACTACACAAGTGGAATACGAACAAGCCATCGATTCTAGAGATTTCTTCGGGATCCACTACGCTGCCGATAGATGACGAAATCAAAACGCTAGGAGTCGGTTGGAATACGACCGACGACTGCCTTCAATATCGAACTCAAGCCGTGACGAAAGGTCGCCATGCCACAAAAAGATCAGTGTTATGAACGATTGCACAAATCTACGATCCACTCGGATTGATGGGTCCGACGATCATCTGCGCCAAGATTATCCTCCAGCAACTCTGGCAGCTAAAAATTGGGTGGGATGAGTCTCTCCCATTCGACCTTCACACGACGTGGATGCGGTAACAAGATCAAATCAAGGATCTGAGTCTCATCTCCATTCCGCGACACGTCATATGTGCTGAACCTCAAGGTATCGAAATGCACGGTTTCTACGATGACTTTGAGGCCGCCTACGGTGCTTGCATATATCTAAGGAGTTGGAACGAGTTGGAAGAATTCTCCGTTCATCTAATATACACAAAATCAAAGATAGCTGTGCTCAAACGCATCACGTTACCACGGCTTGAGCTATGTGGGGAGCTCTTACTTACGAAACTCGGCCGGACCGTGCAACAAGCGCTTTCCGTCGAAATAGCATTCACTATTAGAGTGACTCCACGATCATGCTGGCATGGATCAAGCATCATCCGGAGGAACTGCAAACCTTTTTAGCTAACAGGGTAGCCGAGATTCAGCGTACTGCGCCTGAAGCGCAATGGTCTCACGCGAGATCAAAGGACAACCCTGCAGATATAATATCTAGGGGTACCACTCCAGAGAATCTAAAAAAATCACGATTGTGGTTGTTCGGACCAAAGTGGTTAGCAATGAGCGCCCGAGAATGGCCGATCGAACTCGATCCAGAAGCGGATCTCTAAGTGAACCGCGAGATTCAAAACAAAAGTACACTTATCGGGTTGAACCCGTTCATTGATTCAGAGGGGATAATTCGAGTCGGCGGCAGACTTCGTCACGCTGACATCGAAGATTCGAAACGTCACCCCATAAAATATTTCCAGCAAAACACCCGGTCACGGAATTAATCATTCGTGACACTCACCTCAAACAACTGCATATCGGTCCTCAGGGCCTCCTCGCTCACATACGTCAGTCATATTGGCCTCTATCGGGGCGACAAGCAGTGCGACGAGTACGACGAAATTGTGTCGTTTCTTTTCGAGTAAGTCCGACCGTAAAAAATCAACTAATGGGAGATTTACCAGAATCCCGCGTTAATCCCGCACGAGTATTTCTTAATTCCGCTTTAGATTATGCAGGGCCATTCAACATCAAAATATCACGAAACAAAACGGGCAAGGCGTATTTATGTATCTTCGTATGTTTCGCGACAAAGGCCACGCATTTAAAGGTCGTCAGTGATCTGTCTACGACAGCTTTTGTGAACGCCTTAAAACGATTCATAGCAAGACGCGGCCGATGCGCAAAATTGTTCTCGGATAATGGATCGAATTTTATCGGCGCAAATAGCGAGCTCAAGGCGCTCGCGAACTTGATGAAAACGGAGCACGAAAAAATCGAACGATTTCTTGCTGATGAAGCAAAACAGTGGGCTTTCATTCCCCCATATTCTCCCCACATGGGACGACTCTGGGAAGCAGCAGTGAAGTCCACTAAAACTCACGTACAAAAGGTTGTCGGGAACACGATTGCGAAATTTGCAATGAAAATGTAATGAATTATTCATTACTTTTTTAATGGGTAATGAAAAAATATTGCATTACCCATAACATTACATTGGATTTTGTAGTGTAAACAATTTCCATTACCCATTACATTAGATTTCGTAATGTAAAAAATTTCCATTACCCATTACATTACATTTTGTAATGTAAAAAATTTCAATTCCTCATTACATTGGATTTTGTAATGTAAAACATTACAATGTAATGGGTAATAGAATTTTTTTACATTACAAAATATACAGTAATGAGTAATGGCATTTTTCCATTACTTTTTCGCGTTAATAGGGGTGGGAGAGAGAGAGAGAGAGAGAGAGAGAGAGAGAGAGAGAGAGAGAGAGAGAGAGAGATTCAAGAGATTATTTAGCCTTCTCGGCTATAATCGAGGGGCCATTCACTACTGAAATCATCTAATCACCTCAAATGAAATCACGAGCGAAATCATAAGAAATCACTCGAAATCATCCGTCATCGTCGATTTCAAAATATCCTGAAGAATATTTGAAATCTTCTTGAAATTATATGAAATCACATGAAATCATGTGCATTCATGAATTCTTTATTTTACCAATAATATTCATCATAGGCACACGTTCTCAAGCGCGATTGAGATCTCCACTCTCGCTACAATGTTGTGCATGGTTTCCCGACCGTTATGTTTTTTCGTTCAAGCGCTTTGTCCGACGCTTTGCCGCTTGTTGAACGTGTCTCAACAAGCGAATCTCGGGCGAACCAGTGGATATGGTAAAAAAAAAACATCTCTATAGTTTATTGCGAACTCCACCAACAGTGCTATAAGCAAGTGGCTAGGGTGAGTGGTGGTGGCTCGGGTGGTTGGTGAAAATTCAGTTCCACGCATAAATTCGTGAAGAGAAGTCGCTCATCATTTTTCGCTCGGTTACTGGATTTTTGCTGGTAAGTACAAACGGTACATTATTGATATGACTAGGTATGTACATATGGGCTCGCATACCTGCTATAGGAGTGCCACTTGGTAACAAGTATAAGAGCTGGCAAAAAATAAGCATGCCAAATAGAACATGCGTCGAACGATAAATACTTTGTAATTGATTAAACCTTTGCATTAAAGGAAATTTCTGAGGCCTGCATCGAGATTCTGTTCGATTTCACGCAGAATCAATGGAGGAGAACGAAGAGAGAAAAAAAAACAACAGACGAGACAACAAATCTCGCAAAAGATGCTTCGGAAAAACATTCGTTGGCGGATCACTTTTGGAATCGTCTTGAAACTGCGTCAGATGTCCGTATCCCTTTATACGTAAAAAATATTTTGCGATTCAACAACTACGATAATGCAATGGCATTTCGTCGCATAACGGTCGACACAATAAAAGAGATGGAAGATTTTGCGCGAGAAACTATGAAGCTTTTTCTCGAGCCTGACGATGACCGCCAGTCTTTTTACGGGAATTTTCACCAATGTCCGGAAAAGTTCAGATGGATGAGCGGCGATAAGCATCTGGTCGAATAGCTCGTGAAATTTGTACGCGATCAACAACTCGGTTTTTGGCAGCGTCCGTCGGTTTCTCACAAAATTGAGGATGACTTGAAAAAAAGAGAATCGACGCCCTCAACTACGACATTGCGTGGAAGCGCTTCCGGTCTCGCTCCCGGTTCATCGGACAAACCAAAAAACAAAAAGAGTAATCTTGATCTCAACGTTGAAGAGGAACGAAAAAAAGTACAAAAATTGGTGAAAGCGCTGCTTCTTAAAGAAAACTCAGAAAACATAAATCTGAAACGAGTACAAACTTCCACACCAAATTTTGCGCAAAATCTTGATATTCAGGTGTCACTACAAAAACTTTACCGAGAAGAAAATTTGCCGCAATCTTATACATACTGCGCAAAAATCAAATGTGCGGTTTGTCCAAACTACATTTCAATCACGAAGTGCGGTCAAGTAGGAGAACGTTCCTCAAGATGGGTGCTCTCAAATTATAGGAGGCATTTACACTCCCATTCGATTGAAACGATCGCCAGAAAAAACGACCTGAAGCGCACAAACACGTCAAACTTGACAGCGATGCAAATTTCAGCGAAATCGAAAAAGACGGATTACTCAACTAGCCCCAAGGAGAATTTTGATATCCCGGAAAAATTACTTGACCGAGATACTCTCGGAGATACTCCGATGCAGGTGCCGTCGAGCGATCCTTCGTTACCTTCGAACTCGCCCCCGAATTCACAAACACGTGATTTCGTGTTTCTATCAGGTATAGTATATTTTTTATTCCGAACGCGTCATTGAAGAAAAAATTCTTCCAAGTTTTCAAAATGATTCTTAAACTTGTTTATATTTTTGTTGATTCTAGGACAGTCTCAAGATCTCTCAAATGATGACTCTACGATTTTCATCGAACATCCGCCGCCCTCGCCACTGACTCTCGAACCTTCGTCGTTTGAGTCGACCTCAGTTTCGATCCATGCAAGCCTCGATGCAAGCACGTCGAGCACGTCAGTCAACTCGGTTGTTAGCGAATCACTGAATGTTTTGTTAGATAAAAATTCGGGGGAATGGTAAGTCGAGATAGCCACCGAACAGGAGATTTCGACGTAGCTCTTTCGTTAACAAAAAATGTTCGGGATCAAAAACCATCTCATCCGAGTACGAGCTCGAGTACGCGAGTTTCGCAGAGAATGAGAAAAATGTATTTATCGGTGGGGCCAGATCAACAGCGCATCACTATGTTTTTCCCGATAATGAACAAGTTACAACTCCTCGTACGACAAAATGAAAATTTGAGAAACTCGATAAAATGTTTCGTGGACAAACCGATTTCTACTACCGAAGACGACTATCTATTGACGACTACTATCTATTGACGAACCCGATAATACATACAGAAGCATCGTCAACACGTTTCTTAACGAAACTTCTTGAGAGCTCGTACAAAAAGTGTGATGACAAAAACGGTGGCAATAGGTATGACGAGGCATTAAAACTCTTTGGTACATATTTATTTACTATCGGCGGTAAAATGTTTTGTATGCGAATTTGCCGATTCCGTCGTTGAGCACGATAAGTCGAACCATCGGAAATTCTGTCTGTGATATACAGGAAGGAGTATGTCGAGCAAAGGAGTTAAAAGCATTTTTAATTTCACGCGGCTTACCATTGATGGTGTGGATCAGTGAAGATGCGACGTGGATAACCGGAAGAATTCAGTATGATATTCGAACAAATCAATTAGTTGGATTCGTCTTACCGTTAAATAATAACGGAATGCCGGTGATCGGTTCATATCCCGCCTCGTCAGCTGCCAAAATTCAAGACAGCTTTGAATCTGGAGTTGTCGCTAGTCTAGCATACGTCTTCATTGCTCAGCCATTAATGGATAATGCCCCGAGTTTTTGCCTATGTTTGTTCGGCACCGATAATAAATGTTATGCTACCGACGTTGTCAAACGCTGGAAATACATAATCGAATGTTTGTGCAACGAAGAAATTTCAGTCCTCGGAGTATCTTCGGATGGAGATCCGCGTCTATTAAAAGCGATGCGTTCAGAATCAAAACTCGGAGTCGATGGGGATTCTTATACTGATACAGTCGGAAAAAAATGTTCGAGCTCCGTATTTTCACGCCGATTTTGAACCGGAAATCATAGCTATTCAAGATACTGTGCATATCGGAGCGAAACTTAGATCACGGTTATTGAAGTCCTCAATATTGCTTCCGATGGGAGATTTCGTGGTATCGGCAAGTCATTTGAAAATTCTTACCAACAACGTGTCGAAAGATAAGCACTGCTTGAATTCTAAAGATTTATCGCCGCAAGATAAAATGAATTACCAGTCTGTCGAAAAAATTAGCGATCCAAAACTAATAATCTTATTGGAAAAATACGTCCCTGGCAGTAACGCAGCAGTACTATATTTAAGGATTATCCATCTTTTTATGAAAGCATTTTTATCTAAAGACATAGAACCGTTAGAGCGCGTCTATAACACGTGGTACTGTGTTTTCGTGTTACGTTTATGGCGATCGTGGTTACTACGCACAGAGCAGTATTCCGTTTCGGACAATTTTCTGTCGTTGAATACATACTTATGTATGGAGATTAATGCTCACGGTTTGATAACGTCAATTATAAAGTTGACAAAAATTCTATCTGGTTCGAAAATGTTTATGCCAACTCTGTTTAGTAGTCAACCATGCGAAAGTTTTTTCCGGTTGCTGAGATCGATGACCACAACTTACTCGACAATAGTTAATACCAGTCTTCTCGAAACCATCCACATGATTAAAAGAATACAGCTCCAGGACGATATTTCTTCTGGCCATCTAACTGAAAATACGAACGTTTTTAACTATCCTCGAGCGAAGCGACCAAATCTTTCAACACAGGCAGACTTTTCCCTTTCGGATATTTACAATATTAATCAAGTCATAGAAAAGGCGAAGCAAGATGCATTTGATAAAGTCCAGTCATTAGGGATGACTATCGATATATTGGAATGCGATAAATTTGCTTTGAAGCGCGCAGAAATTGTTGACGAAGCGAATGAATCGGATGCAAACAACCCGAACCAAGATTTAGACTCTCTTGCCGATAAAAACGAGGACGGATTTTTTTCAAATACTCACAATGACTTATTGCAAGATTTGAATATTCTTTCTAATGTTTCAGAGTCGATTGAATTGAAAAAGTATGACAAAGTAAAGATTAAATTGCACGAAAAAAGTCCGTTTGTCGTAGTGAAAGATCGCCAGGAGAATGAGTTTATCGTGCGGAAATCGTCTATTTGTTGGCTATTAAATAAGGGTTCGTGCCAATTGAGCAGTGGCCGACTGCAAAGAGTGAAAGATTCTGAAATTACTCGCGCTACAAACGTACGAAAATCCGTGACTAAAATACAAGAAAAAAAAGCATTCATAAAAAAGTGCAATGAGATTTGTATCCGCGATTGGTGCCTATTCAAAAAATCTAATAGCTCCAAGTGTTTCGTGGGCCTAGTATTAAGTTTTGCTTAAGTGCAAGGAAATACTCTTCGAAGTCACGAGTATTCCAGTGAGTATGCACGTATAAGCGGTAATACCAAAGAGATTGGAGACTTATGTAATTGGTATGAATCCTCCGAAAACAATACTGATTTAATTTCCGTGCCAATGGATGTACACGGCTATTTAAACATAAAACAATACCACGTTACCATTTCTCCACCGATTATAACGGATAAAGGTTTAAAAATTGATGACGCTGTGTATAAAAAATAAAGAATTTATTGTAAACTGTATGTATCTTTTTTATCGTAGACCTATCCTTCTTTCCTATTTCTTTACGCTAACTGATATTTTGAAATCATGATTCGAATCATATGGTTTTTAAAGAAATCACATGAAATCAACTACTCATTGAAATCATTGGTGCACATAAATAAAGAGTGAATGGCCCCTCGGCTATAATACAATAACATTCCTTACAGTAATGCAATAACATTCTTTACATGCTTTCCAATAATAACGATATGATTTCTATTACAATATAATTTTCAATAGTAACAATATGATTTCCCATTACAACATAATAACAATGTGCTTTCCAAAAAATGATTTCCCGTACTAACAATAATACCATACTAATTATTACAATAATTTCTAATTATAAGAACAATTTCTCATTTTGCCTTAAATACCCCCATATGTAGATATTGTACTCTATCTTTTTCCCACTATATGCTCTTTTACACGTTTTCTAAACCCAATAAGATCTTTGGAACATTTCACTTCCGCCGGTAATCTATTATACACTTCTGCCCCTACATACATTATGCTCTTTTGCGCATTTGTCGTTTTCCTTATATTTATCTGTATGTTTTGTGCTTGTCGTGTCCTCATATCTCT
The DNA here is from genome assembly GCA_964007375.1 of Ophion obscuratus. Taxonomy (NCBI): domain Eukaryota; kingdom Metazoa; phylum Arthropoda; class Insecta; order Hymenoptera; family Ichneumonidae; genus Ophion; species Ophion obscuratus. Next base: position 43,940,156 of record OZ023313.1, read on the forward strand.
ATTCTCCCCTACTAATTCTAATCTATTACTCAGCTCTTCTGGCATCATGTCGTTCACCAACTTAGGGTGTCCCAGAACTCAACGTCAAGCCGAAACGGGGTGACAGGATTGATTGTAACCATCATGAGAAATCAGAAAAAAAATCTATCCCATGCAGTTTGAAAATTATGGGCATTTAAGAAAAACCTACAAATTTGGTCAAACTGTAACCATTTTTCGGCTATTGTGGTTAATTTTTATTATTTTCGTTCATTTAAACTTTGGAACCGTAACCCTAAATAACATTTCTAGAATCACAGTCAAAAATAATGACACAATTGCCCCAAGTTTCCTAGAATTAAGACTATTTGTTAAAGTATGAATTTAAGATTTTCAAAATTTGTCTACTTTGAAAGGCCCTGCTTTAAAAAAAAGTACTAGAGTGCCTTGGCAAGTGCCATTAAATGTTGGCGCATTTAATCAGGATTGTAAAATGGTACAATACTTGTTAGTTTCATACTAAAAAAAACAAGTAAAAAAATTAAAACCTCAAGTAACCCGATTTTTTCTAACCCATTTTACTCAGTTAAAATGTTTTTTATTCGCACAAGCTCTTGGTAGGTTCTTAATTTTACGGCAAAATAATGAGAGAGATGGATAGTGGACATGTTTGCCATGAGTGAGCGAGACAGATAGTGACGCCACGCAGTGAGACGGAGATGCGTCGTTTAAACGAGTGCGAATGAAACAGATACAGACGCCATACCAAGCAAACGGCTACGCTACCAGTCTGACACCAGTTAGTACGTTTCGCTCATTCGTCTACTGCGCACCTTTCCGTATACGCTTGTGTTGATTTAGTACTGACAACTTTGGCTTCTCTTATTGGACTTGGATTTTTGTGAATTGGACTGGTTGATTACATACCGGCAACTTTGGCTTCTCTCTTTTGGAATTGGACTTTTATGTTGGCATCTTTGTTATCGACCATGCCTACGCGCTACACTTCACAAGAATATGCGAACATGCACCTCATTTATGGGGAATGCAGATGCAACGCAAGTGCCGCCGCTAGACTTTATTGTGAAAGATATCCAAATTTAGAGCGCTATCCGGATCACCGCGTGTTTGTTAATGTGCACCGTTCACTCACGGAGGGCGGCCATTTCCCGAATCAAATACGGGCTGGAGGTAGACCTCGCTTTCCTTACGAGGAAGAAGTGTTGCAAGAGGTCGCAGATGACTCAAGTATTTCCGTTCGTGTAATTGAAGAAAGAACGGGAATACCCAAAACACAGCACATCGTATTTTACAAAGAGCCGAAATGCATCCGTTTCACGTACAACGAGTTCAAAGTCTTCTCCCTCGAGATTATCCTGAAAGGATTTCATTTTGTAAAACAATGCTACAGAGGAGTAGTAGAGCTATACCGATTCTGACCCAAGGGGAGGTGGTGTGTCAAGAGTAGGGAAGCCAAGGTGGCGCCACCGTCGAGGGAGGTCGCCGGGGCGCGTGTGACGTCACAGAGTGGCTTCAGCGGCAAGGGGGGGGGGCGTCGATGAGTGTTTTGTGTGTATGTGCGTGCGTGCGTGCGTGCGTGTAGGGAAGCCAAGGTGGCGCTACGGTCGTGGGGAGGTCGGCGTGTGTGCGTGCGTGCGTGTAGGGAAGCCAAGGTGGCACTACGGTCGTGGGGAGGTCGGCGTGTGTGCGTGCGTGCGTGTAGGGAAGCCAAGGTGGCGCTACGGTCGTGGGGAGGTCGGCGTATGTGCGTGCGTGCGTGTAGGGAAGCCAAGGTGGCGCTACGGTCGTGGGGAGGTCGGCGTGTGTGCGTGCGTGCGTGTAGGGACGCTAAGGTGGCGCTACGGTCGTGGGGAGGTCGACGTGTGTGCGTGCGTGCGTGCGAGTAGGGAAGCCAAGGTGGCGCTACGGTCGTGGGGAGGTCGGCGTGTGTGCGTGCGTGCGTGCGTGTAGGGAAGCCAAGGTGGCGCTACGGTCGTGGGGAGGTCGGCGTGTGTGCGTGCGTGCGTGTAGGGAAGCCAAGGTGGCGCTACGGTCGTGGGGAGGTCGGCGTGTGTGCGTGCGTGCGTGCGAGTAGGGAAGCCAAGGTGGCGCTACGGTCGTGGGGAGGTCGGCGTGTGTGCGTGCGTGCGTGCGTGTAGGGAAGCCAAGGTGGCGCTACGGTCGTGGGGAGGTCGGCGTGTGTGCGTGCGTGCGTGTAGGGAAGCCAAGGTGGCGCTACGGTCGTGGGGAGGTCGGCGTGTGTGCGTGCGTACGTGCGTGCGCGCGCGCGCGCGTGTGTGTGTGTGTGTGTGTGTGTGTGTGTGTGTGAAGAGCGGCCTTTCAAAGCCCATTATTTATGACATGCAGCTGTTTCAATTCCGAAAGATAATGTCAAGATGTCTGCATCCACTCCATCTCAAAGCTCGCCGACAGACAGGTCCTGACAGGTTTCTCGGGGAAAAATCTTTAGGGATCAAAGGGACCGCGGATGGACCACTTGAGCGCAGCTCTTGTCGAGGTCTCCATTCCGAAATATAACGTCAAGATGTTCGCATGTGCGAGTATGTACGCAGTGCATCCGGCCAAGCACCCCCTGGACTTGACCAAAAACGAGCTCGAACAGGTTCCAAAGGTCTTGCTCCTAAAATATTGGGGTAAATATATTGGCTTATGGTGGGATCGTTTGCCAGAACATCATCGGAATGACAGTGAAGTGATATCATATCTTCCATGCTTGGAGCACTATAATACACCACAGATGAAATATCACATCGATGGCCCCCCACCTCAACGTCGGGAGTGTAAAAAATGCTGTGAAAATTCTCCACGTATTGGGTTCTTCGAACGTGTTTGAACCTGTTTTTCGGGAGCGTGAAAAATGTCTGGGGAAAATTCTCCACGGTTCTTCGAACGTGTTCGAACCTGTTTTTCACGATTGGAAAAGAGGGGAGAGACTTGAAAATTTGAGTGGGAGGCTTACGAGGCAGATTACATTTCTGTGGACCAAGCTTAGACTGCACTATTCCACTGCACCATTAACATCGAAAAAGAACTTTGAAAGTGCGTGGAAAATGGATCTCTCGAGTATCAACAAAGTCGGCCGGATGGCGGAATTCCTCCCAACGAAGAAGCTGTCAGAACTCCCCGTTAAGTCGGAACGACTAATCTCCGACATAAGGGCCGTACAAACCAAATTTGGAAAACGCTACATCGCAGACATCGCGGATGAGTTCTCTGTCTTCTTACCGGCGCGACTTGTCAAGGCCTTCGACCAAGATCCGACAATTTTCGAGAGTATGCTGCAAGTGGCACGCGACGGTCAGCTCTGCATGCAGTATATTGGTGGAAAATACAACAGTGTCGAGTTTCGTCGTCTCTAAACATGGTGGACGGAAAAAAATCGTTGGAACACCATCGTCAAACAGCTGTCCGCATCATCGAGAATATGCTGCAACTGGTCAACTCAGTGGTTGGGAACTACAACAGCGTTCCATCGTCTCCAAGCGTGGAGACAAAATTGGGCACCACCGTTCGCATGGTTTTTTTTTCAAAGTGCTGACTATGTAAAAATGTATATGTTTGATCGAATTGTAAATGATGGATGTTTTCGTCGTAAAATAAAGAATACAAATGACATTTTCATCTAGATGTGTTTTATTGATTAAAAAAAATCCCTCTCTCGTGCTTCGTATACGCTCAACGAGCTTTTCACCGATTTTACATTCTCATGGGCGCAGTTTGTGTTGAAGGGATGATGGGGGGCATTTGGAGTTAGTGATTTTGGGCAGCGATGGACAGTCCAGAGTCTCCAAGTCGATGACGTTTGTCGCGGGATCCGTGAATCTTGATAGCCATGCGCATTTTTCGAATCCCTTCGCATAGATGTTGGGGGCTCCTTGCTAGATTTCTCGAATTGTCTTTCTAGCTGCCTCGTATGGTATGCCATTATGATCCCATCGAATTCCATGGAAATTGCGTTCCAGCCACTTGTTTATCATTTTGTACTTGGCCGGTAAAGAGCCCCATGCAAATGGTGCGTCGAAGGCGAGCGTCAGTGGTTCAGCATTCTTCTCGCGGAGTTTGACGATGGACATCTCCTTCAGGACCAATTCGTTGACGGGTCTCTTAAAGCCCTGCAGGTCGACGATAAGCTCCATGTTGACTGAAGTGAATGACAATTGGCATGATTTTATACAATTTTTTTAACTCCGCAACTGATTGGATTATACTCTTCGTGAGACGGTGAAGAGACTTCCGAAGACATTCATAAGACGTTCGAAGACATTCAAGAGACGTTAGAAAACATTCATAAGGCGTTTGAAGACATGCGTGAGTGGTTCAAAGAGTTTCAAAAGACTTTCTACGACGTCATGAGACGTTTGAATGTGTTCGTGAGGCCTTCAAGAGACTTTCGAAAGCTTTTAAAGGCATTCATGAGAGGGTCGAAGACATTCAAGAGATCTTTGACAATATTCACAATACGTTTGAAGACATCGATGAGCAGTTCGACGACGTTTTAGAGACTTTCAAAGACATTCACGAGGGGTTCGAAGACGTTCAAGAGAATTGCGACGACATTCATAATACGTTTGGAGACATTCATGAGGGGTTCGGAGACGCTTAAGAGAGACTTTCAAAGACATTCACGAGGGGTTTGAAGACGTTTGAAAGACTTTCGACGACACTCATAATACGTTTGAAGATGTTCAAGAGACTTTCAAAGACATTCGCGAGAGGTGCGAAGACGTTCAGAGATTTTCAAAGGCATTCACGAGGGTTTCGAAGACGTTCAAGAGACTTTCAGAGACATTTGCGAGAGGTGCGAAGACGTTCAGAGACTTTCGAAGACATGTAAGAGATCTTTGACAATATTCATAATACGTTTGAAGACATCGATGAGAGGTTCGACGACGTTTTAGAGACATTCAACGACATTCGTGATACGTTTGAAGACATTCATGAGAGGTTGCAAGACGCTTGAGAGACTTTCAAAGACATTCACGAGGCGTTCGAAGACGTTTAAGAAAATTTCAACGGCATTCATAATACGTTTCAAGACATTCATGAGGGGTTCGAAAACGCTTGAGAGACTTTCAAAGACATTCACGAGGCGTTCGAAGACGTTAAAGAGAATTTCAACGACATTCATAATACGTTTGAAGACATTCATGAGGGGTTCGAAGACGCTTGAGAGACTGTCAAAGACATTCACGAGAGGTTCGGAGACGCTTGAGAGACTTTCGACGACACTCATAATACGTTTGAAGACGTTCAAGAGAGTTTTGAATACGTTCAAGAGACTTTCAGAGACATTCGTGAGAGGTGCGGAGGCGTTCAGAGGCTTTCGAACACATTCAAGAGATCTTTGACAATATCCATAATACGTTTGAAGACATCGATGAGGGGTTCGACGACGATTTAGAGACTCAAAGACATTCACGAGGCGTTCGAAGACGTTCAAGAGAATTTCAACGACATGCATAATACGTTTGAAGACATTCATGAGGGGGTCAAAGACGCTTAAGAGAGACTGTCAAAGACATTCACGAGAGGTTCGGAGACGCTTGAGAGACTTTCGAAGACATTCACGAGGCGTTCGAAGTCGTTAAAGAGAATTTCAGCGACATTCTTATACGTTTGAAGACATTCATGAGGGGTTCGAAGACGCTTAAGAGAGACTTTCAAAGACATTCACGAGAAGTTCGGACACGTTTAAAAGACTTTCGACGACACTCATAATACGTTTGAAGACGTTGAAGAGACTTTCCAATACGTTCAAGAGACTTTCAGAGACATTCGTGAGAGGTGTGGAGACGTTCAGAGGCTTTCGAAGACATTCAAGAGATCTTTGACAATATTCATAATACGTTTGAAGACATCGACGAGGGGTTCGACGACGTTTTAGAGACTCAAAGATATTCACGAAGGGTTTGACGACATTCAAGAGACTTCCAACGACATTCGTGATACGTTTGAAGACAGAGACATTCGTGAGAGGTGCGGAGACGTTCAGAGGCTTTCGAAGACATTCAAGAGATCTTTGACAATATTCATAATACGTTTGAAGACATCGATGAGGAGTTCGACGACGTTTTAGAGACTCAAAGATATTCACGAAGGGTTTGAAGACGTTCAAGAGACTTTCAACGACATTCGTGATACGTTTGAAGACATTCATGCGGGGTTCGAAGACCCTTAAGAGAGACTTTCAAAGACATTCACGAGGGGTTCGGAGACGTTTAAAAGACATTCAACGACACTCATAATACGTTTGAAGACGTTCAAGAGAATTTCAACGACATTTATAATATGTTTCAAGACATTCATGAGGGGTTCGAAGACGCTTGAGAGACTGTCAAAGACATTCACGAGAGGTTCGGAGACGCTTGAGAGACTTTCGAAGACATTCACGAGGCGTTCGAAGACGTTAAAGAGAATTTCAGCGACATTCATAATATGTTTGAAGACATTCATGAGGGGTTCGAAGACGCTTAAGAGAGACTTTCAAAGACATTCACGAGAGGTTCGGACACGTTTAAAAGACTTTCGACGACACTCATAATACGTTTGAAGGCGTTGAAGAGACTTTCCAATACGTTCAAGAGACTTTCAGAGACATTCGTGAGAGGTGTGGAGACGTTCAGAGGCTTTCGAAGACATTCAAGAGATCTTTGACAATATTCATAATACGTTTGAAGACATCGATGAGGGGTTCGACGACGTTTTAGAGACTCAAAGATATTCACGAAGGGTTTGAAGACATTCAAGAGACTTCCAACGACATTCGTGATACGTTTGAAGACATTCATGAGGGGTTCGAAGACCCTTAAGAGAGACTTTCAAAGACATTCACGAGGCGTTCGAAGACGTTCAAGAGACTTTCAGAGACATTCGTGAGAGGTGCGGAGACGTTCAGAGGCTTTCGAAGACATTCAAGAGATCTTTGACAATATTCATAATACGTTTGAAGACATCGATGAGGAGTTCGACGACGTTTTAGAGACTCAAAGATATTCACGAAGGGTTTGAAGACGTTCAAGAGACTTTCAACGACATTCGTGATACGTTTGAAGACATTCATGAGGGGTTCGAAGACCCTTAAGAGAGACTTTCAAAGACATTCACGAGGGGTTCGGAGACGTTTAAAAGACATTCAACGACACTCATAATACGTTTGAAGACGTTCAAGAGAATTTCAACGACATTTATAATATGTTTCAAGACATTCATGAGGGGTTCGAAGACGCTTGAGAGACTGTCAAAGACATTCACAATGCGTTCGAAGACGTTCAAGAAATTTTCAACAACATTCATAATACGTTTGAAGACATTCATGAGGGGTTCGAGGGCGCTTAAGAGAGACTTTCATGAGGGGTTCGAAGGCGCTTAAGAGAGACTTTCAAAGAAATTCACGAAGGGTTCGGAGACGTTTAAAAGACGTTCGACGACACTCATAATACGTTTGAAGACGTTCAAGAGACGTTCGAATACGTTCAAGAGACTTTCAGAGACATTCGTGAGAGGTGTGGAGTCGTTCAGAGACTTTCGAAGACATTCAAGAGATCTTTGACAATTTTCATAATACATTTGAAGACATCGATGAGGGGTTCGAAGACGCTTGAGAGACTTTCAAAGACATTCACGATGCATTCGAAGACGTTCAAGAGACTTTCGACGACATTCGTGATACGTTGAAGACATTCATGAGGAGTTCGAAGATGCTTAAGCGAGACTTTAAAAAATATTCACGAGGGGTTCGAAGACGTTCAAAAGATTTTCGACGACACTCATAATACGTTTGAATACATTCATGAGGGGTTCGAGACGCTTGAGAGACTTCCAAAGACATTCACGACAGGTGCGAAGACGTTCAGAGACCTTCGAAGACATTCAAGAGATCTTTGACAATATTCATAATACGTTTGAAGATATCGATGAGCAGTTCGAAGCCGTTTTAGAGACGTTCAGAGACATTCACGAGGGGTTTGAAGACGTTCAGAGACTTTCGAAGACATTCAAGAGATCTTTGACAATATTCATAATACGTTTGAAGACATCGATGAGGGGTTCGAGGATGCTTGAGAGACTTTCAAAGGCATTCACGAGAGTTTCGAAGACGTTCAAGAGACTTTCGACGACATTCATGATACGTTTGAAGACATTCATGAGGGGATTCGAAAACGCTTAACAGAGACTTCCAAAGACATTCACGAGCGGTTCGAAGACGTTCAAGATCCTTTAGACAACATTTATAATACGATTGGAGATATTCATGAGGAGTTCGAAGACGCTTAAGAGAAACTTTCAAAGACATTGACGAGGGGTTCGAAGACGTGAGGTGCGAAGCGAGACTTTCACAGACATTCACGAGGGGTTTGAAGACGTTCAAAATACTTTCGAATATGTTCTTTCCACGACATTCATATTACGTTTGAACACATTCATGAGGGGTTCGGAGACGCTTAAGAGACTTTCAAAGACATTTACGAGGCGTTTGAAGACGTTCAAGAAACGTTCGAATACATTCAAGAGACTTTTGACGACATTCATAATACGTTTGAAGACGCTTAAGAGACTTTCAAAGACATTTACGAGAGGTGCGAAGACATTCAGAGAGACTTTCGAAGACATTCAAGAGATCTTTGACCATGTTCATAATACGTTTGAACACATCGATGAGGGGTTCAACGGCTTTTCAGAGACTTTCAAAGACATTCACGAGAGGCTCCAAAACGTTCAACAGACATTCGACGACATTCATAATCGTTTTTTCAGACATTCATGAGGGGTTCGCAGACGCTGGAGAGACTTTCAAAGACATTCGCGAGAGGGTGAATCCCTTTTTGGCATGAATGTTTGGGCGAATTCCAAACAAACCCAAACAATGCCAGCAAAACTCAAACATCATGAAAGTCTTCGATGACGTTTGAGATAATACGACTTTCGACGACATCCATAAACTAAAGACTTTCATGACGTTTGAGTTCTGCTGGCACTGTTTGGGTTTGTTTGGGATTCGCCCAAACATTCATGCCAAAAAGGGATTCACCCTCCCGCGAATGTCTTTGAAAGTCTCTCCAGCGTCTGCGAACCCCTCATGAATGTCTGAAAAAACGATTATGAATGTCGTCGAATGTCTGTTGAACGTTTTGGAGCCTCTCGTGAATGTCTTTGAAAGTCTCTGAAACGCCGTTGAACCCCTCATCGATGTGTTCAAACGTATTATGAACATGGTCAAAGATCTCTTGAATGTCTTTGAAAGTCTCTGGAGCGTCTTCAAACGTATTATGAATGTCGTCAAAAGTCTCTTGAATGTATTCGAACGTTTCTTGAACGTCTTCAAACGCCTCGTAAATGTCGTTGAAAGTCTCTTAAGCGTCTCCGAACCCCTCATGAATGTGTTCAAACGTATTATGAATGTCGTGGAAAGTCTTTAGAACATATTCGAAAGTATTTTGAACGTCTTCTAACCCCTCGTGAATGTCTGTGAAAGTCTCGCTTCGCACCTCACGTCTTCGAACCCCTCGTCAATGTCTTTGAAAGTTTCTCTTAAGCGTCTTCGAACTCCTCATGAATATCTCCAATCGTATTATAAATGTTGTCTAAAGGATCTTGAACGTCTTCGAACCGCTCGTGAATGTCTTTGGAAGTCTCTGTTAAGCGTTTTCGAATCCCCTCATGAATGTCTTCAAACGTATCATGAATGTCGTCGAAAGTCTCTTGAACGTCTTCGAAACTCTCGTGAATGCCTTTGAAAGTCTCTCAAGCGTCCTCGAACCCCTCATCGATGTCTTCAAACGTATTATGAATATTGTCAAAGATCTCTTGAATGTCTTCGAAAGTCTCTGAACGTCTTCAAACCCCTCGTGAATGTCTCTGAAAGTCTCTAAAACGGCGTCGAACTGCTCATCGATTTCTTCAAACGTATTATGAATATTGTCAAAGATCTCTTGAATGTCTTCGAAGGTCTCTGAACGTCTTCGCACCTGTCGTGAATGTCTTTCGAAGTCTCTCAAGCGTCTCGAACCCCTCATGAATGTCTTCAAACGTATTATGAGTGTCGTCGAAAGTCTTTTGAACGTCTTCGAACCCCTCGTGAATATTTTTTAAAGTCTCGCTTAAGCCTCTTCGAACTCCTCATGAATGTCTTCAACGTATCACGAATGTCGTCGAAAGTCTCTTGAACGTCTTCGAATGCATCGTGAATGGCTTTGAAAGTCTCTCAAGCGTCTTCGAACGCCTCGTCGATGTCTTCAAATGTATTATGAAAATTGTCAAAGATCTCTTGAATGTCTTCGAAAGTCTCTGAACGTCTCCACACCTCTCACGAATGTCTCTGAAAGTCTCTTGAACGTATTCGAACGTCTCTTGAACGTCTTAAAACGTATTATGAGTGTCGTCGAACGTCTTTTAAACGTCTCCGAACCCTTCGTGAATTTCTTGAAAGTCTCTCTTAAGCGCCTTCGAACCCCTCATGAATGTCTTCAAACGTATTATGAATGTTGTTGAAAATTTCTTGAACGTCTTCGAACGCATTGTGAATGTCTTTGACAGTCTCTCAAGCGTCTTCGAACCCCTCATGAATGTCTTGAAACATATTATAAATGTCGTTGAAATTCTCTTGAACGTCTTCAAACGTATTATGAGTGTCGTTGAATGTCTTTTAAACGTCTCCGAACCCCTCGTGAATGTCTTTGAAAGTCTCTCTTAAGGGTCTTCGAACCCCTCATGAATGTCTTCAAACGTATCACGAATGTCGTTGAAAGTCTCTTGAACGTCTTCAAACCCTTCGTGAATATCTTTGAGTCTCTAAAACGTCGTCGAACTCCTCATCGATGTCTTCAAACGTATTATGAATATTGTCAAAGATCTCTTGAATGTCTTCGAAAGCCTCTGAGAGTCTCCGCACCTCTCACAAATGTCTCTGTCTTCAAACGTATCACGAATGTCGTTGGAAGTCTCTTGAATGTCTTCAAACCGTTCGTGAATATCTTTGAGTCTCTAAAACGTCGTCGAACCCCTCGTCGATGTCTTCAAACGTATTATGAATATTGTCAAAGATCTCTTGAATGTCTTCGAAAGCCTCTGAACGTCTCCACACCTCTCACGAATGTCTCTGAAAGTCTCTTGAACGTATTGGAAAGTCTCTTCAACGTCTTCAAACGTATTATGAGTGTCGTCGAAAGTCTTTTAAACGTCTCCGAACCTCTCGTGAATGTCTTTGAAAGTCTCTCTTAAGCGTCTTCGAACCCCTCATGAATGTCTTCAAACGTATTATGAATGTCGCTGAAATTCTCTTTAACGTCTTCGAACGCCTCGTGAATGTCTTCGAAAGTCTCTCAAGCGTCTCCGAACCTCTCGTGAATGTCTTTGACAGTCTCTCTTAAGCGTCTTCGACCCCCTCATGAATGTCTTCAAACGTATTATGCATGTCGTTGAAATTCTCTTGAACGTCTTCGAACGCCTCGTGAATGTCTTTGAGTCTCTAAATCATCGTCGAACCCCTCATCGATGTCTTCAAACGTATTATGGATATTGTCAAAGATCTCTTGAATGTGTTCGAAAGCCTCTGAACGTCTCCGCACCTCTCACGAATGTCTCTGAAAGTCTCTTGAACGTATTCGAAAGTCTCTTGAACGTCTTCAAACGTATTATGAGTGTCGTCGAAAGTCTTTCAAGCGTCTCCGAACCTCTCGTGAATGTCTTTGACAGTCTCTCTTAAGCGTCTCCGAACCCCTCATGAATGTCTTCAAACGTATTATGAATGTCGTTGAAATTCTCTTTAACGTCTTCGAACGCCTCGTGAATGTCTTTGAAAGTCTCTCAAGCGTTTTCGAACCCCTCATGAATGTCTTGAAACGTATTATGAATGCCGTTGAAATTCTCTTAAACGTTTTCGAACGCCTCGTGAATGTCTTTGAAAGTCTCTCAAGCGTCTTGCAACCTCTCATGAATGTCTTCAAACGTATCACGAATGTCGTTGAATGTCTCTAAAACGTCGTCGAACCTCTCATCGATGTCTTCAAACGTATTATGAATATTGTCAAAGATCTCTTACATGTCTTCGAAAGTCTCTGAACGTCTTCGCACCTCTCGCAAATGTCTCTGAAAGTCTCTTGAACGTCTTCGAAACCCTCGTGAATGCCTTTGAAAATCTCTGAACGTCTTCGCACCTCTCGCGAATGTCTTTGAAAGTCTCTTGAACATCTTCAAACGTATTATGAGTGTCGTCGAAAGTCTTTCAAACGTCTTCAAACCCCTCGTGAATGTCTTTGAAAGTCTCTCTTAAGCGTCTCCGAACCCCTCATGAATGTCTCCAAACGTATTATGAATGTCGTCGCAATTCTCTTGAACGTCTTCGAACCCCTCGTGAATGTCTTTGAAAGTCTCTAAAACCTCGTCGAACTGCTCATCGATGTCTTCAAATGTATTGTGAATATTGTCAAAGATCTCTTGAATGTCTTCGACCCTCTCATGAATGTCTTTAAAAGCTTTCGAAAGTCTCTTGAAGGCCTCACGAACACATTCAAGCGTCTCATGACGTCGTAGAAAGTCTTTTGAAACTCTTTGAACCACTCACGCATGTCTTCAAACGCCTTATGAATGTTTTCTAACGTCTCTTGAATGTCTTCGAACGTCTTATGAATGTCTTCGGAAGTCTCTTCACCGTCTTACGAAGAGTATAATCCAATCAGTGGCGGAGTTAAAAAAATTGTATAAAATCATGCCAATGGACATCCACTTCAGTCAACATGGAGCTTATCGTCGACCAGCAGGGCTTTAAGAGACCCGTCAACGAATTGGTCCTGAAGGAGATGTCCATCGTCAAACTCCGCGAGAAGAATGCTGAACCACTGACGCTCGCCTTCGACGCACCATTTGCATGGGACTCTTTACCGGCCAAGTACAAAATGATAAACAAGTGGCTGGAACGCAATTTCCATGGAATTCGATGGGATCATAATGGCATACCATACGAGGCAGCTAGAAAGACAATTCGAGAAATCTAGCAAGGAGCCCCCAACATCTATGCGAAGGGATTCGAAAAATGCGCATGGCTATCAAGATTCACGGATCCCGCGACAAACGCCATCGACTTGGAGACTCTGGACTGTCCATCGCTGCCCAAAATCACTAACTCCAAATGCCCCCCATCATCCCTTCAACACAAACTGCGCCCATGAGAATGTAAAATCGGTGAAAAGCTCGTTGAGCGTATACGAAGCACGAGAGAGGGATTTTTTTTAATCAATAAAACACATCTAGATGAAAATGTCATTTGTATTCTTTATTTTACGACGAAAACATCCATCATTTACAATTCGATCAAACATATACATTTTTACATAGTCAGCACTTTGAAAAAAAAACCATGCGAACGGTGGTGCCCAATTTTGTCTCCACGCTTGGAGACGATGGAACGCTGTTGTAGTTCCCAACCACTGAGTTGACCAGTTGCAGCATATTCTCGATGATGCGGACAGCTGTTTGACGATGGTGTTCCAACGATTTTTTTCCGTCCACCATGTTTAGAGACGACGAAACTCGACACTGTTGTATTTTCCACCAATATACTGCATGCAGAGCTGACCGTCGCGTGCCACTTGCAGCATACTCTCGAACATTGTCGGATCTTGGTCGAAGGCCTTCACAAGTCGCGCCGGTAAGAAGACAGAGAACTCATCCGCGATATCTGCGATGTAGCGTTTTCCAAATTTGGTTTGTACGGCCCTTATGTCGGAGATTAGTCGTTCCGACTTAACGGGGAGTTCTGACAGCTTCTTCGTTGGGAGGAATTCCGCCATCCGGCCGACTTTGTTGATACTCGAGAGATCCATTTTCCACGCACTTTCAAAGTTCTTTTTAGATGTTAATGGTGCAGTGGAATAGTGCAGTCTAAGCTTGGTCCACAGAAATGTAATCTGCCTCGTAAGCCTCCCACTCAAATTTTCAAGCCTCTCCCCTCTTTTCCAATCGTGAAAAACAGGTTCGAACACGTTCGAAGAACCGTGGAGAATTTTCCCCAGACATTTTTCACGCTCCCGAAAAACAGGTTCAAACACGTTCGAAGAACCCAATAAGTGGAGAATTTTCACAGCATTTTTTACACTCCCGACGTTGAGGTGGGGGGCCATCGATGTGATATTTCATCTGTGGTGTATTATAGTGCTCCAAGCATGGAAGATATGATATCACTTCACTGTCATTCCGATGATGTTCTGGCAAACGATCCCACAATAAGCCAATATATTTACCCCAATATTTTAGGAGCAAGACCTTTGGAACCTGTTCGAGCTCGTTTTTGGTCAAGTCCAGGGGGTGCTTGGCCGGATGCACTGCGTACATACTCGCACATGCGAACATCTTGACGTTATATTTCGGAATGGAGACCTCGACAAGAGCTGCGCTCAAGTGGTCCATCCGCGGTCCCTTTGATCCCTGAAGATTTTTCCCCGAGAAACCTGTCAGGACCTGTCTGTCGGCGAGCTTTGAGATGGAGTGGATGCAGACATCTTGACATTATCTTTCGGAATTGAAACAGCTGCATGTCATAAATAATGGGCTTTGAAAGGCCGCTCTTCACACACACACACACACACACACACACACACACACACACACACACACACACACACACACACACACACACACACACACACACACACACACACACACACACACACACACACACACACACACGCGCGCGCGCGCGCACACACACACACCCACACCCACCCACACACACACACACGCACGCACGCACGCACGCACGCGCACGCGCACACACACACACACACACACACCCACACCCACCCACACACACACACACACACACACACACACACGCACGCACGCACGCACGCACGCACGCACACACGCCGACCTCCCCACGACCGTAGCGCCACCTTGGCTTCCCTACAGGCACGCACGCACGCACACACGCCGACCTCCCCACGACCGTAGCGCCACCTTGGCTTCCCTACTCGCACGCACGCACGCACACACGCCGACCTCCCCACGACCGTAGCGCCACCTTGGCTTCCCTACACGCACGCACGCACACACGCCGACCTCCCCACGACCGTAGCGCCACCTTGGCTTCCCTACACGCACGCACGCACACACGCCGACCTCCCCACGACCGTAGCGCCACCTTGGCTTCCCTACACGCACGCACGCACGCACGCACATACTCACAAACACTCATCGACGCCCCCCCCCCCGCCGCTGAAGCCACTCTGTGACGTCACACGCGCCCCGGCGACCTCCTTCGACGGTGGCGCCACCTTGGCTTCCCTACTCTTGACACACCACCTCCCCTTGGGTCAGAATCGGTATAGCTCTACTACTCAGAGGCATAATGAAAATCCCCAATTTATCCAAAAAATTCTCTGGTCAGACGAATCTACATTTTAAAAAGATGGTTACATAAACTTACACAATTTTCACGAGTGGCATGTGGAGAATTCACATTTAATGCGAGAAGACAGATCCCAGTATCGCTTTAAAGTAAACCTGTGGACCGGAATTTTAAACGGCAAAATTGTTGGGCCTTTTGAGCTGCCTGAGAACTTGAATGGCACGAATTACCTACATTTTTTACGAGAAAATTTACCAACTTTGTTAGAGGACGTACCACTAACAGATCGTCGCCACATGTGGTATCAACAAGATGGCTGCCCAGCGCATTACGCAGTGCAAGTAAGAGATTTCCTTGACCAGGAATATTCGGGAAGGTAGATTGGACGTTGAGGCACCATCTCGTGGCCAGCCCGTTCTCCGATTCCGAATCCGATTCCGAGTCCGATTCTCAAAGAAAAAGTTCAATCAAAGCCCATTGAGAGCGTAGCCGAGCTGCGTGAACGAATTTCTCAAGCTGCTGAGGACATCAACTCTCGAGAATATGCCCGGCTAATAAGTAGATCTTTTTTAAGAAGATAAAGAGCGTGTATTGAGGCTGATGGCAAATAATTAGAACATTTGCTGTAATAAAAAATGTTATTTCCCTATGTATCTGACTTTTATTCCAATAAACCTAAACTAGGTCAAGATTTTTCATTATTTTACTAATTTTACTTACTTTTGTTGACTTTGGTAAAAGTGGCGTCACTATCTGTCTCTCTCACTCATGGCAAACATGTTCACTATCCATCTCTCTCATCATTTTGCCGTAAAATTAAGAACCTACCAAGAGCTTGTGCGAATAAAAAACATTTTAACTGAGTAAAATGGGTTAGCAAAAATCGGGTTACTTGAGGTTTTAATTTTTTTACTCGTTTTTTTTAGTATGAAACTAACAAGTATTGTACCATTTTACAATCCTGATTAAATGCGCCAACTTTTAATGGCACTTACCAAGGCACTCTAGTACTTTTTTTTAAGCAGGGCCTTTCAAAGTAGACAAATTTTGAAAATTTTAAATTCATAGTTTAACAAATAGTCTTAATTCTAGGAAACTTGGGGCAATTGTGTCATTATTTTTGACTGTGATTCTAGAAATGTTATTTAGGATTGCGGTTTCAAAATTTAAATGAACAAAAATAATAAAAATTAACCACAATAACCGAAAAATGGTTACAGTTTGACCAAATTTCTAGGTTTTTCTTAAATGCCCGTAATTTTCAAACTGCATGGGATAGATTTTTTTCTGATTTTTCTCATGATGGTTACAATCAATCCTGTCACCCCGTTTCGGCTTGACGTTGAGTTCTGGGATACCCACATGAAAACACTTACATTGAACTCCAGCCTTTCCTTTATGGACATAAAGCTTAGTGCTTCTAGCATATCTATAATTCTTGTGTATCGATTTACCTGTAATATTGTTCGCATCGCTCTATTTTGTGCTTTCTGTAGTTTTTCTATTTCTATTTTTCCCATGTTCATCATTATAGTTGCTCAATACTCAAAATGAGGTGCTATGATTATTTTATATATACAAGACACCGTGTATATGCTGATATGTGATTTCCTATTCGATTGAGAAAACTTGTTTTCTTTCCAACTTTTTTTTAGTACATAATCACTGTGTTCTTTCAATTGCAGTCGGTCATCTAGCATGACTCCTGAGTATTTCATTGCTGTAACTCGTTCAAGCTCGTACCCTCCTTTAGTACGTACTCTTATTTCCCTGCTCAAGTCCTTCCTAATGCTTCTTATCACCATATATTTTGGTTTATTCACATTCATTTTTAACTTATTTTCATTCAACCACTCCTCCAGTTTGTTCAACGCTGCTTGCAATTTTATTTCTAACTCAGCCGCAGTATCTCCTGTTACAAATATCACTGTATCATCTGCAAACAATTTTATTGTTGATTTCTCTGTTTTGCTCTTTTTATTTTATATATAAATGAGTTGATTTCTCCCTTTGCTCTTTTTATTTTATATATAAATGATATTGTATAAACAATATCATTTATATATAAAATAAAAAGAGCAAAGGGTCCACCACCGACCCCTGTGGAACCCCATATTCTGTTAATTCCTTTTCCGAGATCCCATCTCCTAGTTTCAGTTTTTGATACCTTCCATGTACATATGACCTGAACCAGTTAAGTACTTTTCCTTTATGCCGTAGCATTCCATCTTTCTTAACAGATTCTCTCTATCAATCGTCTCGAACGTTCTTTTGAGATCCATAAATATTACCCCTATGATTTTTCGATTACTAATTGTTACTTTCCATTGATCTAGTACAGCTTGAATGGCTGTTTCGCATGAGTGATCTTTCCGAAACCCGGACTGATGTTCTATAAGTATCTTATTTATCTCGATGAATTTATCGAGCTGTTTTTTTACTACTAGTTCTAGTACTTTTTCGTATGTCGGTAGCACATTAATCGGCCTATACTCACTTGCTTTCAATGTATTTGATACTTTTGGTATAAGAGTGACCGTTGACAATTTTCACTCATTTGGACACATTCTTTCCTTTAACGAGGAGTCCATTACGTCCAATAACTCTGTACGTATCACCTCGTAGGCCTCTTTTAGTACTGCTGTCGGTATCCCTTCTTCTGTCCCCATTTTCATAGCCATTTATTTTATTATTTTTGTTAACTCTTTTTCTGTCACTATATCAAATTTCTCCTATTCAATAGCTTCATGATCAGCAATTGCATTTTCCCTTCTTTCATTATTATTATCATTGTTATTATTATCAATACTCAATACTATTTCTTTAATACTTTTTATAAAATACTTATTGAATTTATTCACCACATCTGAGTTGTCACCTTCGTCTATTCCCTCTTCAAATTTAATTTCTTCGTATCTAATGTTTCTCTCCACTTTTCCGTTTATTACTTCTTTCAGTGTTTTCCACATTTCCGTGGGATTATGCATATTATTATCTACCATTTCATCATAATATTGCTTCTTCCTATTTCTAATAGCCGTTACTCCGAGATTTCTGAATATTCTATACTGTTCCCAGTCGTCTGCGTCGTTTGTTCGTATTGCTCTTTTATACGCCATGTCCCTTTCATTTGTTATTTCCTTAATCTCATCGACGTACCACTTTTTGTCAATCCACTTACTAGGTATTATAAACTTCTTTTTTGGTGCAATTATATCTAGTGTATTTACTATATCCTTAATTAACCCATTCGCCTTTTCATCTACTGTTCCATATTGTCTCTTTTCTTCTTTTCCATATCTGTTTGAAATTCTCTGCTTTTAAGTTCCTTCTATGTCTCGCTATAAATTCCCTCCACGCATTACTCTTCTTATATTTGTTGAATAACATGATTACCCACGCATGGTCCGTTATCATCGGTGTTTGTTTCACGCATACTCTCTGTTTGTTATTTGAGAAGACTAGGTCTATGATCGTTTGGCTTCTTTCTGTAATTCTCGTTGCCTCTTTTACATATTGTTTTACTCCTCTCGCCAGTCGTTCTTTTTCTATTTTTTTTTGCGTAAAATGTATCTGCTTTCATATCTATGTTGAAGTCTCCTAATATTACAAATTCTCCTTTCGTACTTAGTTCTTCACTTAGTTCCTCCATAGATTCCACAAAGTCGGCGTCTGACGCACTTGGTGAGTGATACACTACTGTCATAGCCCGTATATATAGTTTTTGATCATTTATCCACACCGCTAAACACCAGTAGTTTCCTATTATTTTTCTTCTGAATAACACCTCATATTTAATCATTTCTTTTACATACATTATTACACCTCCCGTTGTCCTTGATTCCCCGTCGCATCTGACCGCATTATACCCTGTTATGTTAATTTCAGAATGGTCGATATCCTCAGTCAACCTTGTTTCTGTTAGCACCACTACTAGTGGAGCTATCCTCTTAAATATTTGAATTTCCAACTCATCCTTATGCCCTACGATACTTCTTGCGTTTGAACACATGATAATGTAGTTTTCTTCCTTGATTCGTTGCTATTCGCCATCGTCTTGTGTTCTATTTTGTTCTTCTTCCATTTTTTTAGATACGTTGGGCACTCTCTATCTGTTGCTTCATGATCGTCTTTAATGTTGTTGTTGTTATATCTTCTAATTCTCTCCATGCAATTTATGCATTTTTTCTGATTTGTTTTACAATCTTCTTTTCTATGGTTTCCCGCGCAGTGCTGGCATGTTTCTTCCTTTCTACAGTATTTTGCCATGTGGTTAAATCCCCAGCATTTATAGCATCTTAATACGCTTACAAAGTCATAGACCTTACACTTTCTCCATCCCAGATTTACTTTTCCTCTGCTCAACAGTTTCTTGTGTGCTTCTACATCCGTTTCTATCATAATACTTCCAACTTCTCCTCTCCTCCCTTCTCTCTCGTTCTTTTTTCCCATCGTTCCGCTTTTTAGTATCCTCAGATGGAGTCCATCCTGTCCTTCTACTAGTTCGTTTCGAACAATAATCGTTTCTATTAGTGGTTGATCACTCAGTTCCATTTCCTCTTGGTCGATTCCGATCACTTTGATCTTTGGTTGCTTATGTTTTGGTATTATTGTATCGATGTCTTTTCCTAATGTTGCTTCTACGGATGTTTTTAATCTCTCTACTTCTCTCCCACTTCCACATCCTATGATGACCGTTCCGTTATTTCTTTTTGTCATTCTTGTTACTCCTATCGGTAACGTATTTATTTTAACCTTTTCGATCACCATATTTTTAGTTACTTCGCTCTCTTGTTGCTCTTTTGGTTTCACTATTAGGATGTTTTCCGTCTTTTTTCCTTTCATTGCTTTCGCATAACTTTTTGGTTCAGTATGATGTTTGCTACTATGATTTTTGTTCATATCCGCTATTGCCTGCTTCATTTGGTCTATTTCTTGTCGGAGGCTTTTCACTTCCGCGCTTACTACCTCATCCGCCACTTTCCTTAATTCTCTTCTGTTTATATGATCCTTGACCCTTTCCGGGTTCCCGCGTGGGCGCGCACTCCGCCGTAACCCCGGACCGCGCGACTGTAATTTAGCCAAGAAAAATTTAGAGAAATATACGGGAAAACCCGGCTCAGGGAGAAAGACTCGATGCAGCCCTCATAAAGCGGGGGCTGCCGCCGCGCCCAGTCTCTGGGACTTTTGTCAAAGGACGTTATTTAATGACTAGCCGAGGACTCTATTTCGCGAAATTTCCGAGTTCACCGAGAATCACCGGCACTGTCACGTACGCGGAGAGGCTCTCTTTCGCTGTCCGTCCCACTCGATACTCTACGGCGAAGTATCCTCCTTCCCTTTGATTATCATCCGCAAGACTCTTGCCTTATCCCGTTGCCGTAATTTTCCCCAAAATTTCTCTTTCCGGAGAGGAACGTCCCCACCCGACGCCTCAATGAGGACTCGTCAGTGTTGTGGGTTCGCATAAATATGTGTGTGTGTCCGCAAAAGTATGTGTGTGTGTCCGCAAAAATATGTGTGTGTGTCTGCAAAAATATGTGTGTGTGTCCGCAATAATGTGTGTGTGTCCGCGAAAATGTGTGTATGTGTGTCCGCAAAAATGTGTGTGTGTCCGCAAAAATGTGTGTGTGGGTTCGCAATAGTGTGTGTGTGTGTCCGCAAAAATGTGTGTATGTGTCCGCAATAATGTGTGTGTGTGTGTCCGCATGAATATGTGTGTGTCCGCAAAAATGTGTTTATGTGTCCGCAAAATTGTGTGTGTGTCCGCAAAAATATGTGTGTGAAAAAAGGGTGGGGAAGGTACGCGATGGTGGTCGGCTGGCCACGAACGATGGTTCAGCAGAAAAGGTTCCGACGGGGACATGCCGATGATAACGCGGCACGTCCACTTTGCTGTTCCTTCCACAGCGTTCCCTCCAAGACCGATCCTCATGCCGACCCCGAATAGACGGTTCTGCAACACTCCCAAGTCACCGCGTCCACTGTCCCGGAGGGTCGACCGACCCGTCTCGCCGATCGTTCTATGCCCGAGCCTCGCAGTCTGTCCCCTCTTAATTCGAGAAATATGTTCGAGAGGTATGTGCGAACGCATCACGACGTAACGGGCCTGGAGTAGCCGAGGTCATACTGACGGTACCACCCAACGCACGGGGCAAGAACTTCGCAAGGTCGAGCTTCCCTTCAAGTGCTCGGTAGATCAGCCTGCTGGCGAGGTCCGATGCCTTGGTGGGGAAGTAGTGCAGGATACTCGTCGCTGCCGCCGTTGATGCGTCCTTGCAGTGGTCGCCGACCCTCTCCTCGCCAAACCCTTCCTCCAAATCCCTAGCGTGTGAGTTTGTTCGCAAGAGTTGTGTGGGGGTGTACGTGTGTGTCTCGCAAGTACAGGGTGCGCCAGAGAAACTTCCTTATTTGAAAGGTCAATAAAAACAAAAGTACTTCAATTATTGTTTAAATTTTTTTTTATTTGAGAATACAATATGCCAATTTTTTTTTTATGCAGTCTTGAAAATGACATCGGATAAATGGCGACCCCCATTGCGCATACACTGATGAAGTCGATTTTTTAAATTCGTATCCACTCTTTGCAGCATATCAATCGGTATGTTGGCAATGGCGTCGCGAATGTTGTTCTTGAGATGTGCTATGGTCCGTGGTCGATCGACATAAACCAGAGATTTCAAATAACCCCATAAAAAGAAATCGCATGGAGTCAAATCTGGAGAGCGTGCCGGCCATTGGAGATCGCCTCTGAGAGAGATGAGGCGGTCGGGGAAATGTTGTCGCAACAAATTCATTGAGTTTCGTGCTGTGTGTGCTGTGGCTCCATCTTGCTGAAACCACACGTTCCTAACGTTCATTTCTTCGAGTCTTGGAAGAAAAAATTCCTCGATCACGTTCCTGTAACGAGCTCCATTCACGGTAACTGCGCGTTCGTTTTCTTCAAAAAAATAAGGACCAATTATTCCCATTACCGACATCGCACACCAGACAGTAACTCGCTCACAATTAAGTGGCTTCTGGTGAAGCTCACGTGGATTTACACCACACCAATAACGCATGTTTTGCTTGTTGACGCAGCCGGAAATGTGGAAGTGAGCCTCGTCACTGAAAAAAACGACCGCGTCTTCAGGCAGGTTGTCAACCAGCATTTCACATGCATTTTGACGGGCAACAAAATCGCGTTCAGTTAATTCTTGCACAACAGCCAATTTATAGGGATGAAATTGAAGGTCTTCATGGAGAATTCGTCGAACAGTGGTGTCAGAAATTCCCATAGCAGCTGCGTGTTTGCGAGCCGAACGCCGGGGAGAACGCACAACTGACTGCCTCACTCTTTCGACATTTTCCGGAGTTCTGATGGTCCGTTGAAGTCCATTTCTGGGTTTAGCGACACTTCCACACTCCCGAAATGAGTTAACCCACGACAGAATCGAATTACGGCCAGGAACGAGTCTGTGAGGAGGAATTTCAAAGCGAGCGCGGAAGGCACGTTGCGTAGCAACAAGTGAGCGACCGTTAGAAAAGAAGCTCTCGACTGCGAAGGCCCGCTGCTCTCTAGACCAGAGCATGATGGCAACTGACTGGAGGGAGAAACAAACTTGGGAACGTCCCCCTCCAGATGCGCCCCCTCTCACCCCTCTACCCGCCCAACTCACCGCGCGGGATAGATGATGTATGTATAGATGGATAGATAGATGATGTATGTATACATGGATAGATAGATGATGTATGTATAGATGGATGGATGGATGTACTATATTTAAATGGATGGATGGATGGATGGGTGTACTATATAGATGACCGGATGGATGGATAGATGGATGCGGAATTATTTGTAGGTAACGAACACATCGATGAAAATGTTCATTTAATATAATCAAATATTGGTTTGGAAATAACCAAAAAGTAGATACACGCTTTTCTTGGACATCCTTGATATTTCGATGAAAATAAGAGTTGCACCTCAGTCTCTGACGAAAGGAGTACAACTTAAATTTTCCTTTCAATATAAAGCCTCTCCGAATAAAACGTGCCGCCGGAGTTTTACTGACCGGGCAACTGATTGATCACCTTAAATGCAAAATTGAAAAATGAACTTTGACCAATTTCTCAGCATTGTTCCGTCCAAAAAATTCATTCCCATATATAACTTCGACTTTTTTCCATTATAATCTTTTGGAGTTCGTTTGACCGTGATTATTTGATTCAGGGGGCTTCTCACTTCAGACGCTAAAAAATACTATTCTCATTGATTTTTTCATACGTTTATATTATAGTTATTGATATAAAAGTTGTTACACTTAATAAATACACATTCGAAATGAATTTAAAAAAATTTGTTATGTATTTATGTAACCAAAACAAACTTTAACCGCATTTTTTTTCGAAACGACGTTTCCCGACGGCTTGTTGATAAAATCTTCGAAACTACTGAACCGCTCCTTATGAAATTTTAACCACATATTGATGGGAACCCGTACGGGATACCACGTGGTGTCCCGTACGGGTTCCCATACGGGATCCCACGTGGTGTTTTCGTACAGGGAACCCGTACGGGTTACTAATGTCAAGATGAGAAAAGGCAAAATTAAAAGTTGGTTTTTGAAGTTTTATTTATCGTAATTGTGACAAAAGTAATAATTTGAAAAATTAAAAACGATAAATGACAAAAAGTATTCTTACATGCATCATTGGTTTGTTGCTATTGAATAGTACTGGTCTGATCTTTGGCCAACAATATTAATGCAATTTGCTGTGAACACATTTTTGTAAGACGTAAAATGATAACATAATAAAAGAGTTTGATAAAAAAAATATTAAGATATTGCGTTTAATTAAGTTTAACTAAGAACTGTGTATTAAACTTTTGACGCCATTTTGCGAGGCCGGGACCCACCGTGAAAAACAATACTTTTGACTTCAGATAAAACATTTACAAAAAAACGTTCACAATAGTGATTAATGATCTATTTTCTCACGAAAGTGTAGATGCAAATAAAAAAGATAGAAGTTTAACATTTGTTTTGATTCAATCGTGATTAGCTTATTAAGCGCTGTCTCAAAAATTAAGCGACCCACATTGTCCCACACAGGTTCCCATGTAGGTTCCTGTACAGGAATTTATTTCCAGCAATATCCCGTTCAGGATCCCGTACAAGATTCAGCTTACCACGTTGTCCGACACAGGTTTCCATGCAGGTTCACGTACAGGCATTTATTTCCTGTGTTCTCCTGTACAGGATCCTGTACAGGAATTTTTTTCCTGCGTTCGCCCGTACATGCTGCCGTACAGGATCCCGTACAGGATGCAGCTTCCCACGTTGCCCCACACAGGTTCCCATGCAGGTCCCTGTACAGGAATTTATTTCCTGCAATATCCCGTTCAGGATCCCGTACAAGATTCAGCTTACCACGTTGTCCGACACAGGTTTCCATGCAGGTTCACGTACAGGAATTTATTTCCTGTGTTCTCCTGTACAGGATCCTGTACAGGAATTTATTTCCTGCGTTCGCCCGTACATGCTGCCGTACAGGATCCCGTACAGGATGCAGCTTCCCACGTTGCCCCACACAGGTTCCCATGCAGGTCCCTGTACAGGAATGTTGATCCTGTACAGGAAATCGTACGGGATCTCACACTTTTCTTGGCTGTCCCATGCTTTCCCACACATTCCCATACTAAAGCCCTTACGGGAATTTGCAGCAGTGCAGCCAGATCGCGCGCAAAAGTTACCCCCTCTCTAGTCTCTTGCGCGCCCATCACACAATCATAGGAGCGCGTGTCCGTGAGCGAGCGACGCTCGGAAATCTTCGGAAAGAGCCGAGCGCCGTCGACGTTTTCCGACAGCGCCTTCGAGGGAAAAAGCAATCTGAGCACGACTCGCGCGTGACGTCACCCGATGGCACGCGCGAGGCTTTTAGATGATTACAATGCTTATTTAGCTCTTGATTCTCTGCGTTATTAATTTATATAAAAAATGTATCGCACACTCTGATCGCTTATTTTTTTAGTTTATACGTTAATTTAAATATAATAATAAATCTAAATTACAACGTATTTATCTTCTAAAAAATTGTTTACGCTTTACTCACACCCGTCCTTACGCCAAATAAATTATAATTCATAAAAGTAAGCGGAAATATATTTATCTCCGTATTATTATATTAATTCTCATACTTTGATCAAGCGATACCGCATTATCCCCAAAAACAAGCCAATCATCCATCCGGCCGCGAATCGCCAGTACCAGAAACTGTACATATTCTACAGATGATGAGATGGTCCCGTTGGTAGCGTTCCTGGTTTCGGTTCGCACGGGCGCGGGATCGTTCCCCGCGCCCGGCGCTTTTTTTTCAATTATTGTTACTATTAATTCTTATTTGATTAGTTATTTTTATTAGTTATCATTATTATTTTAATTAGTTATCTTTTAGTGTCGAAAAACTTATCGCGCACTCTGACCGCTTATTTTATTGGTTTGTACGTTAATTTAAATGTAATAATAAATCTAAATTACAACTTATTTATCTTCTAAAAAATTGTTTGCGCTTTACTCACACCCGTCCCTATGCCAAATGAATTGTAATTCATAAAAGTAAGCGGAAATATATTGATATTCGTATTATTTCGTTCATTCTCATATACTTTCATCAAGCGATAAAGAATTATCGCCAAAAACAAACCATTCATCCATGTGGCCGCGAATCTTCAGTACCAGAAAGTGCATTTTCAACTCAAGCGATAAGATGGTCCTGTTGGTAGCGTTCCTGGCTTCAGTCCGCAGGGGCGCGGGATCGTCCTCCGCGCTCAGTACTTTTCTGTTTTTTTTTAATTATTATTTTATTTTTGTATGGGGCGAATTGTTTATTCGTGAAACACGCTCATTGAAAGAACATTATTCTGAAAATAGGAATACTGCTCATGATGTTTTACGATTAATTTTTTTTGTTCTGTCAATGGTGAGTGTTCACAAATAAACAATTCACCCCATTACGGTGAAAATTACCTGTAAACGTAAAAACATACAAAAATGCCACGTTTTGTACTCCTTTCCACGTCACCCATGAGGTAAAGTACAATGGTACGCATTTTTTTTAACGTGGTGTCCCCAGGAGGTATAATCCACAACAAAATAAAGCCTTAAAGAAACCTCCAAGTCCAAGTTTTTCATCGATTGCCCAAAAATTATTGAAATGAACACATTATTAACATTTTTCGCGAATATTGCACTAAGATCACTTCTTATTTTCCAGTGAAAAAAATTCATTTACCCCTGAAAGTTATAAACGTCCCAGTCATCGTCCTGGTCGTATGCTCGGACTTGGAGCTTTTCTTTTGGTTTCTTCCCTGCCTCACTGTACAAATTTTCCGGGTTCATTAGAGACAGATGGTCTTGAGTTACAATCATTGTGGTCGCACTGTGCCCCCTACTTCTCAAAGCCAACTTTACGACGCAGATTGAGTTGAGCATACTCGAACTGAGGTAATTCCTTTTCTTTGTTTTTGTGTCTGGGATGAGAGAGAACGCTCTTTCAGCCGCAGCATTCGAATGAGGCAATGTCCTCACCATCGCCAGCAACAAACGCAAAGTTTCGTACTGGAGAATACCGTCAGAATTGGTAATAGTGCAAATTGCCATGCACATATCGTCGAATGACAATTTACACCATTCTTCCTTCTGATGACTGTTCTCTTCGTACAAGGAGTGCCATTCGTTGCGAATTTTTATTTCGTCGGAAACGCGAAGTTGACGACAAACGAACAATACGCGCGCAACGGTCGACTCGCGATCCGCATCTAATAACGCAGGGCCTTTTTCAAATACCGTTAAATTCTTCAAAAATTCGTTGTCGAAGGGGAGTCTATCGCGAATTTGACTCGAAGCCGTGACGTAAAACTGAAGACAATTTTGGCGGAACGTGTCGACTTCGGCTTGTGGAGTCCCTCTGCTCTGTACATCCGCCAAATATTCTTTGCAATCATCCCCAATATCAATATCAATCACTGCGCGCTGATTCGCGCACTTATCGAACTTGATACTGCGAGCGTGAACGTCAAATATTTCCGGCTGTAGCAGAGCGGGTTTGAGAAACTTCTGGAGGATCTCTACAAGCATCGTCTTTGAAGAAGGTTGCAGACGATGCATTAAAGTTTCTTCGCTTTGGAAGTACGCGTTGTATTTGTTGAAAGATTCGAGTGCGAATCCCAAAAAAAGAAGATAAGCTTTAGTTACCGGATTTTTTGCAACCTCGAGAAGTTCTTCTGCTTGTTTGGCCTTCTCCAATGACTGATCAGCCAAAAATGCTGTCAGCGTCGGCCAGTTTTCGATAATTTTGACGACGGCGGAATGGCGTGAGAGCCATCTCGTTTCTGCGTATCTCGTGATTTTAGCCGGACGATCCTGGAAGCTATCTTGGAAATCGCGAAAAACTGCTGTTCGTTTCGGACTGTTGTTCAAAAAGGTCGCGATACCTTTGATAAAACGATGAATTTCTTTTGGAATCGCGGAGAATGCGGCGCTAGCAATCAACGCGAGAGAATGGCAAATATACGGCTGCGTTATGAGATCGGGGTTATTTTCCGACAGAAATGTATGAAACGTCGAATGTTTACCGATCATTACGGCTGCGTTATCGCACGCGAGACCGAGAATGCTGCGCAAGGGAATTTGTTTCCGGAAAAGCTCATTTTTGAACGCTTTGAACAGTTCAATGGCCGAACAGTTTGCTGCGTTCAAATGAAGCATCGTCAACAATTCTGTCCTTACCGTCAGCGTACTTGGCTCTACGTAACGGACCATTATCGACATCCGTTTATCGTTTGTACAGTCTGATGGTTCGTCCACGTGAATTGAAAATTTGTTTTCGCGTAGTACTCGCGTTATTCGGTCGGCTTCTACTACGCTAACAACCCGGTCGACTAGCTTTGTTGCTTTTGTTTTGCCGACTGTCATAGCCTGCAACACAGCAGGCTCTTGACCGATGAGTTTAAATAGACTGAGCATATCCGATGCGACCGTCATCGCAATATTATGCTCAGCCAAAAAAGTCGCGAAACGAATCTCAGCAACTTGTACTTGTTCATTGAAGTCAAATTCAGCACCAGAGGCAGCTGAAAAACTCTCTTGAGTACAAGTTGCTTCCGGAACACACGCAGAAGGCGTAGTGTTCCTCGAATCGAGCAATCCTACACCCAATACAGTCATGTTTTTGACATGCGCTTCTGACTTGGAATGCCTCTCTATCTCATATTTCCCACATGACAGCGTTGTTCCGCGAGCAAGGCAATAAAATTTATCAGGTTGCGATGCAACAGCCTGAACCCATTTTTTCCACTCTGGATGCTGATCGTACCATTGATGTTGAAAATGTTTCTTTTTAGCCATTTTCGGCTTTTTTACCGCGGGCTCATCCATGAGGAAAAAAATCAAGAGTTGAAAAAACACAGCCCAAATGTCGAATAGATGAGAAAACAATAATTGAAAAAACACCAATGTTACAAGGTACAGAGTGAAAAAATCGCGTGTCAAAAAAATC
Source organism: Ophion obscuratus (assembly GCA_964007375.1). Lineage (NCBI taxonomy): Eukaryota > Metazoa > Arthropoda > Insecta > Hymenoptera > Ichneumonidae > Ophion > Ophion obscuratus. Next base: position 43,969,035 of record OZ023313.1, read on the forward strand.
CCGGATCGCGGTTCACAAAAATCCCGTTTCGCGTTGCACAAAAATCCCGAATCGCGTTGCACAAAAATCCCGGATCGCGGTTAACACAAATCACGAATCGCGTATCACGAAAATCACGAATCGCGTTGCACCAAAAATTCCGAATCGGGGTTCACAAAAATCCCGAAACGCGTTTTACGAAAATCACGAATCGCAAATTCCGTACGTTTAATTTTTTTTATTATTCCGATCGGTACGAAGGCAATACGAAATACGAGACTGTCGAAACAATCCAGACGAATAACGACGAAACAGCATGCTTTCCCTTGTGAGGCGTTGAAATTGATATATAAAAAGAAAAACGAGCGAGCGACGTTTCTTGGGAAAAAAGTGGCAGGTTTAGATTTTTTTACATTTGGATACATTGTATGATTTCTCGAATAAACACTTCGCCCCATAGAAGCCAGGAACGCTACCAACGGGACCATCTTATCGTTTGTGTTAAAAATGCACTTTGTGGCACTTACGATTCGCGGCCGGATAGATGATTGACTTGTTTTTGGGGATAATACTTTATCGCTTGATGAAAGTATGAGAATGAATATAATAATACGAATATAAATATATTTCCGCTTACTTTTATGAATTACAATTTATTTGGCATAGGGACGGGTGTGAGTAAAGCGCAAACAATTTTTTAGAAGATAAATAAGTTGTAATTTAGATTTATTATTACATTTAAATTAAAGTACAAACCAATAAAATAAGCGGTCAGAGTGTGCGATAAATTTTTCGACACTAAAAGATAACTAATTAAAATAATAATGATAACTAATAAAAATAACTAATCAAATAAGAATTAATAGTAACAATAATTGAAAAAAAGCGCCGAGCGCGGGGATCGATCCCGCGCCCGTGTGAACCGAAGCCAGGAACGCTACCAACGGGACCATCTCATCATCTGTAGAATATGTACAGTTTCTGGTACTGGCGTTTCGCGGCCGGATGGATGATTGGCTTGTTTTTGGGGATAATGCTGTATCGCTTGATGAAAGTATGAGAATTAATATAATAATACGGAGATAAATACCAGGTGTGTAAGTATGAAACCGGAATTTTTGTACAGAAAAAACACGTTTATTGTAATGATATGATACAAAGTATCATATCATTACCGTAGGTACATCCGCCAGTTGTTGTTGTGTTTGAGCGTCGTCTTCGTCCAACAAGGCTTGCAGGTCAGCGTCTTCAAACTTTTTCGGTGGTCTTCCACGTTCTTCGTTCCTCACGTCAAAATCGCCACTTTTGAACCGTTTGAACCACTCGAAACACTGTGTTTTACCGAGAGCATGCTCACCAAACGCCTCCACAAGCATTCGATGCGATTCGGCTGCGGTTTTCTTCAGATGAAAACAGAAAAGTAGTGCTGTTGGCAAATCGTAATTTGTTGGCACAAAACTCGACATGTTTATCTCTAATAAACTAATGCTACTGAATGAAACTCGTGTTATTGTGAGTTGGAAATCTTTGTCGGATATCAATACAATAACAAGACACCGCTGACGTGATGTGTCGGTAACTGCATCGACATCTAGCGCCACCTATGGGCAAATTCCGGTTTCATACTTACACACCTGGTATATTTCCGCTTACTTTTATGAATTATAACTTATTTGGCATAAGGACGGGTGTGAGTAAAGCGTAAACAATTTTTTAGAAGATAAATGCGTTGTAATTTAGATTTATTATTATATTTAAATTACCGTATAAACTAAAAAAATAAGCGATCAGAGTGTGCGATACATTTTTTGTATAAATTAATAACGCAGAGAATCGAGAGCTAAATAAGCATTGTAATCATCTAAAAGCCTCGCGCGTGCCATCGGGTGACGTCACGCGCGAGTCGTGCTCAGATTGCTTTTTCCCTCGAAGCCTTCGTTTTGGCTTGGCCGCACATAAACGTGCTCAGCGTCCATGTGTGTTGGTGTAGCTGCCGAAGGCGCGGTCGGGAAACGTCGACGGCGCTCGGCTCTTTCCGAAGATGTCCGAGCGTCGCTCGCTCACGGACACGCGCTCCTGTGATTGTGTGATGGGCGCGCAAGAGACTAGAGAGGGGGTAACTTTTGCGCGCGATCTGGCTGCACTGATTTACAGCAGTGCCTCGAACTGTGTATTAGGAAAGTGACCACAATATCGAAGAACGGAAGGGTTCCCGTAACCGCCACTTCGTGGTACTGATTGCTACGAGCGACAGCTTGAAATAAGCCAGTCGTCTCCATGACAATAGTTCAACTATAGTCAATATATATATTCAACAAATAGGTCATCGAATGATGGCGCTTCATAATTCGAATTCTCTAACAAATAGGTATTTTCAAGCTGTCGCTTCCAGCATGCAGCACCACGAAGTGGCGGTTTCGGGAACCCTTCCAATCCTCGTTTTTGTGACGCTCAATAAAATTTGCCGGCGACTATAAAAATATCGATTTTTTTTCATACCAATCGATTGTTAGTCTTTGCTAGCCAAAATCCAGCGTTTATTAGACTGTATTTTTTAATAATACGAAAAACAAATTTTATGTCAAAGTTAGCCGCAGGAAATTGGTTTAGCAATGATTTCAAGCTTTTCTTCTTACCGAATTGAATGTTGATCGTTAGTTAGTGGGTGTTAGTCAACTCGTACTGTTTCGTAGAGCTTAATTGTTATTGTATCATTGAAAAACTCTTCATCCCGATAGCACGCTGCAAGCCACATGAAGTTCGCATCATTCTCACGCCGGCTGAGCACGACTTTGCCCATGTAACTCCTCGATTTCAGCAAAATCCAGATTAGTGTCATCCGACACGATTGGTCTTCGTTTGTTAGTGTTTGTTAGACAAAATCCAACGTTTGTTTAACGATACAAAAAAAAAATTTCATGTCAAAGTTAGTCGCGGGAAAATGGTTTTGTAATGATATCGAACTTTTTACGTAACCATTCGGTTGTTCGTCGATTGTTAGTGATTGTTACTCGATTTTTATCGTTTGATAGAGCCTGATTATTAATTTATCCTTGAAAAACTTTTCATCCCGATAGCACGCTGCGAGCTACGTGAAGTTAGCAGCATTCCCGCAAGGGCTGAGCCCTTGTAACTCTTCAATTTCAGCAAAATGCAGATTCTTTTCATCCAACTCGATTGGTAGTCGTTTGTTCGTGTTTGTTAGATGAAATCCAGCGTTTGTTAGACTTTGTTTATTTAATAATACGAAAAACAAATTTCATGTCAAAGTTAGCCGCCGGAAAATCGTTTTGTAATGATTTCGAACTTTTCACCTTAACTAACCGACTGTTAGTAATGGTTAGTCGATTTTCATCGTCTGCTCGAACTTAATTAGTATTTTATCGTTGAAAAACATTTCATCGCGATAGCACGCTGCAAGCCACGTGAATTTGGCAGCATTTCCACGACGGCAGAGCATGGTTGAGCCCTTGTAACTCCTCTATTGCAGCAAAATGCAGATTCTTTTCATCCTACACGATTGTTATCCGTTGGTTAGTGTATCTTAGACAAAATCCAGCGTTTGTTAGACTTTATGGTAATTATGCAGTTTGGCGCCTTTTCCGAAAAACGACGGGAAATTTTTTTTTTCGCCATGGGGTTGTTTATTCCATCATAACAAATGATATTTCGTCGGGGGAGGCTGACATTTCCCATAAACTCCATAAGTTATGGGGTTTTGAAGTTTGAGATTTTTAATTTTTTTTTGTTGGAAATGCGTTTGCGTGTGCATGTGTGTATATGTGTGTTCAGTAAACAGTCGAAATACGTTCAAAATTTTGGTGGTCCTGATAAGGACCACCAAAGAGCAATTGGCACAATTCATTTTGAAAACGTGTTATATCCACGATACAATCGCAACTGAGCTGTTCTCGTTTATTTTTCAGAATTTCGAGACGAAATAGACATATACGATAGTAGTGGGAGAGGACAATGTGGTCGCCGAAATCAAAACAAAACATGTACATTCTTACATCGGTACTATACTACCTATAAGAAGACACATAGCTGTGTAGATAACTTGTAAACAGGTAACACACACACGCACGCACATATAGCAAAACAAATCTACACACAGTACATAGGACGATTTCCAGACTCATTTTCAAAATAACACACACACACACACACACACACACACACAAACGCTATTGGTAGAACAACTATGGAAAAGAGACTTTTTTTCTCTTAAAAATCTCTTTCCAGTATCTTGGGGGGGCTCCGCCCCCTCCACCCCCGCAGGGACGCTGCCCCTTGACCCCGTCGGCCAACCCCCCCAGAGGGTGCGTTGGATAGTGGATTTGAGTTGAAAGTCGTTCCAGAGCCGACACACACTGCCAAAATGCATGAAAATGCCCTATTCCATCATGTGTTTTCTCAAACTTGAAAACCCCATAACTCATGGTAATTATGGAAAATGTCAGCCTCCCCCGACGAAATATCATTAGTTAGGACTAATAGAGGCAGTTTGTGGCGAAAAAAAATGTTCCCGCCGTTTTTCGGAAAAGGCGCCAAACTGCATAATTACCGACCTTATTTATTTAATAATAAGAAAAACAAATTTCCTGTCAAAGTTAGCCGCTGGAAAATGGTTTTGTAATTATTTCAACTTTTCTTCGTAACCAATCGATTGTTCGTAGAATCTTAGTGATGTTTAGTCGATTTTTGTCGATTGTGAGAGCTTAATTATGATTTTATCGTTTAAAAACTTCTCATCGCGATAGCACGCTGCAAGCCACGTGAAGTTGGCAGCAATCCCACGACGGCTGAGCATGGCTTTGCCCATGTAACCTCTCAAATTCACGAAAATGCATATTCTTTTCATCCTACTCGATTGATATTCGTTTGCAAGAAGACTAGAGGTAAGGAGTACGAACGCAGTGTTGAAGAAACGTCCATGGAAATCCAGATGAGAATGGTGGCGCTGCTCTCCACCGAACCGAACTGAAATCAGGAACGAACCAGTGCCGTACAATATGCAGAAAGCACACTTTGCTACTTCATATGCAGCGATATGTGAAGACAATGCCGTACGATATGCAAAAAGCACCCTTTGCTTCTTCATATGGAACGGTAATTTGATGAAATTAATTGTGAAACCAGTTGGTGCAGGAAATTTCTATATATTAGATAGATAGAAGTCTTATATAGATTATATAGATTGTTTTGGAGAATAATAACGAAATGCGGAAATTTAGTTAATATGTTTCTTTTCATTGCAGAAGCAGTAACAAACAAAATTTATTTATAGACCCAATAAAATTCATGAGAATTTTGAATCCAGACAAAACTTTTACAAATGACCAGACATCATGATACGATGTACAGGTAAAGAATAATAATGAAATACAGAAATAAAGTCAATGTTTTTTTTCGCTGAGGAAGCAGTAACAAACAAAATTCATTTATAGACATAAGAATTTTGAATCTAGACAAAACTTCTATAAATTATCACTCATTATGATACGCTATACAGATAAAGAATAATAACGAAATACACAAATTAAGTCAATATGTTTTTTTTTCGTTGCAGAAGTAGTAACAAACAAAATTTATTTCTAGATACATGAAAATTAATGAGAATTTTGAATCCAGACAAAACTTTCACAAATGATCGCACATCATATTCACACATTATAATACATTGTACAGATAAATAATAATAACGCAATACAGAAATGAAGTCAATATATTTTTGTTTTCGTTGCGGAAGGACTAACAAATAAAATTCATCTATAAACACAAGAAAATTCATAAGAATTTTGAATCAAGACAAAACTTTTACAAATTATCACACATGACATTCACATGTTATGATATACTGTACAGATAAATTGATCTCACAGATTTCATTTTTTCCGCTAGATCGTGCTAGAAAGGGTCCTCCCATGACAAGACGCTGACAAAATTCATAATAATTTATGAATTAATAATAATTATTTATGAATTAATGAATTATGTATGAAATAATTATTTATGAATCAATAAGTTTATGACTCTGACAAAATTCATAATAATTTTGAATCTAGACAAAAACTCTACAAATTATCACACATTATGATACGCTGTACAGACAAAGAATAAGAACTAAATACAGAAATTAAGTCAATGTTTTTTTTTCGTTGCGGAAGCGGTAACAAACAAAATTTATTTCTAGATACAAGAAAATTCGTGAGAATTTTGAATCCAGATAACATATTCACATATCCAGATAAAGCTTCAGAGATCACACATCATATTCACATATTATATATGCTGTATAGCTAAAGAATAATAACGAAATACAGAAATTAAGTCAATATGGTTTTTTGTTGTTGTGGAAGCAGTAACTAACAAAATGCATAAATGCACTTTGCCAAAATTCTTATCAATTTTTCTTGTGTCTATAAATAGACACAAGAAAAGTTGATAAGAATTTTCAATCACGACTGAGGTTTTGCAAATTATCACATCATATTCCCACCGATGATAAGCTGTACAGATAGGGAATAATAACGAAGTACAGACATTAAGAAAATATATATTTTTTTTCATTGCAGAACCAGTAACTAACAAAATGCATTTATAGACACAAGAAAATTGATACGAATTTTGAATCACATTATATTCACACTGATGACACGCTGTACAGATAGAGAATAATAAGGAAATAAAGACATTAAGACAATATTTTTTCTTCGTTGTGGATGCAGTAACAGCATTTATTTATAGACACAATCACATTAATAAGAATTTTTTAATCCAGATAAAAGTTTTACAAATTATCACACATCATATTCCCATATTATGATACTATACGTTGCACAGATAAAAAATAATAACGAAACACCGAAATTCAGTCGATATGTTTTCTTATCATTGCGGAAGCAGTAACAAACAACATTTATTTATAAACATCAGACAATACATAACACTCCTTCGATAGTTTTCGCCGCAATCACGATAAATATATTTTACACCGAGACACAATTATTTTTTATTAATCGCGAAATTCGTTAGTCCGCGCGGTCCGCACACGCTTTATTCCAACATGGATGACAAGCGAGAATCATCGATGGGGGATGGCATGGAGGCTAGAGTGGAGGAGTCCGATCTCTTATGGAGAGACTTGAAAAAAGTGGCTACAAAAAGTGGACTAACCGGGATGGCGCCACTATCGCTAAAACCTCGAGACGCGAGCTGGGTGTGACAGAGACGGAACAAGTAAATAATGAGAAGTGAGCTGTGCATGAGGCAGAATGAAACTTGAGAAGTAGGCTGCGTGCGAGAGAGATGTAAAATGATATATACCAGAGAGAATTCCAGCCTCTATGGAAAAAGCAACTTTTTCATGAGTGTTGTACGATTTCCTTCTTTTGCCAGTAAGGATTATGTAAAATATTCAGAGGGGATAGGTACAACAGAACTCTATGAGGTAATGTAAAATTTATGTTAATTCTAATTATTACAGGCTAACCAAGGGTAGTAGTTGGTAATGTTACAAAAGCCATACATACACGCACGCGCGCGCGCGTTTGTGTATGTTAACAGTAAAGAGTAATTACAACTAAAGACGTTACCACAATTACAAAGATCACGCTAATTCACTTATTTTCTTCTCCCGTGTCGTCCGGAACTCCGTTTTGTACCTGACTATTCCGTATCTGTATATCTGTTTTTTCGTTTCCGTTTTGACGTACGGGATATCGTTTATCTCCGTTACACATCTCGACCTCAACATTGTTATTTGATCTGATTAATTCTTTTCCGTTTTAGTACAGTTTCACAGAGACTACAGTTGAAAAACGGACTCGATGAAATCATCTTTTCAGCTCATACTAATTTTTTTGTTTTGCTTAGTCATTCGCTTTACCCTCGCACAGCTTTTTTGTATCATTTCGCTCCTATCAAACGTCAATCTTGTATAATGCTTTCAAACGTGAATTTTGTATGTGCTTACAACAACGAAAAAGAATTAATTTCTTTTTTTCTGTTCGTATCCGTCCCAAGCCAAACGCGTGTACAGGACTCTGGCTGCGAGACCACGATGGATGATGGATCCCCGTCGAGCACCGTTCAAGAAACCTTTGTCGTCCTGAGCATCCATACAGTTTCGACATGGATGGTGTGCATGCGTCATAAAGCTCGCACATTGAGAAGACTCAGTGACTTCAAGAGCAAGGGCGATTGTTACTGTCCAGGCGAAGCAGTGGCATAGCGGCTGACAAAGGCTTCGTTTTGGAAAAACGAAAAAAGGAAAAGCGAAAGAAAGACATAAATTCGCATTTATTTAATATACTACAAGACATTATTTTGTTAAACATGTAAACGACTATACATTACGTTGACGATGACGCGTTACCGCTGACGATCAAACTTTTTCGTTTTCACACATCTTTCTTCCTCTTTGCCCGAACGCCGTCCCCTTGGTCTTTCAACTTCTCTGTTTTTTCGTCTTCGTTTTGATCGAAGATGATTACTCTACCGGAGTAGCAATAGGCAGTGATAGTGGTGTTACTTTTTCTTCGATGATCAACTTGTGACATTCTCCGACGCCAAATGATAATCGATTTATTGGAAATGTACGCAAAGTTGATCTGACCAGTTTCGTTTCGCGTCAATGGACCGAGCAACCGCGTCTCCTATTCTTTTATTCCCAACAAATTAAACTGTTCCTTTTTTTTCAACGATGAAAACCAAAATAGATCGAGAGGTTTCAATAATCACTAAATGGCTAAATGACTTTGTCCCATATTGATGGATCCGTATTTATTTCCGTAACCTTACAACTAAATATCTATCCAGTCGCGTCTCACTGTGTAAACGTACTCTTCGTGTATGCGACCCGTGCGTAGGTGCGCTTTGTATAAAGTACTTACAAAAAAAACAATGTGTACATAAGTCACGATTGTTCGCAAACTACAAAGAATGAGAGCACAATTACTTCTTTCCTGTTCGTATTGGTCGCAAGCCAAACGCGTGTCCATGACTCACAAACTATTTGCACATTTTCTCTCATCTTTTTTTTCGCTTTCGTTTCTGCTTTTATATGTGAGAAGGATTAAGGTAGTCCTATCGCCAGGATTCAATCCATAGGATTTTCATAATTTGTTTGAGCTTCGCTAAATATATTATCAATCATCTCTCTAAAATTTCAGAGTCGGTTATCGCCCTAATTACAGAGAAAAAAATAAAAATTGCGTGTTTTTGTGAAGGAATTCTGAGACGACATACAAAACCCCACTTTCCGGTCGCTGCAAAGGTGTATATAATAGTGGGAATCCGTCAGATTCTTAAAAATACAGTAGAACCTCGATTATCCGGACCAATTGGGACCGAGACTAGTTCGCATAATCAAAAGTTCGGATAATCGAAACGTGGGTTATTTGGGATCATAAACAACAACTTTTTACATAAAAACAGTACAGTACATGTCAAATTTTAATATATATGTATGTACTGTTTTTATGTACATACATATATCAGGTGTTAATATATATATATATATATATATATATATATATATATATATATATATATATATATATATATATATATATATATATATATATATTAAACACCCGAAAAAAGTCGAATGCCTTTTTAAATATTTTTTTAATAAAATCGTCCATTTTTAATTGACGAACGGCTGTAACGCGTTTTTGAAGGGCTAAGTCTCGCAGCCGTTTGAGAAGGAGAAGTTGCGTTGGGTTGCTCATTGTTGCTCACGGCAGTGGCAGCGAGCAACAATGTATCTTTCGCGCCAACGTTCGGATAATTGAGCGTTCGGTTAAACTAAGCCATCGTTCGGATAATTGAGGGTTCGGATGATCGAGGTTCGGATAATCGAGGTTCTACTGTAATCAGATTTACATACTTAGGGGGCGTACACAAATTACGTAACGCAAAATTTCCCAATTTTTGACCCCCTCCCTCCCTCACGTAACGGAACCGTAACGCTTTGCCAGAGCCCCCCCCCCCTCCTATGTCGTTACGTAACTGGTGCTTTGTCGTCAATAATTGCGATTTTTTTCATAGACATAACTGATTATGAAAGGATCGGGTTTATGCACATTTTATGAAGTATATATTCATCTAGTTTTATACCAATTTTGATGACAAAATCTTGAAATTTAACCGCGATATATGCCTTGGTTTGACGACGAAAAAAAAATCTTCCCATTGTCCCATCGATATCTTTATGAAAGGTTATCTGTAAATTAAAAGTCAACAATTTATCGATATCTATACAAATGTAGCTATCGTTATGCGTAGCAGTTTTTTATTTTGGTTTTTTTTTACAAAATGCCGACAGTTTGGAAATTTTTTTCTATTTTCAAGGCCCTTTTTCTGTATTCTTTAAAAAAAGTAATTATCGGATGTTAAAAACGTGGATACGTACAGCCTTAGTCATTGCGATTACAAAAATGTTTTGTTAAGAATTTAAAATCGGTTGATAAGTTTTTTAACTATTCGTCGCTCGGACAAAGTCGAAAAAATTAGTTTCGAAAAAAACGCGTTCAAAGTTTTCGTTCCGTGTTTCTTGATATCGTTACGTTTTTTTCTAGAATATTGACACTTACATTGAAGTATCGAGTCACGGGCGGTATGGCGGTTCTTCATCTTCATGATATAGTTCACAAAATAATAAGTGCCTGTACTTTATTTATTGTAGATGATGCCACACCTGTAGGGACTGAGGGCACCAACCGGTCGCGCTACCTGTTCTCACTAAAGTGATTATAACTCCGTCAATTTTCGGACTTGTGAATAAAAATGTTGGCAACATATTTTTCAATACATGTACTTTCAAGAATAATTTTTTTTTAATTGCTTCAAATTTTGCTTGGTGGCTGTGGAAAAGCTACTGTGCAAGTTCTAGCACGGTGATTTCCCCCCTTAACTGACATTGCGTATAGAAAGGTGTGAGCTGCCCACGGTAAAATTGCCCTCGAGGTTTAAATTAAAAACTTAAACATACAGAAATTTTGCTATTTCTGGCAGTTTTACAATCGTGACGTAACGCAAACCTTGACCCCCCCTCCTCCCCCCTACGAACGTAGACCGTAACTTCCGGTATTGGATTAATTACCACTTGCTACGATAAAGAGATATGACAGCAAGGCAACAGCTGACTGTAGTCCTAACCTTATTTCACTCATTCGAATTTCCACACATTTCATTTTTAACCGACATACTTCGCCGACACCAATTTTCTACGCTTTTTACCAGTCATGGCCCTAATACAATGCTTTATATTTCCTAAACCTGACATTGTTTTGATAGATCGACGTTGAAAAGAATCGAGGTTAAACTCGTCTGGTTGAGTAAAAAGAGATGAAGATAGCACCAATGTTGCCAAATATCGATCCTAGAAATACTGCGCGAATCGTTAGAAAAACTATTTTTTATTTTTATAATGAAATGTGAACATTTATTAAACAGTTTACACATGGACAATTTTAGTTATAACAAATTATTTTTTTTTGCATATGTTAAAAATATCAATTGTACAAGTCTCAAGTATGATCAGTGGTATGACTAGTGTGAAGCGATAGATTACCTTAAGGGCATGTACAAAGTCAACATAACATCACAAATTTTCCAACCCAATTTTCTTATAGATGGTTACATTTTTTAGGGAAAACAAAGCATTAGGCTCTGGAGAATTCCAAGACGCAGAGCTTGATGATTTCCTTTTGCCCTAAATATTCATATCTGAAGAATCTCTGTTCGCAAATTTCCGCTATCTCTCTCGCACTAATCACTAATCATTTTGCTACACGTACCTCTATGTTTTTCGCCCTATTTTGCTTGAATTGTTTGTTCAGCTCGCGGTTGCATGACGGTGGGAGGCTACGAGGCAATATCCGACATGAGCTGGGCCAGCAGTGCCGGTTCCATTGGACCATGCGTCTGTCCCATGCGTTCTAACTCTTCCTCCTCTTCCCTCGAGGGTTCATATCCTCCGTTTAGAGTTTCTGGAAATTACGAGCACATTTTTATTGTAGAATATTGAGTGCGTGGTTTTTTACATGTATCCAGAAAATGCATCAAAATCACAATCATAAAAGTTATCGTCTTCGACGAGAAATTAACGTGACGATCCCTTTCGGAAAATTTATTGTACTAATTAGGCGTAAATTGGGGAGTTATAAATCGTATCCGATGCACCTTGAGAACCGTTCGAATATCGTACGAATTGAACATTATTTTAGGGATCGCTATGTGATAAATTGTTGACATAGAAAACGCGTGAAAATGAATTCATTCGTTGCATAAAAAAAAGGTGCCGTAATTACCGTGCAGTGCGAAACTGGATACAGGTGATCTAAAGCCAGATTAGTATCTCAGTTCCAACTTTGGCAGTTGAGTCCTTGTCTATTATTTATATATAATTTATATTATTTATGTCATTTTATTTATTTGATCTCGACTCTCGAAAAATATATACCTTAATTAGACCGCAGCACAAGCTCAAATACATCCCCACACTCAAACAAACCCAAACATACGACATTAGGTAATCGAGATAGATTTATGCCAGATAGTACCAAATTGAAATTGACTTGCAAGTGATATAGGTTCATCAAAATAAATAAACGTGCAATTTAATTCTGTGTGTTACGTACGATTGAGAGTGGAACTCACCGTGAAGAACGTGAGATTGCTCATGATGCTCTGGCCAGCCTCTCCCGTGTGCAAAACGAGTTGAGCAGCTTAGGCTATGTCACCCTCAGCAACGGTGACGCAGAGTCTCACCTCGGCGGGACTTCCTCCAGGTAACACTTGGTGGCGAAGCGATACTTGGCGCCAGGAAGGTTCTTGTTGCTGGAAGCGCGCACAATAAAAATTAATTCTTTTTTTTCATGATGAATTCCGCAAAAAAAATCGGTGCAAACAAATTCGACTCTACAATCTCGTACGGACCCAAACTACCGATATTTCTCGGTCATAATTAAGGGGCTATACCAGTGTGACACTTTCAAAAAATCGATTTTTTTTTGCTTTTTTCGAGAGTTAATACTTTCAACAATATCATTATCATTTATATCAATATCATTTCATCTTGCAAAAATCGATAGTTAAATCTTTAAATGCGTTTTTCTCGAAATGAGATTGTTCAAATTTCCTGAAATTGTAACTGAAAGAGCTATTATCCGATTGACTTGAAATTTGAACTGAGTACTCTTGAATATATTTACTCTACAATGAGGTAGGATATTTTTGATTGGATGAAAATTGACGATTTGGCATTGAAAAAAACGACCATTTTGTAGGCAAAACAACAGACTTTTTTCATAACTACGCCATTTTGTTAAGTTTTGATATTTTTTCCTTTTTCGGTTTCAGCTACTCAATCGGTTGGAATCATGTCAGCAGTGGAGGTACTTTTTTTGACGCCTCCGAAGGCAGCGCAAGAGTTGCTTGGATCTCAATATTTTTCTATAAAAAAATTATGTAATATAAGTCAAATATAGCCAAAAATATTCCTAATTTTCCGAAACATTTAATTGGGTACTTTTCTTTCAAAAAATTCCCGAAACTTACCCAAATTTTCAGCGTTCACACTCGTATAGCCCCTTAAGACGGAATGACGCACCATGCCGCCGGTATGGCAGAACGTGATTGTCAATATCCACGGATTTCCTAAACAGCTCTTTAGGATTTCGCACAATTTGCTCAGATGACATAAAATTGATAGACGAACGGCTGTGTGCTCGAAAAAAGTTTTAAAATTGCGAAAAAAATGTGGACCGTCTTGCCATGCCGAACTTGTAATTAAAATTATGGAAAATAATCGTAGATTAAACGAAAAGCGGCTTTCCCTAAAATCAGAAAAAATCATGTTCCAATTGTAATGAACAATTGCATGAAAATATAAAGGAACTAGACAAAATGAATCGTGGATTTTTATACTCACGATCGTTGTGATACGATAAGATACCTCAAAGGGCCGCCGATGTTTTGAACAACGAAAACAAATTCGTATAACTAGTGACTACTCGGATTCACTCTTGGTGAATGATTGAAACCTTGGCTACTGCGTCACGCATAATTAATGCCTTGTCGACTGTTATTTCCAAACCGTTGGAAGCTGTAAAAAAATAGATTATACATGTCTATAATCATATTTCATTCAATATATTTTTTAAATATTTATATCTATAATTTCATACTTCATAAAAGATAATGCAACACATTTTTCTGTTTTTTCCGTAAGTCGAACAGAATCGTGGCAAGCAGGCTGTAAATCGCATATATGTCCTTAAATTTATTTCAGGAAATCGTTGATACAAATACCAGAAGTCCAGAGTTGCGCTTATATAATGTTCAATCTATGTCTGCGGGTACAGCCCCGAAATTGGTCTAGTGGTTAGCGTGCTTGCCTCGGAAATTAAACCATTGGGAAGTCACGGGTTTGAATCACCGTCTCGTAGTTTCGGAGAGAAATAAAAATACAGGCGTGACATAGCTCCAGTTCTACACAGATGTCGCACACACGGAACGGTACGTGTGTGTGTCGGGTGTGTATGGCTGTAGCCTGTGAGCTAATTCTTGATGACACGGGACTAGCTCCGAGGTTGGGAAGCAAACACGTGACTGGCTATTGGAATAGGTTTTCCGCAGTTTCCCTATACCCATGACAGAAAATGTCATGGTGGATGCGATACAGAGGGGGAAGTTGGCTGCGGCTGCAAGATGGGGATCGATTAGGGATGTGGATTAGAGAAAATGGTAGGAAATCCCTGTACATGGAAGCTACAAATTAGCAAAGCATCTGCTGTAGCAGATTCGCTTAGTAAAAGAAAGAAGGTAGGCATAATAATAGAGTTTTATTTGATGAATTACCTTGGGCACCTGAAATAGTCCGAGTTGTCGCACCCCACGCAGCTGCTTTTCCGATCTGACCGCAGCGCTTCCTGCCCTGCAGTCACCCACTGCACAAATTTTCACCATCCTCCTAGAAAATAAAAATGATTAATATTCTTTGCAAAAATTGATAAAATAGGCAATATCATGGTGATTTAAAATAAATGCACCGTTGCATATGAACATGACAAATGTGACAGCCACGCCGGCACACACACGTTCATGATGGATGAAACAGATACAACAAACTAATCGAAAATTATATTCTTCACGTTA
Organism: Ophion obscuratus; assembly: GCA_964007375.1. NCBI lineage: Eukaryota > Metazoa > Arthropoda > Insecta > Hymenoptera > Ichneumonidae > Ophion > Ophion obscuratus. Next base: position 43,984,182 of record OZ023313.1, read on the forward strand.
GTAAAGATAAAACAGATATTTGTTCTCACCTCCGGATTGATAAAAAAGATTTTTCGTCGAAATCGTACGATTAGACACTTTTTCGCAGTTAAAGCACTCGTTCTATCTAAATTCAATATGGACGCCGAACTTGCTGGGATACGTATTCGATCCTCTTCCATCTCTGTTACACGACATCGATACTCATCAGCTTCCGCTCGAGGTTTTAGAGATAGTGGCGCCATCTCGGTTAGTCCACTTTTTGTAGCCACTTTGAAATGCACAGATCGGCCTCCTCCCACTCTAGCCTCCATGGGGGATGGCGTCGGTTGCGTTCTTGTCGCTCAGTTCATTTCGGTTCGGTGATGAGCAGCGACGCACGCGGTGAAACCCCCAACCACTAATAACTGGATTTCCGTGGACGCTTTTGGATCGTGATCGCCGTAAGCGTTCGTACTCCTTAGCTCTAGTCTTCTTGTTCGTTTGATACAGTTTGTTAGACAAAATACAGCGATTGTTAGACTTGGTTTATTTAATAATGCGAAAAACAAATTTCATGTCGAAGTTACCCTCGGGCAAATAGTTTCGAAATGTTTTTGAACTTTTCTTCGCAACCAATCGACTGTTAGTGATTGTTCGTCGATTTTTATCTTTTGCTCGATTTCAATTATTATATTATCGTTGAAAAACTTGTCATCCCGATAGCACGTTGCAAGCCACAAGAAGTGGGCAGCATTCTCACGACAGCCGAACACGACTTTGCCCATGTAACTCCTCAATTTCAGCAAAATGCAGATTCTTTTCATCCTACTCGATTGTTAGTCGTTAGCAGGTGTTTGTTAGATAAAATCCAGCGTTTGGTAGACTTTATTTATGAAATAACACGAAAGACAAATTTTATGTCAAATTTGACAGCGGGAAATTGGTTTTGTAATACTTTCCTTCGTAAGCAATCCTACACGATTGACATTCGTTAGTTAGTGTTTGTTGGACAAAATCAAGCGTTTATTAGTCTTTATTTATTTAATAATACGAAAAACAAATGTTATGTCAAAGTTATCCACGGGAAAATGATTTTGTAACGATTTCGACCTTTGCTTCGTAACCAATCGATGGTCAGTGATGTCATAGTCGATTTTTATCGTTTGATAGGGCTTAATTAGTATTTTATCATTGAAAAACTGCTCATCCCGATAGCACGCTTCAAGCCACGTAAAGTTGACAGCATTCCCACGACGGCTGAGCACGGCTTTGCCCATGTAACGCCTCACTTTCAGCAATAATGCAGATTCTTCTCATCTTGCGCGATTGTTAGTGTTTGTTGGAAAACATCCACGATTTGTTAGACTTTGTTTATTTAATAATAGGAAAAAAAAATTCATTTCAAACTTAGCCTTGGGAAAATGGTTTTACAATGATTTCGAACTTTTCTTCGAACCAATCGATTGTTAGCATTGTTAGGGATTTATATGCGATTGTAATCGTTTGCTCGAGCTGAATTATCATTGTATCGTTGAAAACCGTTTTATCCCGATAGCACGCTGCAAGCCACGTAAAGTTGGCAGCATTCCCACGGCGGCTGAGCACGGCTTTGACCATGTAACTACTAAATTTCAGCAAAAGCAGATTCTTTTCATCCGACTCGATTGTTAGTCGTTTGTTAGTGATTGTTACTCGATTTTCATCGTTTGTTAGAATTTAATTATTATTTTATCGATGAAAAACTTTTCATCTCGAAAGCAGGCTGCAAGCCTCGTGGAGTTGGCAGCAATCGCACGACGGCTGAGCACGGCGTTGCCCAAGTACCCCCTCGATTGTAGAAAAATGCATATTATTGTCATCCTACACGATTGGTATTCGTTTGTTAGTGTTTGTTAGACAAATTCCAATGGTTGTTAGACATCGTTTATTAATCAATACAAAAAACAAATTTCATGACAAAGTTAGTGGCGGGAAAATGGTTTTGTACTAATATCGAACTTTTTTCATAACCAATCGATTGTTACTGATTGTTAGTCGATTTTTACCGTTTAATAGAGCCTAATTATTATTTGATCGTTGAAAAACTTTTCATCCCGATAGCACGCTGCAAGCAACGTGAAGTTGGTAGCATTCCCACAACGGGAAGCCCTTGTAGCTCTACGATTTCAGCAATATGCAGATTCTGTTCATCCTACTCGATTGTTAGTCGTTTGTTAGTGTGTGTTAGACGAAATCCTACGTTTGTAAAAACTTTGTTTATTTAAAAAAACGAAAAACTAATTTCATGTCAAAGTTAGCCACGGGAAAATCGTTTTGTAATGATTTCGAACTTTTTTTCTTAACCAATCGATTGTTAGTAATTGGTAGACGATTTTTAGCGTTTGCTCGAGCTTAAGTATTATTTTATCGTCGAAAAACGTTTCATCCCGATAGCACGCTGCAAGCCACGTGAAGTTGGCAGCATTCCCACGACGGCTGAGCACGGCTTTGCCCATATAACTCCTCAGTTTCAGCAAAAAGCAGATTCTTTTCATCGTACTCGATTGTTAGTGCTTTGTTAGGGTTCGTTAGACGAAATCCAGCGTTTGTTAGGGTTTGGTTATTTAATAATACGAATAACAAATTTCATGTTAAAGTTAGCAGCGGGAAAATCGTTTTGTTATGATTTCGAACTTTTCTTCCTTACCAATCGATTGTTAGTAATTGTTATTCGATTTTTATCGTTTGTTAGAGCGTAATTATAATTTTATCGTTGAAAAACTTTTCATCCCGAAAGCACGCTGCAAGCCACGTGAAGTTGGCAGCATTCCCACGACGGCTGAGGACGGCTTTGCCAATGTAGCTCCTCAATTTCAGCAAAATGCAGATTCTTTTCATCTTGCTCGATTGTTAGTGTTTGTTAGACAACATCCACCATTTGTTGAACTTTATTTATTTAATAATACGAAAAAGAAATTTCATGACTAAGTTAGCCGCGGGAAAATGGTTGTACAATGATTTCGAACTTTTCTTCGATCCAATCGATTGTCAGCATTGTTATTGATTGTTAGTCGTTTTGTATCTTTTATTAGAGCTGACATTTCATTTTATCGTTGAAAAACTCGTCGGCCCTATAGCACACTGCAAGCCACGTGATGTTGGCAGCATTGCCACGACGGCTGAGCACGGCTTTGCTCATGTTACTCCTCAATTTCAGCAAAATGCAGATTCTTTTCATCCTACTCGATTGTTGGTGTTTGTTGGACAAAATCCAGCGTTTGTTAGACTTTATTTATTTAATAATATGCAAAACAAATGTCATGTCAATGTTATCCGCGGAAAAATGGTTTTGTAATGATTTCGAACTTTTCTTCGTAACCAATCGATTGTTAGTGATTGTTAGTCGATTTGTATCGTTTGTTAGAGCTTAATTATTATTGTATCGTTGAAAAACTTCTCATCCCGATAGCACGCTACAAGCCACGTGAAGTTGGCAGCATTGCCACGGCGGTTGAGCACGGCTATGCGCATGTAACTCCTCAATTTCAGCAAAATGTTGATTCTTCTCATCCTACTCGATTGATAGACCATTATTAGTGATTGGTCGACTTTATTTATTTAATAATACGAAACACAAATGTCATGTCAAAGTTAGCCACGGGAAAATGGTTTTGTAACGATTTCAATCTTTTCTTCGTAACCAATCGATTGTTAGTGATTGATAGTCGATTTTTATCGTTTGTTAGACCTTAATGATTATTTTATCGTTGAAAGCATTTTCATCCCTATAGCACGCTGCAAGCCACGTGAAGTTGGCAGCGTTCCCACGACGGCTAAGCACGGTTTTGCCCATGGTACTCCTCAATTTCAGCAAAATGCAGATTCTTTTCATCCTACTCGATTGTTAGTGTTTGTTGGACAAAATCCAGCGTTTGTTCGACTTTATTTATTCAATAATACGAAAAAGAAATGTCATGTCAAAGTTAGCCGCGGGAAAATGGTTTTGTAATGATTTCGATCTTCACTTCGTAACCAATCGATTGTTAGTGATTGATAGTCGATTTTTATCGTTTGTTACAGCTTAATTATTATTTTATT
>OZ023313.1:43990719-44160906 GCA_964007375.1 Ophion obscuratus
ATAATGCGTGGATGCCACCGCACGATTTTTTGTGTGAAAACACCAGATCTTCCACAGTTGTACTCCCTTTTAACTGGTTCATTTCGTTTCCATGCCTCCCCACTATTCTTATAGTATTGCAATATAAGAACACTATAGTGTGGAACTATAGTGAAAATGACTTCTACCACCGCAGGCTTTACACTGCGAATCGAGCAGTCACTTTTGCCGACATCACCTCTTGAAACTTCCGTTGTGAACTCACGTGTAAATGGCTGAGAAAATTCCACAACTTGAACAAAATCTGCGCGATCAAGCCGCACTTATAAATTCCGTGGAAGAGTATATAGTATGGGAGCAACAATGTGATCAGTGTGTGGAGTCATTGGAAACGAAAACCCGAATTAAACGACCGCGATTATCACTCGGAAATCCGCAATTGTTGGTAGCAGGAATCGCTCGTTTAGAAGGTTTAAAAATCTGGCGAGAGATTGATACGGCGTTCGAAAATCGTGTCCTGTCCGGCTGCGTCATCAATAACAACCATATTGAACCTCGTCAGTTTCTCGAAGCGGTGTGTGATATGATGCTTTCACACGTGCAAGACATTACCAACAAACACTTCAGTGTGAAAGTGAATACCGTTTTCAATGGTGAATTTGAGTCAGGTGACAAACGTGCAACTAAAAGTATCAACACGACGAACTTTGAACTTTTTATCACATCCAATTTACGTGAGTGGTATACACAACGAGTTATTGAGCCTACTGTGGCATCTCTCGAAGATTTTCAAAATCGTGATAGCGGATGGAGATTGTCGCGGATACTGGACATAACATTAAATATCAACAAATACAATCCAATGCGTGCCGGATGTCAAACTGTTTTGACGCGGGAAATAATCCTGAAGAAAGCGGTGGTGAATATAAAGTCTAACGATTACGCATGTTTCGCGTGGGCAGTGGTGGCTGCTCTTTATCCAGTGGAAACAAACGTGCATCGAGTAACTTCATATCCATACTATTCAACTGTACGGCGTCTTCAGGGAATTGCTTTTCCAATGACTCTCAATCAAATAAAAAAATTTGAATCGCAAAACAATGTTTCCGTTAATGTATTTACAACGGAAAAGAAAGGCATCGTTCCATTTCGAATATGCGCCCAAAAACTGGTTAAACACGTCAATTTATTGTACGTGGAGGATTCGTCGGACCACAGCGTGGGACACTTTGTATGGATCAAAAATGTATCCCGGCTCGTGAGCACGCAGCTGAACAAAAAAAAAGTGAAAAAACACATCTGCGATCGGTGAGTAACAAGAAGCATACTCGAGAATACACATATGAGCAAGTATGTACTTCAATAATATAATTCTTACCATCGTTTTGTTATAGGTGTTTGCACTACTTTTACACGGAGGCTAAATTACGATCGCACGAGATGGATTGTGGACAATCAAACGACTGTGTCATTCGATTACCTGGTAAAACAGACAAATGGCTAGCATTCGAAAACTTTCAACGAAAAGAGCGACTTCCATTTGTGATTTATGCGGATCTCGAGTGCGTTTTGGCAAATGTTGACAACAAAAATATACAGCAACAGCACGAAGTGTTTAGCATAGCGTACTACGTACATTGCTCGTATGACGATTCGTTATCGGGATACTACTCGCGGCGCAATGCCAATTGCAGCCCATGGTTTGTTGAGAACCTTAAAAATTTAGCTTTGCGCATCAATCGGATAGTGTTCCTGTGGTACTTCTAACTCCGGTTGAGCGGGCAAAATTTCGAAGCGCTGCTCAATGCCATATATGTGAAAAACCATTTGCCGAAGACGACATACGCGTTCGTGATCATTTCCGTCTGACCGGACGTTATAGAGGTCCCGCCCATTCGAACCGCAATTTAAATTACCAACGGTATTTTTTCATTCCCGTATTTTTTCATAATTTGTCCGGCTATGGTGCACAGCTCATCATCGAGGTACTAGCCACAGCATTTGCGGGGGAAACCACTGTGCTGCCCATAACTACAGAGGAATACATTTCTTTTACAAAAACATTTCGAACGGCAGACAAATCACATCCGATTCAATTACGCTTCGTCGATTCATACAAATTTCTCAATGCAAGTCTGGATGACCTGGCCTCATTTTTAACAATGGACGAACTAAAAATTTTACGTTCGCAATTTCGTGACATAACAAGCGATAGTTTCGTCCTATTAACTCGAAAGGGCGTCTTCCCCAATGAATATATTGATAGTGTAAACCGATTGGAAGACTATCACCTACCACCACGAGACTCATTCTACAGTAATTTGACTGGTGACATTGTAAGTGAGAATGAATACGCTCACGCCAAGAATGTATGGGAACGATTTTCTATTCAAATGTTAGGTGAATATAGTGACTTGTATTTGAAGACCGAAGTTTTGTTGCTGGCCGACGTTTTTGAGAACTTTCGCAATAGCTGTATGGAGCGTTACAGGCTCGACCCCGCTTATTATTATACTCTCCCCGGCTACACATGGGATGCAATGTTGAAACATACATGCGGCAACTTCGAATTGTTCACCGACATTGACATGGTATTATTTGTTGAACGGGGTATACGTGGTGGCCTGAGTCAGTGCTCAAATAGGTATGCATGCGCCAATAACAAATACATGGAATCATTCGATCCATCAAGGTCCTCATCATACTTGATGTATTTCGATGTAAATAATTCGTATGGATGGGCAATGTGTCAACCATTGCCCTATGCTGATTTTCGATGGGTCGATGAGTTGTCGACATTCGATTTATCATCTATCACGCTAGATTCACCGACCGGTTACATTCTTGAGGTTGACTTAGAGTACCCGGAATGTCTACACGATGCACACACGGACTTACCGTTTTGTTCAACACATGGTAAACCGCCGGGTGGACAATACGAAAAACTGCTTGCAACCATGCATAACAAGGAACGGTATGTTATTCATTATCGCAATCTGCAGCAGTCTGTACGACACGGTCTCAAAATCACAAAAATTCATAGAATACTCCAATTCTCCCAATCGCCCTGGCTACGAACATATATCGAGCACGCAGTTCCGAACCCAAGCAAAGAATAATTTTGAAAAAAATCTCTATAAATTGATGAATAATGCGGTGTTTGGGAAAATAATAGAAAACGTGCGCAATTACGTAGACGTCAAGATTTTAACACGGTGGGAGGGCAGGTACGGTGCAGAGGCAATGATTGCAAAACCAAATTTTCATAGCCGGAGTGTTTTTTCAGAAAACCTTATTGCTGTCGAATTACGCAAGCTCGCACAGTGGGGCAGAATCCCAAAAAGCTGGCCAAAATTCGGAAAGTGTCCAAAATGATCTCCAATTCTCTTCTCGGGGGTTTTCGGGGTCGCTGAATACGAATCTGTTATCAGAATTACGATTTTCAAAATGGCGGACCCAAAATGGCGGACATAATTCAACCAATTAGTCAAATAATTCAGTAAAAAATACCCAATCATATTTCTTAAGGGTTTTTGGGATCGCTGATTACGAATTTGTTATAGGAATGTTAATTTTCAAAATAGCAGACACGATATATAGACGATTCCACAAAAATTTTCAATTTTTAAATATTTTTTAATAGAAAATGTTTCATAATATTTTTAGGTTTAAATGAGTAGAAAATCTCTTGAGCCATGTTTTTATTTTTGAACAATTTCTTGAGTACAAAATTTGCAATAAATCAAATATCTGTTATTTACTTCTAGTAACAAAAATCTTGTATGTCATCTTCAATGTTGGAATCATTCGATTCGGATTCTGATGTTGACCCACTTGTATCCAAATCGGAATCGTTCCTTATCTCTTGTCTGGTGACTTCAGGTTGTTTTAACATTTCTATAGCTTCTTTATGTAAAGATTTCGCCGGTCTCTGGGGCAATTTCCTGATGCTTGAGAGAAATGGATCTGATGATACTAAGAGCCTATAGAAAATGTCTCTCATATTCGATTCTCGAGAGCATTTTCTTGAATGATGTAACCTGTAGTTCTTTATGTCCTTATTGCGTGACTCTTGGGCCTCTTCAGAAAGTTGTCCGATCGGTAAAAGGGCATATTTTACAATTTCTGCTCCGTGCATCAACACTTTGTGCACAGATGTTGGCATGTAATACCATGGATATAAAGCAACGAATAAACGGGCAGTATTTACACAATAGTCTTCGAATTTTTCTTCGTCTATATCATACCCGCTCGAAATTGCCTGCAAAATAACATGAAATCGGTGAATTAAATTTTCATCGACTCCTGTTATTTCAGCAGATATATTAGCATTTTCGAAAAAGCGGCGGGCGGTATTTCCATCGTTTGAGCTGCCATATCCTGGCTTTGGTCGATCAACGATAAGCCCCAGTGTTGTCTTAAATTGAGTCTGTATGTCTTCCTTGCGTACTTTCACAATCTTTTTCACTTCCTCTTCACGAGCTTGCCACTTTTGAGTTGTGAGCTTATACGACAAACGCAAACAGCACTCGAAAAAACGAATCCACGCATGTAATGTAGATATGCCAAATCTTAAATTATCTGTAGTAATGTCCATTTTTATAATTTTGTCGATGTTATTAAAATCTTTAGAGGTGGCTTTGCACAGGAAGCAGCGTTGTGCAGAAGTGGTACCGGTTACAGCGTTACAGACTTTGCCGTCTATCATCGCAAACGACATACAATAGGTTACTGAAATTGATTTTTCATTTTGTTCAGTAGTGTATGGTGCAAGACCCGCAATCTGCTGTTCAATGTCGGTAACTTCTTTCAATGTTGATTGTACATCTTCATGTACAAACTGCAATCGTATTGGTCTGCAGAATCGAGGAGATGAAGGTCTAGGATTTTTCCACACAATAGTTCCTTCATCCGTCTCGTGATTGTTGTAGATTAATTGCAAAGGTACCAGAGAAGTATAAAAAATGCTGTCATCAGATTTTCCAGCCTCATCAAATTTTTGCTTATAAACACTTTGACAGCTGCTTCCATCACATTCCCATTTACAGTGAAGTACTAATTTTTGCAGAATTTCAGAATTTAGAGTATCGATGACATCAGCCTGAAGTTGTATAATTCTGTATGTGGTATGATCAAGTAAAGCCTGTAGTTTAATTTGTGCGCACGACTCAGTAATATTCATGTACACAACTGATGGATAACAACGATTTTTTGCTTTTTCTACTTCATGGTATGATGGGTATAATTTGCATTTAAGTGCTCTAGCTGCATTTCTTGATAGCTGATAAGAGCGCTTTGATTCTCCTTTCTCGATCATCAAAGAAAGTGCTTCGTCTGGGGTTAAAGGTGTCTCATTTTTTGACCGAACAGCAGCTATATATTTTGAGGCTCTTGTTGGGCTGGTTAATGTGACATCTTTAAGAACTTGAGCAGCATCCACTTGACCAGAAGTCCTTAAACTCATTTGAGCAGCATACGTCAATTCTTCTGTAGATAAAGTAGAACGTATTTCTTCAGTCTTTCGCCTCTTAGATCTATCGCTGGATGAAGCAAAGGATTTCGAAGGTCGTCCAGATGTTCCTTTTTCATCATTCTTCACAATCTTCTCAGATGTTGGTGTTGTGCATTCAGTATCGGATAATGTTGAAAAACATACGGTGCCATTCAACCATTCTTCATTATTTTTTAGAAACTTTTCTTGGCCTCTATTTGCTGCTTTCCATCTGGATCGAAAATTTGCAAATAACAGTCCTAATGACTTTTCATCCTCGTCTACTTGTATCACATGTTCTGTTTTCTTGAAAATTGCATCTTTCAAAACTCCAATAACGAATTTCTGTTCGTTTTTTAAACTGTCTTTCACCATGAAAAAAACATCTCTTCTTGATAATTCCATATTTGAAGATTGGGAAGACTCTGTAAAATACCAATATAAACATGTACAAAATTGAATGACATTATTTTGAAATCATTTTATACTTAACAAAACTATATACGGTGTTCTGACTCGAAATGTACAAAAATAATTTATTACTACTAAAAATGATTTTATATTTATAAAGAAAACGAATATTTATGATATAAATGATTAACAAATATATTTACATACATTCTGCACGAAAAAAAACCGAAATTACATGAAATCTGTCTTTACGAGAATCACCTCTGTGTCAGTATACAACAGGTATAATAAAGCCTGAACAGCAGGCGGGCTCCTTTCTTTCATACATGGCTGCTCTAGGAGCCCCTCGTCAGTCCTTGCCGAATCGCCGTCTACACTACGTATACACTATGTACGTATACACTAATGCACCTTTACTGCCGGAAACCGTTACGCCGTACAAACATGGGGGAAACACAGTTCTAGCTACTGAGAGTTCTTGCAGGAATATTTTATAAAATGTTGAGATTTTCGTAAAGCGTACATTTAGAATAATAAATTACTGTATGAAAATTTAAATGATCTATGAATATTAATCAATAAATGAACATACTATAAATGGAATTGATAAATAAATATTAATCTATGTTAATAGACAGAAAATATACCACTGCGCTGTAACGTAATAATCAATGGATTACATTCACACGTCCGTTAATGTCGCGCCACGTATTTCTCCCTAAAAATTAGTCTAACTATTCTTTGAGCACTCCTGAGCAGCCAGTTTTTTAGTATATTATATTTAGTACTGTACACTATCAGTTTCTTGTTGAAACAAGGTCGAGACTCGCGAAGACATTTTTAAAACTACTTTAGAAAATCGATTTTGGAAAAAAAATGTATAATTTTTTATGTTTACTTGTTGCAAAATTTAGATATTTCAAACATACAATAAGCAATAACTGTGCATAATTATATTTTCTGCATACCTTCAGAAAGTTTTTCCATTTTGCAGAATTAAAATTGAGACAGTTTCGTCCGTTACACAGCACTTCGAAACAGGCAAGAATTTTTCGACGCGTACGCTTGTTTAATGCGTACCGAACGGCGGCTGAATGTCGACTGATGTCGAGGCGACCCTAGAGCAGGTATAAACCTGCCCGGTCCGGAATTTCGTCCTAGAACTATCAGTAAACAAGATCTGAACATATATAGACGAATATATACAACTCAAAAATTTGACTTTTGGCCAGCTTTTTGGGATTCTGCCCCACTGTGGCTCGAGGTGAAATTCAATAAACCAATATATGTGGGTATGTGCATACTCGACATATCGAAGACGTGTTTATATGATTTTCATCATGAGTACATGGTGCCTCTGTATAAAGAGAACTGTACAGTGCTGTACACCTATACAACATTGAGTGTGAGGATGTGTACGACGACATGAAGGGTAATATCCATCGTTTCGATACGAGCAAATACCCGGCGAGCAATGGGTATGATATACCACTTGTCAACAAAAATGTTCCCGGACTTATGAAAGACGAAAATAATGGTCGGATAATGACGGAATTTATCGGGGTTAGAGCAAAAATGTATGCAGTGCGAGTCGATGGTAAAGCCGTTACGAAGAAACTGAAGCGCGATAACAGTAACATTGGGGCGAGAAAGATCTCCTTCGAGGATTACACGAAATGCTTGCATGACCAGATCGAAATGACTGATCAGCAAGCATGCATACGATCGATGTTCCATGAAGTGTACACCACCAACGAGACAAAAATTGCTCTAAGTCCGCGCGATGACAAACGGTATATCATACCTGGAACCACGAAAACGTTGCCATGGAGGCATTATAGGATACAATCGTATGGTGTATTGTTTAATTGTAGATAAGCTTGTAAAATAATTGTAAAAAAGCTTGTTCTGCAAATAATCAACCCTGTGAGAAACGACGTGTGTAAATTATCGCGTTTGTCTGTTGTATACAATAAATTGGTTCATGAATTTTTCAACTGAGAAAATGAAGAAGGGCCCGCTGTAGTTTGGCGAATCACCTAATTTCTCCTCACACTCTCCTGATACGCTTCTACGGGAGAGAGAGAAAGAGAGAGGTGTCATCAAATTTAAAACATTTTTATTGTCCGCTCCACATCAGGTTTGCTCATTCAGCTATTGTGAGTATTTTCGAAAGCCAACCCCATTACAAACGTTCGATTATTACGCTGCTACAATACTTTTTCAATGAGATCAATTTCGACATATTCGACATAATTTCGACATATAAGTAGCTCCTGATCGGACAAATCACCTGCAACGGCTCCATCGTTATCGCCCGTCAGATGAAATGCTACGGAGTTCGTGATTTTCTCTCGATATATGGCAAATATTTGCGCTGTCCAGTTCGGTGGGTAATCCTTTCAGAATACACTCTTAGTTTACTGATTCTCAACGCTCTTTATTGTCAATTTTTACTTACATAATGATGCGGTTAAAATTGTTTGAAATGGGGTCCTATGAAAAACATGTTGTTGTGGTAGCTTCTCATTTTCAATGTTGATGCTACTCAGTTTCACCTGCCTTATCGTATAGTGTACAAAATCATCAGACGCGTCTACTAGGTTATCAAGAATACCGATCTATCTATAATTACTACGTAGGGTAAATTGCATTCACATCTTATTCTTCTCTGCACGATTGAAATTCTCACAAACGGATGCTTTTAAATTGCTATACCCAGAATACAGGCGAAAATTATACGTTTTTATTAGGGTTTTAAAGCGACCATTATAAAAATATTTTCCCTGATCAAAGTGCAAGTTCTGCGGCAAGGTTCTTGGAAGGTTCCAAGTTCTTGGAAGGTTAATTTTTCCTACACTTCCCGAGTAATTCCCACATGCTGAATAGGAAAACCGTGTACACGTCCTATTGGCCATCCCCACCATACCTCAATCATATGAGAATCCAAAAACCGAAATTTCAAAAAGTATCGTGAACGCAGTCTTCACCATTCCAGGCTCCAACCTCCGAGGTGTCATTCTGAAACGAAAGAGTCGCAAAACGAAGAGAAGTGAAATAATGGTTAGCCAAATTCGTGAAGTGATCGATCTAGTCGTTGATAATGAAATGGAGGTGGTGGATATCGACGATAATGACGACGAAGTAGAAGCTGTTGATATCGCCGATGATAACGACGTTCAAATTGTTGATATCGCCGTTGATGGTGACGACCAAATCGATGTTGACAACGCTGATTATGACGACGAAGTAGAAGTGATCGCTCGTGATGACATCGCACTGCTTGAAATAGACGAACTGGATAGTGATATTGAACAGGCAGATTCCGCATACGGCGGTGGGTCAGATGATGAATACCATGATGTGCGAGAGGTCCTACTGGACCGGCGTCAGCTTAATCGGATGAACCGGGAAGCTGTATATTGCGTGAATTACATATACTTTACCGAAAATCATCGATCAAAGTATCGTGTTTCGTGCTACTTCGATGTACAGGATATGTTTGAAGGACTTCGCAAAAGATGCGGTCACTACAGCGAACGCTTTATAGCCATGCGCGGAATCTTTTGCACCAACTGCGGTGGACCGCTACATCAAATTGTCACGCGCGACATGTGTCCAACCTGTTTAAACGTATACAGGGCTGATTGTGAGTATTATCTTTTGACTTTAGTATCATTCTAAATATCATTGTTTTTGATAGATTGATAAGAAAAATGCATGCTTTGTTTGTTTCAGAACGACTACCGCTGCGGACATTTAAAATTAAAGAATAAAAAAAATAAAAACAAACACACACACACACACACACCAAGGTTTAATGCATAGCATACACTGTGATTATGTAATTGTTCAATTTTATTATTAATAAACTATTGTTTTATATGCCTTCAATTCATATCTACTTTGCGGGTCAGCGTTCCTGTCGTGAAGTTTGGTGATGGATATCTCCTTTAGTATAAACTCGTTGGTGGATGTCTTGAGCCCTTGCAAAGTGACGATGCGCTCTATCTTAACTGAAGCGTCTGTGGATAATTGACACGATTTTGTGCCGATTTTTGCGTAAATATTGACAGCTTCGAGTACTTCTCGGATTCCGCCGCGTAGATCGTGGGAGCTCCTCGCAAGATGGTTCGAATTATCGTTCAAGCTGCCTCGTGCGGTATACCACTGTCATCCCAGTGTTACATCGGAAGGACAAAGTCGGTAGCGTTACTTTAAGTGCTTAAAATAAAAATCTCGTTCGTTGTGCGAAGCGTTGATGAACTCGACGCTACTAGACCTTTTATTTGTGAACATTCGCGGTTTGAATGAACCGTGGCAAGCTGATCTCGTCGATATTTCATCGTACGGGCGTAAAAACTCCAAACATAAATTTCACCTAACCGTCATCGATACTGTCTCAAAATTTGCCTCGGCCGTACGCCTACGGAGTAAGAATGGTAATGATGCAGGAACCGCAGTGACTGCAACACTTGTCAAGGGGACGTATACCGCAGAACTTGCACTTTGATCAGGGAAAATATTTTTATAATGGTCGCTTTAAAACCCTAATAAAAACGTATAATTTTCGCCTGTATTCTGGGTATAGCAATTTAAAAGCATCCGTTTGTGAGTATTTCAATCGTGCAGAGAGGAATAAGATGTGAATGCAATTTACCCTACGTAGTAATTATAGATAGATCGGTATTCTTGATAACCTAGTAGACGCGTCTGATGGTTCTGTACACTATACGATAAGGCAGGTGAAACTGAGTAGCATCATCGTTGAAAATGAGAAGCTACCACAACAACATCTTTTTCATAGGACCCCATTTCAAACAATTTTAACCGCATCATTATGTAAGTAAAAATTGACAATAAAGAGCGTTGAGAATCAGTAAACTAAGAGTGTATTCTGAAAGGATTACCCACCGAACTGGACAGCGCAAATATTTGCCATATATCGAGAGAAAATCACGAACTCCGTAGCATTTCATCCGACGGGCGATAACGATGAAGCCGTTGCAGGTGATTTGTACGATCAGGAGCTACTTATATGTCGAAATTGATATGTCGAAATTATGTCGAATATGTCGAAATTGATCTCATTGAAAAAGCATTGTAGCAGCGTAATAATCGAATGTTTGTAATGGGGTTGGCTTTCGACAATACTCAGAATAGCTGAATGAGCAAACCTGATGTGGAGCGTACAATAAAAATGTTTTAAATTTTATGACACCTCTCTCTTTCTCTCTCCCGTAGAAGCGTATCAGGAGAGTGTGAGGAGAAATTAGGTGATTCGCCAAACTACAGCGGGCCCTTCTTCATTTTTTCAGTTGAAAAATTCATGAACCAATTTATTATATACAACAGACAAACGCGATAATTTACACACGTCGTTTCTCACAGGGTTGATTGTTTGCAGAACAAGCTTTTTTACAATTATTTTACAAGCTTATCTACAATTAAAAAAATACACCCTACGATTGTATTCTATAATGCCCCCATGGCAACGTTTTCGTGGTTCCAGGTATGATATACCGTTTGTCATCGCGCGGACTTAGAGCAATTTTTGTCTCGTTGGTGGTGTACACTTCATGCAACATCGATCGTATGCATGCTTGCTGATTAGTCATTTCGATCTGGTCATGCAAGCATTTCGTGTAATCCTCGAAGGAGATCTTTCTCGCCCCAATGTTACTCTCATCACGCTTCAGTTTCTTCGTAACGTCTTTACCATCGACTCGCACTGCATACATTTTTGCTCTAACCTCTACAAATTCCGTCATTATCCGATCATTATTTTCGTCTTTCATAAGCCCGGGAACATTTTTGTTGACAAGCGGTATATCATACCCATTGCTCGCCGGGTACTCGTATCGAAACGATGGATATTACGCTTCATGTCGTCGTACACATCCTCACACTCAATGTTGTATATTAGACTATCCGTATCGGTGTACAGCACTGTACATTTTTCTTTATACAGAGGCACCATGTACTCATGATGAAAATCATATAAACACGTCTTCGATATGTCGAGTGTGCACATACCCACATATATTGGTTTATTGAATTTCACCTCGAGCTTGCGTAATTCGACAGCAATAAGGTTTTCTGAAAAAACACTCCGGCTATGAAAATTTGGTTTTGCAATCATTGCCTCTGCACTGTACCTGCCCTCCCACCGTGTTAAAATCTTGACGTCTACGTAATTGCGCACGTTTTCTATTGTTTTCCCAAACACCGCATTATTCATCAATTTATAGAGATTTTTTTCAAAATTATTCTTTGCTTGGGTTTGGAACTGCGTGTTCAGCTCGATATATGTTCGTAGCCAGGGCGATTGGGAGAATTGGAGTATTCTATGAATTTTTGTGATTTTGAAACCGTGTCGTACAGACTGCTGCAGATTGCGATAATGCATAACATACCGTTCCTTCTTATGCACGGTTGCAAGCAGTTTTTCGTATTGTCCACCCGGCGGTTTACCATGTGTTGAACAAAACGGTAAGTCCGTCTGTGCATCGTGTAGACATTCTGGGTACTCTAAGTCAACCTCAAGAATGTAACCGGTCGGTGAATCTAGCGTGATAGATGATAAATCGAATGTCGACAACTCATCGACCCATCGAAAATCGGCATAGGGCAATGGTTGACACATTGCCCATCCATACGAATTATTTACATTGAAATACATCAAGTATGATGAGGACCTTGATGGATCGAATGATTCCATGTATTTGTTATTGGCGCGCGCATACCTATTTGACCACTGACTCAGGCCACCACGTATACCCCGTTCAACAAATAATACCATGTCAATGTCGGTGAACAATTCGAAGTTGACGCATGTATGTTTCAACATTGCATCCCATGTGTAGCCGGGGAGAGTATAATAATAAGCGGGGTCGAGCCTGTAACGCTCCATACAGCTATTGCGAAAGTTCTCAAAAACGTCGGCCAGCAACAAAACTTCGGTCTTCAAATACAAGTCCCTATATTCACCTAACGTTTGAATAGAAAACCGTTCCCATACATTCTTGGCGTGAGCGTATTCATTCTCACTTACAATGTCACCAGTCAAAGTACTGTAGAATGAGTCTCGTGGTGGTAGGTGATAGTCTTCCAATCGGTTTACACTATCAATATATTCATTGGGGAAGACGCCCTTTCGAGTTAATAGGACGAAACTATCGCTTGTTATGTCACGAAATTGCGAACGTAAAATTTTTAGTTTGTCCATTGTTAAAAATGAGGCCAGGTCATCCAGACTTGCATTGAGAAATTTGTATGAATCGACGAAGCGTAATTGAATCGGATGTGATTTGTCTGCCGTTTGAAATGTTTTTGTAAAAGAAATGTATTCCTCTTTAGTTATGGGCAGCCCAGTGGTTTCCCCCGCAAATGCTGTGGCTAGTTCCTCAATGATGAGCTGTGCACCATAGTCGGACAAATTATGAAAAAATACGGGAATGAAAAAATACCGTTGGTAATTTAAATTGCAGTTCGAATGGGCGGGACCTCTATAACGTCCGGTCAGACGGAAATGATCACGAACGCGTATGTCGTCTTCGGCAAATGGTTTTTCACATATATGGCATTGAGCAGCGCTTCGAAATTTTGCCCGCTCATCCGGAGTTAGAAGTACCACGGGAACACTATCCGATAGAATATCGTTGATGCACAAAGCTAAATTTTTAAGGTTCTAAACAAACCATGGGATGCAATTGGCATCGCGCCGCGAGTAGTATCCCGATAACGAATCGTCATACGAGCAATGTACGTAGTACGCTATGCTAAACACTTCGTGCTGTTGCTGTATATTGTTGTTGTCAACATTTGCCAAAACGCACTCGAGATGCGCATAAATCACAAATGGAAGTCGCTCTTTTCGTTGAAAGTTTTCGAATGCTAGCCATTTGTCTGTTTTACCAGGTAATCGAATGACACAGTCATTTGATTGTCCACAATCCATCTCGTGCGATCGTAATTTAGCCTCCGTGTAAAAGTAGTGCAAACACCTATAACAAAACGATGGAAAGAATTATATTATTGAAGTACATACTTGCTCATATGTGTATTCTCGAGTATGCTTCTTGTTACGCACCGATCGCAGATGTGTTTTTTCACTTTTTTTTGTTCAGCTGCGTGCTCACGAGCCGGGATACATTTTTGATCCATACAAAGTGTCCCACGCTGTGGTTCGACGAATCCTCCACGTACAATAAATTGACGTGTTTAACCAGTTTTTGGGCGCATATTCGAAGTGGAACGATGCCTTTCTTTTCCGTTGTAAATACATTAACGGAAACATTGTTTTGCGATTCAAATTTTTTTATTTGATTGGGAGTCATTGGAAAAGCAATTCCCTGAAGACGCCGTACAGTTGAATAGTGTGGATATGAAGTTACTTGATGCACGTTGAATTTGAGACATTGTTTCTCCAGTATCTTCTTTCGCAGTTGGAATGCCGGATCTCCAAATTGGTACATCTGTAGCAAGTCGGTTTCGTTCGCAATCGCCATTACGTCCTGTTCGTCTTCGTCGCTGTGGCTACTAGCGGGAGGTGGGCGTAAGGCATCCACGTTAGCCATCCTTTCCCCTGGACGATGCACAATTATGCAGTCCAAGGGAATCAGTACTCGCTCAAGTGATCATTCGAACGAATGATCTGGGGATTTAACGTTCGTTGTGTGCTCAAATACACCAGAGCGTTGCAATCCGTGACTACGGACAACTTAATGTTTGCCAGCATTGGACGAAGCCGCCTGACTGCCCACACAATGGCGAGCAATTCCAATTTGCTGCTATGATAGGTGGCTCTCCGCCTCGCTGGTTCTCCAGCTGATGGCGTATACCAGTCGCCATTTTCCTACCGAGTCCTTCTGCAGTAGCATCGCGGCTAAGCCTACCACGCTTGCGTATGTATGCAGCTCTGTGTTCACTTTCGGGTCGCACGCTTGTAGTATCGGTCGCTCCACCAATCGATCTCGTAACTTTTCGAACGCTTGCTGCTGATTGTCACCCCATACAAACGTTATTTCTCGCTTCAGTAATCTTGTCAGAGGTTCCGCGAATTAGGCAAAACGCGGGACAAATTTTCAGAAATAACTGGTTAGCCCCAGATATCTACTGACCCCATGCATGTTGCGCGGCGCCGGGAACTCTCTTATCGCCTCTAACTTTTGTTCCCCAGGTCTGATACCTTCTCCGGAGACCTCATGTCTCAAGTAATTTACTCGTTTGAAAAAGAACTTACATTTTGGCAATTTGACCGGCAACCCCGCTCCTCGCAATGCCTCAAGCACCAACCTCAGGCGTTCCTTCATTGACGCCCAATCCTTTCCCAGTATTAGTATGTAATAGAGGTAATTGAGTACGGTCTCCTCTCGCAATGGTCCGAGAGCTTTGTGCATGGCTTTTGAGCAAAACGCAGGACCGTTCATAAGGCCAAATACCTTATGCAATATCTTATTATTTACCATTTTGGTAAATTCGGCCGTTTTGTCCGGAGTTATTTCCGGAGCATTTCTCTCTCTCTCTCTCTCTCTCTCTCTCTCTCTCTCTCTCTCTCTCTCTCTGGCTTCCATAGCCATGTGCTAAGTCAACAACGATGAACAAGTTTGAATCGAGGATTTTGGCTGAGTTGCCATCAATGTTAGGAAGCGGAAAACGTAGGCGTTCCGTTTGTGCATTTAGTCGCCGGAAGTCGACGCATAACCGGGATTCGCCGTTCTTTTTCTTGACTAATAAGACTGGACTCGCAAAAGGGGATTCCGTTTCCTTAATGATTCCCGCTTCCCTCCATTCACTCAAAATTCATTTGATCTCGGCTTGTTCTTTTTCCGTGGCTCGATAGGACATATCGTAACCTCTTTCGCTCATCCTAGATCGAGAAGGGTGGTCGCAACACAGTCCCGGAACTCGTCTAACAGGTCGCATAACTCGTGGATCACGTCCTTAGGTTGTTCGGGCCCGGCAGCCAATTCGGGAGTAGCAATACGTCGTGTGATCTTGCTGATTCATCGCTCTGTTCGACGTCACTCCCGTCCCCTACCTTCTGGAACGTGAGCGTATTTCCTACTTTGTAGTAGTTCACCTTGGAATGGTCGGTATAGGTCCGTCCTATTAGCGCGTCGGTTCGCTGCGATTCATCGGACATCACCCTGAAGCGCACTCCTGAAATCTCCAGTCCGTCGACGCTCGCCGTCGCGACGATTACGCCTGAGCTCTGCAAAATCCCCGTCGGTGGGCCAAAGCCCTTCAAAGCTTGCGGTACTTTTTCCATAACATATTGTTCGGTTAGTACCTTAGTGGCCCGTAGTGTACACTCGGAGCGAGCCGGGTCCACATGAACCGACATTTTCCTTCCGTTAACACGGGCTTCTTTTAAAAATGTTTGCTCCGCTTTGTCGTGCACGATGCCAATGGTTTGCATGGTCGCCACGACGTTGCCCGCACAATTTAGGCTAATATGGCCCATCCTTCCGCATGCATATCATGTTGGTTCCCTTCTGGGCTCGGGCTAAGCTCGTGTCAAGTGACCCTCGTTGCGACAATTGAAACATTTTTCATTAATAGGACCGCTTACCCTCCTGCTAGTAAACTCTCGCATTTTCTCTGGTTTAGACAGTCTCGGTGATCGCATACTCTCGTCATTCGACTGGGCTTCGCTCATCGCCTTCGACTTCATCGCCGCTACGTCCCTCGTTGCCCGGATTCGCTCGCTGTGCTCCGCAAAAATCTTATCGTAGTAGAGAAGGTCGCGGAGCAGCTCCTTCCTCGAATATGGCGTCACTGGCATTACTACGCTCGTCAATTCTTTCGACCACAAGCCGACAAGGACTTCTGCTGTCGTTTCGCGGAACTTCAATTGTGAATTGGAACAAAGTTTAATTTTTATGTGAAAATAGTTGGTAAGGAGCCCCGTTTTTCCTTGGGATCGAGCCCTCATTC
Source organism: Ophion obscuratus (assembly GCA_964007375.1). Lineage (NCBI taxonomy): Eukaryota > Metazoa > Arthropoda > Insecta > Hymenoptera > Ichneumonidae > Ophion > Ophion obscuratus. The sequence goes on from OZ023313.1 coordinate 44,007,542, forward strand.
GGTCCCATGGTGCCGACGCATCATCGCTTATTATAAATGTTTTGCGAAAGCATTCTTGAAACTGCTTCCACGTGGCTAAGTCGCGGCTGTGCGAGCGCATCCAATCGCGGGCTCCATCGCGCAAGTGCATTCAAGCCGCTTCAAACAAATAGTCCGCTGGCCATTGATGTAGACGCTGCATGGCTTCCAAATTGTCCATCCATTCCCGGGCCTTGCACTCCCCTTACTTCAAGTAAACAGTTCTCTATTTCTGGACAAATCGGTTATGACGTGGAAAGCGGGAATATTTACCGGAGGCATACTCGATTACGCGTTTGGCTGCTGTTGACGCGCCATCGTTAACCTGTAAAGAGCTGGACGAGCAACTCATTCTTATCGCCGCCCAATAGCAGATTCCGAAACGTTGCGGTCGAAACGGGTTGCCACCTTCCTGGAAAGATGATTGCTCGGGGGGCAATCCGCGCGGCCCATTTGTTGTTCCCGAATCTTCGTTTATACCGGCCTCGGCGTTTCCCAACGGTTGCGCATATTCCCCCACCTCTTCGTCCACTGGCACATAAGATCGCTGACCCCGTACTGAGTTGGCGTGGCTGCACACCGTCCCGGATTCTCACCGCTCCTGCTCGCGCTCGATATTGACTCTTTTCGGGTGCGACGCGCCGCCATCTTGAGCGACCGCGTGTCTCGAATTTTCATACGCACGATTCAACATCACACTCCGCGGCAACGAGTCCTCGCGACGACCCCTGCCCCACCCCCTCGCGACACTTCCGTTGAGGGTTCGGTCAAGTCCCATATTCGCTATTTCACCTGCCACAAAACGCTCAAACTCAGATTCATCAATCATCTATTCGCGTTTTCGCGATCGCTTCACGTTTTCTTGCCATTTTTTGTTCATAGAATCACAAGTCCTGTCCCGCGCACAAGTTCACTCGGCTCGACAGTTTTATCGCACACACTCACTTCAAATGTTCGCTCGAGATTTATGTTCATATCGTTACTGATATCCCACTTCTGATTAATGTGTTAAGCCAACCGCATACATTGCCTTAATGAGAGCAAATACTTCATTCTCATATCCATAGAATAATAACAAATATAACTACATATTTGTTAAATGTGTATTTATATTTGTATAAATACATAAATATATGTAGTATAAAAAAATAAATAAATATATGAGCATATATTTTTACAAAATAAAAATATATGCTCATATATTTTTTCGTTAATATAACTCGCTATGTCTCATGGCTTGCGTACGTGACCAAGCGACCAACGCACAAAGCATCTTTGTCTAGGATTAAGTATCGATATTTCTCGGCCTGCATATGCGCCCGAGCTTTCAACGTTTACATAAATATTTTATAAGATTAAATTTTATTGCGCTTCGCCTTCGGCGTGAGTCCGTCGTCCAAAACCGTTGAAATACTGCAGACTGAGTCAGACTAGCGTATGGGAATATATACTTATCGATGGGTCCCACGGATGCATTCCTACAAATGCGGTCACGTAAACCCTTGCCCCACTATCGCTATCCAACGTATATCAGCCCTGCATAGCACAGGACTGACGACCTATAAGTCAGAATCGTGAAATTACTATTACGAAGAGGTTCTCTCCTAAAGACCTCTACTGTTAGCTGCTACGCTAGCGATACGCCGTACAGTACACGGGGTAACACGCGCAAGTGTTCATTAAGAAACTCCGTGTATTACGTGAACGCGTTTGTTGTAACGTTTAAACCATCGCGCTAATAAACCGGAAAAGTGTTATCCGCATCCGAGTTAAAATAACATCGATGTAACGAACTGATATAAGTATAATTAAATCATTGACACAATTAACTCGTGATCTTCTCCTTTGTGTTAACCTGAAGACACCTTGTTCCAAATCCTGGCCAGCTCTGATTCTTCACCCGTTTCGCATCGTACTCACAAATATTCGTCCTCTTTCTGTAAAGACGTCGACTGTTTGTTATAACAGCAGTCCCAAGGAAAGAGACCTTTGATCAACATTTCGGCAAGTATCAAAATATACGTGAAACTCATCTCACTTCCAACATTGGTCCTGATTCTGATATCGAGTGTTGGAGTAGTTTGAGGCGGATTCGCCTTAAAGCGTCGTCGAGTCACACGAGCGAGAAGACCGGCGACAGAAGGAGGAAGAGCTCGTATTGGTCGAGCGAGACAAGCCAACCAGCGACGCGTTCGCGTGAAGAGGCATCTCGTGGGTCAGTAGAGAGGAGAGCTCGAAGCGACAAGACGGTTGATCTCGCGTGCTTTCAAAAAGCAACGCTTTCTTTGTTCAGAACTCTTTCTAGTCGAGAAGACAAAGAGTTGTATACAGTAATAAAGTTTATTTCTCCTAGTTCTGTCAAGAGCAGACTATAATCGCAATAAAGAAAATATTATTATTATTCCAGAGTTCCGATTACCTCTCTCTCCTTTATTCGGCGGTCGACTACGATAAAGCGGGTGAATCTACAATTATCTCCGGGCTGCACGACTGGAAGATTGAATTTATTTCAATATCGAGGAAAGACTGCGCCGTCGATAAAGACACCGTTGGGCTACAGACCTATTGTTACGTGTATTACCATCCTAACACGTAATACAGCCCTGGAAAGGCTTCACTAAAAACTTAACCTGGCGATTCGAAAACCAGAGGTTCTTTATAAAGACGCGTTATCTTGTGATGTGTATTTTGCACAAGGACAGAGTTTATAACGAACGCTAGTTGGATTCGAGTCATCAAGCCATTTTGCGTAGCAAATTGTTACCGTAGAATTTCGCTCACGCGTTCGGTAACGTCGCCACGCGTCATTCCCGTAATGGCGATCCCACTCGCTCTCTTTCCGATTTGCGTTGGTACGAGGATTCGGAACGGGAATAGCGGAGCACGCGTGGCGTGGGTTCGTGCCGCGTCCCTCCGCCACGAAGAAATCGTCCGAGACTCACAGCGCGTTGCACATCAATTAAGTTTATTATTATCAATATTATCCCGATTAGAATACGTGGACGGATAATATAAGTACGAGGGATAGATGTGATAGCAGATATGAATACATTAATTATAAGGAAATTAACAACAAATATCACGATAGTACCACAAGTGGCACTCGGCGTCGTGGTGCGCTCTCGCGCTCGAGTCACGCTCCGACCGCGTCGTGGGCACTCGCTCTCTCTTTCTTCTAGCAAACTCTCTATTCGCCTGCAAGCTTCTTTGGCGACTTCTCTCGACAAACGCTACTCGACGACTCTTCTCTCTGCAACCCGGCTTCGATCTCACTGACGCGCATGCGCCCTCATCCTGCTTCTCCGGAGGAAGCCCTTTGGCGCCTTCCTTTTCCCCTAATGGGATGCCGGGGGGGCTAAACCCAACTGGTCCCTTTTTGCGGGTTGTTACACAATCTCTACCAATCGATTGATTGCGAAGAACAGTTCGAAATCATTACAAAACCATTTTTCCGCGGCTAATTTTGACATGAAATGTGTTTTTCGTTTTATTAAGTAAATAAAGTCTAACAAACGCTGGTTTTTGTCTATCAAACACTAACAAACTACTAACAATCGAGTAGGATGAGAAGAATCAGCATTTTGCTGAAATTGAGAAGTTACATGGGCAAAGCCGTGCTCAGCCGTCGTGGAAATGCTGCCAACTTCACGGGGCTTGCAGCGTGCTATTGGGATGAAAAGTTTATCAACGATAAAATAATAATGAAGCTCTAACAAACGATAAAAATTAACGAACAAACGACTAACAATCGATTGGTTACGAAGAGAAGTTCGAAATCATTACAAAACCATTTAACCGCGGCCAATTTTCACACGAAATTTGTTTTTCGTATTATTAAATGAATACAGTCTAACAAACGCTGCATTTTGTCTAGCAAACAATAACAAACGACTAACAATCGATTGGCATGAAAAAAATTCGATATTTTCATAGTCGCTGGCTAAGTGTATTGAGCTATTTTGTGATCACTTTTCCCAAATCCCTTTCATTGAAGTTCGGACTCCTTTATGCCCTGCTGCAAATTCGCACACAGGAACCTGTATGGGATCCCACACGGGATCCCACGTGGTGTTTTCGTACAGGAAACCCGTACGAGTATGGGATCCCACGCGGTAACCGGTACGGGTTCCTGTATGGGAACCCATACCCAAACCCATAGTCCCACGTGGTGACCCATACGAGTTCCTGTATGGGATTCCGTACGGGATCCCACGTGGTGTCCTGCACGGGTTCCTATACGGGATCCCACGTGGTGCCCTGCTGCAAATTCCCACACAGGAACCTGTATGGGATCCCACGTAATGTTTTCGTACAGGGAACCCGTACGGGTATAGGATCCCACGTGGTAACCCGTACGGGTTCCTGTATGGGTACCTATACGGGATCCTATACAGGAACTCGTATGGGTCACCACGTGGGACTATGGGTTTGGGTAAGGGTTCCCATATAGGAACCCGTACCGGTTACCGCGTGAGATCCCATACCCGTACGGGTTCCCATATAGGATCTGAAATACGGGTTCTATCCTATCTTCGATATTTTCATAGTCGCCGGCTAAGTGTATTGAGCTATTTTGTGAACACTTTTCCCATAGCCTTTCCATCCGTTCGGACTCCTTTATGCCCTGCTGCAAATTCCCATACAGGAACCTGTATGGGATCCCACACGGTATTCCACGTGGTGTGTTCGTACAGCAAACCCGTACGGGTATGGGATCCCACGTGGTAACCCGTACGGGCTCCTGTATGGGAATCCATACGGGATCCCACGTGGTGACCCATACAGGTTCCTGTATGGGATTCCGTACGGGATCCCACGTGGTGTCCTGTACGGATTCCTACACGGGAACCCACGTGGTGCCCTGCTGCAAATTCCCACACAGGAACCTTTATGGGAACCCATACGGGATCCCATATAGGATAGAACCCGTATTTCGGTGTTACGAAAAATTGTAGAGATAAAGAGAAATTTAATTGTAGTCCCCACTGCCAACATTTTCAGGGTGTGTTTCTACACTAAGGTACACGAGGATGAATATATTGCACCGCTACCTAACTTGTATTTCTATTAATAGCCATTATAATAGTAAATACATCATATAATATTATTACAAACCCAAACAAACACATTTTTGTAAGACGTAAAATGATAACATAATAAAAAAGTTTAATAAAAAAAACATTAAGATATTGCGTTTAATTAAGTTGAACTAAGAACTGTGTATTAAATATTTCATGCCATTTTGCGAGGCCGGAACCCACGTTGAAAACCAATACTTTTGACGTGAGATAAAACATTTTCAAAAAGACGTTGACAATATTGATTCATGATTTAATCGTGATTAGCTTATTAAGCGCTGTCTTAAAAATTAAGCTACCCATATTGCCACACACAGGTTCCTGTACAGGAATTTATTTTCTGCATTCTCTCGTACAGGATCCCATACAGGATTCAGCACCCCACATTGCCCGACACTGGTTCCCATACAGGTTCCTGTACAGGAATTTATTTCCTGCGTTCTCCCGCACAGGATCCCGTACAGGATTTAGCTTCCCACGTTTCCCCAACACAGGTTCCCATGTAGGTTCCTGTACAGGAATATTCATCCTGTACAGGAAACCGTACGGGATCCCACACTTTTCTTGGCTCTCCCATGCTTTCCCACACATTCACACGAAACCCGTACGGGCATTTGCAGCAGGGCGTAGTCTCCATGCACGGAAGGAATACAAGGAACGGAAGGATATGAAACGGAACAGAAGGGAAGGTGGTGCGCTCTCATCGTAAGGCGAGCAAATTAATGGAGAAGAAGAGGAGGATGGCTGTCGGCGGCTCGGAAGGAACGTCGGCAGCACCGCCTCGGACACAATGGAAACTGCGACGGCTGAGGCGGTCAGCGACACCGACAGACAGGGCAGCAAGGAGCCCTGCAAGACGCCTTGCAAGGATGAGGCAGTGGGGAGGCACGAGAAAAAGGTCACAACAAGTCGTGAGAAGGAGATGGGTAAGAAAAAATGGGAACAGGGAGATTCGGGCGATAAAGACGACGCTGACCCAGAGAAGGAGGGGCACGGGAAGACTATTCCGGCCGACAGTGACAGATGGGCCAGAAGTTTGCATCGTTGGATTCCAACTGGAAATTGGTGGCTCAGTATCCACCCTTTATAAGGGGTTGAACGAGAAAAGAATTGATATCTCGGGCAGTAATAACATTCCCAGTTTTTTCATTTCCGCAGGTCATTTCTAGTATCTAAGGAAGGCCACAAAAAAATAGCAACCATTTTCAACTTCCGGCACCCACCCTTATTGCGGGGGTGAACGAGATGACAAATAATATCTCGGACGGTAATGACATTCCCAGATTTTTTTATTGCCGCATGTCATTTCTAGTATCTAAGGAAAAGCCACAAAAAAATTGCCAACCATTGTCAACTTCCGGAACACACCCTCATGGGGGAGTAAAAAGCGAATGAAAATCGTATTTCCGGCGGTAAAGGGATTCCCAGTTTTTTTTTTATTTGCGCCTATTGTTCGTAGATGAAAAAAAATGTGCATATTATTACAGCCGAAGAAATCAATTTTTTTCAATTCACATTCACCGTTGCGGATCAGTTCCGGAAATCGCAAATCGTTACGAATTTTTAGAAAATATTGTCTTTGTTGGGAGGGTCATTGCAATATTTTCGGGCGGTCCATCGAGCACGCAAAATATAGACGCATAAAAAAAAGATTGTTGTTACGGCAAAAAAACCTTCGCATTCGCCGCTCCACATCTAATAAGAGAATGTTTCGGATATTAAAATTTGTTTCACACATTGGCAACTTCTTTTATCGAGGGAAAAAAATGAATGTAAAACTCAATTTTACCGTAAAAGGTTGTTTTGTTGCTCTTTTGTTAGAAATTTCCTTTACCAACATTTTTCAACATGGTAAACATGGTAAAAACTCGACACAAATTATCAATAATCTACGATTATACGCGGAATGATTTCGCGTGAAGGCGACGCGACGCGGCCTGAATAACAGTAGTGTGGGTAGCTTCGGCTGATACGCTAGTTTGTAGTAGTGAAACACGCATAGCCTCATGTTTACGCACGGGAGTGAGTAAAGGCGTTGTTACAGCCTTTTCGGTCCCACTAGAGCTGTCGGAGGTACACAAACCTGACCGACGACACTCCAGCAATAACCGAACGAACAGCCGATCAGGCCAGAGGAGAACGATGGCCTTTACGTACCAAGCATAGCAATACGCGCGGGTGCGAGTGAGAACTCAACATCGTCCGTAGCACAAGGGAAGGCCCAAGCAAGAAAGCACCGTGTAATAATCCCAAGTATAGTAGGGCACGCTTAGTATGTTAATGCTATTTAATGAGCACAGCGTGAGAGTTCACCGTAAATCCTACAATTCATAACGCAGAAAACATTATATAATTGCCGCGGGATACGCGAATTTTGCGTCCTTGTACCCCAGGACCAAACCCTGAGCAGCAGCGAGATACGGAATATGATACCTACGAATCTCCAATATATGACTGTACCAATGAAATGAGATTTTCATCACGATAACGCTGAGGAAAAGGAAATATAAAAGAAACTTTCGGTACAATCCAACGACCGAAACTTCAACACCATCCTTCCTATGTGCATATTAATAGTGCAACTTTCGATACATCCGCACGCTTGAGTATTATTCAGGTAGGAGTGTCACTACATTCGATATTAGATAAATTCTTAATTTTGAAATATATATGAGTTTATGTGATAAACTTTTATATAGTAAAAATAATTGATACCTCACCGAAGATTCCAACAAGTAATGTTAGGTTGAACATGGAAACATTAACCCGTCGTTTCATGGGAAACCCATTTCGTCAACATTGTAATTACCGAGTTCATCCCTCTATCGATTTGATAGTATTAATATTAAAGTCACTACTTGTAAATTAAAATTTCTAGATTCCAACGTGATTATAAAAATATAGGTTCCCCGAATTGTTCGAAGAGAAATTTTACGATAATCTCGATTGAAACTTTATTATATAGCAGAAGACCAACCGCCGCGAAGTAGGTTGGTACACTTTGCGACATTGCACGTGACTGTGTACCCGGTATACCATTCGGATATGTATATTACCGCTAATGCCCGAAGTAGATTATATGTTTATCTTGTTCTGCGCAGGTAAATACATTTTTTTCTTTTGAATTATTATTCTGCAGATGTTAATTTTGTTCAGTAAGTGAATGAAGCAAATCCTGGACTCATGCACCAACAACAATACAACCGGCGAGTACAGAGAGGTTAGGGTTGCTATTCGGTGGCGACGAATATACGTATATACAACATTGAAACATGCAGCGCTGCCAGATCAACACCATACCAGGAAACTTGCCTATATATAGCTGTTTACAGCTGATCGTAACCGAATCAAATCAGCGATTCTAAATTATTTCTAATAATAAATTACGAAATATAATTCAGGTTAAGTTGGTATACGTGAAGTTTTTATCGCGCAAAGATTTTTGCGATACAGAAAACTTTTCTTACATTTTGTTTTGTTTCTACGATTAATAAACCGTCATTTGACTACCACGTAGCGAGACTCCTTAAGATCGTACTCTCTCACTTGCGATCGAGCATTTGTCCATATTTTTCATCCGCCCGCTCCTTGCTTAAGGTAGTTCTGTAGTTTTGTTCACATCTTAGAAATTGGCTGAAATTTAAGTATGGTGTAGATATGACCTTCATGGACTGATGCTCAAAAATTCAATATGATTCACCGTTTAGTTGATGAGATAATTGCCATTGAATGTGCGTATTTTATACGCGATCCCTATACCTAACACGTAAACTGATAGGAGTTTGCTCGCATTTCTCGATATAGGTGCTAAACGGATCTTGCGATTTCAAAATAAAACACACGTGTACGCAGTACTATTGCGGGATTGATTAAAAAATAATGACAAACTATGACCGTTTCGTTTCGGAGGTATCGACTTATGAAAAGTGGTAATTCTATTCCACACCGAATTCGGGCCCAACCATCTGTAACGGAATGGTAATAGTGTAAAATGGAATTCAATCCCATTCGAGTTTCATTCACTCTTTCCCTCAAAAAAATGTCTTTGTTACAGAGAATACAATTTAATCTGTCGGCAAGATGTTGCAAATCCACGATCCATCGTCCTTCAACAGCGAATTTTTGTTGCTGATCGTTGAGGTTATAGTTATTCTCATCGCGATTAGCCGTATTTGCTTGACATATGGCTGCCACAGCTTTCAGTCTTTTAGCAAGCGCCTTTTTTCTTGTAAACTTTCTTTTGTATCGCATTCGGGTTGACATTTTAACACCTTTTTTTATTTATATAAAATATTTCGCGAAAGACGGATCGTAGGAAGCTCAACGCTATGACTGCAGGAAAATCACCATCCCAGTAAACCAGCCATGTAACGGCAATATAACGTGGAAGTTACAATTAATATCACAATGTTACACTTGTGTAGTATAACTGTTATGTAATATGGAAATAACACTGCAATGTTTCACTCGATACCTGTATGTCATATACATATAACGTACCATGGTAACATCATGGTTACATTACCAAAATGTATAACAGTCTCATAACATGTGTGTAACAATGTGAGTATAACATTGGTAATATTCAGGTTATGTGAACGTTGTGAATGGGTATAATATTGCAGTTACATAACCAACATATTTTAAATGTTACATATTAGGTTGATAACAATGTGAATGTAATATTGGTAATATTCAGGTAATTTATATGTTATGAACTGTTGCAATATTGCAGTTGCATAACCAGTACTTGCAACAGTCACATAACATTGTTACGACCATGTGAGTATAACAATGGTAATACGCACATAATGTGAATGTTCTAAAACGGCTAAATGTTGCAGTTACATAGCTAACATATCGTAACCGTTATATATTATACCTGTAACAATGTGAATATAACATTAATAATATTCAGGTTATGTAAATGTTATAAAATGTTGCAATATTGCAGTTGTATAACCAGTACTTGCAACAGTCACATAACATTGTTACAACCATGTATCTCATACTCACAACCAATGTGAGTATAACCATGGTAATATGTACATAATGTGAATGTTCTAAAACAATATAATATTGCAGTTACATAACTAGCATATTGTAACTGTTACATATTATGCTTATAACGATGTGAATATAAAATTGGTAATATTCAGGTAATGTATATGTTATAAAATGTTGCAATATTGAAGTTGTATAACCAGTACTTGCAACAGCCACCTAACATTGCGGCAACCATGTGAGTATAACAATGGTAATACGTACATAATGTGAATGTTCTAGAGTGGTAAAATGTTGTAGTTACATAGCCAACATATTGTAACCGTTACATATTATACCCGTAACGATGTAATTTTAACATTAATAATATTCAAGTTACGTAAATGATATGAAACGTTGCCGATTTTGTATGATTAAGGGCGGGTTTTTCCAACTTCCCGGTAAGCCTCTACCTGCCAGTTATCCTATGCTTGATAATGTATGTTAACATTAATGTTAACTTAGGCCGAAAAAAATAAAAATTTTACGATGTTTTTTTTCAGCTCCATTATTGTATATAGCTATAAAACTTATTCCTTTGCAACATTGTTTCAACCTTCTAAAATACGAAAAGATATATTTTATTTTGATTCATTGAATATTTTTTTAGAAGGCGTCAAAGTTGCGTCTTTGAAAATAATACCTGGTCCCATGGCCGACAGTTAATCTCAGGATTGGCAAGTCTGAGACAAAAAAACAAAAAGCATTTGAAAGAGAAAGGTTTCGTACACAACAATTTACCACAGTTAATACAAAATCGATGAAAACAAAAAAAAATGGCGTATGTTTAAACCAAATTTGTGGAACGATGCGGTGTTGCCATATGTCTTCTTATTATACGGGACAAATATTTTTTTACGGAAAATTATTTCGTCTAAATTTCAATGCAAACCCTACAGTGTTAAAAGTTGCAACTTTAAAACCCATTATCTCCCAATCTAAATAGTCGACTGTTCTGAAATTTCACTCAAACATGCATAATGATATGAACAATGTCTTGTTAAAACTTGAACAAAATCTATAGAAACCAAGATTGCGCGCTCGTACTACCTTAAAGACAAAAGAAAGTTGAGTCCTCCTACGTTGAACGTAATGTATGCGTATGTCACATCACCTTAGCTCTGTTTCAAGATAAAACAATTGATACATGGATTATATTTTTAGTAATTAGTAGATTAGTTCGATTAGTGCGATTATATCGTATAGTATCTAGTCGATCGGCAAAGTAAAAAACGATGAAGTTCATCATAATCATTATAAAATAAAGAACTTTACTTTTCCATATATATATTATGTTGACTATTAATAATTTTTTATCCATTGAGAGACGCAATGGAAATATTTAAAATTACATTATGGCTTAATTATACTTTGAAATTTAGCAATATATTTCATTAAAAAATCTTTAAAGGTATTCATGAAGCAATAAAATGTATAAGGTCGAATATAATCAATAACTAATCATATTTTTACAGTAATTACGAATATAGCTTGGTGGAAAATTATAATTGAACCATAGTGTCAAATTATTTGTATGATCAACATATATAACATAACATAACAATTGAGAACACTAATAATAGTAATGTTGCATTTATACCAAATGTATTATAATTCGTGTTACCATAATATTAGTTATCTCAGCTCTCACAAAACCCTTCGTGTTAATACAACATTAAATTTACTTCAACTGTTACGTAAATATACATGTGAATGTAACAAAACATTTACATAAACTGTTATCTAACCATTGATGTACTTGTAATATAAAATTCATATGAACCATTAAATAACTGTTTAAGTTAATGTAATATTACATATATCAGCTGATAGGTAACAGCTAGGTTCATTGTTATATTACATTTTGAAATTGCGGTTACGTAACTGTTGTGCTACTTAATATATTACAGTTACATTACACGATGAACCAGTAACGTAACTGAAGTATAACGGTTACATAAGATGGTACATAACCAGTAATACTTATGAGTAGGAAATAAGAACTTACACGTAAGTTGCATGTAATATTCGAGTAATATAACTTGTTACTTTCGTTAACGTTACCGTTACATTTCCGTTACATAGCAGTTGCATTGCACAACAAACAAGTAACATAACAAAAATGTAACGGTTACATCAAATATTACATAACGAGTAATACTCATGAGTGGGAAATAGCAACTTACATGTAAGTTGCATGTACTATCCGGTAAACATTACTCGTTATTTTCAGTTACTTTGCCGTTACATTTCCGTTACATTACAGTTGCATTGTACAACAAACAAGAAACATAACAAAAATGTAACGGTAACATAAAATATTACATAACGAGTAATACTCATGAGTGGGAAATAGCAACTTACATGTAAGTTGCATGTACTATCCGGTTAACATTACTTGTTATTTTCAGTTACTTTGCCGTTACATTGCCGGTACAGAACTGTGTTTACTGGGATGTTGCCACGATTACAGCGCCGCTCTCTATACGAGTATGAGACCTATCTATGCATGAGGTGCGAATGTGTGGGACAAATAGAGGGTACAAGCTCTGTCAAAAATTTGCAAGCAATTACGAAGCCGCTGTGTGTTTGCCGAGCGAAAAACTGTGCGTGCGAACAAAAAAAGAGACAGAAAAACATTAGTTGCGGTGTGCGTTACCGCCGAATCGACTAAAAATCGTGAAAGATAGAGTGCATGCGTGTGCGTGTATATGTGTGTCAATCGACATCCTTCTTAGCGCCTGCAAGTGGAGAAAAGGGAAATTTGTTCCCGTTAGGCCCTAAGTAGGAGCTCATTGTATATTGAATACGAAGCTACTTTACTGTCTCTATCTCCTACCACTGTGAGGATCTAGAGGGGCAAAATAGGCTGAAAATTTCGACTCGCGAAGTAGCTTCGTATTCAATATAAAATGAGCTCCTACTTAACGCCTAGAACGGAAACAAATTTCCCTTTTCTCCACTTGCAGGCGCTAAGGAGGACGTCGATTGGCACACGTATACACGCACACGCATACACTCTATTACGCATATAGAAATTGTTGTGTCCGCAAACTTGTGCAATGCAAAAGTGTATTGCACTCTTGCGAAACTGCAGAGTTCCACTCCACAGTTTGTTGCCCTCCCTGCGAGAGTTGCACTTTCGCCAAAATGCAAACGTCAAAAAGACACTTTGCGACACGTCCTGACCAAGCATCTTATGCTGCTTGATCTGGGGCAAATTACGACAATCCGAGTCGACAATTAAGAGAAGACACCAAGGAACAGACAGTCCTTGGTTGGCTTTTGAACGGTTCGGTCCTAAGGTACGACCGACACACTGTAAATTCAATTATAAGACCAGCCCAGTAATAAACTTATATTCCTATTCAACGAACTTGAGTTCCAACTGTTAATTTCGCAACGATCCCAAAAATACCTATCCCGGGTTCTCGAGCCGGGGATACAACAAAATACATATGCCTGAATACGCGCATGCGTAGACACACATATATACCCGCACACATGCATGCCTAATCATACAGCAACACACGTGTACTAGTACCTATACGTATACATGCGTGCCTGCTATAGGGATCCGCGTATACATGCATACGTGAGGGCAATTCCTATAAAAAATATTGTAACTGTTTGCCCAAGACCCATTTCTTCCACTTTGGAGAGTTACTGGAGCTGCAGGGGGAAGTTTGAAGCGAATGCGAAAGGTTCGCTGCGTGGAGATAATGGAAAGGCCATTGTAAAAGTAGGCCTGTACCGCGAACGCGCGGTCCTACCTAGTCCAACTCATGATGGTTACTGAAAACTATCAGACCCGCTCCTTCGAATGCGACCATCCCCACCCTCGTTCGTCGAAACAGCCAAATGCGTGATAGATCCAAGCGCAATAGAAAAGAGGAGCTGCAATGACTTCAGCTAGGTAAGGTAGGAGTATAAGGGCCTATGCAGGTGGTAAGCAGCAAAGGAAGAGCGTAGTAGGACTTCCAGCAGCAAAAGAGGAGCTGCAACGACTACAGCTACACTGTAAAAAAAATGTGTATTAAAATTAATATGAAAGTGTAGGAAGTCTTTTTACAGAGACCGTATATGAATTTTGATATTGTCATTTGAAAATCAATGCACTGCTTTTCGAATGTCTAATAATGGTTTAGTAATATAGCAACACTTAAGTACTGGAAAAATCATATACATATCACAAGGTATTTATTATTAGCGTATTAAAATTAATACGCACAGATTGTATTTTTAAATTAAAAAAAGTAAATTTGGCATAGAAAAGTATATTAATTTTATGGTGTTAGGTTAGTGTAATTGTTGTTATTTACTTTCTGCGTCTTTAATAAACTGTGTATGAATTTTAATATAAAAACTCCGGCATTCTTTTACTGATTCAACCTGTGAAAACTAATAATCGTTATTTTTAAATTAAGACGGTCCTCTAGTTTCTCGGTTCGAAAAAATCGATTTTTTTTCATAAATCACATCTACATGTGTAGAAAATGTGTGCCAAAGGATTTTTCAATATTCGAAGTGGTTCACAAGTTACGGGCCTGGAACGGAGCAGGTATACGGAGCGCGCGCCGCGCTGCTCCGAAAGCCAAGCGGCGCTGACCATTGTATTGATATCCCTAAATCTAACTGCTCCCTGAACCTTTTGTGAATTAGGCCCGAGTGAAGGGGAGCCGAGACTGTTGACAGACGCTTTCGGATATTGACTAAGACGCCGTAAAGCGTCGGTTAGTTCAGTTTTGCTGTGGCAGTTGCGAAGCGTACTATATTTTCTCTTGCGAGTCGCACGTAGCTGATTTTTTGAAAATAATTTTCAAAATGTTAAAGAAAGGAAGTAGAGACGCCCCGGCTCGTTACGATCGACCTAAAAAACGAAAATTCGCAGGCAACCGACACACTTTTGAACAAGACAAGTCGTTTACATCGGCGTCAGCGAAGAAACTTCGTCAAAATAAATTTTTTGAAATGAACGTTAAACAGAGTGTTTTGTATTGTATTTTGAATTTTGTGAGTGTATTTTCAACTATTTCTTCGGCTGTTATTTGTAAAGAGTGCAAAAGTACGGTGACTTTCCATCAACGTGATATACGAGGATTGGGCTTTAAAATTTCTATAGCGTGCAAGTGTGAGAAAGAAAAAGATATAGATTCATGGCCAAAAATCGGTAAAGCCTACGAAATAAATCGTCGCTTAGTTTTCATGATGCGTTTGTTGGGAGTCGGTTATGAAGGCTATAGAATCTTCTGTGGACTGATGTATATGGGACAAGGTTTTGCTTTGAACACGTACTATTCCATATTAGAAAATATTTACTCAGCTTCTTCGGCCGTTTTTGATACAGTGTTGTCGATTGCGGTTAATCAAGAAAAGGAAGTCCTTCAAAAAAAGGAAAAGCAGAAATTGAATTCACCGTATCTGGAGATGGCACATGGAAAAAGCGGATTTTCATCTTTATTCAGAGTTTCAACTTTAATTACCAAGTACACCGGTAAAGTGGTTGATGTGTGTGTAATGAGTAGTTTTTGTGCTGGATGCAATTTGTGGAAAAATAAAAAAAATAGTGATCCAGTTGGATATGCAGGATGGCTCGCTGATCATGAAGAAAATTGTACTCAAAATCATACTGGAAGTTCTGGGAAGATGGAAATAGATACGGTTGTCAAAATGTTTTCTCGTTCAGTAGATAAACATCAAGTTCGATATACGACATACATAGGAGATGGTGACAGCAAGACATTCAACGATATTTTGAAGGCAGAACCATATGGAGAAGATGTTGTTGTAAAAAAAGAGTGTGTTGGACACGTTGAAAAGAGGATGGGGACTCGGCTCCGAAATACAAAAAAATCTAATAAAGGCATTGGTGGGAAAGGTGCAGGAAAACTCACTGATAAATTGATTGGTGAGATGACAACGTATTATGGATTAGCTATTCGGAGACATCCAGATTCTATCGAGGAAATGAGAAAGGAAATTTGTGCAACATTCTTTCACAAGATTTCCACAGACAGCAATCCACAGCATCAAAATTGTCCTGCAGGCAAATCTAGTTGGTGCAAATGTCGCAGAGCTGAGTTTCTTGGCGATGCTGAGCAATTCAAACACAATAAACCGCCTCTTTCTGAAGCAGTTGAAAAAGTTATAAAGCCAATTTATGAGGATTTATCCAGAGAAGAATTGTTAAGCAGATGCCTGGGAGCGGAAACTCAAAATAATGAGTCGCTCAATTCGTTAATCTGGTCTTTTGCTCCGAAGCACCTCCATTCTGGGCCAAAAGTGGTTGAAATCGCCACGTTTCTCGCTGTCATAATATTCAACGAAGGATTCAAATCTATCCTGAAGACCTTGGAAACCATGGGAGTGAAAATCGGCCCACAAGCTAAAGGATATGTTCAACAACGTGATAGCTCTCGGATCGACCGTTCAGAAAGGCGCACGAGTGATGTTGTAAAACAGGCCCGAATCGCGAAAAGGGAAGACGGAGCAGCTCTGCGTGACTTCCAAGAAGAAGAGGAAGGCCTATTGTATGGTCCAGACATAGCAGATTGACAGTGAGATAAAATTTTTAGTATAAATCACATGCGCGAACTTTCAAACGCGTTTTTCTCGAAACACTATTTTTTGAAACGGTGACCACGATATTTCAGAAACTACTGCACCGATCTTGTTCAAATTTATACAGCATCATTAATATGTTATAAGCCAGCGATTGAACTAGGATTATCATGATTGCTTCGATAGTTTTTTTTTGTGCGAGCGAAAAACTTAAGAAAAAATGAGTAAAAAATAGAATGTAATTTTCAAAAATGTATAAAAAAAAATTTTTGTAATTTAGAATTCACTCTATTTCAATCGCTAGTCTTAAATATGAAGATTAAAATGCCTTTTGGTTTTTTGATTTCAGATAAGCAGAACAGGCGCAATCTTGGTCACCGTCAAGCACCTCTTTTACTTGATGTCTTCCTGTCGGCCACTATAACCTTTATTCTATTATATATTTTGACTTAAAAAAATTTGTAAAGCTTATTTAAATGTTATTAAAGTTTATGCAATAATTCGGTATTAAGAGTGTAATAATTACACTCGTAATACCGACATTCTTATTACGATCAATTTCTATGGCATTCAATTCATATCGCACTTCCTAACAAATGACAAATGGCATTGTTGACGAGACTTGTAGCAGTGGTTGGCGCCCCATCACGCTTGGATAATTTCCCACATATGTGTAGGGAACTCTTGCTTGGCAGGATAGTCTTGATGTTCGATGGCAATACGGATTTCATCGCTGTTATTGAAGGTTGAAGATGCATAGGGCTGATAAGCGTGAATCTCACAATGGATGATGGATTCATCAAAGACCACGGGCGTTTGAATGTTTACAATTTCTTCTTCCATTTCACGCAACAGATGCACAAAGCACATACTAAATATTTTTTTACACGCTTTCGCCACGCACTTTGAGACCCAAATTCTTCAAGAGTAGCACGTTTTGAGGTATTAGCACTTTGGGCACTGACCGACGACTGATTGTTTTTATCCATGACCGTTTATTTTTATTGGAGGATCTATTGAAAACTATACCCATTACGACTTTATATGCAGGCGTATGGTGATTACTTCACCTCGGAAATTTACCAAATCGCCGTACTGGTCCACTATGCGAAGCTGTACGGCATCAATCGTTCGGCTCGTGATTGGCAGATAAATAACGTGTGAAGGAACTTCACTGTGCCCGGTGGCACAGATGGAAAAAAATCGTGAATTGTGTGTACTTTTTGTCCGTTAATATAGGCTCCAGCGGTAATATTGCACTCAACGCGTAGGGCGTTCACTTTGAGAATGGCTACAGGAAGGTCAGATTCGTGTCTTTTATTGGATTCCAATTCGCGTGCGGTGAAGCCTAGAAGATGGCCAATAGAATCTTTCGGCTCAAAATTGACATCATGATCACACTCGATCTCACTGTGTAGCGTATTATTATTCGGTTTAATGCTGATTTTGATGTTTTTACGCGTGAGCTCTGCTTGTACAAACGCCTCAATATCCTCTATTTCATAGCTACCCGTAGGTATCGTCAACACCTCATCTCTCACGTAAAGTTTATCATGGTCAACGTCGATATTTGGAATAGAGTTGAAGATTAACAATTCAACGAGACCGAGGGTATAACTTTTGTGTGGCGAGAGTTCGATGGGGGGAAAGTACTGCGCAACGAGTATGGACGATGAGCCAGATATGGTCAAAGTTAAGCTATCATCCAAGGTGCTGGTAAATTGATAACTGAATTCTCCACGTCATTTCCTACCTATATATAGTGTATATTTGTCTTTGTGCTGCAATTGTCGAGAAAGAAAGTTCAGACACAAATGTCCACATTCAATCGTATCATATTTCTGATATCCCTTATAATTATAATTAAAGCTACCAACACGAAAATATCTCATGAGTTCGGATGGTTGTGGAATATTGCCGAAACAGCTTTTTTCGGCAATATCTTGCCGAACAGATTTACAGCTTTAGCTATACTAGCCGCACCACCTGACAAAGCACCAGCAGCGCTAAGACCCGCAAAAATGGGCACGAGGGACGGTAATAAACCACCAATTTTATGAGGTACAGGTAGAACCCGAGGTGTGCACATTTTGCCATCTTGTGTCTTTACAGCTGCACGAGCACCCTTTAAAGCTGATTTAATAATCTTTTGTGGATCATTACTTTCAATCATTGTCTTCTTTGCGGCGCCAATTATTTTTTTCAAACAAACGCCACCCTTACGGGCCTTCATCCCCATACCAAATTTTCTCTTTGTCCTCATAATATTTGCCACACCCCAAGCACTCGCTTTTTCACCGATGCTAGCGTCTTTAGCAGTAACACGTTGCCAAGCCTGTTCAAACAACACTTTATCCGTCAAATGTCTCGCTTCAAGATTATTCGGATTTTTCGAATATGCAATATCGTATTGTTTGCATGCCGTATCCAATGGATTAAGGGAGACTTTGTCCCGGATTGAGCAGCGGGAGATGTTAGCGGCTCAACATGAGCAGCTAGAAGAAGAGGAGGGATGCCTCTATGGACCAGGCATTGCCGATTAGCGGTAATTATAAACACATTTGTGTAAACACATTACAAAACTTGAAACGCGTTTTTCCCGAAAACACGTTTTTAAAAATGGCTGACATTCTCCTGACCGCTGTAATTAACATATTGACCGGAAATTTGGAGAGTACACTCAGAAAATATGTCTTCACGGAATGACGGATCGTTTTTTCGATAGATGAATTTTTGCATTTATTATTTATCTTTTTATGCGAAAAAAACGCGAAAATTCGATTTTTTTTTAATTGCCGCCATTTTCCGAAATTTGTACTAAACGAAAAACCCATCCGTCATTCCATGACCAAAGGGCCACAGATTGATAATATGCTTTGAATTTGTGTTTCAAATTCACAAAGAGGGGCAGTGATATCAGCCGTTTACCTCCCGCGATTTGAGGATCTGTTTTCGCGGAGCTGCAACGGCCGCCATTTTGTTTTTTTTTATTTTTTAACTTTCTGTATATCATGAATAAAAGCAAGAAAACAACCGTACTCAAAAAGCTTTACTCGTTTCCTTTAAAAAAAAAATAAAATGTAAACACCTGAAATATGGCACTCCAAGGACAGTCTCCCTTAAGGCAGAACACCACTGTGACCCTCTGTTTTTTGCCATTTTTCACGAATTTTTTTTGTGGGAAAAAAAGAGATATTCGAAAAATTTTGTTTTGTTTTGTTCGTTGTTTATTGAAGATACTTAAAAAAAAATTCAAATTTTTCACGCCCCATGGTGACGCTGGGGAAGCTCCCGCATCAGGTACTGTTGCCTCTGCAGTGGTTCGCGGCACGCAGCAGAACTCTCTTCAAAGGCGATCTGAAAAAAAATACCGAGTGTTTTCGTTAATAATATGATATTTTGAAGAGAAGTACACAGGGATTTGAAAAAATATTGATTTTTAAAAAATAGGCACGCTTTTGAAATTAAAGGACGATTTTCGAGCAAAATTTCTCGTCGAAAATAATCTATAACTTTTTTTATTATTGAGATATCGAAAAAATCCTATGTACTTCTTTAGATAATCTAGCTTTATTAATGCAGTCCAAATTTGAAGTCGATCGGATAAAAATTGCTCGAGTTCTGCTGCGTGGCGCACTCAAAAAAGTGGTTTTGAGAAAAACGCGTTCAAAGTTTTAGGTTTACAAATTTATGCGATAAATTGGAAAAAAAAAATTTTACCTTTAATCAGCGATGCCGGCACCATATAGCTGGCCTTCAAGAAGCAAATCATTGTCCCTAGCATCTTTTCTCGAAATTGTAGAGGCTCTTCTTGCCTCTTTTGCAGCGTCTGTGAGCAAGCGCTCCGCCAGCTCGATCCGCGCTGCGTCGGTTTCAACGCAAAAATTGAAACAATTTGGGCCGATAGTTATCCCCAACGTCTCCAAAACTTTCATGAGGCTTCTCAGGCCATCATTGAATAATAATACCGCGATATCAGCTGCAATATCGACGATTTTTTTGCTCCCGGACTGACACTTGGGGGCTATTGCCCAAACTGATTTGTTGTAGCTTTCGTTGTTGTTTTGCGTGAAGCCGCCCCAACAACGCTGCAGCAAATCGTCTCTGCTCAAATTTTCGAAGACTGGCGTAATTGCCTCCAATACTTCCTCAGGAAGAGGCGGCTTATGGCGATATTCAAAAATATTACCGCTTGCGACCGCTCGCTGCCAGGAACACCACGACTCGGCTCCCTCTGGGCAATCGTCATGTTGTGGCTCATTATCTGTGGATATTTTATGTTTGATAGTTGCCCAAATTGCCTTCCTTATTTTTTCAACATCATCGCTGTTCCTCCGAATAGCCAAGCCGTAATATGTGCTCAACTCGTCAATCAATTTTCCGTTGAGCTTTCCTCTGCCAGACAATCGTTTTTGTTTTTTCACGATTTCGCGGAGGCGCGTCCCCATACGTTTTTGAACATGATCGATGCACTCTTTTTTTTATCTCGAAACCGTCGTATGGATCGCTATTCGATATGCCCAGAAACGTTTTAGAATCGCCGTCACCAATATAATATTTATATTTTATGCCATAGAGCTCTTCAGACCGTTGAAACATTTCGACAGCTGAGTCGACTTCCATTTTTCCGGAGGAGCCGCTATGGTTCGCCTGGCACTCATCGTCGTGGGTACTTTTCCATTCCCAGTACTCCGCAGTGCTTTCTTTTTTTTCCGAATGCTCGCAAGCTTTGCAATATTTCGATTTCACCATAACGTCGATCACTTTTTAGTGTACCAGCCGATTAGCGATGTTATGCCGAAAAGCGAGCTGAAACCGCGCTTACGCCACGATCCGTCGCCTAAAACGATAATTCCGTCCTCCACCCCATTTTCCAACGAAATTGTCTCCTCCTCAAGTGCAGCCTTTTATTTGCTCACTGTGCTCACAGCTTTAGTGGCAATCGAAATCGAATTTAAGATTCGATCGTAGAAAGACTGAAATATGGGGCGCGGTAGGTCCATAAATGCACAAAACTTCATCAGGCCATTCAAACCGACGCCAAGAAGACGCATACTGAATACGATCCGACGATTTATTTCGTATGCATTGTCAATCATAGGACACGAATTGATTTGCACTTTCTCACAATGGCCGCAATCGACCTCGATTTTGAATCCCAGTCCGCGCAAACTTTTTTCAATAAACTTTATATCGCGATCACACACTTTGCACTTTACTAACGTCGATATAATGTTCAATGCATTGACGAGGTGTACTATACGATAACCGAAATCGTTAGTAACACCGACCTCTAAATCGTCCAACGATTTTAACTTTTTCGCCGACGTGCTCACATACTCTACAGAACTATTTTCGGAGCTATAACGGTTCGGAGGTTTTCGATTCGAAATTTTCGTTCGACTCCTCGTCACATAGCTCCGTTTTGTTCCCTTTTTCCCCGTGTACACTTTCGGATAATCCATTTCGATGTGCAAAGAATAATTCTGAGCGTTCGATATTTATAAACGAAACGATTCGGAGCGTTTAGACACGAGTAGCGTCGCTTCTATTCACAACCTGACGCTATGACGCTATCCCTATACCTGCCTTGAAAATTTTTCATTATCGCCACCTATGGTTTTTTTCGAAACTATATTTATAACAATAGCCGGTTTTTGTGAAGGGAGACAAAAGAATACCTGGGAAAGACCCGCAGGACCTGGGAAAGGCCCGGTATACCTGCCGACCCTGAGGCGCGCAGCTGGGCGGGACCCCGAGCATCACGGAGCGCTGTACCGCTCCACAAAATATTCAATATCTCCGAAAATAATTATTTTTTCGCACCTGGGTCCAACGGCATCTTAATCTTAAATGTATTTTAGATTTTTCTAGATGGTTTTCAAAAAATCCATTTTTTGAAGCCGTCACAGTGGTGTTGTCCCTTAATACCCGGATCACCACGAGCAAGCCGTTTGGTCAACTTTGTGCCTGGTCCGCAATACTGATACCCGGGCAGATGTAGTTCAACGGGGAGTTTGTTGATTAGGCGGTTGACGAAACCTTTACCACTCTTGCCATGCACAATCATGTCTAAAGACAATACGCAACTGATGGATAATCCCTATAAGCATGCTATTTATATGATTTCGCCGTTAGTCGTGTGTGAGATGACGCCCAACAAGCAAACTATCGGAGGCGGACTTCCCGTGATAAATTTCGATGAATTAGTCGATGATGCTGCTGCGAAAAAGCGGCAAAAACGTCATAGAAATTTATTTGCCGGATAGCATACGTGCACTGTTTTGTGGTCCATCGAATTGTGGGAAAACCAACGCTTTGCTCACTCTTATCATCCATCCCAATGGTTTGAGATTTGAGAACATTTACTTGTATTCCAAATCGTTGAAGCAGCCAAAGTATAAGTTGCTCGAACGGTTGCTCGAACCTGTGAGTTTGTTCGAGTTTGCGTTTGCGTATCATCCGTTCAACGCGCATGAACAAGTGATAGCACCAAGTGAGGCATAATCCAACTCTATATTCATCTTTGATGATATAGCGTGTGAAAAACAGGATAATGTTAGAGCCTTCTTTTCCATGGGAAGACAGGAGATTGTTGACAGTTTTTATCTTTGTCAGACGTACAACCGTATCCCCAAACATCTCGTGAGAGATAATGCAAATTTCGTGGTGCTTTTCAAGCAGGACGATATGAACCTCAACCACGTCTACAACGATCATGTTAATACGGATATAACTTATACGTGCTTTAAAACATGTGCATGAAATGCTGGAATTCCGACCAGTATGCATTTATCACGATTGACAAGGATAGTAGTATTAATGAGGGTCGATATAGACAAGATTTTGATTATTTTCTAACCATTGATAAATTATTCATCGCTGGTGGTTGAAGAGACAGTATTGTGCATACCTTGACAGTGACAACATGAAGACCGAACAACTTTTGCGTGAAAAAGATGTATTGTGTGAAATTGCCAAGGCGAGCAATGCAATCAGACGAAAGAATCGAATGATGAAAATGGGAAAAGATAGCGATGAGCAGAGAATGCAAGATGTCTTTAAGCCTATAGTGAGACCACTGGAGAAATTGGTGTCGTACAAAAACGGCGAAGTAGCGTAGGAGGAAATTAAAGATGAAAAAGTGAGTGATAATGCTGAAGGAGATGCGATAAATAGTATGAAAAATCAATTGAAGAATGAGACACAAGATTCCTTCAAGATTGAAACACAAGATTCTTTCAAATTGATACATGAGGATGATGATGACTCGCAGAATGTTGATGAATTAATCGGTTAATATCTCCTATTATTACGAACAAATAGACAGGCAAGCTTGGATGTATTATATGGTGTACGGAATCTCGCAAAAAACAAATTAATGATTGGCAATTCTCCGATAATTTTCGAGTCTCAACATGTTCGTGTGGGTGATGTGCATTATCCGAAAACTATTGGATTAACGGAGCTGTTGGTTAAAGAAGTGCCCAATGTCGAAACTCTCACACCGGACGATTTGAAAAACTATAAAAAGATTGTCATCTCGACAAATGCGCACAAAAAATGTTACAAGCCTATACGACGTAATACCTGCCATAAATTCAACACTTATATCGCAAATATAGTCGATCATCATGTGGGAAAGGGTATGCCAAAGTATAAGCTAGCCAGAAAAAACACCCACTTGGACTATATTTATTGGGATAATCCAAATGAGCTAGTAGATCGTCTTCGCTTACTTTTGGCATCGCAAGCAGCCGGAAATTCTGCGCATTCGAATGAAATCATATCGATTATCGAGGAATTGCGCGAAGCTGAAATCATGTATTAACTCAGCATCGGAGAATTCACGCATTTTCAACATGAATGTCGATGTGTTTGGACGCCAATTAAATAAAAGTGTGCTCCTCAGTAAGCAAGGTCCTCCGGGCCGACGTGGGATTGGGTTTAGAACGACCGCATATGACCATTATGACTTGGGGCAGAAACGATTGTGTAACGTCGCTAATCCGGAAGCTCAAGACCGCGCCATCACTCTAAGTCATTTACATAAAAAATCTCGAAATATCATTAAGTACATACGCAAAAAAATGAATGATAGTAATCAGTTATTGGTTAATGGACTTGAAGCTACGATGAGAGACATTGCAAAAACACTCGACCGATGTCAAAACTCTACAAGATTTGGTGATTCGTAATTCACGCACCATTACTGCACTGGATGAGCGACTGAGCGGACTAGGAAATGAACGAGAAAAAGAGCGCTCTCGTGCTGGAGCCACATAGGCCTGCTCGACGAAATTATCCTCGTCGACATGTGGACATCCGTGGTTTGGACGAAACCTGGCAAGCTTATCTCGTCGATATGTCATCATACGCGCGTGAAAACTCCAAACATAGATTTCTCCTCACTGTCATCGATACTTTCTCAAAATTCGCCTGGGCCGTACCAATGGTGAGTAAGAATGACAGAGATACAGCAGCCGCAATGAAGTCGATAATCGATAAGGGAGGACGGACACCGCAGCACTTGCATGTCGATCATGGAAAAGAATTTTATAATTCCACTTTCAAGTGTTTTAATCGTACACTGAAAAACAAAATGTGGAAGCAATTTAGCCTTCGTGGTAATTTTAAGTGGATCGATATTCTTGATAATTTAATTGTCGGGTATAACGACTCTGTACACCGTACAATTAAAATGAAGCCAAGTAATATCAATATCGCTAATGAGAAGAAAATATTGCGACAAATTTTTAACAAGACTCAACCTCCAATGAAGAAGCCACCAAAATTCAAAATTGCCAATAACGTGAGAATCAACAAATTAAAGAGTGTATTTGAAAAGGGTTACACACCAAACTTGACAACGGAAATATTTACAATATATAGCGTGAAAAACACAAGCCCTGTAATGTATAGCCTGAAAGACCATACGGATAAATCTATTGCAGGTGGTTCCTACGAGCAAGAGCTTCTAAAAGTTAAATATCCCAATATCTATCTCGTGGAAAAAGTACTGAAGAAACGTGGCAATCGAATGTTTGTAAAACGGTTGGGGTTCGACAATACCCACAATAGTTGGATAAATACATCTGGTTTGTAGTGAACAATAAAAAATATTTTTTGAATTTATGTCTCCTTCCTCTCTGCCGAAAGTCCCAACAAGTGGCGGTCAAGTGCCGTCTCCATCTCCGCACGTGCTGCAAAGGATGAAGAGTCCGTCTTCCCCGACACCGCATCATGTGTCCCTTGGGTAGCTCTTTTTTTGCTCCTCGCATTTGAATCTTTTTTTCCCCTGGAAAAATGCGTCACGACGATATGGAGGAAAATAGTTTGAATGAATATATGGATTACAAAGGGTAATGTTTTTGTCTTCTTTATTTTCTACCAATTAAAGAATATACAAAAGATCTTGCGATGTTATAGAATATAGCGGTGTTAAAATGGTATTTTGTAATGTCCCCATGGTAATGTGTTTGTGCTATTGGGTATGATATATCGCTTATCATCGTGTGGACTAAGAGCAATTTTTCTTTCGCGAATAGTATATACATAGTGCAGTGTGGATCTTATACTCGTTTGACTCCGACACAGTTCAATCTCATCATTTAAACACTGCATATAATCATCAAAACTTATTGTTCTTGCGACAACGCCACTCTTTACTCCTTTCACTTTTTTTGTATCCTTTTTACCATCTACTCTTAACGCATACATTTTTGACCGAAGTCCGACAAATTCAGTCATTATAGCACCGTTGTTTTCATCCTTCATGGTACCTGGCACTTTCTTATTTACTAATGGAATATCGAAAACATTAACGATAGGATAATCACTCGTGTCGAACCGGACAATAGTTCGGTACTTCATACCTTCATATACATCTTCGCACTCAATGTGGTAGATAAGGCTATCGGTATCGGTGTACATTATCTTACATTTTTCACGATACAACAGAGCCATATAATCATAGTGGAACTCGTACAAACACGTTTTCGATATATCGAGTATACACATACCGACATATATTGGTTTGTAGAATTTCACTTCAAGTTTACGCAATTCTACAGCAATCAAGTTTTCGGAAAAGATGCTCCTACTGTGAAAGTTAGGCTTCGCAATCATCGCCTCGGCACCATATCTCCCTTCCCATTTTGTCGACAGTTTCACGTCAACGTGATTTCGAACGTTTTCGATTGTTTTGCCAAATACCGCATTATTCATCAGCTTATATTAATTTTTTTCAAAATCATGTTTCGCCATGGTTCTGAATTGCGCGTTTAGCTCGATAGAAGACCGTAACCATGGAGATTGTTGGAATTGTAATATTCGATGGATTTTTGTTATATGGAGCCCATGGCGTAGACACTGCTGAACATTCCGGTAATGTACAATGTAGCGCTCTTTATTGTACAAAGTTGCGAGCAACTTGTCTTGCCGCCTACCGGGTGGTTTTCCACGCGTTGTACAAAACGGGAGATCGTTATGTGCATCGTGTAAATTTTGTGGATAATCTAAGTCTACCTCGAAAATGTAGCACGTAGGCGAATCGCTTGAGATTGATGATACATCAAAATTTGACAGGTCGTTGACGGATTTGAAATTCGCATAAGGCAACAATTGACACATTGCCCAGCCGTACAAATTGTTTACATAGAAATACATGAGATACGATCAAGCTTTAGACGGATCGTGTGAATCTATATATTTGTTATTCGCGTTAGCATATCTGTTCGAACATTAACTTAGCCCGCCACATATGCCACGTTCGATAAACATGACCATGTCAATGTCAGTGAGCAATTCGAATGTAATACTCGTATACCCAGATAGACAAACGTGCTGTGAAAGTAAACGTGTCAGCATTATAGCGGCAAGATGACGGCATTGGATGGCACACCGTGACACCATTATAGTGTATTTTACAACCGCATTAAGCTGCGAAATTTGCGATACAGTATACGTTTTGGCGGAATAAACGTATAATGCCAAGATAGCGTGCTTGCAGCAAAATTACGCAACAATAACGTTCTGCAATAACGGTATAGATGCAGCAAGCTCCGAATTTGGAATAATATCATCTTCACAGCATATTTGAGTCATAGATGAAGCACGCCGTGCCGCTCCGTTGCTGGTACAATTGAGACAGGATGTCGAAACATTGCAACCCAGAATTTAGGAAGCGACGTTTCGGCAAGGTGAAGGCACAGCAACGGCACGCTGTGACGCTCCGTTGCCGGTACAAACGAGGCAGGTTGTCGCAGCATAGAGACGGAAAATTTGGATAAAGTTGTTGCGGCAAGGCGAGGGCACATTGGAGGCACGCTGTGACGCTCCCTTGTCGGGAAAAACAAGGTACGTAATTATATCATAGACGCAGCAGATTCGCTACACACTGCATCGACAAATATCTGGCATATTTAGAGCATGCTGTAGCGCTCCCTCATTGGAATATTTGGAACACGTTGTAACGCTGCCTCGTCCGCATGAACGAGGCGCGCTATTGCAGTGTTCTGATGGTTAAATTGTGTTCTGCATTACCGGTAGCTGGACAACAATGTATCATCACGCTTTTGGAAAAGAATAACCGCACACTTGCGGATTTGTTCGAATACGATTCCAATACGATGTTTTCGCCATGAAACTAAGGGAATAAATGGAAGGAAAAATAATTTGGGCGTGATTTTTTTAATTGAATAAAATCTACGTATCCTCAATAATCAATATTTTACGGAATCTTTAATATAACAAATCGTCTCACGAATTGCGCAATATAGGTCGGATATTAAATTTGTAAAAAAAAAATAATCAATATCATCGTACATCGTATAAGAAATAATATGTCGTATGATATTAGTCCAAAACTTATGTAACTAATTTTAGAATGATTTATAGTATTTCCGGAACTCATATAAAAACGTTGGCACAGAAATGATGAGCATGAAAGAATCTACCAATCGCTAGAAGATATTTCAGTAATTTGTTTTGGTAAACACACTATTAAAAGCTAATTTTTATCCTGAATCAAATATGATCGAGCCACCTTTAAAACATGTTACGGCATTACATCTCAATTTTTTTTTATCGTAGAGAGGTATTTGATAACGTTCTCTATATATATTTAGATATATACATATAAACAGTCCATATTCAAGTACCTTTTTATAATAATGTTGTACTCTTTATATGTGTATATGTATATCCATGTATATAGAACTTGGCAACTGAATTTGATTTTTTAAATTTCACACACTCACGCGCGCGCGCACACAGGCAGATGTACACATATCTATACACACACGTATAGTACAAAATAAAAAAGTTCTCAACAATTCGAAAAAAATCCAGCTGTGATGCCGTTACATAAGTTTTAAAGGTGGCTAGATTAAATTCTAATCCGGGAAAGAATAACCTTTTAATTGTGTGTACAAGAAAATAAGCAACTTAGATACATTATAGCCATCGGCACATTTTTTATTGCTCATCATCTCTGCGCTTACGTACTTAAATGAGTTCCGGAAAATACGCTTGTATTTTATTCTGCGCAACTTCAATAGTAATGCGTTTAATTTCCTGATTGCACTGTTAATGCACATACGTTGTGTGAAAACTTTGTTCGATAAAAAATCACTTCCAAGTAAACATTGATGTTGCAGTATTATTTTAAATATGCCGCGCAAATTTACGTCATTCGATACGTGGAACGATGCGTTGTTGCCAGATGTCATCTGATTATAGGGGACAAATATTTTTTATAGGGGACAAATATAGGGGACAAATTTAGGAAAAAAAATTCTAATTTTCAATGCAGACCCTGCAGTGTTAATAGTTGCAATGTTATAACCCATCATCTCCCAATCTAAATAGTCGACTGGTCTGAAAGGTCACCCAAACATGCATAATGATATAAACAATGTCTGATTAAAATTTGAACAAAGTCTATAGAAGTCCAGAGCGCGCGCTCATTCTACTTTAAAATGTTATTCCTTAAAGAAAGAAAGGTTTAAATCAGAGCACTTTTACAAGCAATTAACCATTAGACCTTAATGTATATGATCACGTCGTTTTATCAAGGTTTCGGGTGTCTATCCGAAGGGAATGGAAAAATGTTTGTTATATCGAGGTTCGACTGTAGTTATAAGCCAAAACGTACCAAGCCGGGAATTTTATGAATTCAGTCTATATTGCGGAAATAAATAGGGCAAAGAGTGTGGACCTATACAAATTTTCAAAAAATTGGTGATCTAAAAAGTTTACACTGTTACACTTTCGGTAATCGGACAAAAAACTTATTGCACATAATCCATCGACAATAGAAAAATATTAGATTTCGACAATGTCCGACACTGTAATAAAATGATGCACTTGGAACTGATATTTTTTTTATATAAAAATAGGTATGGCAATCTCTTGAAGTTTGAATTTGAAAAAAATTTATGTCCATTAAGTCAATAAATTTGAGAATGTTAATACGTGGAAATAAGAGATTGGGAGAACTGTCAAAATCTAGGAAAGGAAAAGCTTGGTACATTTTACTCTTAACATTAGGTGAGACCGTTAATAAACGACTACTAGTGGTCAGGCACTGCTTCAAAATTCGCGTGGCCAAAAATCGTAACCTCAAAAAACGTTATTGGACACTAGGAGTACCCATGAATAGCTAAATTACAGTCAGCAGTTATTTTTTAAATGCAAAACGGATTTTGAGGCCAGCGCCTAGCGAACAAACTACTTCACCGAAAACGATAAAGAGAAGTTGGGAGTTAATGTTTCCTTAATTAATTAACATGAGGGTCTGACACGTCGCTGAGGGTGTCTGATTCTACGGACAGTGGGTCACGTCGACCCCCATGACAGTTCCATCGGTCACGATGCAGCTGTTCATTCTGGTCACGAGGACCTCGAGAGCTACGGTGGCAACGGAATCCCCTATCCGCCATTCCATCATCCGATTCACGACCCTCCCGGCGTACTGTCTCGTATCATCGGTGGTACGTTGGTCGATTATTCCCCGCATGTGGCCTCCGATTCTGAAACTGCTGCAACGAGTTGCGACGGCGCTGTTTGGCGCTTCTGAGCGCATTGGTAATCCCTTCTGTGAATTCCGACCAGTCTGGTTTCGGATAGATGCGGTTCCTGGCAACCGAAGCTGTCAACAATATCAATATGCGAAAATAAGTTTCTTTTTTTTAAGCCGCTCTTTCCTACGCGTATAAGATAGATTCATACAGAACGAGAACAATGAAAAGTTATTAAATAATGTGGCTTTAACGTACCGTACAATGCCTTTCCAAACCTAGTTTTACCAAGTGCGATCTTGTTTTCCATGCGGCCATGCCAGATGACATCCGGTGTTACAGCCTCTCTGACGGCATTTTTCAAAACGTCGTTACACGTCTCGACGAGTGTGTGTCCTCCGAGTGAACCAAGATACCTAGCCTGAAATACAAAAAGTTAAAATTAAATTTTCCAGGGAAGCAAAAATGTTTTTATTCCAACCAATCGTTGTTTATTATTCTTACGATATTTCGGTATTCTTCATCCGAAATGTGCTCAAACTCCTCTATCTCTTTTGGACTGGACAACGGCAAGGAGTCGGGCTTCGTGGGAAAGTCGGTCGACAGTTCTCTCTCGAAGAGACTCTTAAGTTGGCTACACATTTATTAAATCAACAGTACAATCTTAGCTTGAAATTATTCTAGTGTGTCGACAAGAGAGAAGGAGAGAGAGAGAGAACAAGAAGAAAAAACATTTTAAAAACCTAATGGAACAAATCATGTTTTATGTATGTCCTTTTTCAATGACATCAGCCCCGAGCTGAGTGAAAAAAATAATACCAACGATTGTTGTGTTGGAAGCGAGGAGCGCGCGAAAATGTAATAACCCAAGGTGCACACTTACGTAAATTCTTTTCTCAAGAGATTGATTGCTTCGTTGATCGGTGGTGACATTGTGTTTTGGGCCTGCC
The DNA here is from genome assembly GCA_964007375.1 of Ophion obscuratus. Lineage (NCBI taxonomy): Eukaryota > Metazoa > Arthropoda > Insecta > Hymenoptera > Ichneumonidae > Ophion > Ophion obscuratus. The sequence continues at coordinate 44,039,213 of OZ023313.1, forward strand.
ATTTTACATAGCCGTCCCAGGCAATACCTTGCTGCAATTGTGGATGGGAAGCCTGCAGTGGCCGTGTGGTCGATGATGGGTTCTGTTGGAATAGTGCGACTTTTTGAACAGATCGATTATACGAGGGTGGTGTTGCAGTTTGTGTCAATTTTGGTACCTCGAAATTTCGTATTGTAATCACCATGGTGTTCTGTTGCGGAGGAGTCGTGTTACAACGTAGTGGTGTTGCGTTACGTTGAGGCCGATTAACGTCGTGTTGACGTTTTTCGGACTCGTCTTGTGGTAGTATTGGGGTATGTTCTACACTTTCGTTGTATTCTGTTCGTGGTGTGTCATCGTGCTGTGTATTCGCGTTGCATTGCGGTTGAATTGTCTCGGACTGCACTGACATTTTGCGTCTCTGTGTCGCATTGTGCAGAGCTGGGGATGATGCTGGTGTTGCAGAACGTTGTGATACAGTCGCACTGACAAGTTGCGTGTAACTCTTCGTCGAACGCTAGAAGGAACAAAAAAACTTACGAACATCGGTTAGTGTGTACGGGTTCTCACATGACCGACTTAGGAGAGACGAACGTCGTTCTGCTGATAATTTTCTCCGTCCATAGTCATCGGGTGGGTGCATTCTAATTCCTCGTAATTATGCATCACGCGGCGAACTTCGGCCATGCTCTCTCCGATTGTCGAAACCTCGCTGGTTTGTCCCGATGCGATTCTTCCATTAGCGTTGCATTCCTCGGACGACGTAGACTCCGCAAATGGAACGTGTTCGCGAAAATATCCGGGCGGACGGAGGTCCCTCGTGGGTCGTGGATTCGCGATCCTATATGGTGTATATAAAAAAGAACGCGAGATCATCTACTTATGAAGGGGGGGGGGGGTGGTTCAGTTCTGGTCGTATAAAAGTGTCAGTCAGTCAAGTGCAAACGAAAAGTCGATAAAACGACGATAGTATTGCAAAATTTATAGCTTAGAATGAAATTTGAAATCACCGTATTGTAAATTATAATAGAAGTCGAACGTTGGTATCTTCAATACCGCGGTTATTGATATTTTCAATACAAAATAGCATTTCGGGTTATCAGAAGTGGAAGACTACCTATTCCGTACAGCTTAAACTCAGAAGGACCGAATGACTGCACACCCTCGCGATAAACGTGGCTTTTCTAAAAATCATTAACGATGCAGTGCATGCCAGCTGCTATAAATACACCGCCAGTAAGCATCTCCCTACCATTTACATCCAAATGACGCGATGCCCATAGTGGCATAGCATAGCATTTGATGGAAACATCACCGAACGGCACTGAAAACTCCATTTGTTGTAGTGATGTGCACTTGAAAAATCCAAACTCTGACGATGGAATACCGACATCGAAGAAAGGTTCTATGGAACTGAATTTTTTTTCACAACAAATTAACACTTGCTCTGTTGGATGATAATATTCTCAATGATGCAGATTGTGGAATCGTTAAGAAGGCAGCAGCGATTACGTTTTTCTGTACTGAAGATGAACTTTTCACTTTTAAAGTGACGATATTGGGCAATGTCATTTGCAATAATACCACGTGCTAGTGGTCCATCGTAATGTCGACCGGCAGCCTCCGGCAGTTTTTCGTCGTGTACTCGGTGACATGAATGTAACGTATGTGCATGCTCTGCTCTTCGATTTGAAATTTGCTGTAGTGAGAGGTGCGGATTCCTGCATATTTTGCGAAAGGTTTTCATTGCATTTCCTTACGGAAAGGTAGAATACGTTTCAGCCGGTCCGAGAAATGACACATCGTCTACAATATGCAACAAACCATGGATGTTGTAACTGACGAAACTGCGACCATACAGAATTCCGCTATGCTTACCGAACATTTCCAATACCGCTTTTGCGTAAAATAAATGTCGTCGAGGAAGTTCGGGTAAAACTAAGATGCGCATGGTGCTACTGAGAACTAGGAAGTGATCGTAAAGATCTTTGCTCAAAATACCATAAAGGACGATGGGACCTGTATATAATAAAAACTGACGAAACTCGGTAGCCTTCCATCGTGCATATCGCGCCAGCGAACGGGGTCGACGCGCAAACTCGCTTGGACATTTATCTCTCAAGTATTTGAGCCTTTCCGATATTAAACATATATCCTGTGCACACATCTTGCTATTCATTGAGAATTTTCCTTCCATCCAAGCACTTATCGTTCGCTTCATCACGACCAGATACACCATATGCATAGGATCGAACGGAACTTGAGATACCAGACCGATTGGAAGGAGAGAAAGAGGGCTCTCCCCTACATGTTGATGATCTTCATCATTTTCAGATATATATTCTTCATCGGTTCGCGGGATGTTGTTTAACGAGAGATAAACGGTTCGATTAGCTACACGCTCGCCGTAAACTTCGCATTTCGAGCAAGATTTGAACGAATTATGACCCACATCGTTCATTATGAAAGCACGAGCAGGTGCATCAGCGATAAAGGCTCGAAGAACAAGGGGATAGTCCGAGCCGTGATAAGTAACACCGCCTTCCCCGATGATACGATTTAATTCGTCGATGAAAGGTCGGAAAAATTCCACCGCACTCGCACGCTTATTTTCACCCTTGTATATACCGATTACTTCAGCTGGACTATTGGCGATATTCGCTATTCTACATTGGATCGGCCAAATTTGATTGTGACCCAAATTATCAAGACTTGCTCCATCCGTGTTAAAATCCATTTCCAAATAACGAGGCATTGCGCCTGGTGGTATGGAATCGAGGATAGCTGTGAGAGCCGTATTAACTCCTAAATGAAGATATTGTCCCGGGGAAAGTTCCAATAATTCGACTGGTTCGCGTGGTGTACGCAAAAGTATTTTTATTGATTTTGGAACAGTAGCAAAACATGAGTGTTTTCTTAATGTTAGCAGTAGATCATCCGCAGCACGGTGACTAATGTTATTTTCGACGGACCACGAAGCAAGTTCATTTCGAAAACGACATTACCGAACCGTTCCTATTATTTCGGTTAACCCGGAATCATTGCTAGACGCTGCATCGGAGCATGATGATGCTTGAATGTTATCCGAATACGCGTTTTCGTCTATCCGAAGAGTTACATTAGCGACGTTATCTGAATTTATTTTGAATGAAATGTGCATACATCCCATGACCGTAGAGGCCGATATAATGTTTGAAGAAGTAGCGCCAGTAACAACATAATTGTCAAGTATTTCTTTCGGAAAAGACAGACTTTCTTCCTGATCGGATTTCAGCGAAGGGCCCTTACCCAGACAAATTCTTGATTGGCGGAACAAATTGTTCGAAATCTGCCTTTTAATTGCCCGGCGTTGCCCGGCGGACAGATTTTTGTACGACTTGCGACCACGAGTTTTTTTTCAGGACGAACGGCACCTTCCGCGAGTTACTGTCGAATAAAATATTTGCTTTCAATAACATTAAATATACTCCCCTTGCATTGGAGATATCATCAATTGGATACAATGGGTCCTGAATTGATGGAGCCAGTGACATCCGTGTGCCCGTAGAAACCGCCTATAAAGAATGGTTACCCGAATAAAACAATTGCAATCAATCCATCAATTATCAAAACATAACGTTTGTTAAATATTGTCTGTATTTTTGTACAGAAGTACAAAAGTACGTGACGTATGTTTTCATTTGAAAATTATAAAGTATTTCCTTTATCGGTTACTTTACCGGCAGTTACAGGTTCAACTTTTATCGTTTTTAATCCATTTTTACATGACCGTGTTGTGTTTTTTTAATTTCACGTTATTTTTCTGCATTTCACAAAAGCCTTTTTCCCCGTTAACGGGTCAACGGAATCTAGTTTTCTTCTATTAGCACTGTTTTCACGACCCCCGGGATCAACGGTAACGTAGTTTTTCGAAAATTGCACAAATAAAGAGAATCCGTTGAGATGCCGTCCTGCAAAAAATGTTGACGTTGTAGAATTAACTTGAAAATTTAATTAAATAAATAAATAAATAAAATAAAAAACAATTGAGATCCTTCATTAAATTCACAAGTGCCTTCAAGCATGTTACTTACAAATTTTGTTAGAATCAGCAACAAAATTTATGAAATAAGCCCAATGACAGTTACTGATGTATACCTGGCGCTTATTCTTAACTAAAGTCCAAGCGCGTGGGTAGAATGAAATTTTGAAATATTTAATGGACCAGATATACTAACGTATTTGACGTTTTCGTCAAGGGAATGGAGGCTTGTATTACCAAACATACGCCCGAGAGAAAATAGGAAAGTGACTCGAGGATCATGGAAGAAATGGCATCAACAATGTGACAAGTTTTCAACAAAAAAAATATCGTTTTAATACCAAGACTAACCGTCGATGAGGAAAACATTGGACTATTGAGAAGCACGCTGGTGGAATACAAATATGTCACGCACCTGAATAATCTTGTTCGAAATTAATTTTTTTAATGGTTGACGACTTTACCGTCTATCGTAACAGTTTTTTAAATGTAATTTTGATAATGTCTAACCGTGAGAAGAAAGAGCTAGCCAATCAATTGCGACACTTGCTTGCAAGTATAAACAATATAATCTACGAAAAAAAGCTCCACACGATTCGACGAGGCACGCGTGGTTTCGAACGTTTAGAAAACTTATAGAAATTCAGCGAAAAAATACAAGTACAGATTAACAAAATTAGAACATATGAACAAAAAATAACTGAATGTTTATAAAGTTTATAATATTAAAGAAAATGCCAAGATTTATGGTCGCGGATAGACTATAGAATAATTTGTCAACTGTCGGTCGACGAACTGGAAAACCAAACACTGACTTTAAAATGAAAAATTCGATTCAAACAAACTTTCTATTATGAAAATAGGAATACAATGCTGAACACAATATACGTCTTACGAGTAAGAATGAATGCCAGAGGCGAGAGTACGCAAGGCCCGCGCTCGAACCGCAATTTCAGGGCGCAAAGAGTAGCGTTAGGGGGAAGGCACGGAAGAATTGGGAAGAAAATACATATTGTTTCATGCCACGGTCTGGTCACGATGCCACCCCTACTTTCGGCAACCAACCCCAAGGTCTGAGATGGCAAAAAGTATCTTGACTGTGTAGAGAAAGGGAGCGGGAGAGCGGGTTCGAAGTCTAGGAAGAATGGAAAAACGATGAACAGATTTTGGACAAAGAAAAAAGCACTGTCCTACGGGGATTTAACTTTTCCGGGGCAATAGATTTTTTCGATATTAATTTTTACCTAATATGTTTAATGCAACTCTGACAATGTCGAACGGTGAAAAAAAAGTATGGCGAATGATCAGCGACGCGTGTTTGCAAGTATAAAAAATACATTAAACATAAAAGCCCGATACTATGTGACGAAGGACACGCGGTTTCGGAAATTAAGAGAATTTAGCGATATTAAGCGAAACATAGCGAAAAAAAATTAACACTCACGGATTAACAATGATACAACATATTAACAAAAAATCTCGGAACGTTTTTACAATCTATAATATCACAGAAAACGTCGAGATTTATCATCGCGGATATAATTTATTCATTCAACGTACGATCGACGTGCTGGGAAAAAAGCGAATCGCGATGAAACACGATTCACGCTGGACGATCGACGAAATTGCAAACTAGCTACGCGAAATACTGATTTTACAATAAAAAATTTAAACATGAAAATACTTTTTATGAACGGATTGTGAATACAGTGCTGGACAACGTACGTCTTGCGAATAAGAGCGATTACCTGCGCCGAGATTACACGATGCCAGCGCTCGCGACGGAATTTGAGGGCACAAAGAGTAGGCAGTGGTAAAAGTAAGACGCGGAAGAGTTAGAAAAAAATATATATTCTTTCTTGCCACGGGCTGGTCGCACCGCTACTTTCGGCGACCAATCTCGAAGACCGAGATGACAAAAAGTTTCTTGTGCGCGGTGCAAAATCGTCGGGAGGGGAGGGTGAAAGTCGAAGACCGCGGAAAAATAGCCGAACAAAGCAAGGATTTTTTATAGACAAAAATTAGCACTGTCGTATGAGAATTTAAATTTACCAGAATTTTTTTTGTCGTACCTTAAAATTTTACGGTATATGCAAAAATTCCCCGGCAACATTACAGCGAAGTAACAAAAAATCTTCAAATGTTTTTACAGCCTATAATATCAGAGAAAACGTCGAGATTTATCGTAGCGGATAGAATACGATGTTATTGTTCTACGTACGATCGACGAGATGGAAAACCGAACATCAGAGTCGCGATGAGCCTCGATACTCGCGGGTAGGTTAAAGAAATTACAAACGCACTACGCGAAATACTCATTCTCCATTGAAAATGGCAGAGATTTTTCACAAAGACAAAAACGTCGCTGTCCTGCGAGTCTTTAATTGTTCCAGAAATTTTTTTTTTCGGAATTCAATTCTTACGGACGTCACAGGCTTACGGGATATATTGATATTTTTAATGCATGCCTGACAATGTCGAACGGTGAGAGGAAAAAGTTGGCGACACAGTTGCGACGCGTGCTCGAGAGTATAAAATAATACATTCGACAAAAAGCCCCGGTACCATACGACAAAGAAGACGAGAATTCGGAAATTAAGAGAATTGATCGACATTCCGAGAAATGTCGCGAAAAAAAACAAACGCGTGCGGATTAACAAAGTTACAACGTAGAAACAAAAAATATGCGGACGTTTTTCTAATCTATAATATCGGAGAAAACGTCGAGATTTATCGTCGCGGATATAATGTATTTATTCTACGTACAATCGACGAGCTGAAAAATCGAACGGTCGAATGGCAATACACCCCGGTAGATTGAAGAAATTGTAATCGGGCTGTGCTAAACAATGATTTTGTATAAAAAAATTAGAGTGCGAAAAAAAGGTCTAACCGATTAAGAATACGACATGTCGCTGTCGTACGAGCATTTAACTTTTCCGGAAAAAATGTTCTTTTTCCAAGGAACTCCTGGGTTCGGAAATCAAGACAATTTATCGATATTCAGAGAAATTTAGCGCGAGAAATTTACAAATCGAACTCGACGAAACTTTTTCCAACAGATCAAACATACACTATTGGACAACGTACGTCTTGCGAATGAGGGCGCGTGATTGTGGCGAGAGTAAGCCAGGCCCGCGCTCACATCGCAATTTCAGGCCGCAAATAGTAGTGGTAGGGAAAGAGAAGAAAAAAATTGGGAAGAGATAATATAAGTTTTATGTAAAATATAATATTATTTTTCGTCAAGGCGAGTTTTCAAACCCGAGATCGGAGATGGCAAAAAGGCTACACTCCGTGTATCCGAAGAGAATTGAGGGTCGGGGGGGGGGGGGGAGGCTGAAAGACGAAGCCAAGAAAGCATTGCCAAACAAAAGAAAGAATTTTGATACAGACAAAAGCGCTGTCGTACGAGCATTTTTTCATTTTGCCAGAGAAATAATTTGTTTTCGTAAATTATTTTCAACGGACCTCACAATCTTACGGGAAATGTTGATATTTTGAATGCATTTCTCACATCGAACGGTGAGGAAAACAAGTTGGCGAATGAGCATCGACGAATGCTTACAAGTCAAGAAAATACATTCCACGAAAAAAAGCACGATACTATACGACAAGGACTACGGGATTTCGGAAATTAAAAGAACTTATCGACATTCAGAGAAATGTCGCGAAAAAAAACAAACGCGTGCGGATTTAAAAAGTTACAACATAGTAACGAAAAATATCCGAACGTTTTTACAATCTATAATATTGAAGAAAACGTCGAGATTCATCGTCGGGGACATAATGTATTTATTCTACGTACGATTAACGAGCTGGAAAACCGAATCGCGATGAACCCGATACACGCCGGTAGATTGAAGAAATTGCAAACGGGCTGTGCGAAACACTGATTTTGTGTTTAAAAAATATAAAACACGGAAAAACGTATTTCTATTCGGATTAAGGATACGAGAAAAATCGCCAAACAAAGCAACGATTTTTGACACAGACAAAAATATCGCTGTCGTACGAGTATTTAGTTTTACCGGAGAAATTGCGTGTTTTTTTAATTCGTTTTCAACGTGCCATACACCTTAACGGATTATCGTAATATTTTTAATGCATTCATGACAATATCGAACGATGAAAGAAAAAAGTTGACGAATGAGCAGCAACGCGTGCTTGCAAGTGTAAGAAAGACATCCCTTAAAAAAAGCCCGATGCCACGCGACGATGAATACGTGATTTCAGGAATTAAGAGAGTTGATCGATAATCAGCCAAATATAGCGGAAGAAAATAAACACGTACGGTTTAACAAATTTGCAATATAGTAACGAAAAAAGTTCGAATGATTTTTGCATCTATTACTTCAGAAAAAACATCGATATCGAATACAATATATTTGTTCTTCGTACGATTGAAGAACTTGAAGAAAACTTTCGCCGAAAAAAGCTCGATACCGTACGACTATGAACTCGTGATTCCGCAATTTAAGAGAATTTATAGATATTCAATAAATATCCGAACGATTCTAGAATCTATATTATCAGACAAAATGTCGAGGATTATTGTCTCGAATATAATGTACTTGTTCTACGTACGATCGACGAGTTGGAAAGACGAAGAACCGAATCGCGATGAGCCTCGATACACGCTGGTAGATTGAAGAAAGTGCAAACGTCCTACGCGAAAAATTCGTGTGCGTGGGATATAAAAAAACGCAAGACGTTGTATAATGAGCAATAAAATAATACAATACAATACAAGTTCAAAATATTAGAAAACGAAAATACTTTTATCGAACCGACCAAGAATACGAGAAAAAATGATCACAAAAGGCATAGATTTTCCACAAAGTCGTAGGAACATTAACCTTTTCCGGAAAATGGTTTTTTTTCAAGGAACACGCGGTTTTGGTAATTAAGAGAATTTATCGGGATTCAGCGAAATATAGCAGAAAAAACATACACGCAAAGATTAACAAAGGTACAACATATCAACGAAAAATGTCCGAACTTTCTTACAATCGATAATATCAGAGAAAATGTCAAAATTTATTGTCGCGGATAGGATATATAATATACTTGGTCTACGTACGGTCGATGAACTAGAGAACCGAATAACAGAATTGCGATGAACCTGGATCCAGGACGGTCGATTGAAGGAATAGCGCACGGCTTGCTCCAAAAAACTGATTTTGCAGTAAGAAATTCGAACACGAAAACACTTTTTTCCAACGAATCAAATATACACGACTGGACAATGTACGTCTTGCGAATGAGAGCGAATGCCAGCGGCGAGAGAACGCCGGGCCCGCGGTCGAACCGCAATTTCAGGCCGTAAATAGTAGTGATAGAGTAAGGCACAGAAAAAATGGGAAGAGAACAAATACATTGTTTCTCGCCACGGTTAGTAGCGACGTAACCCTGCCTTCGGCGATCAAGCCCGCGATCCGAGATGGTCACAGAGTGACGGGCGGGGGGCTGAAAGTCGAAGCCGAGAAAATCTGGCCAAACAACGAAAGGAATTTTCACAAAGGCAAAAGCGCTGTCGTACGAGCATTTCGCTTTGCCATAGAAACATTTTTTCGAAATTAAATTTCGACGGACCTCACAATTGTACGGGATATGCTATTATTTTTTAATGCATTTCTGACAATATCGAATGGTGAGAGAAAAAAGATGGGGAATACGCCGCGACGCGTGCTTGCAAGTATGAAAAATACATTCAACAAAGAAAAAAAAGCCCAATAACATATGACAAGGAACACGGGATTTCGGAAATTAAGAGAATTTATCGATATTTAGAGTGATGTAGCGACAAAACAAAACAAGCGCGAGCGGATTAAAAAAGTTACAACATAGTAACAAAAAATATCAGGACATGTTCACAATCTATATCAAAGAAAACGTCGAGATTTATCGTCGCGAGAATAATGTCTATAGAATAATATATTTATTCTACGTGGGATTGACGAGCTGCAAAACCGAACATCCGAATCGCGATGAACTTTGAGCCACGCCTGTAGATGAAAGAAATTGCAAACGGGCCGCGAGAAACACTGATTTTATATTAAAAAATTAAAATACGAAAAAACTTGTTTCTATTCGGATTGAAAATACGAAAAACATGGCCAAACAAAGCAATGATATTTGACAAAAATAAAAGTATAGCTGTCGTACGAGTATTCAATTTTCCCAATGAAATTGTTTTTTGTTTCGAAATACGTTTTTAACGTACCTTACAATTTTACTGGTTAAGCTAATTTTTCTAATGCATTCATGACAATATCGGAAGGTGAGAGGAAAAAGTTGGCGAATGAGTAGCAACGCGTGCTTGCAAGTTGAAGAAATACATTCCACGAAAGAAAGCCCGATAACATGCGACGAGGAAAACGTGGTTTCGGGAATTGAGAGAATGTATCGATATTCGGCGAAACATAGCGAAAAAAATCGACACGTACTGTTCAACAAAGTTACAACATAGTAACAAAAGCTGTCCGAACGTTTTTACAATCTGTAACATCAGGAAAAACGACGAGATTTATCGGCGCGAATAGAATAAAAATTTTCTACGTACGATCGATGAGCTGAAAAGTACATTGCGCGAAAAAACCCGATAGCATACGACGAGGAACACGTGGTTTCGGAAATTAAAAGAGTTTATCGATATTTAGAGGAATGTGGCAAAAAACGCGTGCGGATTAACAAAATTACATCATGGTAACAAAAAATGTCGGAACGTTTAAAAAATGTATAATATCAGAGAAACTGTCGAGAAATACTGTCGCGGATATAATGTATTTGTTTTACGTACCTGCTACAAATGAGCTGGTAAGCCAAATAACAGAACCGCGATGAACCTGGATACACGCCGCACGACTGAAGAAATTGCAAACCGATTACGCAAAACACTGAATTTACAATAAAAAAAATTGAATACGCAGACTTCTTACTATCGAATAAAGAATACTCTGCTGGACAACATACATCTTACGAATGAGAGCGGTTGCTGGCGCCGAGAGAAAACGCGGCCCACGCTCACGATGGAATTTGAGGGTGCAAAGAGTAGCGGTTAGGGGTAAGTCGCAGAAGAGTTGGGAAGAAACGTTACATTCTTTCTAGCCACGGACAGGTCCGCACGGCTACCTCTGCTTTTGGCGAAGCCGCGAAAAAATGGCTGAACAAAGCAAGAACTTTGTCTAAAGACAAAAATTTGCGCTGTCGGACGAGGATTGAATTTTGCCAGAGAGTTTTTTTCCGCACCTCACAATTTTACGGAACATGCTAATATTTTTCATACGATTCTGACAATATCGAACGGTGAGAGAAAAAGTTGGCGAATGAGCAGAGACGCGTTCTTGCAAGTACACTCAGAAAAATGTTTGGTAATACCAACTATGTATATTTAGTTGAAACAATTTTGCTTGAAGCAACCTAATTTTACTCGCTTGAAATACAATTCGATTCAAGTGACAAAGCCAGTTTAGTTGAAACAACCAAATTACCATGTCAAAATAGCAATATCTCCCTGGCCATATAATAGGTTGGATTAACTACATCGGAGTTCATACAAGTAATCCGCGTGTTATTTGAACTTTATATTTGGTCGTTATATTGGCCAATAAACTACATTTTCCAACTGAATTAATTATTACGCATAAAGCGAATGATGGTTGGTTCTACAATTGAATAAGTTAATTGAAACAAATGATTTAATTAAAGTTACTTCGAGGTAAGACCGTGTTTTCTTTTTTCTACGATGTGCATATTTTTCAGCTATTGATTGCTATTGCTACTTGAGTTCTTGTGGATGGAGTCGATCACTTTTTTCCCGGCACGATTTCTAGATAACGACTTTATTTAGCAAATCCGACCACGGGCGCACGCTGTTCGATCGTTGAGAGCGATTAGTTACCCAGCTAACCACGTACCGCAAATGTACCGCTCATGTGGAGTGTGCGTACGGTACTGGTACATTACCGATACGCCGTACGGTACGCTGTACCGCCAATTTACTAGTACGATACCGGTACAGTATCGCCACCGTGGAGCCACCGTGCACTGCAGTACGGTGTATATAACTCCACGGTAGCGATACCGTGGAGGTACGACTACGCTGCTATCCTGTACCCGTACATCACCGGTACTATAGGGTACGGCGTACTCTACATTTGCGGTATGCTGTACTAATGGTACGCTTGGTTAACTGGGTAGTGGAAATCGTGAATCAGTGTAGTTGCAGATGCATGCACGAACAGCGTTACGATCGCCCTTTCGACTCCCGGCTGTTCACGTCTTCTTTTCTGGCTGTGACGTGCATCTCCCCTGTGAGCGTGTAGAAATGTACAATTTTCATTGTGATAAGTTTTGTGAGACGATTTACATCGAAAACATAAAAATGTGCGAAGTAGAAGACATCTTGATAGATTGGGGACTTCAATCGCTTGTTTCTATATTTCGAGGAAAGTGTACGATCGTAATTTATTTTTGACCGCCATCGTTGTCACGCTGCGTGCTATCCTTCGAGAAAAACATTGTACGGCGTCTCTCGGGTGTTAATAGTAAATTTAGTGGAAGCCGGTGAGTTTCATTTAACGTTGCGTGTTCACCAAGTGCATAAGTATTGAAGGATTGCTAAGGCAATCGTGATTGAGATTTTTTTGCAGGCACGAGCCATTATTCTCCCGTAATTTCAGATTTCGATTAAATTCGGTAAATCCAACCACGTGGACACTCGGTTTAAGCCGCTAATAGTTCGTCGCAACCACGCTGTAGTCTGAGACCTGGCGTTGCGTAAAGCAAAAAGACTTGTTTGCGCCAATTCAACTTCGAGAACACACAAAATCTGATGGTTTCTGTTATGTGGCCTGCAGATAAATTCTCGATACACCAGAAAAAAATATTATTTATCTGTACACATTATTTTAATTGATTTCTCTTTTGTTTTTTTTTTCGACACGCCGATTGCTTTTAAGTTGAACTATGTAATTTTCTCAGAGCGGTTTGTAAATTATCTTACAATTGACACCGTACAGTCGTACATCGACGTAGATTAATCAATAAAAGTTGTTTCTGTATCATCGCAGTATTTTTAATATGTACTTTAATAAACAGGCATTATTGAAAAATTACTAATCATCTTGTCTTATAATTTAGCGGATCTATTTACCTTATTGTCTTCGTCTTCCATTTGTATTTATAATTCATCATATAAGGAGAATACTTTCTTCGATGATTTATATTCAATTGATTTTCTACCAATTTAATGTATACGCTGCATAAGCTCACATCGAAATTTTATTAGAGTGATTCGATGTTTATTTGGTTTCTATTAAGCTGATGCTCTATCTGCCATTTATTCGATTGGTGTAAAACCAATTTTTATTGAACTTACTGTATGCAGCTTCAACTATGTTATAATATCAGTTGCCAGAACCTACTCCGTCATTTAGGGCAAACCAACATATAGTTGGATCGACTATAGCAGCGTTGGGGGGTCTTCTTTTAAAATATATCTTCAGTGGTACGGACTATACATGAACTTTTATCAAAAATATTATGTATTGACTGAAATATGCTCTCCATTTCATTCAATGCACACATGATTCATTCTACTGTATATGTTTTTCGTTGAGCTGTATATTGTGAAAATGCTTTTAAGGGAAGGGATTACCGACCCAACCGTTCAGTATGTTCAAATAAAGTTTGGTTTCAGGATACCGGAATTAGAATTGTAAGTACTCTGTGCGTTTTTGGATCAAGAAGAAGTTTGGTTGCCGGAAATAAATATATATTTGTAATTCAACCAAATCTCGCAGTCAATTGAATCCTTCATATGGTTTGCCACCCGCAACTGCAGGATTTAGTCGATTCATACCATTTTTTTGACGGTACTAAACGTTTTTCTGAGTGTATAAAAAATACATTCCACGAACAAAACGTCCAATATCACGCGACAACGAGAGACATTATCGATATTCGGCGAATCATAGGGGAAAAAGACCTAACCCGTACGGCCCGACATCGTTACAGCGAAGTAACCAAAAATGACCAAATGTCTTTATAATCTATAATATGAGAGAAAACGTCGAGATTTATCGTCGCAGATAGAATACAATATTATTGTTCTACGTACGATCGAAGAGCTGGAAAACCGAACAACCGAATCGCGATCAACCTCGATACACGCCGGTAGATTGAAGACATTGAGAACAGGCTACGCGATATACTCATACTCATGAATATTCATTCTACGTTCAAAAATTAGCACACGAAAAATCTTTTTGCTAATGGTTAGGAATACGAGAAAAAAAGGCCAAATAAGGCAGAGACTTTTCACAAATACAAAAAACGTCGCAGTCGTACGAGCACCTAATTTTTCCAGAGAATTTTTTTTTCGGAATTCAATTTTCACCTATATCACAGTTTTACGGGATATTCTGATATTTTGAATGCATTTCTCACAATATCGAACGGTGAGAGAAATAAGTTTGCGAATCAGCTGCGACGCGTGCTGGAGAATATAAAAGAATACGATCAACGAAAAAAAGCCCGATACCATACGATAAGGAACACGGGATTATGGAAATTCAGAGAATTTATCGCCATTCGGAGAAATGCCGCGAAAAAAAACAAACGCGTGCGCATTGACGAAGTTACAACATAGTAACAGAAAATATCCGAACGTTTTTATTATCCATATCAGAGAAAACGTTGAGATTTATCGTCGCGGATATAGTGTATTTTTATTCTACGTGCGATCGACGAGCTGGAAAACTGAATGGCCGAATCGCGATGAACCTCCATACACGCCGGTAGATTGAAGAAATTGCAAAGGTCCTACGCCCAAAATGAGTGTGCGTGGGATATAAAAAGCTCAAAGCGTTGTATAATGAGGAATAAAAAATACAATAAAATATCAAAAAATTAGGACACGAAAATACTTTTATCTAACCGACTAAGAATACGAGAAAAAATTGCCAAACAAGGCAGAGATTTCCCACGAAGACAAAAATGTCGCTGTGTCATGCGAGCATTTACCTTTTCAGGAAAAATGGTTTTTTTTGCAAGGAACAGGCGGTTTCGGTAATTAAGAGAATTTATCGGGATTCAGTGAAATACTGCGGAAAAAACAGATACGCAAGGTTTAACAAAGATACAACATATCAACGAAAAATGTCCGAACGTTCTTACAATCGATAATATCAGAGAAAATGTCGAAATTTATAGTCGCGGATATATAATATATATGTGTTCTACGTACGATCGACGAACTGGAAAACCGACTTAAAGAATTGCGATGAATCTGGATCCAGGACAATCGATTGAAGAAATAGCGAAGGGCTAACGCCAAAAAACTGATTTTACACTAAGAAATTCGATCAGGAAAAAATCTTTTTTCCATCGGATCAAATATATGAGACTGGACAACGTACGTCTTGCGAATGAGAGCGAGTGCTAGCGGCGAGAGAGCGCCAGGCCCGCGCACGCACCGTAATTGCAAGCCGGAAATAGTAGTGGTAGAATAAGGCACGGAAAAATTGGGAAGACAAAATATATATTATTTCTCGCCACGGCCAGTAGCGACGTAACCCTGACTTCGGCGATCCAGCCCGCGATCCAAGATGGCCAAAAGTGTCCTGCCTGTGTAGCAGAGGACACTTTTTGTTATCTCGGATCTCGGGTTTGGAAACTCGCCGTGACAAAAAACAATATATATTTTCTCTTTTCAATTTTTTGTCCCCTTACCCTACCACTAGTATTTGCGGTGCGAGCGCAGGCCCGGCGTTAGTTCCCTCGCCGCGAGTACTCGCCATCATGTGCAAGACGTTCGTTGTCCCGTAGTAGTATTGTATCTGTTGAAAAAAGTTTCTTCGTGGTCGAATCTTTTACTGTAGAATCAGTTTTTTCGCGTAAGCCGTTTGGCATGTCTTCAATCGACCGTCATGTGTGCACGATCATCGCGATTCTGTTATGCAGGTTTCCAGTTGGTCGATCATACGTAGAACTAATACATTATGTTCCCGACAATAATCCTCAACATTTTCGCTGATATTATAGAATCTAAAATTGATCGGCTATTTTTTGTGACTATGTGGTAACTTTGTCAATCCGCGCTTATTTTTTTTGCTGCGATAAATTATTTTTATTACCGAAACCGCGTGTTCCTTGCAAAAAAAAAACCATTTTTCCGGAAATGTTAATGTTCCTACGACACAGCGACATTTTTGTCTTTGTGGAAAATCTATGCCTTTTGTGACCATTTTTTCTCGTATTTTTGGTCGGTTATATAAAAGTATTTTCTTTTTCTAATATTTTGAACTTGTATTATTGTATTATCTTATTGCTCATTATACAACGTCTTGCGTTTTTTATATCCCACGCACACGTATGTTTCGCGTAGGACGTTTGCAATTTCTTCAATGTACCAGCGTGTATCGAGGTTCATCGCGATTCGGTTCTTCGTCTTTCCAACTCGTCGATCGTACGTAGAACAAGTACATTATATTCGCGACAATAATCCTCGATATTTTGTCTGATAATATAGATTTTAAAAACGTTCGGATATTTATTGTTACTATGCGGTAACTTCTTTAATCCGCACGTGCTTATTTTTTTCGCTAGATTTCTCTGAATATCTATAAATTCTCTTAATTTGCGGAATCACGAGTTCATAGTCGTACGGTATCGAGCTTTTTTCGGCAAAAGTTTTCTTTAGCTCTTCAATCGTACGTAGAACAAATATATTGTATTCTATCCGGGACGATAGGTATCGATATTTTTTCTGAAATAATAGATTGTAAAATCATTCGAACATTTTTAATTACTATATTGCAACTTTGTTGAACCGTACGTGTTTATTTTCTTCCGCTATATTTGGCTGATTATCGATAAACTCTCTTAATTCCCGAAATCACGTATTCATCGTCGCGTGGCATCGGGCTTTTTTTTAAGGGATGTCTTACACTTGCAAGCACGCGTTGCTGCTCATTCGTCAACTTTTTTCTTCCATCGTTCGATATTGTCATGAATGCATTAAAAATATTACGATAATCCGTTAAGGTATATGGCACGTGGAAATCGAATTTTGAAAAAAAAAAACACAATCTCTCCGGTAAAACTAAATACTCGTACGACAGCGATATTTTTGTCTCTGTCAAAAATCGTTGCTTTGTTTGGCCATTTTTTCTCGTATTCTTAATCCGAATAGAAATACGTTTTTCCGTGTTTTATATTTTTTAAACACACAATCAGTGTTTCGCATAGCCCGTTTGCAATTTCTTCAATCTACCGGCGTGTATCGGGGTTCATCGCGATTCGGTTTTCCAGCTCGTTAATCGTACGTAGAATAAATACATTATATCCCCGACGATGAATCTCGACGTTTTTTTCGATATTATAGATTGTAAAAACGTTCGGATATTTTTCGTTACTATGTTGTAACTTTTTAAATCCGCAAGCGTTTGTTTTTTTCGCGACATTTCTCTGAATGTCGATAAGTTCTTTTAATTACCGAAATCCCGTAGTCCTTGTCGTATAGTATCGTGCTTTTTTTCGTGGAATGTATTTTCTTGACTTGTAAGCATTCGTCGATACTCATTCGCCAACTTGTTTTCCTCACCGTTCGATGTCGTGAGAAATGCATTAAAAATATCAACATTTCCCGACTCGAAATTTTCGAGCCGCGTTCAACCCACAAAATGAAGGCGAGCAAAAATCGGCGTGAGCGGATTATTGGATATCTAAAGAAGGGTACAATGTTTAAAAGTACTATGCGTTAGAGCCTCCGATGAACCTCCGGCATGGCAGAAAGTAGATTTTTTGACTCAAAGGAGGTCAGTGAGGTTCACAATTGAACCTACGGAAACTCAGGTCGGCCTACTTCGAGCGCTCGCGCAGAACCTACTGCCCCCCCCCCCCTTTCGGCCTACTGTTCACTGCTAAACAAAAAAATTAATTTATATAGAATCTATTTAAATGAAATAGGTTTTTTCCCTGTCTCACAGCCTACTACGATCATATTTCTTTCAAAGATATTTATATATATTAATAAAGATGAGATTCTAATTAATCTTTATTTGCTTACAATGTACACATAGTAAAGCTAAGTGTACTATATGCATAAAATATTTCATAAATCGAAAATAAAATGAACTCCTTAATTGAAAGCTTTACCACAAGGATTTTTCATCGTAATTCGTCATTCCCTGGCATTTAGAAATGATTTTTTTCGAAGAAAATATTTGCCCTATATGCGCCTTGAACCTAGCCCTACTTACTCATAGCTACGCTCCGCTGGCCCTATGCTACCGAGTGCTTATAACATTTTGGTCGCTGATATGGCATAAGAGACCAAATGAATACCTCTAACTATTTGTTGTATCACATAAGCTATATGAATTAGTTAATATGATTGTGATAATTAGAGAGTTTCATCGAATAACATGCTATAGATTTTTCAAACAAACACACATATATATACTCCATATGTGTGTACACACACACACATATATATATATATATATATATATATATATATATATATCCTCTCTCTCCACCTTCTCTACCCCCCGCTCCTTTGATATGAGTGTTGCAATAAAGATGGACCATTAGGTCAATCAAATAGAAAAATGGTTAACTCTACGAAAATTCTATTTAAGGTAAATTAAAAAGAAATAACTAGATCCATTCAGTGAACTTAACTAAATTGTTTTTTTGAACAGATGAAAATGTTGAACTGATGAAACCAAATCACAGATTTATCAGGATCAAATAAAAAATGTAATTATTCGACGATATTGAATAGATTGATTTTCTGTAAATAAACATTTTTGCAATCAATAATTTTAATAATGGAATGCAATAGGAAAAATTTGGTTCTATGAAAAATCTAGTTAACTCAAATAAAAAAGAATCAAATAGACGCGGTTAGTTAATATCATAATATTTAGCGGAAAAAAAATAAAAATATGCTTCATACATACGCGTGGAAATATTTTTAAAATTTTCGACGTGTTAAAAATGAAAACAAAGAAAAATCAAACATTTTATTTAAAATCGACGGTAATCGGCCGTCGCCATTTATCAACTCATTATTGAATAAACAAAAAAACAAAACGAACAAAAACAAAAAGAAAAAATCGAATGAGGTTGAATTCTAAACCGACAATTCCAATCCTTTAGAACATGAAATAAACTATAATTAACACCCTAACGTTCCATATAGATATCAACATTATATATTATTTAGATCTACACTGCCGGCCAAAAGTTTTCGGACCCTCCACATAATCGCAAAACTTTTGAGCGCTGGATAATTGCCAAATAATGTTCGAGTAATATAATTCATTTCATTTATTATTTCACGAAGATACTATAAAGATCTATATAATTGAGTAATTATACAGAGCTTTATAGTATCTTCGTAAAATAATTATTATTCTGCCATAAGATCGCAATGATCCAAAGTGATATTAAGTTTTACAGTTATCTGAAGTGTCCGAATACTTTTGACTGGTAGTGTATATTCGAATATATTAATGCAGCCACATATTTCGAGTATTATATATATATATATATATATATATATATATATATATATATACACATATATACATATAGTATTATATAATATATACCGTCGCTTAAAATTTTGGATACACCAGTCGATATTTCTTGCTGCATTAAAAGTTACAAAGCTTCGTAAACACAAAGATAACCAAATTTACCGAACGGCGTTTTGACGGGAATAAATTCAGCTTTATATTGCTTTTCTGAAATATTTTTTTATAATTTTCTTTTCGACCCGGTACGCACTTTTATACGTGACTGATTTTCGGCTTTTTTCGACCATCGAGAATTGGGCGCATGACTTATGCAAAAAAAAATTATTACGTTTATCCATGATAAACTTGAACGGGGTAGCAGGAACTCCATTTGCGTTTTTTATAAAGTTTTGTATGATTTTTTTCGCAATGTTATTTCATTTTTTGCTAAAAAAGACTAATTCTAGACAATGCAATGTAACTCAAGAACTAGAGGGTTTAAGAAGCAATGTCAAGGACGAAAAACGGCGCGTAAGCTTATACTGGATAGACTGGCATTTTTTAAGAATTTTCCTGTGAGATTTTTTCTCACAGGAAAACGCCCATTAATCCGAAAGCATTGGAGTAAGACTGTATACACAAGCATTCTTTTATGAATTGCCTATAAAATAATAATAAATCGATATTGAGCAAATTTGATTATTTTCGCATATTAATATTGACCTAATAATTTGATAAGGGGACGATGTATTCTTATTAATTTCGTATTATTTTCATCATCGAACGGGTTACCGATCAGGCCACAATGGAATGATGATGGAGGAGATATCGAATTGTGGCCGAAAGCAGGTTAGCTGGGGTCGAGGCAACAGTTTGAGATTGGAAGCAGGTTAAGGAGGCCTGTGCTCTGCACGTTTCACTGAAACTGGGGGTCTCCTCATCGCACTGAACTCGTCAAACGAGGTTTCGTCGGTTCAACGGAGGCTGGCGGCTAAAAATTTTGACTCGGGTTCCCCTAAGATTGTGAGGTCCGTTGAAAATAATTTACGAAAAGAAATTATTTCTCTGGCAAAATGAAAAAATGCTCGTACGACAGCGCTTTTGTCTGTATCAAAATTCTTTCCTTTGTTTGGCCATGCTTTTTCGGCTCCGTCTTTCAGCCTCCCCGCCCCTCAATTCTCTTTGGATACACGAAGTGGACACTTTTTGCCATGTGGGCCTGGCGTACTCTCGCACCTATCACGCGCCCTCATTCGCAAGACGTACGTTGTCCAATAGTGTATGTTTGATCTGTTGGAAAAAAGTTTCGTCGTGTTCAATTTTTTAACTGTAAAATTAATTTTTTTTCGCGTAAGCCGTTTGCTATATCTTCAATCGACCGTCATTTGTCCAGGATCATCGCGATTCTGTTATGCAGATTTCCAGTTCGTCGATCATGCGTGGAACAAATACATTATATTGCCGACAATAATCCTTGACCTTTTCTCTGACATTATAGAATCTAAAAGTGTTCGGATATTTTTTGTGACTGTGTGGTAACTTTGTTAATCAGCGCGTGTTTTTTTGTGCTAAATTTCTCTGAATATCGATAAATTGTCTTGATTTCCGAACCCAGGACTTCCTTGCAAAAAGAACATTTTTTCCGGAAAAGTTAAATGTTCGTACGACAGCGACATGTCGTATTCTTAACCGGTTAGACCTTTTTTTTCGCCCTCGATTTTTTTAATACAAAATCATTGTTTCGCACAGCCCGTTTACAACCTCTTTAATCTACCGGGGTGCATTGCCATTCGACCGTTCGATTTTCCAGCTCGTCGAGTGTACGTAGAATAAATACATTATATCCGTGACGATAAATCTCGACGTTTTCTCCAATATTATAGATTAGAAAAACGTCCGGATATTTTTTGTTTCTACGTTGTAACTTTGTTAATCCGCAGGCGTTTGTTTTTTTTCGTGACATTTCTCCGAATGTCGATCAATTCTCTTAATTTCCGAATTCTCGTCTTCTTT
This sequence comes from Ophion obscuratus, assembly GCA_964007375.1. Taxonomy (NCBI): domain Eukaryota; kingdom Metazoa; phylum Arthropoda; class Insecta; order Hymenoptera; family Ichneumonidae; genus Ophion; species Ophion obscuratus. Next base: position 44,060,759 of record OZ023313.1, read on the forward strand.
GTCGTATAGTACTGGGGTTTTTTTGTCGAATGTATTATTTTATACTCTCGAGCACGCGTCGCAACTGTGTCGCCAACTTTTTCCTCTCACCGTTCGATATTGTCAGACATGGATTAAAAATATCAGAATATCCCGTAAGCCTGTGACGTCCGTAAAAATTGAATTCCGAAAAAAAATTCTCTGGAACAATTAAAGACTCGTAGGACAGCGACGTTTTTGTCTTTGTGAAAAATCTCTACCATTTTCAATGTAGAATGAGCATTTCGCCTAGCGCGTTTGTAATTTCTTTAACCTACCCGCGTGTATCGAGGCTTATCGCGACTCTGATGTTCGGATTTCCATCTCGTCGATCGTACGTAGAACAATAACATCGTATTCTATCCGCTACGATAAATCTAGACGTTTTCTCTGATATTATAGATTGTAAAAACGATCCGAGATTTTTTGTTAATATGTTGTATCATTGTTAATCCGTGGGTGTTAATTTTTTTTCGCTTTGTGTCGCTCAATATCGCTAAATTCTCTTAATTTCTGAAACCGCGTGTCCCTCGTCACATAGTATCGGGCTTTTTTTGTTTAATGTATTTTTTATACTTGCAAACACGCGTCGCTGATCATTAGCCATATTTTTTTTTCACCGTTCGACATTGTCAGAGTTGCATTATACATATTAGGTAAAAATTAATATCGAAAAAATCTATTGCCCCGGAAAAGTTAAATCCCCGTAGGACAGTGCTTTTTTCTTTATCCAAAATCTGTTCATCGTTTTTCCATTCGTCCCAGACTTCGAACCCGCTCTCCTGCTCCCTTTCTCTACACAGTCAAGATACTTTTTGCCATCTCGGACCTCGGGGTTGGTTGCCGAAAGTAGGGGTAGCATCGTGACCAGCGCGTGGCATGAAACAATATGTATTTTATTCCCAATTCTTCCGTGCCTTCCCCCTACCGCTACTCTTTGCACCCTGAAATTGCGGTCCGAGCGCGGGCCTTGCGTACTCTCGCCTCTGGCATTCATTCTTATTCGTAAGACGTATGTTGTGTTCAGCAATGTATTCTTATTTTCATAATAGAAAGTTTGTTTGAATCGAATTTTTCATTTTAAAGTCAGTGTTTGGTTTTCCAGTTCGTCGACCGTTCGTTGACAAATTATTCTATAGTCTATCTGCAACCATAAATCTCGGCATTTTCTTTAATATTATAAACTTTATAAACGTACAGTTATTTTTTGATGATATGTTCTAATTTTGTTAATCCGTACTTGTATTTTTTCGCTCAATTTCTATAAGTTTTCTGAACTTTCGAAACCACGCGAGCCTTGTCGAATCGTGTGGAGCTTTTTTTCGTAGATGATATTGTTTATACTTGCAAGCAAGTGTCGCAATTGATTGGCTAGCTCTTTCTTCTCACGGTTAGACATTATCAAAATTACATTTAAAAAAACCATTTCGTTAGACGGTAAAGTCATCAACCATTAAAAAAATTAATTTCAAACAAGATTATTCAGGTGCGTGACATGTTTGTATTCCACCAGCGTGCCTCTCAATAGTCGAATGATTTTTTCAGCGATGGTTAGTCTTGGTATTAAAACGTTATTGTTTTTGTTGAAAATTGTTACATTGTTTATGCCATTTCTTCCATGATCCTCGAGTCACATTCCTACTTTCTCTCGGGCGTATGTTTGGTAATACAAGCCTCCATTGCCTTGACGAAAACGTCAAATACGTTAGTATATCTGGTCTATTAAATATTTCAAAATTTCATTCTACCCACACGCTTGGACTTTGGTTAAGAATAAGCGCCAGATATACATCAGTAACTGTCATTGGGCTTTTTTCATAAATTTTGTTGCTGATTCTAACAAAATTTGTAAGTAACATGCTTGAAGGCACTTGTGAATTTAATGAAGGATCTCAATTGTTTTTTATTTTATTTATTTATTTAATTAAATTCTTAAGTTAATTCTACAACGTCAATATTTTTTGCAGGACGGCAGTTCAACGGATTCTCTTTATTTGTGCAATTTTCGAGAAATTATGTTACCGTTGATCCCGGGGGTCGTGAAAATAGTGCTAATAGAAGAAAACTAGATTCCGTTGACCCTTTAACCGGGAAAAAGGCTTTTGTGAAATGCAGAAAAATAACGTGAAATTAAAAAAAACACAACACGGTCATGTAAAAATGGATTAAAAACGATAAAAGTTGAACCTGTAACTGCCGGTAAAGTAACCGATAAAGGAAATACTTTATAATTTGATAAAATACAGACAATATTTAACAAACGTTATGTTTTGATAATTGATGGATTGATTGCAATTGTTTTATTCGGGTAAATCTTTTTTATAGGCGGTTTCTACGGGCACACGGACGTCACTCTCCATCAATTCAGGACCCATTGTATCCAATTGATGATATCTCCAATGCAGGGGGAGTATATTTAATGTTATTGTAATTAAGTATTTTATTCGACAGTAACTCGCGAAAGGTGCCGTGCGTCCTGAAAAAAACTCGTGGTCGCAAGTCGTACCAAAATCTGTCCGCTGGGCAACGCTGGGCAATTAAAAGTCAGATTTCGAACAATTTGTTCCGCCAATCAAGAATTTGTCTGGGTAAGGGCCCTTCGCTGAAATCCGATCAGGAAGAAAGTCTGTCTTTTCCGAAAGAAATACTTGACAATTATGTTGTTACTGGCGCTACTTCTTCAAACATTATATCGGCCTTTCCGGTCATGGGATGTATGCACATTTCATTCAAAACAAATTCAGATAATGTCGCTAATGTAACTCTTCGGATAGACGAAAACGCGTATTCGGATAACATTGAAGCATCATCATACTCCGATGCAGCGTCTAGAGATGATTCCGGGTTAACCGAAATAATAGGGACGGTTCGGAAATGTCGTTTTCGAAATGAACTTGCTCCGTGGTCCGTCGAAAATAAAATTAGGCACCGTGATGTGGATGATCTACTGCTAACATTGAGAAAACACTCATGTTTTGCTACTCTTCCAAAATCAATAAAAACACTTTTGCGTACACCACGCGAACCAGTCGAATTATTGGAGCTACCCCGGGACAATATCTTCATTTAAGAGTTAATACGGCTCTCACAGCTATCCTCGATTCCATACCATCAGGCGCAATGCCTCGTTATTTAGAAATGGATTTTAACACGGATGGAGCAAGTCTTGATAATTCGGGTTACAATCAAATTTGACCGATCCAATGTAGAATAGCGAATATCGCCAATAGTCCAGTTGAAGTAATAGGTATATACAAGGGTGAAAATAAGCCTGCGAGTGCGATGGAATTTTTCCGACCTTTCATCGACGAAGTTAATCGTATCATCGGGGAAGGCGGTGTTACTTATCATGACTCGGTCTATCCCCTTGTTCTTCAAGCCTTTATCGCTGATGCACCTGCTCGTGCTTTCATAATGAACCATGTGTTTGAACCAATTCGTTCAAACCTTGCTCGAAATGCAAAGTTTACGGCGAGCGTGTAGCTAATCGAATCGTCTATCTCTCGTCATACAACATCCCGCGAACCGATGAAGAATACGTAACTGAAAATGATAAACGTCATCAACATGAAGGGGAGAGCCCTCTTTCTCTCCTTCCAATCGGTCTGGTATCTCAAGTTCCGTTCGATCCTATGCATATGGTGTATCTGGGCGTGATGAAGCGAACGATAAGTGCTTGGATCGAAGGAAAATTCTCAATGAATAGTAAGATGTGTGCACAGGATATACAGGGTGCGCCAGAGAAACTTACTTATTTGAAAAAATTCCCGCGCGGTGAGTTGGGCGGGTAGAGGGGCGAGAGGGGGAGCATCTGGAGGGGGAAGTTCCCAAGTTTGTTTCTCCCTCCAGTCAGTTGCCATCATGCTCTGGTCTAGAGAGCAGCAGGCCTTCGCAGTCGAGAGCTTCTTTTCTAACGGTCGCTCACTTGTTGCTACGCAACGTGCCTTCCGCGCTCGCTTTGAAATTCCTCCTCACAGACTCGTTCCTGGCCGTAATTCGATTCTGTCGTGGGTTAACTCATTTCGGGAGTGTGGAAGTGTCGCTAAACCCAGAAATGGACTTCAACGGACCATCAGAACTCCGGAAAATGTCGAAAGAGTGAGGCAGTCAGTTGTGCGTTCTCCCCGGCGTTCGGCTCGCAAACACGCAGCTGCTATGGGAATTTCTGACACCACTGTTCGACGAATTCTCCATGAAGACCTTCAATTTCATCCCTATAAATTGGCTGTTGTGCAAGAATTAACTGAACGCGATTTTGTTGCCCGTCAAAATGCATGTGAAATGCTGGTTGACAACCTGCCTGAAGACGCGGTCGTTTTTCTCAGTGACGAGGCTCACTTCCACATTTCCGGCTGCGTCAACAAGCAAAACATGCGTTATTGGTGTGGTGTAAATCCACGTGAGCTTCACCAGAAGCCACTTAATTGTGAGTGAGTTACTGTCTGGTGAGCGAGTTACTGTCTTGTGTGCGATGTCGGTAATGGGAATAATTGGTCCTTATTTTTTTGAAGAAAACGAACGCGCAGTTACCGTGAATGGAGCTCGTTACAGGAACATGATCGAGGAATTTTTTCTTCCAAGACTCGAAGAAATGAACGTTAGGAACGTGTGGTTTCAGCAAGATGGAGCCACAGCACACACAGCACGAGACTCAATGAATTTGTTGCGACAACATTTCCCCGACCGCCTCATCTCTCTCAGAGGCGATCTCCAATGGCCGGCACGCTCTCCAGATTTGACTCCATGCGATTTCTTTTTATGGGGTTATTTGAAATCTCTGGTTTATGTCGATCGACCACGGACCATAGCACACCTCAAGAACAACATTCGCGACGCCATTGCCAACATACCGATTGATATGCTGCAAAGAGTGGATACGAATTTAAAAAATCGACTTCATCAGTGTATGCGCAATGGGGGTCGCCATTTATCCGATGTCATTTTCAAGACTGCATGAAAAAAAAATTGGGATATTGTATTCTCAAATAAAAAAAAAATTAAAACAATAATTGAAGTACTTTTGTTTTTATTGACCTTTCAAATAAGTAAGTTTCTCTGGCGCACCCTGTATGTTTAATATCGGAAAGGCTCAAATACTTGAGAGATAAATGTCCAAGCGAGTTTGCGCGTCGACCCCGTTCGCTGGCGCGATATGCACGATGGAAGGCTACCGAGTTTCGTCAGTTTTTATTATATACAGGTCCCATCGTCCTTTATGGTATTTTGAGCAAAGATCTTTACGATCACTTCCTAGTTCTCAGTAGTGCCATGCGCATCTTAGTTTCAGCCGAACTTCCTCGACGACATTCATTTTACGCAAAAGCGGCATCGGAAATGTGCGTTAAGCGTAGCGGAATTCTGTATGGTCGCAGTTTCGTCAGTTACAACATCCATGGTTTGTTGCATATTGTAGACGATGTGTCATTTCTCGGACCGGCTGATACGTATTCTACCTTTCCGTACGAAAATGCAATGAAAACCTTTCGTAAAATGTGCAGGAAGCCGCACCTCCCACTGCAGCAAATTTCAAATCGAAGAGCAAGATTCAAATGCACATACGATTCATTCATGTCACCGAGTACACGATGAAAAACTGCCGGAGGCTGCCGGTCGACATTAGGATGGATCACTAGCACGTGGTATTATTGCAAATGACATTACCCAATATCGTCACTTTAAAGATGAAAAGTTCATCTTCAGTAAAACAAAACGTAATCGCTGCTGCCTTCTTAAAGATTCCACAATCTGCATTATTGAGAATATTATCATCCAACAAAGCAGGTGTTACTTTGTTGTGAAAAAAAATTCAGTTCCGTAGAACTTTTCTTCGATGTCGGCATTCCCATCGTCAGAGTTTGGATTTTTCAAGTGCACATCACTACAACAAATGGAGTTTTTAGTGCCGTTCGGTGATGTTTCCACCAAACGCTATGCTATGCCACTATGGGCATCACGTCATTTGGATGTAAATGGTAGGGAGGTGCTTACTGACGGCGTACTTATAGGAGCTGCCATGCACTGCATCGTTAATAATTTTTAGAAAAGCCACGTTTATCGCGAGGGTGTGCAGTCATTCGGTCCTTCTGAGTTTAAGCTGTACGGAATAGGTAGTCTTCCACTTCTGATAACCCGAAATGCTATTTTGTATTGAAAATATCAATAACCGCGGTATTGAAGATACCAACGTTCGATTTCTATTATAATTTACAATACGGTGATTTTAAATTTCATTGTAAGCTATAAATTTTGCAATACTATCGTCGTTTTATCTACTTTTCGTTTGCACTTGACTGACTGACACTTTTATACGACCAGAACTGAACCACCCCCCCCCCCTTCATAAGTAGATGTTCTCGCGTTCTTTTTTAGATACACCACATAGGATGGCGAATCCACGACCCACGAGGAACCTCCGTCTGCGCGGATATTTTCGCGAATACGTTCCATTTGCGGAGTCTACGTCGTCCGACAAATGCAACGCTAATGGAAGAATCGCATCGGGGCAAACCAGCAAGGTTTCGACAATCGGAGAGAGCCTGGCCGATGTTCGCCGCGTGATGCATAATTACGAGGAACTAGAATGCACCAACCCGATGACTATGGACGGAGAAAATTATCGTCAGAACGACGTTCGTCTCTCCTAAGTCAGTCATGTGAGAACCCGTACATACTAACCGATGTTCGTAAGTTTTTTTTTGTTCCTTCTAGCGTTCGACGAAGAGTTACATGCAACTTGTCAGTGCGACCATATCACAACGTTCTGCAACACCAGCACCATCCCCAGCTCTGCACAATGCGACACAGAGACGCAACATGTCAGTGCCGTCCGAGACAATTCAACCGCAAAGCAACGCGAATACACAGCACGATGACACACCACGAACAGAATACAACGAAAGTGTAGAACATACCCCAATACTACCACAAGACGAGTCCGAAAAACGTCAACACGACGTTAATCGGCCTCAACGTAACGCAACACCACTACGTTGCAACACGAGTCCTCCGCAACAGAACACCATGGTGATTACAACACGAAATTTCGAGGTACCAAAATTGACACAAACTGCAACACCAAACGTTAGTGCACCCTCGTATAATCGATCTGTTCAAGAAGTCGCACTATTCCAACAGAACCCATGATCGACCACACGGCTACTGCAGGCTTCCCAGCCACAATTGCAGCAAGGTATTGCCTGGGACGGCCATGGACAATGGCAGGCCCAAAACACAATGTCACCACCGATCAACGAAGCAATCAATCTCTTGAGAAAAGAATTTACGTAAGTGTGCACCTTGGGTTACTACATTTTCGCGCGCTCCTCGCGTCCAACACAACAATCGTTGCTATTATTTTTTTCATTCAGCTCGGGGCTGAAGTCATTGAAAAAGGACATACGGTGCGTATGAAATAAATATTAATGTTCTTTGTTATTAGTATTAATGACCCGTTTCTGATATGAAACATGATTTGTTCCATTAGGTTTTTAAAATATTTTTTTTTCTTGTTCTCTCTCTCCCTCTCTCTTATCGACACACTAGAATAATTTCGAGCTAAGATTGTACTGTTGATTTAATAAATGTGTAGCCAACTTAAGAGTCTCTTCGAGAGAGAACTGTCGACCGACTTTCCCACGAAGCCCGACTCCTTGCCGTTGTCCAGTCCAAAAGAGATAGAGGAGTTTGAGCACATTTCGGATGAAGAATACCGAAATATCGTAAGAATAATAAACAACGATTGGCTGGAATAAAAACATTTTTGCTTCCCTGGAAAATTTAATTTTAACTTTTTGTATTTCAGGCTAGGAATCTTGGTTCACTCGGAGGACACACACTCGTCGAGACGTGTAACGACGTTTTGAAAAATGCCGTCAGAGAGGCTGTAACACCGGATGTCATCTGGCATGGCCGCATGGAAAACAAGATCGCACTTGGTAAAACTAGGTTTGGAAAGGCACTGTACGGTACGTTAAAGCCACATTATTTAATAATTTTTTATTGTTCTCGTTCTGTATGAATCTATCTTATACGCGTAGGAAAGAGCGGCTTAAAAAAAAGAAACGTATTTTCGCATATTGATATTGTTGACAGCTTCGGTTGCCAGGAACCGCAACTATCCGAAACCGGACTGGTCGGAATTCACAGAAGGGATTACCAATGCGCTCAGAAGCGCCAAACAACGCCGTCGCAACTCGTTGCAGCAGTTTCAGAATCGGAGGCGACATGCGGGGAATAATCGACCAACGTACCACCGATGACACGAGACAGAACGCCGGGAGGGTCGTGAATCGGACGATGGAATGTCGGATAGAGGATCCCGTTACCACCGTAGCTCTCGAGGTCCTCGTGACCAGAATGAACAGCTGCATCGTGACCGATGGAACTGTCATGGGGTCGACGCGACCCACTGTCCGTAGAATCAGACACCCTCAGCGACGTGTCAGACCCTCATGTTAATCAATTAAGGAAACATTAACTCCCAACTTTTCTTTATCGTTTTCGGTGAAGTATTTTGTTTGCTAGGCGCTGGCCTCAAAATCCGTTTTGCATTTAAAAAATCACTGCTGACTGTAATTTAGCTATCATGGATACTCCCAGTGTCCAATAACGTTTTTTGAGGTTACGATCTTTGGCCACGCGAATTTTGAAGCAGTGCCTGACCACTATTAGTCGTTTATTAACGGTCTCACCTAATGTTAAGAGTGAAATGTACCAAGCTTTTCCTTTCCTAGATTTTGACAGTTCTCCCAATCTCTGATTTCCACGAATTAACACTCTCAAATTTATTGACTTATTGGACATAGATTTTTTTCAAACTCAAACTTCAAGAGATTGCCATACCTATTTTTATATAAAGAAAAATATCAGTTCCAAGTGCATCATTTTATTACAGTGTCGGACATTGTCGAAATCTAATATTTTTCTGTTGTCGACGGATTATGTGCAATAAGTTTTTTGTCCGATTACCGAAAGTGTAACAGTGTAAACTTTTTAGAACACCAATTTTTTGCAAATTTCTATAGGTCCACACTCTTTCCCTATTTGTTTCCGCAATATAGACTGAACTCATAAAATTCCGGGCTTGGTACGTTTTGGCTTATAACTACAGTCGAACCTCGATATAACAAAGATTTTTCCATTCCCTTCGGATAGACACCCGAAACCTTGATAAAACGACGTGATCATATACATTAAGCTCTAATGGTTAATTGCTTATAAAAATGCTCTGATTTAAACCTTTCTTTCTTTAAAGAATATCCCCATATTTATAATACTAATATTTTTTTTAATAACATTTTAAGATAGAATGAGCGCGCGCTCTGGACTTCTATAGACTTTGTTCAAATTTTAATCAGACATTGTTCATATCATTATGCATGTTTGGGTGACCTTTCAGAACAGTCGACTATTTTGATTGGGAGATAATGGGTTATAAAATTGCAACTATTAACACTGCAGGGTCTGCATTGAAGATTAGAAATATTTTTCCTAAAAAATATTTGTCCCCTATAATAAGATGACATATGGCAACAACGCATCGTTTCACGTATCGAATGACGTAAATTTGCGCGGCATATTTAAAATAATACTGCAACACTAATGTTTACGTGGAAGTCATTTTTTATCGAACAACGTTTTCAATCAGTTGTGAATTAACCAACACAAATATAAAATATTAATATTTATAACACCATTTTTTATGATACTGTAATGTCGGTTTGGGGAAGTTTGTCGATTTTTTAATTAAAAGGAGTGACTGACTCGCTACAGAACATGGTTGTAGGATGAATCAACTCGGTGTACACGAAGTTGAGCTACTTGAACTACGTTTATTCAACTGACAGAGATTCGGCGTCTTACAAATTTGGTGGCTTACTACTCGCTTAGCCTAGAACGGAGGCAACTTATAGGGCTGGAGCGTGGGAAATCGAGAATAGTGGGAGGAAGGGCCTACGTGAGGTTTGGGGCGTTATTCGGGAATCTTCCAGAGGGATAAGGCTATGAGAGGGTTTTCTGAGAATTCAGAAAACCAGTATTTGACTATTCCATTCGGGACATCGATTGGACGGAAGCCATAAATTTGGAGAAGCCCCGACGATTGTCCGAATGCAGCTGCATCGAGCGGTGGTGACAAAGATGTACACGGGAAAAATGTTAGGATCCTTCTAATGCTTGTGTAGGAGTTTTCGTCGGAATGTCGGTGGATGAGACGGAGGTGATGAAATTCGAGGACTGTGGGAGAGGAAAAAGGAAAAAATTCCCAGCCTATATTACACCTCCCCCCTAATTTAAGAAAATTCATACAAAAAAAAATGAATTTTCTTTAAGCTTTAAGACTAGTGGACCGACGGCGATCCACTTGTTTCGTAATATTATGAGCATTACGATTTCCGGCGATTTCCAACATGGAACATTCTTCTCCATCGTAGTTTATACGGTAGTCTACATGTTCGTTATTCTGGTGAAAACAATTGTTGTACACGTTGATACAAGGGGAGAGGGTTGCTTTGAATAGTCTAGTGAACATATTGGACAAACAGCCACATAATCCGCATCTGAACATGATATACAAGAGAACAACGCCAGTACAACCGTAGCCGAGATACCTGATACTTTCGTAAGTAGTCTCGAAAAATGTCTTGGTCCGTTTACGTTGTCCAATTTTCTCGGCCTCTTCTGAGATTTCGTCTAAAGTCTGTCCAAGAGCTTTGAGCTGAGTAAGGTCAACGTGTGTGGGTCGTCCTAAAGTCGTTAGCTGAATGTCGTCTAAAGAAACTGAATGATTTCGAAGCACTTCTTCGAGTTTTGGAACTTTGAGAGTTTTGTTGAGAAGAATGTCAGTGGCTTGTGTAATACTTTTATCATAACTCGGTCTTACGAAGATGTGTTCAGTATGCCCAACGCAGTCGCCTGTTATGGTTATTTTGTTGGTACCGCGCAGTAGTGCCTGGTGTATTTTATGGTCATCACAATTCACATGTAACGTCTCGTCATGCGGGGACGTCACGATTCACGAATTTCCTGATTTTAATTGAATCCACAAAGATTTAACCAGATTTATGTAGAGTATTTGACATTGCGAGTCGGATATGTCTATCGGCTTTTGGATGATCACTGCTTCGTAACTATTGGGATCGTGTACAAAGTAGTCAGGGTTTTTTACGTTTACACAGGCGTCGTGGTCCTATTTCCTTACAGTGATCGAGGCCTTCTTCAGTACTTGGAGTAAATATTGTTCTGGCCACATTGGTCATTATTAATGAATCAGGAGGGTTCACGTAGAAAAATGTACTTGAGGTTCCCTTCCGTTTAGGGATAGGGATGATATGGAACACATCAAGCAAACTATTTTCTATTACTGGCACCTTAATTATATACGTAAAACGATTATCTTTTAACATGACGCTTACATCACTAATTCCTATAATTGCCGCAAAAGCAGATTCTTCTAGAGGTACAGGTGGAACGTTACTAGTCGCTGTTTGCTCTCGAATAGTTTTTAGAGCTCCGATTAAGTCGGCAGGATTAAGAATCTGAGGGTGAGTAATCCCTTGTTTCCCATCATTGACTGCATTCAAGACATTATTCAGGCATTCGCTGTATTCGTCTATAAGAGTCTCTAGAAGGGTCACTTGTGCGGTAATCTTAATATCTCTAGTATTATCAGCTATAGCAAAATTGACTTTCGCACAGGACTTAAAAAGTCGTTGATTTTCAGTGCGTAATTCTTCTATGGCTTTGAAAAGTGTAGAGGCCATGCCCTTAACTATTGCTGTTTGGTTTCGAATTAGGGTACTCATTTTCTTATTATCAGCGTGAAGTTTATCGATCTCATTGTTATAATATTCGGCATCGGAATTTCCTAAAGTTCCAAACAGGATTTTGCTTATGTCGCCAATAAAGTTAAATACGCCTCGTTTAAATCGGGGTTTATAATCGATGATGTTCATTAATCTAGATTTTTGGCATCTATTCTATTTAACCTCTGCTGAAGGATCTCGATCGATGCAAACTCCGAGCAGTTCTTCCTTTCGTTGTCTCCATTGCAAACCGTGGCCAACCCCAGTGAAGCTTGTATCGATTCGTCCCGATGTAGATTTATTTCGGTGAGGTCGACGTAGTTGACTACTGTCCAGGTTTGGTGATAGATCACGGCGTTTCCTAGGTTTTCCATATATATAGCGCCTTCGAGTGGTTCCACCCTTAATTCGTTGGTTGTAACCCAAGTCAGGGGAAGGAGAAGGAGTAACAGCAACATAATGCCTGCACAGAATGTTTGATTAGTGTCTATGATAAGGTTTTAACCTGTTAACATAGATTAGTTTTCTTCTGTTGTTTAGCAATATCTCGTAGTTTACGTCCGATGTTTGTTCTAGAATGATAGCTGGTCCTTCCCACTTCGGGGCCACTTCGCCTTTTGCGAAGATGGGTATAGTGCGATGTATGTGAGCATCCTGGACTCCCTTGTATCTTTCTTTAGCTGCGATCAAATTATCGCGTCCTCGTTTGACGATGCATTCGTGATCCGCACGTATTCCTTCGAAGTATTCGTCAATCGTCGTATTAGTCCTTTGAGCTGGCAAATTATTTGGAATATTGGGTTTTCTTCCGAACTGCATTTCGAATGGAGTTAGTCCTGTCCCTTCGTGTTTGGCTGTGTTATAAGCCATACAGACGAACTTTAATTTCTTGTCCCAATCTTCTTGATGGTCGTATATCAATGCTTTAATTTGTTCTTTTATCGGTCCGTGTGCTCGCTCGAGGCTCCCATTACTCTGAGGATGAAACGTTGTCGTTGTCATGTGGGAGATCTTAAAGAGCTTTTCTAAATGCTTGAACGTTTGGCTGATGAAGTTTCGTCCGCCATCGGTTAAGATGATTTTCGGAGCTCCGTGAATGTAAATAAAGTTTTCAACCAGTGCTGTCACTATTGATTGGGCATCCTGTGATTTTAATGGGATCAGTGTAATGTATTTTGTGAGCTGGTCTTGTACAGAAAGAATGTATTTATGACCCTCGTACGTTTCAGGTAGTGGGCCCACAAGGTCCAATGCAATTTTTTCATTGGGTTTCTCCGGTGTGTCAGTAATTATTGCTTCTGCTCGTGGTTGTGTTCGCACGAGCTTCACCCTCTGGCACGTGTCGCATCTACGGATGTAATCTTCGATGTCTCTTTGCAGGTTGGGCCAGGTAGCAACGGCCTTCACCCGATCGAGGGTCTTTGCTACTCCGAAATGACATGTGGCGCTTGTCCCGTGGTATTGCTTTATGATGTCTATCCGTTCCCCTTCTGTACCTGGCTCGTACAGTTCCATGTCGTAAAGATAAAGAAAGGGTCGTTCTGTTTTCCTTGACCAAATAAACGAGATCATCTGCTTAATTCTCATTTTTGTAACTGGATTTTCATTCAGGTATTTGCAACCTAAATAAATCTTGGTAGGTTCATTGGTAACCGACAGTTTTTCGGCTAACACGTTATACCACTCGATTTCATCTCTTGCGAAATCGAGGTGCAGTTCATCTTCACTGTTTTCAAGTTGGTCGGTTATTTTGATCCGCGGTGTGTTCCTGGGTGGTGCTTCCTCCAAAATTTCAGGAACCTGTGGACTTTCTTTCGATAGTTCGAACTCCATGTAAAGGGGAAAATTTTCATTTTCCATTTCTTCTCGATCATTTTCTTTTTCCACTGTGTTTTCGGTGTCTGCCGCGTTGTCGCTTTCTTCTTCGATGACGATATCTGATACTTCTTGCTTTTCGGTCCCCTCATTCGGAGCGCCGTTGTGCTTTCCTTGACGGGTAGTTACGGGGTATATCCGTGATAGGGCGTCAGCGTTTGTATTCAGCGTTCCTTTTTTATAAACGGCCTCGTATTCGTATTCCTCTAGCTTTAACCGGAGCCTCATTAGGCGACTATTCGTTGGAGGATTCGAGGTTTTGAGGATCCAGATTAGCGGCTTGTGATCCGTAACAATTTGAAATTTCTTTCCAAACAGATATTGGCGGAAGTGCTTGACAGCCCAGACTATTGCCAACATCTCTTCTTCCGTCGTCGAATATCGTTGTTCGGCTTTATTAAGAGTGCATGATGCGTAAGCGATGAGACGATCTTTACCGATGGGTCCCTGCGATAGCACTGCACCTATGGCGTGGTTGCTCGCGTCGGTTGTGAGCACGAAAGATCCCTTGAAATCCGGATATTGGAGGACCGGAGATGTCGTCAGCGCTGCTCGTAATAGGCTGAATGATTGTTCTTGTTTGTCTGTCCAAGACCATGGTGCATCCTTCTTCAGGAGTTCTGTAAGTGGTTTCGCTAATTTGCTGAAATCTTTTATGAATTTTCGGTAATATCCAGCGAGTCCTAAGAACTGTTTAATCTGCTTCTGGTCACTTGGCCTTGGAAAATTCTGTACTGCTTCTGTTTTCTTTGGATTGGGTTTTACTCCTTCTTCCGAGATTACATGTCCCAAAAATTCCAATTCTGGCCGTAGAAATTCGCACTTGTCGGGCTGCAACTTCAAGTTTGACTCGCGAAGACGGGTCAGCACGTCAATTAATTTCTTATTGTGTTCGTCGAGGGTTTGTCCGTAAATAATAATGTCGTCCAAGTAAACGAAGCATGTATTTCCGATCAATCCCCTCAACGCGTATTCATCATGCGTTGGAATGTCGCGGGTGCGTTCTTCAATCCAAACGGCATTCTGTTGTAATGATAGTTGCCTGATGGTGTGGAAAACGCTGTCTTCTGCTTGTCTCGTTCATCCATTGGGATTTGATAAAATCCCGACGCTAGATCGAATGTGGTAAAATATTTTGCTCGACCTAATTGATCCAAAATTTCGTCGATGCATGGGAGAGGATAGGCGTCGTGTGTCGTTTTTTCGTTCAATTTCCGAAAATCAATGACGATCCTCCACTTCTGTTTTCCTGATGCATCCGATTTCTTAGGTACCACCCAAATAGGCGAGTTGTATGGTGAGTCACTCGGCCCTATTAATTCTTTCTCCAGCATTTCGTTTACCTGCCTGTCAATTTCTTCCTTGTGAACCGGCGGGTACCTGTATTGTTTGGTGTTCACGGGTGTATCATCAGTCGTGATGATCCGATGCTTGACCATTTTTGTGCCTGGGAGTGGATCACCAGGTAGGGCAAATACATCTGGAAAGCTGGAGACGATGTCCCAAACCGTTTCTGCTTGATCTGGTGGGACATGCTCGAGTCGAACGTTTTCTTTTAATGTGTGAATACGTTCGGCAGTATTCGTCATCTCTATAGCATTGACACGAGCTACATCCTTCGGTGCGTCTTGGCGCTCCTCCTCAGGCGAACGGGCGGTTTCACAGAAAGAAATGCCCTGTAGCTGGTCAATTGTAACCATCATCGGTTCTGCCGAGTCATTCAAAAATGGCATTCGGGTTTCGTAATCCTTGGCTTCGAAGATGCAAGGCACTATTGCTCCTGGATTGTTCTCGTCCGTGACGGCTGTTCCGTTTTCAATATTCGTACGAACCGTAATAAAATAGATCGTTAGTGGCGGGATGGTGACAGAAACTTTCTCGAATTCAAATCGTTGATCGTCGAACATTAAATAATTTTCTCTTCCGATACCAATTTTCGTTTGATACTTTTCCATGAACGGAATGCCGATCAACCCATCCTCGTCTAATGGGAAGTCATTGGGAACGACGTGAAAGATGTGAATCTTTCCTTGAAATTCTTGCCTAGCAGCAAATAACGACTCATGTTGTTCATTGCCCATGGAGAACGGTGTCTTAATGTTTTGATTGATCTGCGATCCTTTTGTCAACATGCTGATTTTAAGTAAATTTATTGCTGAACCGGTATCGAGGAGAAAACTGCCTATTCTGCTGGCTGTTCGGGTGGGAAGTTTGACCACTCGTTTAGCGAATCCGATGGCATTGACTTGGGGAATTTCGTCTTGTGTCGTAGTGGTTGCTTCTTCCTCCGGTATGTGATTGACTGCTGTTCGCATTGGTTGGTGATTCTGGGATTGTCTGTTGTGAAAAACCGATTGTTTGGCTACGTTCCTGTTCGTATTTTGTAAGTCGTATGCTCTTTTACGACAGTCGCGTTCGGAGTGACCTGCGCGGTTACAATACCGGCAAACGATCGACGGGAACGGTGCGCTTGACGGATTTCCAGGAGATTTATGATAGGGCGGCTTACGAGTCTCTGAGCTACCTGTGCTTTTGTCGCTTAGGTTAAGGCTGCGTGTCATCATTTCTCGGGTGTAGTCGTATCCTCTGCAGCTTGTGCTCGGGCTATCGCTGCACGAATGTTTTCTAGTGTTTGTGCACGCACTTCCGTGGAGATCTCTTTTTTTAATCCTAACAGGTATTGGTCCAGCCCTTGTTGACGTTCATACTCTATTACAAATCGTCGCTGTACCTCGTCTGCGATTGAGTTGGCTAGCACAGACAGGAGTTGATTTTGCACTTCGAGGAATCTATTTGTAAATTTTGTTACGCTCTCATTTTTTTGCTGAAACATCCGTGACCTTTTGTCGCGCCAGACGCTAGCCGGTTGAACGCTTCCAAAAAGTATCCGTAAACATTCATAAAGTTTATCATATGAGTTCGTTTCGTACTCTTGAATCTCTCTTGCTGCATCCCCGATTATTCTTTTTGCAATTACGAGTCGTCGAAAATAATCCGGTCTTAGTACTTGTGGCCTGACTTCTTCGATGGAGCTGATAAAAGTTTCGACTCCGATATTTTTCCCATCAAATTCCCGAATTAGTTCGAGTGCTTCTTTTGGTAGAAGTTCTTCGATATCATCTTCTGATGAGATACTTGGTGGACGTGCAGTGTCATACTTTATTTCTGGTCCCACGCTCGAAGCGTTAATTTTATTCAAAGCGCTTTTAATTGCCGCGTTCACGTTTGATAGCGACATATTGTTCGAATCCATAGAGTCAGTCTCGGAATCGGTCGTTATGATTTGTGACTCGCGGTAAAGAGTGAATGAATCTTTACTCACCGATTCCTTCCGTGGATCCAGTTCTGTTCGTAGACTCTCGTAGACTCGGCGTGTCGTCGATCGGTCCTATGTTCCCAGCGTTGGTTAGTCAGCACGCCCCACACTTAGCACCAATTGTAATGTCGGTTTGGGGAAGATTGTCGATTTTTTAATTAAAAGGAGTGACTGACTCGCTACAGAACATGGTTGTAGGATGAATCAACTCGGTGTACACGAAGTTGAGCTACTTGAACTACGTTTATTCAACTGACAGAGATTCGGCGTCTTACAAATTTGGTGGCTTACTACTCGCTTAGCCTAGAACGGAGGCAACTTATAGGGCTGGTGCGTGGGAAATCGAGAATAGTGGGAGGAAGGGCCTACGTGAGGTTTGGGGCGTTATTCGGGAATCTTCCAGAGGGATAAGGCTATGAGAGGGTTTTCTGAGAATTCAGAAAACCAGTATTTGACTATTCCATTCGGGACCTCGATTGGGCGGAAGCCATAAATTTGGAGAAGCCCCGACGATTGTCCGAATGCAGCTGCATCGAGCGGTGGTGACAAAGATGTACACGGGAAAAATGTTAGGATCCTTCTAATGTTTATGTAGGAGTTTTCGTCGGAATGTCGGTGGATGAAACGGAGGTGATGAAATTCGAGGACTGTGGGAAAGGAAAAAGGAAAAAATTCCCAGCGTATATTACAATACAGTTTTTTAACATTACAAACACGATAATTTTTTTTCTCTCGAAATATTGCACAATAATGTTCTGCGGTGTTGCCATATGTCTTCTTACTGTAGGGGACAAATATTTTGCACGGAAAATTATTCTGTCTTTATTGAACGCTTTTGTCAACACTGAATAGTTAAGGCAATCCAAACTTTGCACTCTTTCCCTAACTAGTTTACTATATAAACTTTTTTTCAAACTTTATAAACACAATAGAATGGTACGGTGAATTATGTGACCTGACTTTCGGCCAATGCAGACCCTTCAGTGTTAGAAGGTGCAATTTTAAAACCCATTATCTCCCAAACTAAATAGTCGAATGTACTGAAATTTCACTCCAATAGGCATAATGATATGAACAATGTCTAGTTGAAATTTGAACAAAATCTATTGAAATCAAGAGCGCGCGCTCGTTCTACCTTAAGAAACAAGACTTAGTTATAACGAAACCTCAATATAACGAAAACTCGATATAACGAACTTCCCTTGAAATTTGTTATATTGAGGTTCGACTGTATTTTGAAATCAAATGCATCGACTAACATTCACTGTTACAATGGATTTTACTTAAGTGCATAGTTTTTAAGGAAGTATTGTATTACACGTGTGATAGTGCTGAATGCAATCAGTAAATGAGTCGTTCGGATTCCACTTAAAAATGGCGCACCCCCAACGCACGGGTGTTCAGTTTAAGGCATCAAAGTTTTCGCGCTGTTGTTAGGCAACTGTACATTCAAAAGGTGCCTAGGAATCTCGCAAAGCTTTGGTCCTTCTACTTCACGCCCATATTCAACATGCGCACAACGGATATTTGCGATCTGAAAATGTGTCTATACTTCTCATTCGACATGCCCGTTTAGATATGTATACTTATGAAAAACGCATAATGAAATACCCATACGCACACACACACATACGCGGGCGCGCACGCACACACAAATGTATGTGCATTAACAGTGCAAACAGGAAATTAAACGCATTACTATTAAAGTTGCGCAGAATAAGATACAAGCGTATTTTCTGGAACTCATTTAAGTACGTAAGCGCAGAGATGATGAGCAATAAAAAATGTGCCGATCGCTATAATGTATCTAAGTTGCTTTTTTTCTTATACACGCAATTAAAAGGTTATTCTTTTCCGGATTAAAATTTAATCTAGCCACCTTTAAAACATATGTAACGGCATCACAGCTGGATTTTTTTCGAATTGTTGAGAATTTTTTTATTTTGTACTATACATGTGGGTATATATATGTATACATCTGCGTGGGTGCGCACGCGCGTGAGTGCGTGTAAAATTTAAAAAATCAAATTCAGTTGCCAAGTTCTATATACGTGGGTATACATATACACATATAAAGAGTACAACATTATTATAAAAAGGTACTTGAATATGGACTGTTTATATGTATATATCTAAATATATATAGAGAACGTAATCAAATACCTCTCTACGATACAAAAAAAAAATTGAGATGTAATGCCGTAACATGTTTTAAAGGTGGCTCGATCATATTTGATTCAGGATAAAAATTAGCTTTTAATAGCGTGTTTAACAAAACAAATTACTGAAATATCTTCTAGCGATTGGTAGAATTTTTCATGCTCATAATTTCGGTGCCAACGTTTTTATATGAGTTCCGGAAAATATTATAAATCATACTAAAATTAGTTACATAAGTTTTGTAACTAATATCATACGACATATTGTTTGTTATACGATGTACGATGATACTGATTATTTTTTTTTTACAAATTTAATATCCGACCTATATTGCGCAATTCGTGAGATGATTTGTTATATTAAAGATTCCGTAAAATATTGATTATTGAGAACATGTATTGATTTTATCCAACTAAAAAAATCACGCCCGAATTATTTTGCCTTCCATTTATTCCCTTAGTTACATGGCGAAAACATCATATTGGAATCGTATTTGAACAAATCCGCAAGTTCGCGGTTATTCTTTTCCAAAAGCGTGATAGTACATTGTTGTCCAGCTACCGGTAATGCAGAACACAATTTAACCATCACAACACCGCAATAGCGCGCCTCGTTCATGCGGACGAGGCAGCGTTACAACGTATTCCAAATATTCCAACGAGGGAGCGCTACAGCATGCTCTAAATATGCCAGATATTTGTCGATGCAGTGTGTAGCGAATCTGCTGGGTCTATGATATAATTACGTACCTTGTTTTTGTCGGCAACGGAGCGTCACAGCGTGCCTCCAATGTGCCCTCGCCTTGCCGCAACAACGTTATCCAAATTTTCCGTCTCTATGCTGCGACAACCTGCTTCGTTTGTACCGGCAACGGAGCGTCACAGCGTGCCGCCGCTGTGCCGTCGCTGTGCCCTCACCTTGCGGATACGACGCATTCCAAATTCTCTGTCACATTGCTTCGATATCCAGTCTCAATTGTACCAACAACGGAGCGTCATAGCGTGCCTCAAATGTGCCGAAACGACCGCATTTCAAATTTTCTGTCTCAAAGCTGCCACAATCTGCCTCGTTTATACCGGCAACAGATCGGCAACAGATCACCACAACATACTCCAAATGTACGACCAATATTCTTTATTTTCGTACTGCAGTATTAACATTAGCATTCACGCAAGGATACATAATAGTGTGTTGCTAGAACACAGCTTAATGCGGTAGCAAAAAATGCCATTATTCCGTCATACCTTGCTCTCGCTTGGTGTAGTGTTGCCATCGCGTTGTTGACAAATTTCCCACTGGGTATGCTTCAACATTGCGTCCCATGTATACCCGGGGAGTGAATAGTAATATGCCGGGTCAAGTCCATAGCTCTCAATACAGCTATCACGGAAATTTTCAAATATGTCAGCTAATAACAGGACATCCGTTTTCAAATATAGATCGCTATATTCGCCTAACGTTTGAATAGAGAATTCCTTCCAGACATTTTCCGCGTGTGTATAGTCGCTCTCGCTTACAGTGCCACCACTCAATGAACTGTAAAATGAATCAATTGGCGGTAGACACCTTTCTTGCAGCCTACTGACGTCATCCACATATTCATATGGGGAAACACCTTTGCGTGTCAATAAATCGAATTGTTGATTGTTAGGAATTGCAGATTTCAAAATTTTTAGTTTATCCTCGGTAAGAAACGATGCTAATTTATCGAGAGAGGTATTGAGAAATCTATATGAATCGATAAATCGCAATTTGATGTCATTTCGCGTATCGTTCGCGAGTTTTACATTTTACGTAAATGAAATACACTTTTCTTTTGTTATGGGAAGTACTTCGACAATCCCTTCGAAAGCTGTAGCCACTTCCTTAATAATGAAATGCGCATCATATCCGGATAAATTGTGAAATACGATGGGGATGAAAAAGGATTGCTGAAAGTTCAAATTGCAGTTCGAATGCGCGGGGCCTCGATAACGCCCAGTCAAATGACAATGATCTCTAACACGTGTATCGCCTTGCGTAAATGTTTTCTCACATATGTGGCAGTGCGTAGCGCGGCGGAATTCTGCCCATTCCTCGCGTGTCAAATGTATCATGGGGACATTAATACATAAAATGGTTTTCACGCGAATAGCTAAACTTTTCAGTTCTTGAACGAACCAGGAAATGCAATTATCACTGCGAGCCGACTGATATGTGGATAGGGAATTGTCATATTACCGATGCACCTATACGCAGTACTGAATACTTGGTGATGTTGATACTTATTTGGATCGTCGGTTTTCGATAAGACACACTCGAGGTCTGCGTATACAACGAAGGGGAGACGCTGCTTCCGATCCAAGTTGCTGAAAGTGAGCTCCTTGTCCTCTTCGCGTGGACAATTCGCGTGGACAAACTGAATGGCATAGTCGTTCAGCTTTCCACAATCCGTTGTGTGTGACTCTAGTTTCACATTCGAACTGAAGTAATGCAAGCACCTGTGCAAAGAGATTTAATTTTTTTTTATTCCCCGATGTTTCAAATATATAAGTATGTCGCATATTTGATTGTATTGTAGGTGTACATACCGATCGCAGATATATTTTCGATGGCCCAGCATGCTAAGTTGCGAGCTCACCAGCCTGGATAAATTTTTAATCCACGCACAATGTCCAACATTGGTGTCTGATGGATCTTGAAGGTACAGCTAATTTATATGCTTATCCCTTTTGTGCTCACTAATGCGTATTGGAAGGGTTTTCTTCTTGTCGATGGTATACACATTGATCGATAAATTATTCTCTCGTTCGAATGGTTTCATTTTTTCTAGAGCCGCGGGGAAGGCAATACCCTGCAGATTTAAAACCGTCAAAAAATATGGATACGACGATTCACGATCACTTTTACGTTCAGAGTATAGAGTCGCGACCACGGACCACGCAAAGCACGCATTATCGTTGGACTTTATATTTACTACTGCACGCTTTGTCATTACTTCCCGTGGCAATTTAAGGTGGCCACCGGCACGCATTGGATTATATTTATTCACACTTATGGTTAAATTTAGAATTTTTAACAAGGTCCAGCCACTATCGCGTTCTTGAAATTCGTCAAGGGATGCTAGAGTGGGTTCGACAACGCGTTGTTCATACCACTCATCTAAATCAGATGTTTGAAAAAGTTCAAAGTTTTTTCTATTAACACTTTTGTTTGCGTGCTTATCACCTGCCACAAACTCACCATTGAACGTGGTATTAACCGTTACACTAAAATGTTGTTCAACAATGTTTTTCACATGTAAACGCACTATGTCTCGGGCATCTTTGAGAAATTGACGTAGTTCAATATGGTTGCGGTTAATTACTGAACAGTCAGTATGCGACTTTCGAATGCCGTCTCAATGTTCCGCCAAATCAAACCATTTCCTCGCGCACTACATCCAGCCCCCTCAGGAACAAAACGTTGACGTATCGAATTATTCAAACTTTCAAGTCGCGCTATCTGAGCGATTAATGATTGGCGATTACCAATTGTCAATCGCGGACGTTTATTTCGACTTTGGTTCTCCAATGATTCAATTAATTCACTGTATTGTTGCTCCCACACATTGTACTCTTCCGCCGAATTTATGAGTATAGCTTGTTCTCGTAGTCTTTGTTCTAACACGTTGCTACACATATTTATAAGTTTGAAAAAATTGTTAAAGTAAGAAACGAGGTTGGTTTGTTGACTGCTCCATTCAAAGTGTTAAAACTTCCGAGCAGCAACAATCACAACGTTCCACAATTTGAAGAAAAAAAATTATTTTCCTTCTTCATCATTATATTAGAAGTCTAACAAAGTCTAACCTTCCCGCTTAAGCTTTTTCATACCATCATTCGTATAGAGTCGGGGATAGAGCAGAAAAAAATAGAGCGATCAATGTAGGGTCTGTGAGGGATTTTACGAGTTTTTAAGTACCGGCCGTGTTGCTGACTGACATTAAACGCTATTCGATATCTAGACCGAATATTCGACATGGTATCAGAGGCGTGAATAAGAGAGGCATACTATACATATATATATATATATGTATGCAAACCGATAGGACGTCTGTGTTCAAGTCGTGCATGCATAGCAATCCGAAATCCCAAAATACTGGGATGTTCGCTATGAGAAACCACTTTTACGGGTCTCCATACGTTGTTTTCAAACGTGGCTTTGTGGAGATCGTAAAATTCAATACTTGAGATGAGTCCTATAAGGTCAGCCTTCGCCTCCACGATGTAGGGTCACTTTTTTACAGTGCATCATCACCCTTGCCGACAGTCAAGGAAGAAACAAACATTGAGAAAAAAATCTTTCGACATCGTAGAAGGCCATTTTTCCCTTACCCATCCCCCTATTTCCTACAGGCTGAGGAGAAAAACCGTTTGCATATCCTAGCGTTGAAGTATGGAAAAATTCGAGCAATACCATCCCCACCATTCTGCATCCCAATAGAGATCCAAAAATCGAAATCTCAGAAAGAATCGGGACAGCGTTATTTCCCATTCCAGTCTCCAGCCTCCGAGGCGCGTTTTAAAACGAAAGAGCTGTAGAAAAAAGAAAGGTGCAATAATAGCTGATCAAATCCGCGAAGTTGATGTGATTGATATCGTCGACAACGACGACGACGACAACGAAATAGACGTTATGGATATAGACGATCTGGAAAGTGATATCGAATCGGTAGATTCCGCAGATGAAAGTGGATCTGATGGTGAATACCACGATGTGCGGGAAAATAGAATGGACATGCTTCAAATTTATCTTCTCGACCAGAACATCAAATACTGCGTGAATTATTTTTACTTCACAACAAATGGTCGAACGAAGTATTGCAATTCGTGCTATTTCCACGCACGGGACGCATTTGGAGAAGCAATAAGAGTGTGCGGTCACTACCGCGAACGCTATGCTGAGATGAGAGGAATTTTCTGCAGCGACTGTCGAACTCCATTGCACCAAATAATTCCACCCGACATGTGCACAACCTGCATAAATGTATACCGAGCTAATTGTAAGTATTCCCAGTCAACTTTGGTATCATTATAAATAATGTCAATGTGTCACATAGATTAATGAGATAAACATGCATATTTTGTTTGTTTCAGAAGGATTGCATCGACGTCGATTTTTTATTTTTTATTTTTAACACACACACACGCACATACACACGGTATTATGTATAACACACTCTGATAATTTGTATTTAAAATTCTTCTATTATTGATGAAAATGTTCTATTGCAACCATTCTGTATGCAGTTTATAGGAGAAAAAAAAGTACTTGCTAATTATGATTGTTGTCTTGTTCTATTCACCGCCCCCCTCCCCCCACGGTTGCCCTCGCCTTGTGACGCCACACCCCCACTCCCGGCTACCTCATGCTAGACCCCTCTCTACTGCCGTACCACTGCAGCGCCGTCCCCTCCCTGCCGCGTGCCGTCGCCCTTGGTCCATCGCTCTGGAGCCCCCCCCCCCGCCCCGCTCCCCCCTGAGATCCCAGGGTTAGAACCGGTCCTGTTATACTACTAGTCTTATTTCGCCGTGAAATGCCGAAGAAAAACTTTTTAGGACGAAAGTACGCGAAGTAGGATTCGAACCCGGGACCTTCCGGTCCGCTGGTTTAGTGGCGAGCACGCTAACCACTAGACCATGGCACCGAGTGTTCATCACTTACTTTAGATTTGGTGTTACTCGATACGTTTTTTATGATTTGATTTAAAATTCTGACCAAAGCACGAATTTCAAGTTTTCTGCACTGAATTATATATTAAATCAGACTATCAGAATAAACATATACTAACAAACAGAAGGCCGAGCCTGGATGTCGCGAATCGGTTTCCCCTTTCGCGTGTTGAAAGTTGAAGACCTCCGAATTAACGTCGTTTTTTATTTTTGTTCCAATAGGCCTTAGTTGCTGAGATTTCGCGATTTGAAAATTTGGGAGTTTCGGATGGAGTCAAGCAGGTTTCGGCTGGCGCGTAGAGTACGTTGAGCGTTGATTCTCGAGACAAGAGCGGCCGTAGCTAATACGGTAAGACGACCGACTGGCAGTGAAAGTTCACGGTTCGCGTCCCCGTTCTGTTTTTTAAATTCAATTTTTATTTTATTTTATAATCTCTCATGACTTCGCATGTGCAGGTAAATAAGAAAATTCGAAAATATGTCTCACTAGTTTTATTTATCTATTATATTAAAATAATTAATGTGGTTGCGGTGGTATTGCGTTCATTTTATGTTCGTGGTGTCGTAAGCCTTTGTGCTTCCCTTGCTTTTATGATGGTGTCCACCATCCAATTTGTCAGCATACCGATCTGATAGAAGAAAAATCAGAATAATTACTTGCCGCGAAATTTGCAAGTGTGAATTAGATTAATTATTTATTTTTTAGACCATATTATTTTGCTTTGTAGTTGTGACTTGATTATTAGATTATTTGTTATACAATATCATTTTGCTATGTAATTGTGACTTTATTATTGGATTAATTATTTTAATATAATAGATAAATAAAACTAGTAATACATATTTTCGAATTTTCTTATTTACCTGCATATGCAAAGTCTTATGAGATATAAGAAAGAAAAAAAAAATGAATTTAAAAAAAGCATGGGGACGCGAACCGTGAGCGTTCAGAGTGCCAGTCCGTCATCTTCACCGTATTAGCTACGGCCGCTCTTGTCTCAAGTATCAACGCTCAACGTACTCTACGCGCGAGCCGAAACCAGCTTGGCTCCGTCCGAAACTCCTAGATTTTCAAATCGCAATATCTCAGCAACTAAGGCCTATTGGAACAAAAATAAAAGACCACGTTAATTCGGAGTTCTTCAACTTTCACCACGCGAAAGGAGAACCCGATTCGCGACATTCAGGCTCATCCGTCTCCTTTTAAATCAGAAAATGAATGTGCCTTCGTATTGTGAATGTCCTATTCATTTCTAAATATTCTCCAGTCTATCATAATATTCACTGCACAAAAAATTGTATACTCCTGAACCAAGTATTGTAAAAATTAAGAGTCAGTTTGTAATTTTCTTATTTCGTCTACATTTTATATATTCAAAACGCTTGTTGTATTTTTCAACTAAGAATATTTATTTTTCTATTAGACGCCTTGAAAAATTGTACATAGTGTATTAATATCCAATTCGTACGTATTACGAAATGTAAAATCGTATGAAATGTAGGTCCGGTAGTGAATTTCACAACACTCCCATATTCGTTCATTTAATAACTTTTGAAATTTCATTTGTCATAGTATTGTAAAAGTATTTTAAATTTCATATTTATTTAAACAGCGTCTTGTAATATTCAATGTATGTACAAGGTATTGTACTTTTCAACAGAATGAAGTTAAAAATAATAGTCATATTGCGATTTTAATACTTTTTGTGTAAATAATGAAATCATATACGTTTGTTACATTAATCAAACAAATATTTGTATTATTATGATGCGCGTTGAAAAACTCACACGCAGCATACTAATATTCAATGTCCCATATATTATATATATATGCATCTATGAAAATTCATTTACATTACTGAAGACTCCATTACTAAAGTGCGAATTTGCGTTTCATATTCCAAGTATAGAAATTTTCAATTATAAAAGTATAGTAAATTTAATGACTTTTTTTACAGTGTAGGTGAGGTAGGAGTACAAGTGCCCATGCAGGACGTAAGCAGCAAAGGAAGAGCATATTAGGGACTCATAGTAGAACTTCTAGCAGTAAACAGATTCAAGTAAGGCTGACATAGGATCAAAGGCCTTTAAAATAGGCTGAAAATTTCGACTCAGGGCAACGACTTCAGCTAGGATAGGTAGGAGTATAAGGGCCTACGCAAGACGTAAGCAGCAAAGGAAGAGCATGTGGCGGCCCATAGTAGGACTTGTAGCAGTAAACAGACTCAACTGAAGCTGACCTAGGATCAAAGGCCTTTAAAATAGGCTAAAAATTTCGACTCGGGAAGCGTGATCGAATTATCCGAGGACCCTCGGAATGACTATAAGATACGGTCATTAAAAACAAGACGCTTGAACCAAGACCCATTGAAGAATTTATTTACTGCTAGCATACAACAACATGGATGTTGTGTCAATCCATCCCCAAAACAGTTCAAAGCAGCTATCAAGCATATTTTTATAACATGTCTGACAAAAATTTTAAAGCTACCACTTGCGACGTTAATGCCAACATGATAATTGCCCAGCTTAGCACCATCCCCGACTTCACAAAAACAATAACAGCAAATATTATCCCACCACTTCCTGAAATAATTAGTAAAGAAATTGATCAAGCTGATCAATTTCAGCTTGATCAATTGGACACCCAGGTACAGGGTGTCCAATAGGAAGTTGCTAAAACTAAATAAATGTCTCTTCCCTCCACGAATTCAATAGGGGTCCCTTTTTCTAAGGCGCATACCTGAGGCCCCGCAGTTTTATTCCCGCCATGGTTGAAGCAAGTACGCGCCCGTCAAAATGAGTGAGCTCACCACGGAAGAAAAAGTATATCGTATTGAGTGCTTCCTGTCGAGGGGAAACATTTATAGTAATGCGTATAAGAGGGCTTTGTACTAAGTTTGGAACTCATAGAGTTGCCAGTGAAAACACTCTGAAAAGGTAAGAATTTAATATTTATTCATATTCATCTATCACCCAACTTGTGTTTCAATTCAATTAAACTGCATTACAGTAATTTTACGTTAATTTTTGTAGGATAGTCGATAACTTCGTGAAGCATGGTACACTTCAGGACCGTAGACACGAGTTGCCAGGTCCATCTGTTACGGTGACTACACCAGAGAATATCAACGAAGTTGAGAATTATTTCAAACAAAATCCAAGTGATTCGTTTCGGAAAGCTACTCAAGCATTAAAAATAACAAAATCATCATTACACAACATTTTGAAATATTTTTTTAAGTTTCATCCATGTAAAATAAGCACTCATCAATCGTTAACTGAACATGCCATAACGAAACGCATTGAATTTTGCAACACTATTACAAGGATGTTTCAAGCCGAAGAACTTAATGAGAAATTGATTATTTATTCCGATGAAGCACATTTTTGGATGAATGGGTACGTAAACAAGCAAAATTATCGGTTTTGGGGAACGGAAAATCTCAACATATCCCTAGCGAAGTCCCTTCATCCACAGAAAGTAACGGCATGGGCAGCGATTTCAGTAAAAGGAATTTAATTGCAATTCTTGAATTCTACGGTAACAGGAGAGAGTTACAAACAGCTTTTGGAAACGAAATTCTTCCCTTATGGAAAAAATAGGAGACTGGTTTAAAATGTTTATTTCATGCAAGATGGAGCGACGCCACACCGGACTCATGTTTGAAGCTATTCATCGCGTATATGGAAATCGAGTAATCGGTCTGGAGTACCCTAAATTTGCTCAAGGAGGACTAGAATGGCCTCCGTACTCACCGGACCTGGAACGTTGTGATTTTTTCTTGTGGGGTTACATTAAAGATCATTGTTACGCTAAAAAGCCCAGTAGATAAGCTATGCTGGTTCCCGCCCATGTAGGAATCTACTTTACCGACGGTCGGTAAGGTAGATTCCAGCATGTCCCCAGCAATTTACCGACGGCAGATTCTGACCCAAACATGGTACCTGTGGGAATCTACCTTACCGACGGTAAATTCTGACCCAAACATGTTTCCTGTGGGAATCTACCTTACCGACATACCGACAGGAAATCGGCGGGAAATTCAAAAGACCATTTGGCGGGAAATTCAAAGACGAAGACCTTTCGGCGGTAAATTCAAAGCGGATACTTTTCAGCGGGAAGTTCGAGAAAAAACCCCCCTTGGCGGGGGAAATTGAAAAGACCGCGCGGAGACCTTTTGGCGGGAAATTCAAAAAGCGGAGAACTTTCGCCGGTAAATTCAAAGCTCGGATACTTTTCAGCGGGCAGTTCGAAAGAAACGTCTCGGCGGGAAATTCAAAAGAGGGGGCCTTTTGTCGGCGGGAATTTTAAAAGCGGAGACCTTTCGGCGGGAAATTCAAAGGCGGAGACCTTTCGACGGTTGATTCAAAGCGCGCGGATACTTTTCAGCGGGAAGTTCGAGAAAAAAACCTCTTGGCGGAAAATTGAAAGACCGCGCGCGAAAGTTTCAAAAGCGGAGACCTTTCGGCGGGAAATTCAAACGGGGAGACCTTTCGGCGGGAAATTCAAACGGGGAGACCTTTCGGCGGGAAATTCAAACGCGCGCGGTCCGTGATACCGGCGATCAGGATACCGGCGATCAGGATACTTGACAATCGGAATTGCTGTGACACTCACGCTTGAGATGTTTATTAAGAATTCAAGATACATTGTTTACATTCTCTTTTGAGTGGCACAATTTTGTCCGCGTGTTCGCGGCATCGTTGACACTCGCCGACTTCGGGGTCATTTTTGAGGAATTCGGGTAATTTGTCCCAGGCGAGATCAACGCTGTGTGCAGCGAAGGTGACGATGAATTCCTTGGGTAGCTGGGCGATGTCAATGGGTTCCATGGCAGAGAGGGATCCAACTTGATGAAACAGTTTGAGCGATCGTCCAACGGACGGGAGGCTCTCTCGAAGAAACTTCCTCAACAGCAGAACATTTCGAAGTGCGCAATTGGGTGAATCGTGGTAAGGGCAGAATGCCGCCACTGGCTCTCCTCAGCGAGGGACACGCCACGACGTCTCGTGCATCGAATCCGAAACGTTCGAGCCACTGCTGCTTCTACTATCCCTTCACGTAGATGGCGCTGGCGTTGTGCAGAACCGATCGGAGCACGTTTTCCACCTCGCAGTAGGGTACTTCTCCCGTGCTCCAGTCGAGATGATGGTAGTTGCGTTCGAGCCAGGAATTTATGCTTTTGTACCTGGCCGGAAGATCGTACCATGGGATCGGTGGTTTGAAGAGGAAAATCAGCGGCTGCACGTCCGCATGGAGTCACTGCCAGTTCTTTGAGTACAAACTCGTCCTGCTGGAAGCCCTGTGTATCCACCACGTACTCCATTGCGATTAATGATGACGATGAACGCTTGACTCGAGCGTCATTAATAGGCGGATTCTTCATCTCCTCCACTCTGGAGGCGTTTCCTCACATCCCCACTTATGGGATTGTAGGCTACGATGCGATCGTGCAAGATCAGGCAGTAGGCTGTAGTTCCCGCGGGAAAATTGGATTGAGCCTCTAGTTCGATACAAACGTCAACCGGTGCCTGCTTGAGGGCGTCGTTCTGTCTCGAGCAGTCAATCACAATGAGTGGAGCATGCGCGATGAAGTCTGTCTTTGTCAGCATGGGTTCCGCCTCCTTGGCGTAGTACGCAGTCTGAAAGCTGGCGTACATCTCGTATAACTGAGCGTACTGGTTGCGCGACACGTCAAGATTGAGGTTACCGTAAGGGTAGCACTGCGAATTGAGGAACAGTTTCACATTGGTTATTGCGCAGTGATCGAAACGGCTAGCGTTTGCCATTCGAACGCCTCGTCGATTCGTTTGCAGCGCGAGAATGACGAAGCGCGGTTTCTCCAGCTGATTCGACGTCTTGACCGTCCAAACGTGTTTCGTCGTGATTGGGAGCATGGGGTATTCGTACAACTCCCACATGCGAAACGACATAGTGATGTCCTTCTCAATGACGCAGAGCAGACGTATCTTGTGCTTAGTTGACAGCATCACGTAAGGCATCAGCCACTCTATTTTAGCGATCTCAATCTTGAATTCCTCGGTGGCGCCATTCTCGAGGGCTGTTTGAATAACTGCATTCGTGTCGTTCCTCGATCGCGTGAGAATCAGCTCGTGCTTCGTGTTGATGACGATCTTGCGGTAGTCCTCGGCGAAGCCGAGAATCATGGCGAGCGGTATGCACACATCGAAGTATCCCCTGTCGTCCGTCAGTTGCTTCGGCTCTTCGAACCAGCCAGAGTTTTCAACGCTGAACATCTGACCGGGGCTCAGTGATGCGTAGCCCTTTATGAGACTCGTCAGACCAACGTTCTTGCTTCTGTCCACCTCTATGGCATTGATCTCGTAGCGAATTTTCTCAAACAGATGCAAGATGGCGTTGTTAACGAACTGTGTCGCCGTGACGGCATTTCCGTTCGTTTTGCTGAGTCTACCGCAGGCGTGTAGCGAGCTTCGCGCCGGTAGAACGCACAGGTCCTGATGCTGAATGGATATGCGAATCTCATCGCTGTTGGCGAAACTCGATGAAGTATAGGGTTGATGCGCGTGAATCTCGTAATGCGTTACGGACTCGTCGAAAACGACGGGCGAGTGCACGTTCAAGGCCTCTTCCATTCCAGCAGTAAAATATCAGGCAGGTTACTCTCTTCCACCAACGACAACTTTGAGTCCGAGGCTTCTCAGGAACTGAATGTTCCGACGTGTTAACGTTTTCGACACTCGTTGACGACTGATGCTTGGGCGACATGGTAACGCGCTTTTATAGCCGACCTTGTTGTAGACGATACCCATGTCTACTTGGCTTCCTTGATGTGCAGTCTGATAGTGATGATTTCGCCGCGAAAATTCACCAGTTCTCCGTCCTGAGCGACTATGCGCAATTGCACGTGGTCAATGACTTTGACGCTGATCGGCAGGTAAATGACTTGCGAGGGAACTTCGATGATCTTATATCCTGGCGGTACTGTCGGGAAGAATTCGTGGATCGCGTGCGCTCTGTGCTCGTTGATGTACGCCCCGGACGTGATATTGCACTCGACTCGCAGCGCGTTGACTCTGAGAATAGCTACCGGCAAGTCCGACTCTCGAACACGGACTGGAGCTCAAACACGTCCATCGAGTCTTGAAGTTCAAGCAGAGTGCGTGGTTGAAACCCTACATCGAGCTCAACAGCGAATTGCGCAAGAGGGCGCGAAACGACTTCGAGAAAAATCTCTTCAAGCTCATGAACAACGCAGTGTTCGGCAAGACTATGGAGAATGTGCGCAAACACGTTGATGTCAAGCTCGTGAAGAACTGGGGCGGACGTTACGGAGCCGAAGCACTCATCGCCAAGCTCAACTTTCACAGCTGCTCCATCTTCGAGGAGAACCTCGTCGCCATACAGCTCACCAAGACCGAGGTCTACCTCAACAAACCCATCTACGTCGGCCTGAGCGTATTGGACTTGTCGAAGATCCACGTATACGCCTTTCACTATGACTACATGAAGCGAGAGTTTGGTGATCGCTGCAAGCTCCTCTACACCGACAGCCTGCTGTACGAGATTCGCTGCGACGACATCTACGAGATCATAAGGCGTGACATCGAGAGGTTCGATACCATCATGCCACGTGCCAACAAGAAGGTGGTCGGTCTCATGAAGGACGAGTGCAACGGCAGCATCATGACGGAATTCGTTGGCTTGCGCAGCAAAATGTACAGCGTCCGAGTCGAGGGCCGTGATCGTGTGAAGCGGGTGAAGGGCGTGAAGAGGGCGGTGGTCGAGGCGAGCATCACCTTCGACGACTTTGTGCACTGCTTGCGGGAGAAATTGACGCAGGCAGCAGTGCGTGATCAGATTGCACTTGCACAAAGTGTTTACCGAGAGGCAAGTGAAGGTGGCGATCAGCGCTCACGACGACAAACGTATCCTCCTCCCCGACACCACGAATACGTTGCCGTGGGGGCACTTCAGAGCCCCACCGCGCGCAGTGGAGGGGATAGCGGGTATATGAGCGTTGCGCTTGCGGCCGTTTGCCTCATCAGCACGATGGACGGCATCGAGAAACTCAACAAAATCGCTCTGCTCGAGGACTTCCTGCCCACGAAGAAACTGGCAGCGCTGAGTATAAACAGCGTCTACCGTGTCACCGACCTGAGACAAGTCACAACGAAATACGGCCTGAGAACCGTAGCCACCCTCGACGACGAGTGCCAAGTCTTTCTGCCTAAACGCATAGCGGACGCGTTCGTGAAGGATCCGAAGATGTACGAGCACATGGTGCAAACAGCCACGGACGGGCAATTGCTCCTGAAGTACTTGGGCGGCAGCGAGGCCAAGATGAATCAAATAGAATTCAGCATCGATCATAAATAACGTGAAATGTTTTTTATTGCAATAAATGTTCAAACCCATTTACAAATCGGTCTTGTTTATCCAGCTATTGTGCGAACTATCGAATCCCAGCCACTTGACGTAGACTCTGTCGCCACGCTTCCTCACCACTTTTTCCACGAGATACATGTCGGGGTACTTGACTCTTAGAAGCTCCTCCTCGTAGAAACCACCGGCAATGGGCTTGTATCGGTAGTCCTTCAGTCTGTATGTCACCGGAACGGTCGACTCCATCACTCGACTCACCGTGAAAATTTCCGTCGTCCAGTTGGGCGTGTAGCCTTTCTCGAAAACGTGCTTATTCTTGCTGACTCGCACCTTGTCGCCGATTCGGAACTTGGGCGCTTTGCGCTTTTGACAACCACGCGGCTGCAGCAACACAGTTTCGGCGTCGGCCACCTCGTTCGGCTTCATTCCGATAGTGCGATGTTTGCTGCTGTTGTATGTAGCTACGAGATCGGGCAAAATGTCGAGCCACTTGTAGGAACCGCGCAGACTGAACTGCAGCCACATCTTGTTCTTGCGTGTGCGATTGAACCGCTCGACGATGGATGCCTTGAGGTTGCTGTACGTCGAGTAGTGATTGATGCGATATCGACTCATGAGGCTCCTGAAGTACGCGTTGTAGAATTCTCAGCCTCGGTCAGTTTGCAGATTCCTCGGTACTCGACCCTGTCGTAGCACGAGTTCCATGGCCGCAGTGACGTCGTTGCCGGTCTTCCGCTTCACGGGAACGGCCCAGGCAAACTTGGACAGCACGTCGATGATTGTGAGCAGATACCTGACACCCCGGTTTTCCCGAGCATACGGTTGCATCTCCACGACGTCGGCCTGCCACGTCTCATCCAGTCCTCGCACGTCAAACTTGCGTCCTGGATAATTGCGTCGTGCGGGTTTATGCAGCTCTTCCACCAATCTCCGATGCTCCATGCCGCGTGTCCAACGTTTTAATGGCCTCGGAGTTGCGCGTGGCCAACTCCAGAGTCGTTTCAACGTTTACCTCGATAATTCTCAGCCTATCGTTCACTTGATTCTGCAGAATATGTATGTTCAGTTGCAGATCGTCAAAATCCTCTCTCAGCCGAGTTGTGATGTGAAACAATTCGCTCAGAGTGCTTTGAACAAGACGTCTCGCGAGACTCAGGTTAACCCCGTCGCGAGGTTCACTCGCGTCGGCAACGTTGCACAATTTTTTGCCCTCTACGTCGTACTGTCCGTCGGTGGTGAGCTTGAATCCGAATCCGGGAGGACCTCGCGTACCGCCCTCAGTTCGTCCTAGCTGACGTCCGAACACGTCGATGCTCATTGTTCAAGTGTGGTTGCAGCGCCCCTTGTGCCCCGCTTATATGACAATACCGGCCTCACGCAGCTCCTCGATGATCGCGATGATCTCGTTGACGTGACTCGAGTTGCCGGCCGATCGCTCAGCCATCAGCAGACGCAGTCGATCCACGAGCTCATTCGGGTCGTCCCAGTACACGTAGCCCATTCGCGTGTTCCTTCGCGCAATCTTGAACCGAGGCAATACACCACTACCGGTGGATGTACCACCGCCACCGACAAAGGGCGCCACCCAGTCCCTGTACTTGCTGTTTCTTTGCCTGTGGATGACCTCGTCCGACCTGTAGTGTTTCTTGTGTGCGTTCGTCGTTTGCAGGATTTTCCCATAGACATTCTTGTCTTCCGCGCTCACGAGATGCGCACTGGGTTCCTTCCTGAAGAGCAGTTCGAGCAAGCCGACGCTCGATCGATACTTCCTGTCACCCACAATCACGTCGTCGTTCACGAAACGTATGGGTGAGTCGCCGATCATCATGCTACCGTCTGGCAGCTTTCGAACCCCATAAGTCACATCGAGATACTTTTTCCGATTCGTGTTGAGCATGTGAAGATATTTGTCGAGCGCAGGCACTTCCGGTATGTCATAATATTCGTCGGGACTCGTTTTCTGCTGCTGCACGTATTTGTCGGGGCTCGTTTTCTGCTGCACGTATTCGTCGGGGCTCGTTTTTTGCTGCTGCTGCACGCATTCGTCGGGTGTCATTTTCGGCCATTCTTCCTCCGCGTCGTACGCAGTTTTGAAGGAGCTCTCCATCTCATCATCATCACCACGAGACACCTCCTCCTTCTTAGGCAACGTGTGGCTGGCGTTCACGAGGCGTTCGAGAGGTTTGACGATTGGTTTGAAAGTTTCGTCCAGAGCTTTCTCCATCGTTTGCTTGTCCGCCTTGAGAAGCATGTACTTGCGCTTAATCGCGTCCCTCATTTTCTCCATCTAGCTGAGCGTCTGTTTCTCGCGACGGAACTCAGCCGTCACACTGTCGCTTCGACCATCCATAATGCACTGCGGGGATCACGTCGCGCACGATATATTTATGGCAAAGCGGTCGAAGCCCTTTCTGTACCTGCCACAGTCGAGTCCGCTGCCACGGTTGATTACGAGAAATCCGTGACTGGAGTCGTTCCAGCAGGTCGAGCACAAGTCTCTGAACTGCACGTACGGCATGTCCATGTTCACGTGATCGTCATAGATTTGTCGGAGGTTCATCTCGTCCTGTCGAAAGACGACAAACAGATTGACGTTGTCACGCACCAGGTGCTTGGGGATTTGAGCGTACGATTGACACAGGTAGAAGCAATCGATGTTCTTGTGTCGACCCATGCAGTAGAAGGCTCTGACATTGTCCTGTTTCTCGCAGGCTATATCGTCGAATACGATGATGGAATTGGGACGAGCGTCCGCGGGTGATACGACCTGATCGTGTTCGCTGAATGCAAAGTATCCGATACCCTCGAGCGGTGCGAGCACTTTCTCGAGCAGTTTGTACTTTGGCTGATTCAGTGACTTGAAGTACACGTAGACGTTCTCGAATCGCAAACCATTGGGATGCGTGATGAGGGCTAGCAACGCGTTGATCTTGCCGCAGTTTGACGGACCGCAGAAAACCGCGCGAATACTGGCAGGCAGCAGATCGCCGTGTCGCGTGCCCTGCTTTCGTCCCTCAACGAGCGCATCGAAATTCATCACCGGTAGCTTGTGCACTTGCTCTCGGAAATCCATGACTGAGCCGTCAAGGTATAAATAGCCCGCTTATATACCCCTCGACTTCATTCGCTGACTGATCGCGTAGTGATGCACACAGGTCGAGGTGTCCTGAACAAGCTCATCAACAGGCTTCCAATCGACTTGCACATACCGGGCTATCAGCACTGCGGGCCAGGTACGAAGCTAGCGGAACGCGTCGCTCGCGGTGATCCCGGTGTAAATCCTCTGGACGCAGCCTGCAAGGAGCACGATATCGCGTACTCGCAAAACCGTGAGAACGTCGCGGCGCGCAATTCGGCCGACCGAGTTTTGGCAGATAGGGCCTGGCAGCGGGTGTTTGCAAGAGACGCCGCTATTGACGAGAAACTTGCCGCTTACGTCGTGGCAAACACCATGAAAGCCAAGTCGAAACTCGGTATGGGGCTGAAGAACAAGAGGCCCCTCATCGCGCTTGCCAAAATAGTGAGAGCCGCCTCGCGATCGACCGGAAGTCATTCTCGCGAAGTCATTCGATCGGCGCTCACGAAGGCTCGCGAAGCTGTGAAGCAAGCTGGCGGAAGGAAGAAGGTGTTGGTGCCACGCGTACTGCCCATCCCGAAGAAAGTGGGCAGAGTTTTGCCGTTCCTCATTCCCTTGTTTGCCGGCTTGAGTGCTACGGGAGCGCTGGTAGGTGGCGCTGCGGGTGTGGCAAAAGCTGTGAATACCGCTAAAGCCGCCGAGCGTCAATTGTAAGAGAATCGCCGACACAACGAGACGATGGAAGCTATCGCTCTCGGTAAGGGGCTCTACCTCAAGCCTCACAAAAAGGGATTTGGTATACACGTGGAGGCGAAAAAAAAAGTTCAACTATCCCAAGCGTCCTCTAACGGACGCCGACCTGCTGAAATATGCGCAGGACGTTCCGCACTTTTGCGGTGTGTTCATGAGAAACGATTTGCCGAGGAATGGACCGCATTATCGCGAATCGGCTATCGTAAATCTCGACGACAAGGAAGGACCGGGCACGCACTGGGTGGCCTATCGAAAGCACGGCAACAACGTCGTCTACTTTGACAGTTTCGGCGATCTACCACCACCTCGAGAACTCCTGAAGTACCTCGGAGTCGCCGAGGTCAAGTACAATCACGCGAGATATCAGGATTTCGACACGTACGAGTGCGGCCATCTTTGTCTGAAATTCTTATATAAGCAGTTGTGAGAGTTCACGCGGAGTCAGTCACGCATCAGCATGGAAGAGTCATTGACTCTCAGCCTGTCGGGACGCTCGTCTCTACTGGAGGCGCAGTACTTTCCGCCGATCGAACTCTCACCCAGCAAGAACTACGTTCTCGGGCTAGTGGAATTCCTCTCTTTCAACTCCGTACCCAACATTGATACCGGTAAAAACAAGTTTTACGCGGGTGGTGAGGTGATTGCGTTGCCGACGGGAAGTTACGAGATCGAAGATATCGAGAAGTACTTGCAGGATGTGCTTGGGCGAAAAGGCATCTCCCTCAACCTCAAGCCCAACAACAACACGCTGCGTAGCTTGCTCAAGTGCAACCGGAGCGTGGATTTTCGACCGGCAGACTCCATCGCTAACCTGTTGGGTTTTGCTGCGCGCGAGCTGTCACCCGATAACACTCACAGCTCGGACTTGCCGGTAGCTATTCTCAGAGTCAACGCACTGCGAGTCGAGTGCAACATCACGTCCGGGGCGTACATCAACGAGCACAGAGCGCACACGATCCACGAATTCTTCCCGGCAGTACCGCCAGGATATAAGATCATCGAAGTTCCCTCGCAAGTAATTTACCTGACGATCAGCGTCAAAGTCATTGACCACGTGCAATTGCGCAGTCGATCAGGACGGAGAACTGGTGAATTTTCGCGGCGAAATCATCACTATCAGACTGCACATCAAGGTCGGCTATAAAAGCGCGTTACCATGTCGCCCAAGCATCAGTCGTCGACAAGTGTCGAAAACGTTAACACGTTGGAACATTCAGTTCCTGAGAAGCCTCGGACTCAAAGTTGTCGTTGGTGGAAGAGAGTAACCTGCCTGATATTTTGCTGCTGGAATGGAAGAGGCCTTGAACGTGCACTCGCCCGTCGTTTTCGACGAGTCCGTAACGCATTACGAGATTCACGCGCATCAACCCTATACTTCATCGAGTTTCGCCAACAGCGATGAGATTCGCATATCCATTCAGCATCAGGACCTGTGCGTTCTACCGGCGCGAAGCTCCCTACACGTCTGCGGTAGACTCAGCAAAACGAACGGAAATGCCGTCACGGCGACGCAGTTCGTTAACAACGCCATCTTGCATCTGTTTGAGAAAATTCGCTACGAGATCAATGCCATAGAGGTGGACAGAAGCAAGAACGTTGGTCTGACGAGTCTCATAAAGGGCTACGCATCACTGAGCCCCGGTCAGATGTTCAGCGTTGAAAACTCTGGCTGGTTCGAAGAGCCGAAGCAACTGACGGACGACAGGGGATACTTCGATGTGTGCATACCGCTCGCCATGATTCTCGGCTTCGCCGAGGACTACCGCAAGATCGTCATCAACACGAAGCACGAGCTGATTCTCACGCGATCGAGGAACGACACGAATGCAGTTATTCAAACAGCCCTCGAGAATGACGCCACCGAGGAATTCAAGATTGAGAACGCTAAAATAGAGTGGCTGATGCCTTACGTGATGCTGTCAACTAAGCACAAGATACGTCTGCTCAGTCACATTGAGAAGGACATCACTATGTCGTTTCGCATGTGGGAGTTGTACGAATACCTTATGCTCCCAATCACGACGCAACACGTTTGGACGGTCAAGACGTCGAATCAGCTGGAGAAACCGCGCTTCGTCATTCTCGCGCTGCAAACGAATCGACGAGGCATTCGAACGGCAAACGCTAGCCGCTTCGATCACTGCGCAATAACCAATGTGAAACTGTTCCTCAATTCGCAGTGCTACCCTTACGGTAACCTCAATCTTGACGTGCCGCGCAACCAGTACGCTCAGTTGTACGAGATGTACGCCAGCTTCCAGACTGCGTACTACGCCAAGGAGGCGGAACCCATGCTGACAAAGACAGACTTCATCGCGCATGCTCCACTCATTGTGATTGACTGCTCGAGATAGAACGACGCCCTCAAGCAGGCACCAGTTGACGTTCGTATCGAACTAGAGGCTCAATCCAATTTTCCCGCGGGAACTACAGCCTACTGCCTGATATTGCACGATCGCATCGTAGACTACAATCCCATAAGTGGGGATGTGAGGAAACGCCTCTAGAGTGGAGGGGATGGAGAATCCGCCTATAAATGACGCTCGAGTCAAGCGTTCATCGTCATCATTAATCGCAATGGAGTACGTGGTGGATACACAGGGCTTCCAGCGGGACGAGTTTGTACTCAAAGAACTGGCAGTGACTCCATGCGGACGTGCAGCCGCTGATTTTCCTCTTCAAACCACCGATCCCATGGTACGATCTTCCGGCCAGGTACAAAAGCATAAATTCCTGGCTCGAACGCAACTACCATCATCTCGACTGGAGCACGGGAGAAGTACCCTACTGCGAGGTGGAAAACGTGCTCCGATCGGTTCTGCACAACGCCAGCGCCATCTACGTGAAGGGACAGCAGAAGCAGCAGTGGCTCGAACGTTTCGGATTCGATGCACGAGACGTCGTGGCGTGTCCCTCGCTGAGGAGAGCCAACAAAGTGGCGGCATTCTGCCCTTACCACGATTCACCCAATTGCGCACTTCGAAATGTCCTGCTGTTGAGGAAGTTTCTTCGAGAGAGCCTCCCGTCCGTTGGACGATCGCTCAAACTGTTTCATCAAGTTGGATCCCTCTCTGCCATGGAACCCATCGACATCGCCCAGCTACCCAAGGAATTCATCGTCACCTTCGCTGCACACAGCGTTGATCTCGCCTGGGACAAATTACCCGAATTTCTCAAAAATGACCCCGAAGTCGGCGAGTGTCAACGATGCCGCGAACACGCGGACACAATTTTGCCACTCAAAAGAGAATGTAAACAATGTATCTTGAATTCTTAATAAACATCTCAAGCGTGAGTGTCACAGCAATTCCGATTGTCAAGTATCCTGATTGCCGGTATCCTGATCGCCGGTATCACGGACCGCGCGCGTTTGAATTTCCCGCCGAAAGGTCTCCCCGTTTGAATTTCCCGCCGAAAGGTCTCCCCGTTTGAATTTCCCGCCGCAAGGTCTCCGCTTTTGAAACTTTCGCGCGCGGTCTTTCAATTTTCCGCCAAGAGGTTTTTTTCTCGAACTTCCCGCTGAAAAGTATCCGCGCGCTTTGAATCAACCGTCGAAAGGTCTCCGCCTTTGAATTTCCCGCCGAAAGGTCTCCGCTTTTGAATTTCCCGCCGAAAAAGGCCCCCTCTTTTGAATTTCCCGCCGAGAGGTTTCTTTCGAACTGCCCGCTGAAAAGTATCCGCGCTTTGAATTTACCGCCGAAAGTTCTCCGCTTTTTGAATTTCCCGCCGAAAAAGGTCTCCCCCCTCTTTTGAATTTCCCGCCAAAAGGTCTCCGCGCGGTCTTTTCAATTTCCCCCGCCAAGAGGGGTTTTTTCTCGAACTTCCCGCTGAAAAGTATCCGCTTTGAATTTACCGCCGAAAGGTCTTCGCCTTTGAATTTCCCGCCAAAAGATATTCCCCCCCCCGCCCCGGTCTTTTGAATTTCCCGCCAAAAGGTCTTTTGAATTTTCCGCCGATTTCCTGTCGGTATGTCGGTAAGGTAGATTCCCACAGGAAACATGTTTGGGTCAGAATTTACCGTCGGTAAGGTAGATTCCCACAGGTACCATGTTTGGGTCAGAATCTGTCGTCGGTAAATTGCTGGGGGACTTGCTGGGGGACTTGCTGGAATCTACCTTACCGACCGTCGGTAAAGTAGATTCCTACACGGGGGGAACCAGCATAGCTTATCTACTAACCCCAGCACAGTAGAAGAACTGATCGCGGCCATCCAGGAAGTGATTCGCGGCATTACGAACGATATGTTGGACACAGTTTTTCACAGTTTTCAAAAGAGAATTGATTTTTTTGCACAATCTAACGGTTCGCATTTAAAAAATATCTATCATTAATCTCTGTACTTTTTCGTTATTTTTATAAGACGTAATAAATTGACATAAAAAATATTTGACTGGGTTTTATTTATGTGCGTTTAAAACTGCAGAGTTTCCTCTATTTTAAGCAATTTGGCTTTTCTGATTCTGTGCACGAGTTTAAAATGACAGTCGATTAGGTTCAGCAACTTCCTATTGGACACCCTGTATATTAGATTCAGATATTCCCAAATTCACCGAGCACGCAACATACTATGAGGCTGGTTATTTTGTATCTAAATATCTTAAAGAGTTATATACAGTCAGAAGGCCCGAAAAGATCGAGTTTTCAAGAATATTTCTTGAGAAGACCTTTAAGCGGCTATACCAGTGTGGTACTTTCAAAAAATCGATTTTTTTGTTGCCTTTTTCGACAGCTTATACTTTCAAGAATATCCTGTAATTAGTAGTTTTTATGATAAATATCAGTTTATCTTGCAAAATCGATAGTTCAATCTTTAATCGCGTTTTTCTCGAAATGAGATTTCTCAAATTTGCTGACATTGTAACTCAAAGAGCAATTAT
The DNA here is from genome assembly GCA_964007375.1 of Ophion obscuratus. Classification (NCBI taxonomy): domain Eukaryota; kingdom Metazoa; phylum Arthropoda; class Insecta; order Hymenoptera; family Ichneumonidae; genus Ophion; species Ophion obscuratus. Next base: position 44,102,696 of record OZ023313.1, read on the forward strand.
CCGATTGACTTGAAATTTGAAATGAGAAGTCCCCCCCCCCCCTCCCGAAGGCAGGCCATAAGTAGCTTGGATCTCAATATTTTTCTATGAAAAAATTATGTAATATAGGTAAAATATAGCCAAATATATTCTTAATTTTCCGAATCATTTAATTGAGTACTTTTCATGTAAAAAATGACCGAAAATCACCCAAATTTTCAGCGTTCACACTGGTATAGTCCCTCAAATTTTGTCAAGTTTTACTTGCACAGCCTTTTCGGCTTTTTACAAGGCTCCACTTATATGTCCACCGCTCTACACTTGTTCTTTCTCTCCATCATCCCCCCTCCCCATTGCGGCCGCAGCCGACTTCCCCCTCTGTATTATATTCATCATGACATTTCTGTCGTGGGTATAGGGAAACTGCGGAAAACCTATACCAATACAGCCGGTCACGAGTTCGCTTCCCAGCCTCGGAGCTAGTCGCGTTTCGTCGAGAAATAGCTCACAGGCTACAGCCATACCCATCCGACACACACACGTACCGGTCCGTGTGCGCGACATCTGTGTACAACTGGAGCTACGTCACGCCTGTGTTTTTATTTCCCGACGAAACTACGAGACGGTGATTCGAACCCGCGACCTCCCGATGTGTTGATTTCAGAGGCAGGTACGCTAACCACTAGACCAACACATCGGTTAGCCCCTTAAATCTATCAACGTAAATATTTGTACACATATTATAGTAACTCTTCACTGTAATTTAACATTTTTTGTTTGTAAAAATAATATTTTTAAACCTGTTATCTAAATGAAAAAACCAAGAATATTCCGTTAATATAATGGATTATCTTGTAATTGTTCGAAGAAATAAGCAAAATTAACATTTTTAACAAGATGGCGGCGTCTAAAAAATCAATTTTTGACAATAATTTAGGCCTTAAGGGACAACACCACTGTGACGGCTTCAAACAATCGATTTTTTGAAAACCATCTAGAAAAATCTAAAATACATTTAAGATTACGATGCCGTTGGACCCAGGTCGAAAAAATAATTACTTTCGGAGATATTGAATATTTTGTGGAGCGGTACAGCGCTCCGTGACGCTCGGGATCCCGCGCAGCTGCGCGCCTCAGGGTCGGCAGGTATACCGGGCCTTTCCCAGGTCCTGCGGGTCTTCCCCAGGTATTCTTTTGTCTCCCTTCACAAAAACTGGCTATTGTTATAAATATAGTTTCGAAAAAAAGCCATAGGTGGCGATAATTGAAAAATTTTCAAGGCAAGTATAGGGATAGCGTCATAGCGTCAGTTTGCGAATAGAAGCGACGCTACTCGTGTCTAAACGCTCCGAATCGTTTCGTTTATAAATATCGAACGCTCAGAATTATTCTTTGCACATCGAAATGGATAATCCGAAAGTGTAGGCGGGGAAAAAGGGAACAAAACGGAGCTATGTGACGAGGAGTCGAACGAAAATTTCGAATCGAAAACCTCCGAACCGTTATAGCTCCGAAAATAGTTCTGCAGAGTATGTGAGCACGTCGGCGAAAAAGTTAAAATCATCGGACGATTTATAGGTCGGTGTTACTAACAATTTCGGTTATCGTATAGTACACCTCGTCAATGCATTGAACATTATATCGACGTTAGTGAAGTGCAAAGTGTGTGATCGCGATACAAAGTTTACTGAAAAAAGTTTGCGCGGACTCGGATTCAAAATCGAGGTCGATTGCGGCCATTGTGAAAAAGTGCAAATCAATTCGTGTCCTATGATTGACAATGCATACGAAATAAATCGTCGGATCGTATTCAGTATGCATCTTCTTGGCGTCGGTTTGAATGGCCTGATGAAGTTTTGTGCATTTATGGATCTACCGCGCCCCATATTTCAGTCTTTCTACGATCGAGTCTAAAAATTCGATTTCGATTGCCACTAAAGCTGTGAGCACAGTGAGCAAACAAAAGGCTGCACTTGAGGAGGAGACAATTTCGTTGGAAAATGGGGTGGAGGACGGAATGATCGTTTCAGGCGACGGATCGTGGCGTAAGCGCGGTTTCAGCTCGCTTTTCGGCATAACATCGCTAATCGGCTGGTACACTACAAAAGTGATCGACGTTATGGTGAAATCGAAATATTGCAAAGCTTGCGAGCATTGGGAAAAAAAAGAAAGCACCGCGGAGTACTGGGAATGGAAAAGTACCGACGACGGTGAGTGCCAGGCGAACCATAGCGGCTCCTCCGGAAAAATGGAAGTCGACTCAGCTGTCGAAATGTTTCAACAGTCTGAAGAGCTCTATGGCATAAAATATAAATATTATACTGGTGACGGCGATTCTTAAACGTTTCTGGGCATATCGAATAGCGATCCATACGACGGTTTCGAGATAAAAAAAAGAGTGCATCGATCATGTCCAAAAACGTATGGGGACGCGCCTCCGCGAAATCGTGAAAAAACAAAAACGATTGTCTGGCAGAGGAAAGCTCACCGGAAAATTGATTGACGAGTTGAGCACATATTACGGCTTGGCTATTCAGAGGAACAGCGATGATGTTGAAAAAATGAGGAAGGCAATTTGGGCAACTATCAAACATAAAATATCCACAGATAGTGAGCCACAACATGACGATTGCCCAGAGGGAGCCGAGTCGTGGTGTCCGTGGCAGCGAACGGTCGCAAGCGGTAATATTTCTGAATATCACCATAAGCCGCCTCTTCCTGAGGAAGTATTTGAGGCAATTACGCCAGTCTTCGAAAATTTGAGCAGAGACGATTTGCTGCAGCGTTGTTTGGGCGGCTTCACGCAAAACAACAACGAAAGCTACAACAAATCAGTTTGGGAAATAGCCCCCAAGAGGCAGTCCGGGAGTAAAAAAATCGTCGATATTACAGCTGATATCGCGGTATTATTATTCAATGATGGCCTGAGAAGCCTCATGAAAGTTTTGGAGACATTGGGGATAACCATCGGCCCAAATTGTTTCAATTTTTGCGCTGAAACCGACGCAGCGCGGATCGAGCTGGCGGAGCGCTCGCTCACAGACGCTGCAAAAGAGGCAAGACGAGCCTCTACAAGTTCGAGAAAAGATGCTAGGGACAATGATTTGCTTCTTGAAGGCCAGCTATATGGTGCCGGCATCGCTGATTAAAGGTAATTATTTTTTTTTCCAATTTATCGCATAAATTAACAAACCTAAAACTTTGAACGCATTTTTCTCAAAACCACTTTTTTGAGTGCGGCACGCAGCAGAACTCGAGCAATTTTTATCCGATCGACTTCAAATTTGGACTGCTTCAATAAAACTAGATTATCTAAAGAAGTACATAGGATTTTTTCAATATCTCAATAATAGAAAAAGTTATAGCCTATTTTCGACGAGAAATTTTGCTCGAAAATCGTCCTTTAATTTCAAAAGCGTGCCTATTTTTGAAAAATCAATATTTTTTCCAATCCCTGTGTAATTCTCTTCAAAATATCATATTATTAACGAAAACACTCGGTATTTTTTTCAGATCGACTTTGAAGAGAATTCTGCTGCGTGCCGCGAACCACTGCAGAGGCAACAGTACCTGATGCGGGAGCTTCCCCAGCGTCACCATGGGGCGTGAAAAATTTGAAATTTTTTTTTTATGTATCTTCAATAAACAACGAACAAAACAAAAAAAAATTTCGAATATCTCTTTTTTTCCCACAAAAAAAAATTCTTGAAAAATGGCAAAAAAACAGGGGGTCACAGTGGTGTGCTGCCTTAAATTGTTTATAAAGTTAAACATATATATAGGTGAGAAAAAACCTTCGATTAAGTACTAAAAAATATACTTGAAACATTGTGTTCAAATTTGAGACTGATCAGTTCAGCCGTCTCCGAGAAATTTTGCTCGCCGACTTTATAAACACAGTTTTGGGAAAAGCGCGTTTAAAGTGCCAAAAGCACTTTACATATAGTACAAAAAATTAACTTACATCGAGTCGTCTATTCCAGGGCCATATAATACATCATCCGCCCCTTCGGGAGCTTCTAATAAGTCCAGTTGCTGTTGTCTGCGGACCAATAATGTACAACGCTCCCGTTTTGGCGTGCCTCGGGAACAGCGCTAAATTGCGGCGGCGAGCTCGGGGATATAATTTAATGACATCGCCTCTATCGAGGATGCAGATTCCCTTGTAGCCGCGCGAGTCGTGATCACCGGTCAAGTCGGTATCGCAGTCAGCGTGAACACTAATGGGTAGCTCGGTGGGGGAAAAGTCTCCGCCCCTCGCAAATCGTGCTTCCTCGACACACGAACGAAGCGAGCATTTCCGTCCGATCGAGCTTGACATATTTGTGTGGCCATACTGCGAATTAGAATATGCATTAAATGAATTTCAAAGTGAAAAACATCTACCGAGATCATTGTTTTTTCTCGGTTGCCTGTTTATGCCGAGAATGCGGGTTAAAAAAATTAACGACGAAACGCGTTGAAAAATATAACGCCGAAACGAACATGGATAAGCATGTATCATACATGTTTCTGTATCCTCAATGAACATCGTGGCTGAGTTCGCAGCCTGACGGATTAACAATGCTTGCGGTCCAGGTTCGATCCTCGGTGAATCGATTTTTTAATTATTTTTTTCTCTTCATTTTATATTCAGAAAATTTCGAACTTTCTCTCGCTTTAGCTACTCTCGCCTGTCCAGGCATTATTTTTGAATTTTAATTCATATATGTTTAATATATTTTTTAAATACATTGCTAACGGCGATCGACCCCGCGTTGTCAGTACTCAGAGCCCGCACGCTGATATCTCAGCCGCGGGGCTCTTGTGACTGCAAAGCTGCCTTAGGTATACACACTTATCCAATGTGAAATGTGTTGAAAAAAATGCCGATCAAGAAATACTCAAAGTTCTCTTTGAGCCTTTTTAGATCGTTTCAGCACTTTGTTCCAACAATTTTTGAAATCAATTTTCGAAGGGGAAAAATGAAAACTCATTAACGTATTGGGAAAAACATTTATTTTTTAATCATATTTTCCAACACCGTTTGCACCAAAATGTTAAGCTCCCCGCTCGTTTAGGGCAACTTCACCATGCGTTCGGCGCGGCGGGGCGAACGACTGCGGGTTCGGTCCCCGGTCAAAACGTATTTTTTTTTTTTTTTATAAAAGATATATTAATTGAATATCATAAACGATGCCTGGACAGGCGAGAGTAGCTAAAGCGAGGGGTAGTGCGAAATTTTTAAAATATAAAATGACGAAAACAAAATAGATGAATAATCGATTCACCGGGAATCGAACCCGGAGCGCAAGCATTATTAATCCGTCTGCCTGCCAACTCAGCCACGACGCTCATTGGGATCAGGGCCGGATTTAGGGGAGGGCATCTGGGGCCCCGGGGCCTCCACAAAAGAGGGGCCCCCACAATAGAGACATCGGAAAAAAAAATCTTTCAAATTCCGACAAGTAAAATAGCAAACACTAGTAAACAACTTTTCCTTTGATATTTTTTTTTGCTGTTTTACCTTCACTTACAGTACTTTGTACAAACTTGATTATATTGTTCTTAAATATAAAAAAACGATGCATCTATATTTGTTCACTTCAATCAGGCAATCAGTGAAATATCAAAATCTCAAATGGCCCTGATAAGCTCTTGCAATTTACGCCCTATCTTAAGCGAGTATCCCAATGGCTCAATAGTTCAGTCGGGCGGTACTTGCCCGCAGCCTCGGAGTGTGGGTGTTCGATTCCGTGTCTCGACATTTTTTCCAGAATATTATAAATATATATTAATTGCAATATGTGAACAATTGGTGATATTCAATTTTTAAACAAATAAATTATTATTGACTAATTGGTAATTTTTTCCATATTTTTTATGCAGAAAGGTGTGTAGTGTGATAGGCAAAAAAAGTATTATGACACAATAAAATGTCATCAATTATTCACAAAACTTACTCCGTTACTGCATGAAAGAAATTTTTTAAAATCATAGTTGATCAATAATGATTCATTTATATAATTATTGAAGAATATCAATTGTCATACAAAACCCACATCGTCGCGACGAGGAGTCGAACGCTAATATTAACATTCGAGTCGGGAGCTACGATCGAGGGAAGGATGTGTCCGTTGAAGTTTCCGTGCGTAATTTCGTCTTCATGTAGGTGTCTGGTCTTTTATGATTACTTTTCCAAAAAGTAGAGTTTGCTGTAACCGGCAAGTGTGAATTTTCTTCCTTTTTCGTGTTATCCTTGTCGTCGATAAAAAAAATCTTTTGAGTGTTTCATGCAAGTTTTTAAATAATTGAAATTATTCAAAAAACGAAACAATGGAATATTAAAATTCGTTTCAACCGTGATCTTTCTTTTTTTTAACTAAATGAAGGATTTCTTGTCAATGCATTCTTCAGACGAAATAGGCGAAGATAAATATTCGAAAATCTCAAGGGAGAGAAAATAATATTTCAATTCATGGACAAGATTGCAATCACATATTCACAAAAGCCCTTTGCCTGTCCATGTGTGTCCACAATAGAATAAAGATTGCCAGTTCGGATGAGGAATTTATAGTATGTTCTGCGGATTTTACAAGCCTATTCGGCCTATTCCCCGTCTTTGCGCGTCGATACCCGTTTCCCCCATTTTTTGTCTGCACGATCCGTCATAGCGTTGACAAGGGTCCGCTGAGTGGCGTGTTTGCAGCAGGGATTCCTGGAATTTTATACATTCACGTCCATCTGAGAAGCTACGAAATTATGAACATTGTGCATCAAATGTAAATCCTTTCGAATTTGTACGGACACACGTGAGTATTTTCATCTTTATCTTGTAATCTACAATATAAACCGAATGTCATATTTGATTGTGCAATTACGAAAACATGTTTTATTTTCTCAACATATCAATATATGAAATATATGCAAAGAACAAGAACATAAAAAACGGTTACGGAGAGGCTATGATTTATTATTTATCATGCGTTTGTTTGGTTCTGCGTGAGTTAATTATTTAATCATTTAGGCGACTGGAATATCATGATCATTCAAATTTGAAATAATTTTCCTCAATTCACTCCGTTTTTTGTCTCTTATTTTTTGAGTGCATGCACATAACTGGACAGGATTTCAGTTATTCCTTTTGCGGAGGGCCGTATAATGTGGAGGCATAAGCAGGGCCTTCTGAATCGTCGGTAAATTACAATTGCGCTTAATAAAAAATAAGTTACAATGGATTATTACACACAAAGATAACCTAGAATAAAGAATTTCGCGCAAATTTAGTAGATTGAGACATTTTTACATTTATTTGAAACGTTACGGCTACAAAAATTCATCTACTTTTCCAAGTTTTAACATTAATATTTTCTTGAAACGTTCGGTGACCCTCTCTTTTTATTGTCGCTACGGAATCTTCAGACTTTTTTACACCTGTGAGCAGTTTATATTAGGCATCTAGAGTTATTTAGTGTATAAATTATTAGATAGAAATGTGGCCAGCGTGACATGTCCATAAAGCGCCGTATAAATGAGACAATTTTTAGGGCCGTAATTTTTCGTTAAAGGTTCGGTAACTTGGCTTGAAATTTTACTAGTATATTGGGATGTATTTTTACTTCATTATAGACGAAAATCAGTTAAGTGTAAAATATTTGGGTTCATAAAAGGAATACCTTAATACATGACTCGCAGCTTCTCTATTTTTCTAATTTTCCATGTGCACTGCTCATAACCCTTTTTTGTGTTTTTGCTAATGTTTTATTTTGCTCGACTATCTACTCCACGACTATTTTTTTATTGGATAAGGGCTTTTTCAGGCGCATGATTTCTTAACATCTTTTACAGTGGAATCATGAGTGATCGTCACAAAACTCCTCGAGTTTTTGCTAGTGGCTGTCAGAAGAGGAAATTGCTAGTAGCACGTGTGAAGAAATCCGCGGAAACTTTAGCTAAACACCCAAATTGACCAGTTTTTTTACGTCGTCAAATAAAGAAGAAATCCCTCAAGATCCTAAAAAAACAAGAGGAGATTCTACAGTAGATGGAGATGTGGTCGATAGTATCCAAGATCATTCTGAGGCTGAGGTTTCATCAGGCGAAACCACACAATTTTGTAAAACTGAAAATCAGACCCAAAACCAAGCAGAATTTTGCGGTCTCAAAAATGACATAGGTCTTTGGCCTATTAGTATAACAAAGGAAATGATAGAATATTGGGCGAAAAAATTTCCACAGAACTTCAAAATTGCGATCAAGTATCTCTGCAGAATTCAGTTCTTCAAGATCAGCCGCGAGCGAATTCCAACTTTGTTCGGAAATGTTCAAAGAATATGTTTACACGCCGCAATAAAAATCAAGAGACCGTCAAACAATTCTGGCTTTGCTTTTCTCCAACTACGGGGAAAATATATTGTTATGCGTGTAAATTAGTGTCCACTCAAAACACCAAACTCAATGGAGAAGGCTTCAGTGACTGGAGGCATGTATCCAATCGTCTAAATGAACATGAGATTTTGAAGACTCATTTGGAATCAGTAATGAGTTTAGTGCAAAGGGGAAAAGTCACAGGACGTATCGATCAAGAGCTAGCGATACAAGAGGCACAACACATCTATTATTGGCGAAAAATCTTCAGCATTATCGTTAGTACCATCAAATTCATTGCTGAACGCGGATTAGCCTTTTGAGGTGACAATGAAATTGGTAGCTCACCGAGAAATGGAAATTTCCTGGGAATTTTGGAATTGCTAGCCGAGTATGAACCAATCCTGGCAACGCATTTGAAAGAGCATGCAAACGAGAGGAATCGCCATGTCAATTACCTTTCGTCCACGATTTGCGAAGAACTGATCAGTTCTGTGGGTGATAAAGTACTAACTGAAATAGTATCCAGAATAAAAAAAATCCAAATATTATTCTGTATCAGTGGACTCTATTCCCGACGAATCTCATATCGATCAACTAACTATAGTAGTTCGATATATGGAAGGATCGATGCCAAAAGAAAGATTTCTCACCTTTTTACCAAACTGCGGTCATATTGGCGAAGCCACAGCAAACGCGTTACTCAAATTTTTAGGTGACCATCAAATAGACATTCTGGATTGCCGCGGTCGATCATATGACAATGCTGCAGACATGAATGGCAAATACAAACGGATACACGCTCTTATTCTGGAGAAAAATCATTTATTGGCGTTTGTACTATGTTGTGGTCATTCTCGCAATTTAGTTGGAAAAGCAGCTGTAACTCTTGTCCATCGGCGGTTCAATTCTTTGATTTCGTTCAGAATTTATATACGTTTTTCACAGCAAGTACGAAACGATGCCGAATTCTGATTGAGAAATTATCGAAGAAAAAAAGCGGGCCGTTTTACGTTTTGAAAAGGCTTAGCGACACTCGTTGGTCTTGTCGAGCTGAAGCTACGAAAGCCATTGTCGACGGCTATTCGGAAATCGAAGAAGATCTAACCAGCATATTTTTCGACAAGGAGCAAAAAGACATCGTAAGAAATGAAGCATCGCACCTTCTACAAAAGATGAGTCGTCTCGGAACCGCTTTATTTGCAATCTTTTGCAACGATATCTTGGAGCGATTTAACGCTACAAACAAGATGGGGCAGGGTCCGAAAATGATTCTTGAATCTGCAATGCGTGCATTAGAATCATTGAGATCATTTGTGGAATCAAAAAGAAAAGATTTTGATAAAGACGAGGAAGCAGCAAAAAAATAGCTCACACTGATCAATGCATACAATCACGCACGAGGACAAGAAATGTGAGGTTGAACCCGCTCGATTATAGGAAAGCACAAGACGCAAATCTCTCACCGAAGGAGAAATACAAAGTATCCGGCTTCATTCCAGTGGTCGACCAGCTGTGTGTTCCTCTGACTGAAAGATTGCACGCATATGGAGCTGTACGTGCGAGATTTGGATTTCTTAATCACATTCAGAAGATGAATGCTGAAAATGTGCACGCTGCAGCAGACGCATTGGTGAAAGTGTACAAGGGTGATTTAGAACCTAGTCATGGTAATGAGTTGGTTCAATTTGTATCTTTGATCGACATGTACAAAAAGGACTATGGAAAAGACCAATCTCCGGAGCTATTTTACTACCAAATTCTCGAAGACCAAATTTCAGAGCTACATTCCCAAACCTCGAAATTGCATTGAGAATGTTTTTGGTTTTGATGGAGTCGAATTGCACTGGAGACCGCTCATTTTCAAAAATGAAAAGTATAAAAAATAGGCTGCGAACCAAGATAGGACAAAACCCCCTCTCAAAGATATCACTCCTAAGCATTGAAAGTGATTTACTTCGGGAACTGGATTTCAGCGAAATCATCAACGATTTTTCGGCGACAAAAGCTCGGATGGTTCCTTTCGTTAACACTAAAATTTGATTTCAGATAATTCTCGTTTTCGAATGTATTTATATATGTTTGTTAAATGCTAAGAGAATCTACTTGGTTTCACAATCAATTATTTATTGAAAAACTCGAGTGAAAAAAATTGTTCATTTTATTTGGAAAATAATTTGGGGGGTGCCCTCCACCCCTTTGTTGCCCTAAGGCCTCCAGACCTCTTAATCCGGCCCTGTTGAGGATACAGAAACATTTATTATACACGCTTACCTATAAAGTTTAGTGTTGAAAAAAAAACCGCCGAAACGACCGCCGCAAAGGCTCAATATTTCTCTTTGATCCTTCCACGGTCCTTTCGGCGTTTTATTTTTCAACGCGTTTCGTCGTTAATTTGTTTAACCCGCTTTCGCGGCATAAACAGGCAACCGAGAGAAAACAATGTTCTCGATACGTGTTTTTCACTTTGAAATTCATTTAATGCATATTCTAATCCGCAGTGCGGCCACACAAATATGTCGATCTCGATCGGACGTAAGTCCTCGCTCCGTTCGCCTTTCGAGTAAAGACCATTTGCGAGGGGTGGAGACTTGCTTCCCCCACCGAGCTACCCATTCTGAATCTGCAACATCGACAGAGGCAATGATCACAAAATTATATTCCCGAACTCGCCGCTGCGATTTGGCGCTATTCACGAGGCACGCCGAAAACGGGAGCGTTGCAGATCTCCCTACTAATCTCTGCTTCTCGTGTAGAGGATTTTCGTCTGTTGAGCAGTAATGATAAGATGTGGCCCAGATTGCATTACGCATATTTTCAACGTAATCACAATTTCTTCTAATTGCCATCCTAGTGCAAATATTTTTCCGAAAAACTCCGATTTTTTCCGCAAAATTTTTCCGAATTTTTCTATGAATTGGAACAAATATGAATAATTCGGAGTTTTGCGGACAATTATTTTTACGCAAACATCCGAGTTTCTCGGAATTTCTCCAAATTTTTCCGAATTTTTCCGAATATTTCATCATTTTAAGTACGATCACGGGAAAATCTCGGAAATTATATGAAATTAAAAAATAGATAAAAAATGAATTCTTACTTTATTTTTGCTCAAATTATACTTCCTCCGGTTATCAAGTAACGCAACCTAACAAAATGAAAATGCATGATCACCTGTCCATCAGTTATATTTATTAATAGAAAAAGTACAATATTTTAGTTATTAAATAAAATCTTTTGCTATTCTTACTTATAGTTTCTCTCATAAAAAATACTTTGATTCTTTATTTTTACAAAGAAAAATACTTTGGTTTTACCGAAAATGCGTTTTTTGACTGTTGGTTCTTACTTAAAAAATAAATGATTGTTGTTCTTGATTTTTACTTTAAAACAAAATTGGCTCTTTCTTATTGGTTTGACTAAAAAAAATTGGTTCTTTTCTGGTTTAATTTTTAAAAAATGGTTTTTTCGCGGTTTTATTTTTATTTTTTCAATTGGTTCTTTTTTCTTGGTTTCATTGTACAAAAAATTGGTTCTATGGTTGTTTTATAAATTTAGAACTAAAAAAAATTACAACTGAAAATAAATGTTTTGCATTATACTTCAATATATGCTCAATAGTTACCCCAAGTATTATTTGTCTAAAACGCTTCGTGGCAGTCCGTTACAGTGGTGTTACCCCTTAAAGAAAATAATGTTTGAAAAAATTCCGGAAATTCATTATTTCTCCGAATTATGAGGGATAAAAAAATGTAATAAGTTTTTTTTACGAAAATCTTATTTTTTCATCACTTTTCTCCGAATATCTCCGCCGCCGTTCACTCAATAGGAAAAAGAAAAAGTTGCGGAAAAAAAATAACAAGTTTCTTTAATGAAAATCTCATTTTTTTTATCTTTAAATTTTCTCCGAATGTCTTCGCAACCGTTCACTCCGGTCATCGGAAAAAGGGAAATTTCCGGAAAAATATAATAATAATCATAACTTTTTTTGACGAAAATCTCATTTCTTATCATCTTTAACTGTTCTCCGAATATCTCCGCAGCCGTTAACTCAGGTCATAGGAAAAAGAGAAATTTCCGGGAAAAAAATGAGAAATCATGAATTTTCAGTAAAAAAAAATGTGTTTTTGAGGAATAGACCAGTACTTGAATCTGTTTTCATCATTTTCCTCCGAAAATCCCAAATATGACTAAAATGTGAGAACTTATAAAAAAAAAGAAATTTGGAGATACATTTGCACTAGGGTAAGCCGGAGTAAACTGTCAATTTATCGATTATTTTGCCTGGAAGCTTGCTTTTTCCACCAAGAGTTTTTTGTTGTCTTTTTGTCCATTTTTTTGTTCAACTGTTTTTTTCATAACTTCTTTATCACCGTAAGGTGTAGCTTTTAAACTCCCCTAGTGCGTTTTGGAGTCACCGTCTTCGATGTAATTTCTGTACTGCACTCAAAATTTTTCCACCGAGCGCTTGAACAGTTTGACTACTGCATCGACTTCCATTTTTCCAGAAGAACCTGAATCATTTGCACTGCAATAATCTTGATGTTCTTGATACCAATCATTATACTCTTCAGTATTGAGTTTCTTGCTCCAAGTTTCACACTCTTCACAGTCGGAAATTTTCACAAAAATGTTAATGATTTTTCCAGAATAATATTGTCAATGATGTGACCCGTACAAGGAAGTATGTCCTTGCTTTTTCCATGATCCATCGCCAGATACTGTTAAGGCCATGTGCCACACGTCAGAAAATTTCGACGCGGCCTCTCGTTACGTCGGTAACGCAGATCTCGTAGTTTTTAGCTACGAGTCGCTACCGACGGACAGCGCAGCGATCGCGAATTCCGTTTCGATGCTTCGCACTGGGACGAAGAGTCGAAGCCAAATAGACGGTGATCACTGAGCGCGCACGCGTGTGCGTGCGTGCGTGCGTGCGTGCGTGTGTGTGTGTGTGTGTGTGTGTGTGTGTGTGTGTGTGTGTGTGTGTGTGTGTGTGTTTGCCGACCGCGATGCAGAAAGAACGAATCCGTTCTCGCATGCCGTTCGGTCGTACGCAAGCACCTTACATCTATGTGCGTATCACACATTCACACACAACTATGCGTAGCGACCACGGTACGCTTGTATTGGAATCATGCGCTCGCTCGGCAGGAGAGCGGTGAAACTTTGTTGCATTTTACATTGTATATGCAGCCATCAAACCGATTTTTTTTCGACGACGGCCACAACCGAAAGACAGGCATTTCCCCATACTTTTTTAATTCATTTGAACAAATAATCTCGAGCACAATTTGTAACATCGATGCCGTTTATCGTTAACGATTTCGATCCCTGCAAAAATTTCGAGCGACCGAAATTGCTCGAAACTCACTCTACAAAAGAGTCGTAAAATTTTGCAATGCTCGTTATTTAAACAAATGCGTTCAGCATTTTTATCTCTGCCAGGGTTCATATTTGGCAGCATTTTTGCTGGTCAGCTTCTCGAACAATCAAGATCGCTAGCCTCGCTCTACGGAAGACCGGTGAAATTTTGCGATCGCGCATTGTTTAAACAAATGCCCCCGATTTGATGTTTTTGTCGACGGCGGTCATCGGTTGAAATTTCATTATGGTTGAACTTTCTAGTAAACAGGGTTTGCTAGAGACTCGTATGGTGGAAGGGTGCTAGCATTTCCCCACTCTTTTTTAATTAATTTAAACAAATAAGCTCGAAGACTATTTGGCATCTCGATGTCGCTCATCATCGACGAATTCGACCTCTGCTAAAATCTCGAGTCACGACCGAGATCGCTCGAGACTCACTGTACAAAAGAGTTGTAAAATTTTACAATGCTCTTTGTTTAAACAATTGCGATCGGCATTTTTTCTCTGCCATGGCTTATCTTCAGCAGGTTGTCCGCGGCCGACCAAATTCGCGAGCGAATGAGATCGACCGGGTCTCACTCTGCGAAAGAGTGGTAACATTTTTTTATTACTGCAGAAAAAAAATACATTTAGCATTTTTTCTCTCTGCCGGAATTCATCTTCGGCAGGTTTCTCCAAAGATCGAATTTTCTAGCAATGACGATCGGAGAAGTCTCGCTCTACAGAAGAGCGGTAAAATTTTACTATCGCGAATTGTTTAGGGGTCATCGGTGTAAAATTTTTGAAAAACCGTTTTGTTGAAAGCACTTTTCAAAAATCCTTGAAAACTTAGCAAATTTTACAATGCTCTTTGTTTAAACAATTGCCATCGGCATTTTTTTCTCTGCCATGGCTTATCTTCGGCAGGTTGTCTGCGGCCGACCAAATTCGCGAGCGAATGAGATCGACCGGGTCTCACTCTGCGAAAGAGTGGTAAAATTTTATTATTATTAAATTATTACTAATTATGCTAAAAAAAAATCGTTTAGCATTTTTGCTCTCTGCCGGAATTCATCTTCGGCAGGTTTCTCCAAAGATCGAATTTTCTAGCAATGACGATCGGAGAAGTCTCGCTCTACAGAAGAGCGGTAAAATTTTACTATCGCGAATTGTTTAGAGGTCATCGGTGTAAAATTTTCGAAAAATCGTTTTGTTGAAAGCACTTTTCAAAAATCCTTGAAAACTTAGCAAATTTTACAATGCTCTTTGTTTAAACAATTGCCATCGGCATTTTTTTCTCTGCCATGGCTTATCTTCGGCAGGTTGTCTGCGGCCGACCAAATTCGCGAGCGAATGAGATCGACCGGGTCTCACTCTGCGAAAGAGTGGTAAAATTTTATTATTACTAAATTATTACTAATTATGCTAAAAAAATTCGTTTAGCACTTTTTCTCTCTGCCGGAATTCATCTTCGGCAGGTTTCTCCAAAGATCGAATTTTCTAGCAATGACGATCGGAGAAGTCTCGCTCAACAAAAGAGCGGTAAAATTTTACTATCGCGAATTGTTTAGAGGTCATCGGTGTAAAAATTTCAAAAAATCGTTTTGTTTGAAACACTTTTAAGAAATCCTTGGAACCTTGAAAAATATGATGCATATTCCTTTGTAGCTGAAAAAAACCATTATAAAGTGGCTTTGGGGCTATTTTTTAAGGAAGTCTCCGCCGCTGAAAACCGTCTTTGGCGATATCTCATGCCGGTAGGCGCAGTTTTCAACTCTTGTAAGCCTATGGTGGGGACGAAGTCACCAACTAAAAATAGTTTTATTTTCGACCAATAGGTGGCATTAGATTAAGCGAAAAAAAACTTGTTCAGCTGTAGCGTCTTTGAAACCGTTGGCTTCAAACACGTTTTTTTCAAAACCATGTTTTTGGTATCGGGACGGAGCAAAACTCAAACAATGTTCGAGCAATCGACTTGAAATTTTAACTGTAGTTTCTTCGATCGCTTTAACAGTCAAAGACGAGCGCTTCTTTTCGATTGACTGAAAATTGTCAAAAATATATCACTTTTTATACCCAACCCCAAAAAATTAAAGAAACAGAAAATTTCTTCACTTTTTAACGTGTTTTTTGAAAGGCTGTATCAACGTTAAAAATAGTCGTATCAAGATGATAAAGAAAAACATTATTAAGCTTCAAGTTTCTAGTTTGAGATCTTTTGGCAAAATAATTTTGTGAGCTACGGTTATCGCGCATCATAAGAGATAGCGAGAAAATAATTCTTCCAATTTTATTTTGTCAAGGGATTTTTTACAGTTAAATCAATGCATAGGTCCGTTAGCTTGTTTATTCAGTTCCGGTTTGGTTTTTTTGTGGTCTCTCTACGTTAACTTTTTGCTGAGATATCCGACGTATAATAAAAAAATATTCCTTTTGTGTTTGATAAATGATATCACAGCAACCAATGATCGCACAGGAAATTATTGGGCAGCTTTAAAAACTTGAATCAATTTCGTACAAGACCCTTTCGTTGGTTTTTGAGAAAAAAAATCATTTTTTCACCATTAACAGTAGTTTGAAAAATAGGACAAAAAATGACATTTTATGGTTTATCAGTAAATCTACTACTCCATTACAAATATTGGTAGAAAAACTAATGTCGCTACGTTTATTTTTCAGCTTAATGTACCTCCAATAACCGTGTAAATTTTCAAATTGATCCACCGACCCGTTTTTCCGGACCGATTTTAGAACTTTGTAGTAGTTGCTTTTAAATGTTTAGAACTTTGCAGTTTTAGAACTTTGCAGTAGTTGCTTGTTAAATTTAAGAAAAAAAATGAAAAATGAAAAAAATTCTAATCTGTTTAAATTTGTAACATTTTTCAGGAAACAATGGTGACTCGTTGTTGCCACGCTTCGGCTTTTGCGCACCATAATTTCACTAATGTTTAATTGGATTGATTAAACGTTGATACCCCTAAGCGGTTTTTACTAGTCGATCTGAGAACTTGTATGCCATTAACTGTCGATATTTTCTGCGAAGATTATGCGGGATACAAAAAACACTTTTTTTCAAACATGATCTCTTGTTTGGAAGGAAAAACCAATGAACAATTTTTTTCAAAAACTAATCTTTTTTTGGTCAATTTTTTCTACGTTTTGGTAAAAAAAATTAATCTGATGTTTTTGTAAACTCTCTTTTTTTTCTATTTTTGATCATGCCTAGTTTCGAAAAAAATGTTGTTTTCAATAACCCTAATAACCTTCGTAGAAAATATTGAGAATTAATTACATAAATGTTTTCAGATCGACTTTTAAATACAGCTTGAGAGTATCAAATTGATCTTTGAATTGGTCTTTAATTGATGCAATTAAAGACGAGCGAAATTATAGAGCGCAAAGGCCGAATCGTGTGAAAAATGAGTCAGTATTGTTTCCTGAAATATTTTACAAATAAAAAAAAGTCCATCTCTCGAATTTTTTTCTTATGTTTAACAAGGAACTAGTGCCAAGTTGTGAAAAACGTCGAAGAAAATTAGTATTTTTATTTTGATGATGATTACAAGATTTTTAGGAATAATACACTTGTTCCTTCAATTGTTTTGTAAAACTTCGATTAACTTTTAATGGAAAACGGTTCGATGAATCAATTTGCAGACTAACAGGGGTATTGGGGGTAAATCGAGCTGAAAAAAACGCGGCATTGCATCAATATTTGTAACGTAGTGGTAGATTTACTGAAAATCCAGAAAAAGTCATTTTTTATTCTTTACCAAATAACGGTTAAGGGTGAAAAAAATCACAAAAATGAACAGGAGGGGCTGGCAGGAGATTTATTCGACTTTTCAAAGCTGCCCTCTAATTCCCGCTGCGATAATTGGTTGCTGAGATATCGATAATCAAAGACAAAAGGATCTTTTTCATTCGAAGTCGGATATCTCAGCAAAAAAATTGACATAGAGAGATAAGAACCAAATTAAAGCTGTATAAACAAGCTTACTGACCTATACATTGAGTTGACTGAAACAAAATTCCTTAGTTCGATGGGCCCTGAAGAAAAACAAATTTAGAATTTCTTCTCCTGGTATTTCTTATGATTGCGCGATAGCCGTAGATCATAATTTCTTTTGCCAAAAGAACTCGAAACTATGATCTTGAAGCTTCAAAAGGCTTTTTTTTGTCTCGATGCGGCAATTTTTCACATAGACACAGCGCTTAAAACAAACCAAACAAACCCCAAAAAATGAAGAAATTTTGTTCCTGTAATTTTTGGAGTTGTATATAAAAAATATGGTTCAAAACACGAACTTTTTTTAAACTCGTCTCAATTCTTTAATTGTTTAGAAGTTTCCCCTCATTTGTCTGCTAAAACTAACGTCATAAACGAAAATATTTTACTCTTAGTTCTACGATTAAATTGACAATAGTTCTACTGCGTTCCACGGAGAGGGTATGAGGCTGAAGTTTGAACGTTGGAACGCAATAAAAATTAAAATTTGTTAAGTCCTTTTTTATATTTCGGCAACCTTTGCTTACAATAATCCTCCAACCATTTTTCAAGATTGTTGAAAAAAATCGTCACCGTGTACTCCGATCTAAGGGGTCCCACCACTGTAGAATTTAAGAAAAATTGTTTTTTTTTACTTGACTTAAACGATGCTTTGAACCATCTATAATAAGGGGAAACAAGTTTGGTACCTGTAAAACAAGGTCCGCAGGCCCGTATGGGTCTGCGGTGGCAGTGGCTGGCCCGTGTGCGAGACATCGACCGTTTTTCTCGAAACACGATTTTTCAAAACGGCACGCAGCATAACTCCAACAATTTTCATCATTTTCACTCCCAATTTTGGGTACATGTATAAAATAACATTCCGAAGAGAAATAAGTACGGGATTTTGTATGAGTTGTTTATAACATTAGTTATTACCGAATGATTGTCCTTTTTTTCTGTCGAAAATTAAGTTTTTAGTTTAATGCTTGCCAATTACACAAAAATTAATATTTTCACAATTCTCTACGTATTTCTCTAGCTATACTCGTGTAAATTAATAGAATTTTTTTATTTTATTCTAAAATCAAATTTGCGTCAGCTATGCTGCGTGCCGCAGAGCGTCTCAAATTCAACACGCCTCGCCAGAATGGCTCCAGCGTCCCGTTTTGGCATAATTTTTTAATATAAATTTCATTTTGTTCACTTAAAAGATATGGCTAATAAAATCCTTGAATATTAATATTCTCGTATTTCTCCTTCTACAAAAAAAATCCTGAAATGTCACTCAATTTTGGACGTTTACAGTGGTGTAAGCCCTTATGGAAAAACGAGCGTGCGCTCTTGATTTCTATCGATTTTGTTTAAATTTTATCCAGACATTGTTCATATTATTATGCAAGTTTGAGTGCAATTTCAAAACAGTTGACTATTTAGATTGGAAGATAATGGATTTTTGAATAGCAACTTTTAACACTGCAGGGTCTGCATTGGCCGAAAGTCAGGTCACATAATTCGGCGTACCATTCTATTGTGTTTATGAATTTTGAAAAAAAAAAAATATGATCAGATATCAAACTAGTTAGGAAACGAGTGGAAAAGTTTGAATTGTCTTTACTATTCAGTCTTCCTAAAGACGTTCAGTAACGACAGAATAACTCTCGGTATAAAAATGTTTATCCCCTATAATAAGAAGACATTAGGCAACACCGCAGAACAGGATTGTTCAATATTTCGATAAAAAAGATAATTATTGTGTTCCTAAAGTTAAACACTTTTAACGTGAAGAAAAAGATTTGCGTTCTAAACATTAATATTTTATATTGTTTATATTATTGCCTTATATCTTTTTATAGAGGACAAATATATTTCACGGAAAATTACTCTGTCTAAATTTCAATAGACCCTACAGTGTTAAAAGATGCAATATTAAAATCCATTATCTCCGAATCTAAATAGTCGACTGACCTGACATTTCACTGAAACATGCATAATGATACGAATAATGTCTGGTTAAAATTTGAACAAAATCTATAAAAATCAAGAGCGCACGCTTGTTCTACCTTAACGCGTTCAACCGTTGACCATTAAATTCTATTGCACTGGAGGTTTCTACCCATCGTCTCTGAGTATGAGATGACGGTAGCCGTAAACATTGAAATGCAAGAAGGCCCTAGCGTCCTCGCTCTTTGTTTTGAAACGTACATACGTAAAAGCAAAAGGCTTTGCATAGATGGGTGGTGCGATCGACGAGTTCCTTGAGGTCAGCCTCGCTGGTGCTCTCGGAGAGATTGGAGACAGCGGTGATATCCTCGCGGACACTGGGACTGTATACTGTGGCCAGGACGATTGACGCGGTTTTTCATCCTCGGCAGTACGTACTCGCTGCCCTGGATAAATCCGATGATCCACCTAGATGGTAAATCGACGCTACATTAGTTCTGTTTTGGTTCTGTTTAATATGGTGAGGATACAGAACCGGTATATTTTACTATTGCACAGTGTACCAGTACCATACTAGTAACACGTACATTTGCGTGTAGTGGTATACTACCGTACAGGTACACCGAGGGTCTTCTATCTTTGTACTCCATACCAATAGTACTCTCGGTCATCAGGGCGAAGCTATCGAGGAATCGCCAAAGGTACACAAATCATCCGTGTTTAAGACGTGACAGTTTTGCGTTCGTAGGCAAAAGGTGTTGCACTTTCGTGCATCATTTTGGTCGCACACTGATCAGGAAATCGAGGATTTCGAGGGGTAATGGAAATGGCTACGGATCATCGGAAAATATGCTATCTGCGATTTTTTCACTAATAAATACCGAGGTATTTCTGCGAAGAGCAAATAAGCTTGAGTTTTTTGCACCGGAGCCGTTGGCTGTTTGACACATCGGCGAGCGAGAAAGCAACGCGAGGGAAGATCGTGGCAAATTACAAAGTACGTAAATTGAGGTTGTAGCATGTACGTACCTTGACTTCCGGTGTTTTGTCCTTCGACTTCTCGCTGTCACTGTGTTCCTCGATCTTCTTCATCAGCCGGGGCGGTTTTCTCGTCGATTATTTCTTTGTGGGTTTTTGTCGTCGGCGGTGTGCCGGCGTCGTGATGCGTTTTTCACAGCAAAAAAAACTCAACAAAACGCGACGAAAACAAACTTCACTCGATCACACACTATTTACATTCTATCACACACGTCCTATAAAATATATATCGAACGAATGTTCGAGGTTATGGCCGGAGGTTATGGCTCCGGCTTTCGACCTGTCAAAAGATAAATTGTTCCGAAAGGAGGCGAGCGCGGTCGGTAAAAAAAGACGAAGCGAGCTGCGCGCCGCTAGTGAGAAAACGGATGAACTGAACGCTCGCTCCGGTACCTGATATTTTGAGCTTTGTTGGTACATATTTGCTAGATTTATGTAAAAATTTCAAAATGCTTTTTCTCCGCCATTTGTTGATGAAAACAGGTGAAACAAAGCTCGAAATGTGTGCTTTTTCACTGTCGAGAGCATGATTCGCGCCAAATTAACGAAAATGCGATGCAATGGTTAATAATTCACAGTTTTTCGCATGGTAACTACAAACTGCAATTTTTGTTTCGAAATTTTGGAAAATTTCGCGAATCATGCTCTCGGAGCAAGCGCCCTGCATGCACACAACAAATTTCATTCCAATTGGTTGATCCGTTCGGGAGAATTCCCATTTCAAAATTTCGATGCGGTCGGAGGCATGTGGCACATGGCCTTAATTCTGTAGAATTGAATCGCCTTGGTGTTCAGAATTCAATGTTTTCTCTTCAGTATAAGCTTGTTGAAAAAGTTGTTCGGTGGCTGTTTTTACACAGGAATGTATGTTATTTATAATTAAAACGTACGTCGGCTGTGTTATAAAAGCTGGCATGTCCATTAATCCACAAAACTTTGCTGCGCCGTTCAACCCTAATCTGAGAACTCCCATGACCCAAAAAGGGGTCTATTTATTTCATAAGAATGCCCGACAAAAGGACTAGAATTTATGGTACGAACACACTCATCACACAACAAAACAATTGTAAAACCAAGTCCTCGTTCAGAAACAGTTTGAAACTTAACATTTCCGTCACAGATTTTGCACTTCGCGTATTCAGAAATTGCTGCAAACGCTGTAGTAAACTTCGAAATTCGATATTCAACAGACAAATCACGCAGCGCTAAGATTTTCTCTTGCACTTTGATTTTTTTGCAGAGGCACTTTCATCCGTTTCAGCTGTTTTTGTATTTAAAACATTTCTACGCTTCTTTGGTCTGGACTTTTGCATTTCAGAAGATGCCCTCATTTCTCTGCTACACTTCATTTTCACGAAAAGATCACAGGAGAAAGTATCATCGAGCTCACAAGTTTACTGCTTGGCTTGCCTGTTTAGACTGAATAATACGCTTTAATGAGAAGAGTATGTGGCTTCCGGATGGAGGCCGTGTTGAGGATCAGCGTTGTGCCGACGTTTCGCAAACGTTACAGTCTGCATCATCAGGGCTGAGAGCTCCGATACTGAAGCTCTCGTGTCTCAGGTATTCCTTATATAGTTGCAGTCATCGTTCCGGATCGCTGCACCAGCCAATCAGATGTTGGAGAACTTCGAGAACAGAATTCTGCAAGAAGCTTCCCTCAAGCCCTCCACCTGGTTCCGATATGTCGATGACACCTTCGTCATTTGGAGTCACGGCAAAGAAAACCTCAATCATTTCTTAACCTTCCTCAACTCCCAGCACCCCAATATTCAATTCACCCTGGAGATAGAAGAGGAAATTGAAATCCCTTTTCTGGATGTACTGGTTCAAAGGAAAAGCGATGGCACTTTGGGCCATAAAGTTTACCGGAAGCCAACGCATACGGATAGATATCTCCATGCTACGTCCCATCATCACCCTTCCCAAAAACAGTCGGTCATAAGCTCTCTGGTCTACAGAGCTCTAGCGATCTCAGAACCAGACTCCTTGGAGGTTGAACTAGAACACCTACGAAAAGCTTTAGGAGACAATGGCTACAAGCCAGGCAACATCGAAAGAACGATCAAAAATCTAAAAAGAAAAATAGCTGATCCGAAAACGGTTACAGCACCTGATGGGGAGAATGAAGGACAAATAACCGCAACAACTTCCCTTCCATACCTTGAGGGCATAACCGATCGCATAGGGAGGGTCCTTGGAAAACATAACGTGCGAGTCATCTTCAAACCTCAGAAGAAACTAGCACAAGTGATTCCGAGTGCAAGAGACCGAAGACCACCATTAAGTGCACCAGGAGTATACAAGATACCCTGCTCATGCGGTAAAGTGTACATAGGACAAACCGGGAGGAAGATCAGTACACGGATCAAAGAACACCAACGGTGTATCAAATATGGCCATATTACACAATCAGCGCTGGCCGAACATTGGATGGAGACTGGTCATGCCATCCAGTTCGACAAAGCCCAAAGTCTGGCCCCATCAAACAGCTATTTTTCCAGGAAACACCGAGAAGGCTTGGAAATCCGAAAACATCCGGACAATCTAAACAGAGATGGAGGATATCACGTCAATCCTATTTGGCACACCGTCCTCCCGGTTTCGTAATTGACCACCTGATCAATTAAAACATCTGATTGGCTGGTGCAGCGATCCGGAACGATGACTGCAACTATATAAGGAATACCTGAGACACGAGAGCTTCAGTATCGGAGCTCTTAGCTCTGATGATGCAGACTGTAACGTTTGCGAAACGTCGGCACAACGCTGATCCTCAACACGGCCTCCATCCGGAAGCCACATACCCTTCTCATTACATAAAGAGCCGTGAAAGCCTTAAAACTAAAATACGCTTTAATATTTGCCACTTTGGGAACAAAAAAAATTAAATTTACCTCGCAGGTCTTGTGTAGTTCGCGAACGAACTAGTTCGGAAGAGCGATCTCTCTGATGAACTATGCAAACTAGTTCGCCGTCGATCCCACTTTTAGTTCTTAGTTCGTTTAACGACGGAGACCACTTCTTCACGCAACGCCAAGGCCGGATTTAGAGGTCTGGAGGCCTTAGGGCAACAAAGGAGTGGAGCTCCCCCCAAATTATTTTCCAAATAAAATGAACAATGTTTTTCACTCGAGTTAGTCAATAAATCATTTATTGTGAAACCAAGTAGATTCTCTTAGCATTTAACAAACATATAAGAATACATTCGAAAACGAGAATTATCTAAAATCAAATTTTAGTGTTAACGAACGGAACCGTCCGAGCTTTTGTCGCCGAAAAATCGTTGATTAATTTCGTTGAAATCCAGTTCCCGAAGTAAATCACTTTCAATGCTTAGGAGCGATAGCTTTGATGGACGGATTTGTCCCATCTTCGGTCGCAGCCTATTTTTTATCATTTTCATTTTTGAAAATGGGCGGTCTCCATTGCAATTAGACACCATCAAAACCAAATACATTCTCAATGCAATTTCAAGGTTTGGAAATGTAGCTCTGAAATTTTGGTCTTCGAGAATTTGGTAGTAAAATAGCTCCGGTAACTCATTACCAAGACTAGATCTAAATCATCCTTGTACCCTTTCACCAATGCCTCTGCTGCAGCATGCACATTTTCAGCATCCATCTTCTCAATGTGATTAAGAAATCCAAATCTCGCACGTACAGCTTCATATGCGTGCGATCTTTCAGTCAGAGAAACACACAGCTGGTCGACCACTGGAATGAAGCCGGATACATTGTATTTCTCCTTCAGTGAGAGATATGTGTCTTGCGCTTTCGCAATAATCGATAATCGAGCGGGTTCAACCTCACATTTCTTGTCCTCGTGCTTGATTGTATGTATTGATCAGTGTGAGCTATTTTTTGCTGCTTCCTCGTCTTTATCAAAATCGTTTCTCTTGGATTCCACGAATGATCTCAATGATTCTAATGCACGCATTGCAGATTCAAGAATCATTTTCGGGTCCTGCAACATCTTGTTTGCAGCGTTGAATCGCTCCAAGATGTCGTTCCGTTCAGCTCGATAAGACCAACGAGTGTCGCTAAGCCTTTTTAAAACGTAAAACTGCCCGCTATTTTCTTCGATAATTTCTCAATCAGAATTCGGTATCGTTCCGTACTTGTTATGAAAAACGTATATAAATTCTGAACGAAATCAAAGAATCGAACCGCCGATGGACAAGAGTTACAGCTGCTTTTCCAACTGAATTGCGAGAATGACCACAACAAGGTACAAACGCCGATAAATGATTTTTCTCCAGAATAAGAGCGTGTATCCGTTTGTATTTGCAAATCATGTTTGCAGCATTGTCATATGATCGGCCGCGGCAATCCAGAATGTCTATTTGATGGTCACCTAAAAATTTGAGTAACGCGTTTGCTGTGGCTTCGCCAGTATGACCGCAGTTTGGTAAAAAGGTAAGAAATATTTCTTTTGGCATCGATTCTTCCATATATCGAACAACTATAGTTAGTTGATCGATATGAGATTCGTCGGGAGTAGAGTCCACTGATACAGAATAATATTTGGATTTTTTTATTTTGGATACTATTTCAGTTAGTACTTTATCACCCATAGAACTGATCAGTTCTTCGCAAATCATGGACGAAAGGTAATTGACATGGCCACTTCCTTGGTTTGCATGCTCTTCCAAATGGGTTGCCAGGATTGGTTCATAATCGGCTAGCAATTCCAAAATTCCCAGGAAATTTCCATTTCTCAGTGAGCCACCAATTTCATTGTCACCTCAAAAGGCTAATCCGCGTTCAGCAATGAATTTGATGGTACTAACGATAATGCTGAAGATTTTTCGCCAATAATGGATTTGTTGTGCCTCTTGTATCGCTCTTGATCGATACGTTCTGTGACTTTTCCTCGTTGTACTAAACTCATTACTGATTCCAAATGAGTCTCATGTTCATTCAGACGATTGGATGCATGCTTCCAGTCACTGAAGCCTCCTCCACTGAGTTTGGTGTTGTGAGTGGACATTAATTTACACGCATAATAATACATTTTCCACGTAGTTGGAGAAAAGCAAAACCAGACTCGATTGACGGTCTCTTGATTTTTATTGCGGCGTGTAAACATGTTTTTTGTACATTTCCGAACAAAGTTGGAATTAGCTCGTGGCTGATCTTGAAGAACTGAATTCTGCAGAGATACTTGATTCCAATTTTGACGTTCTGTGGAAATTTTTTCGCCCAATATTCTATCATTTCCTTTGTTATACTAACAGGCCAAAGACCTATGTCATTTTTGAGACCGCAGAATTCTGCTTGATTTTGGGTCTGATATTCAGTTTTAGAAAATTGTGTGGTGTCGCCTGATGAAACCTCAGCCTCAGAATGATCTTGGATACTATCGACCACATCTCCATCTACTGTAGAATCTCCTCTTGTTTTTTTAGGATCTTGAGGGATTTCTTCTTTATTTGACGACGTAAAAAAACTGGTCAATTTGGGTGTTTAGCTAAAGTTTCTTCAGATTTCTCCACACGTTCTGCTAGCAATTTCCTCTTCTGAGAGCCACTATGAAAAACTCGAGGAGCTTTGTAACGATCACTCATGATTCCACTGTAAAAGAAATGTTAAGAAAACATGCGCCTGAAAAAGCCCTTATCCAATAAGAAAATAATCGTGGAGTAGATAGTCGAGCAAAATAAAACATTAGCAGAAACACAAAAAAGGGTTATGAGCAGTGCACATGGAAAATTAAAAGAATAGAGAAGCTGCGAGTCATGTATTAACGTATTCCTTTCACGAACCCAAATATTTTACACTTAACTGATTTTCGTCTATAATGAAGAAAAAATACATCCCAGTATACTCGTGAAATTTCAAGCCAAGTTACCGAACCTTTAACGAAAAATTACGGCCCTAAAAATCGTCTCATTTATACGGCGCTTTATGGACATGTAACGCTGGCCACATTTCTATCTAATAATTTATACACTAAATAACTCTCAATGCCTAATATAAACTGCTCACAGGTGTAAAAAAGTCTGAAGATTCCGTAGCGACAATAAAAACAGAGGGTCACCGAACGTTTCAAGAAAATATTAATATTAAAACTTGGAAAAGCCGATGAATTTTTGTAGCCGTGACGTTTCAAACAAATGTAAAAATGTTTCAATCTACTAAATTTGCGCGAAATTCTTTATTCTAGGTTATCTTTGTGTATAATAATCCATTGTAACTTATTTTTTATTAAGCGCAATTGTATTTTACCGACGATTCAGAAGGCCCTGCTTATGCCCCCACATTATACGGCCCTCCGCAAAAGGAATACCTGAAATCCTGTCCAGTTATGTGCATGCACTCAAAAAATAAGAGACAAAAACAGGAGTGAATTGAGGAAAATTATTTCAAATTTGAATGGTCATGATATTCCAGTCGCCTAAATGATTAAATAATTAACTCACGCAGAACCAAACCAACGCATGATAAATAATAAATCATAACCTCTCCGTAACCGTTTTTTATGTTCTTGTTCTTTGCATATATTTCATATATTGATATGTTAACAAAATAAAACATGTTTTCGTAACTGCACAATCAAATATGACATTCGGTTTATATTGTAGATTACACGATAAAGATGAAAATACTCACGTGTGTCCGTACAAATTCGAAAGGATTTACATTTGATGCACAATGGTCGTAAGTTCGTAGCTGCTCAGGTACACATGAAGGTATAAAATTCCTGGAATCCCTGCTGCAAGCACGCCAGTCAGCGGACATTTGTCAACGCTACGATGGATCGTACAGATAAAAAACGGAGGAAACGGGTATCGACACGCAAAGACGTGGAGTAGGCCGAATAGGCTTGTAAAATCCGCAGAATATACTTTAAATTCCTCATCCGAACTGGCAATCGTTATTCTATTGTGGACACACATGGACAGGCAAAGAGCTTTTATAAATATGTGATTGCAATCGTGTCCATGAATTGAAATATTATTTTCTCTCCCTTGAGATTTTCGAATGTTTATCTTCGCCTATTTCGTCTGAAGAATGCATTGACAAGAAATCCTTCATTTAGTTCAAAAAAGAAAGATAACGGTTGAAACGAATTTTAATATTCCATTGTTTCGTTTTTTGAATAATTTCAATTATTTAAAAACTTGCATGAAACATTCAAAAGATTTTTTTTAAATCCAAGACAAGGATAACAAGAAAAAGGGTGAAAACTCACACTTGCCGGTTACAGCAAACTCTACTTTTGGGAAAAATAATCATAGAAGACCAAACAGCTACATGAAGACGAAATTACGCACGGAAACTTCAACTGACACATCCTTTCCTCGATCGTAGCTCACGACTCGAATGTTAATATTAGCGTTTGACTCCTCGTCGCGACGATGTGGGTTTTGTATGACAATTGATATTCTTCAATAATTATATAAATGAATCATTATTGATCAGCTATGATTTTAAAACATTTCTTTCATGCAGTTACGGAGTAAGGTTCGTGAATAATTGATGACATTTAATTGTGTCAGAATATTTTTTTGCCTATCAAACTACACACCTTGCTGCATAAAAAAATATGGAAAAGATTACCAATTAGTCAATAATAATTTATTTGTTTAAAAATTGAATAACACTAATAGTTTACATATTGCAATTAATATATAATTATAATTTTATGGAAAAAAAGTCGAGGCACGGAATCGAGCACCTAAACTCCGAGGCTGCGGGCAAGTACCGCCCCACTGAGCCATTGAGCCATTGGGATACTCGCTCACGATGGGGCGTAAATTGCAAGAGCTTATCAGGGCCATTTGAGATTTGATATTTCACTGATTGCCTGATTGAAGTGAACAAATATAGATGCATCGTTTTTTTACATTTAAGAAGAATATAATCATGTTTGTACAAAGTACTATAGGTGAAGGTACAACAGCGAAAAAAAAATATCAAAGGAAAAGTTGTTTACTAGTGTTTACTAGCTTACTCGTCGGAATTTTAAAGATTTTTTTTTCCCGTAGTCTCTGTTGTGGGGGCCCCTCTTTTGTGGAGGCCCCGGGGCTGTAGCCTCAGATGCCCTCCCCTAAATCCGGGCCTGCGCAGCGCTCAGGCGCTTTTTCGTTCACTTACTGCTCGATGCTCGATGGGTCGTTCTGTGGCGGTTTTACCCTAAATCGCAAGAAGCGCCACGGAACGGCGCAATGATCGCCGAGGAACAATGGAATCGCGCTCCGTGCGCCAACAGGTGAAATTCGGAAACGAGGTCTAATTCCACGAATCTTATTTCTATTATATGATAAGTAATCTTGACTGTGAAAAAACGCTATTCGTATTAAGGTCGCTTATGGTTAATTGACTCAGCATGCAAAAAGACCACAAAACAATAACAAGTGCGTATGGTTAAGTTGGTAAGTACGTGTTTGTGATTATAAAGATGGTATTCCGACAAATTGATGTAATTTAAATTGCTTATATTAACTATTGTATTTAACTGCCTATTTCAAAATTGACTTTTAGTTTACCATACATCCGTACTTTTTATTTTTGAACTTGCCTTCATTTTGGGTTTTGAATTTCAGTAATTAGTATTAACCTCACAATCCAATGTCAAATCTGCCGTTTGTTACTTTGTACAGTACATTGCCAATTGGGCCTTACGAAGTTATATTATAATAAACAATTTTTATGTACATTTTCGATTTAAATTGACGATCAGTAAATTTATTAACATTGATAGTTTTGGCTGTGCCGTTATATTTACAAATTGAATATGCATATTTTTCGTGTGTTATAAATACTACGTTTTTTTTAGATTGGTCACTACGATGGCATCAAAGAGGAAATTTAGTTCGCTATGGACACATTTCACTGAAGAAACGGATAGCAAGAAGGCGAAGGGTAAGCACTGCTAGACATCAATTAGTGTTGCCAGAGGCTCGAATGGGAACCTAAATCGATATATGAAAAAAAAACATCCTTTGATGCCTCTATCAATTAAAAGACAACCACCGGTGGATTAATCCCATTCAAATGAACAGGCGAGTGTTATTCCGACATCGGTGTCAACACTTCCTCAACTTCAACAGTCGATCGTTCAATACATTCGTAGACAACTACCGTTTAAAGAAGTTCAAGAAATTGACAAACAATTTGCTAAAATGATTGCTAAAGGACACCACGCTCTACGAACCGGTGAAGAGGTAGAAATGCGGAAACTAATGGAGATGGTATCTCATTGCCCTGGCTACCAACTTCCCTCGAGAAAAACGTTGTCGTCGAATCTAATTTCAAACGTTCACAATGAACTAATGATGGACGTGGGGGGAAAAATTGAAGGTGCAGTTGCATTATGCCTCACCACCGATGGCTGGTCTTCTATCAATAATGAGAGCTACATAGCGATAACAGCACCCTGGATAGATGCAGCAACCAAACTTCGCTCGGCTTTGCTGACTTTTCAAACTTATAATGAAAAGCATACATCCCAAAACGTGTGCAATTTTTCAAGAGATGCCATGATACAATGGAATATTTCCCACAAAGTTGCTGCTGTCGTTAGTGACAATACAGCGAATATTATCGCTCCTGTCAGACTTGGCGAGTGGCGGTCAGTTGGACGTTTCGCGCATCTTCTGAACCTCGTGGTCCAAAATGCTACCAGAAGGATATCAGATGTTTTAGTGCAAGTTAAAAAGATTGTTCAGTACTTGCACCGAAACACACAAGGACAAAAAAAATTAACAGCGACTGAAGAACAAATGGGTTTGCCTGTTCTAAAACTCAAGCAAGATGTACCAACACGTTGGAATTCTATGCATGACATGGTTGACCGAATACTAAAGATAAAGGATGCCGTGATTGTAACGATTGCACTAGTACGCTCGGATCTAACCATGAAAGAAGAAGATTGAGAGGTAATAAAAGGAGTTTTGCTATTGCTCCAACCATTCTATCAGATAACAGTGGCGATAAGCGCCGATAAAAACGTGACCTTGTCAAAAGTCCTCGTATTTTGTAGCTTGACTCGAAATTTTCTGCACAAACATGCGCCGCAGAACAAGAAAGTACACTCAGAAAAACGTTTGGTACCGTCAAAAAAAATTGTTCGAATCATCCAAATCCTGCAGTTGCGGGTGGCGAACGATATGAACGATTGAATTGACTGCGAGATTTGGTTGAATTACAAATATATATTTATATCCGACAAACAAACTTCTTCTTGATCCAAAAACGCACAGAGTACTTTCAATTACAATTCCGGTGTCCTGAAACCAAACTTTATTTGAGCATACTGAACGGTTGGGTCGGTAATCTCTCCCTTAAAAGCATTTTCAAAATATATAGTTTAACGAAAAACATATACAGTAGAATGAAACATGTGTACATTGAATGAATTGCAGAGCATATTTCAGTCTATATATAATATTTTTGATAAAAGTTCATGTATAGTCCGTACCACTGAAGATATATTTTTAATAAAACCCCCCAACGCTGCTATAGTCGATCCAACTATATGTTGGTTTGCCCTGAATGACGGAGTAGGTTCTGACATCTGATATAACATAATTGAAGCTGCATACAGTAAGTTCAATCAAAATTGGTTTCACACCGATCGAATAAATGGCAGATAGAGCATCAGCTTAATATGAACCAAATAAACATCGAGTCACTCTAATAAAATTTTGATGTGAGCATATGCAACATATACATTGAATTGGTAGAAAATCAATTGAATATAAATCATCGAAGAAAGTATTCTCCCTACGATGAATTATAAATACAAATGGAAGACGAAGGCAATAAGGTAAATAGATCCGCTAAATTATGAGACAAGATGATTAGTAATTTTTCAATAATCCCTGTTTATTAAAGTACATATTAAAAATACTGCGATGATACAGAAACCACTTTTATTGATTAATTTACGTCGATGTACGACTGTACGGTGTCAATTGTAAGATAATTTACAAACCGCTCTAAGAAAATTACATAGTTATACTTAAAAGCAATCTGCGTGTCGAAAAAAAAACAAAAGAGAAATCAATTAAAATAATGTGTACAGATAAATAATACATTTTTCTGATGTATCGAGAATTTATCTGCAGGCCACATAACAGCAACCATCAGATTTTGTGTGTTCTCGAAGTGGAATTGGCGCAAACAAGTCTTTTTGCTTTACGCAACGCCAGGTCTCAGACTACAGCGTGGTTGCGACGAACTATTAGCGGCTTAAAACCAGTGTCCACGTGGTTGGATCTACCGAATTTAATCGATATCTGAAATTACGGGAGAACAATGGCTCGTGCCCGCAAAAAATTCTCAATCACGATTCCCTTAACAATCCTTCAATACTTATGCACTTGGTGAAGACGCAACGTTAAATGAAACTCACCGGCTTCCACTAAATTTAGTATGAACACCCGAGAGTCGCCGTACAATGTTTTTCTCAAAGGATAGCACGCAGCGTGACTGCAATGGCGGACAAAACGAAATGACGATCGTACACTTTCCTCGTAATGTAGAAACAAGTGATTGAAGTCCCCAATCTATCAAGATGTATTTTACTTCGCACATTTTTATGTTTTCGATGTAAATCGTCTCACAAAACTTATTACAATGAATATTGTAGTTTTCTACACGCTCACAGGGGAGATGCACGTCAACAGCCAGAAAAGAAGACATGCACAGCCGGGAATCGAAAGGGCGGTCGTAGCGCTGTTCGTGCATGCATCTGAAACTACACTGATTCGCGATTTCCACTACCCAGTTAACCAAGCGTACCATTAGTACAGCATACCGCAAATGTGGAGTAGCCGTGCCCTACAGTACCGGTAATGTACGGGTACGGGATAGCAGCGTAGTCGTACCTCCACGGCATCGCTACCGTGTAGTTACACCGTACTGCAGTGCACGGTGGCTCCACGGTGGTGATACTGTACCTGTACCATACTAGTAAATACATTTGCGCTTTAATTTGAACTTTAATTAAATCATTTGTTTCAATTAACTTATTCAATTGTAGAACCAACCATTATTCGCTTTATGCATAATAATTAATTCAGTTGGAAAATGTAGTTTATTGGCCAATATAACGACTAAATATAAAGTTCAAATAACACGCGGATTACTTGTATGAACTCCGATGTAGTTAATCGTACCCATTATATGGCCAGGGAGATATTGCTATTTTGACATGATAATTTGGTTGTTTCAACTAAATACACATAGTTGGTATTACCAAACATTTTTCTGAGTGTGTTGACGTACAGTCAGTTTTAAAAAGAGGCGTGGAAAGTTGTTTTGGAGATTTGGAGAATAGTTTTTTCTACGCTGAATGTAAACTTCTTGACCTGCGATTTAAACAAAGAGGGTTCAGAAATAAAAGTGCCTATGATATAGCGATACAAGGGCTGAAAAATAAGATTGGCAAAGTGCAATTGCCCCAAAGTAAGGACCAAGAAGTAGCAACGGGTATTTTCAACTCTCTATCCAGGGGCAAGGAAAATACAGAAAAAAATACGACTATCTGAGACGAATTCAACAATGAAATTAATAAAATCAAGAGGCCAGATAATAAAACGGTAGCTGGTAGTTGCGAACTGGATAAGTATCTAAATGAAGAATACATAAGTCGACATGAAGATCCTCTGCACTAGTGGCATGAGCGGCGCTATGTCTATCCTCATTTATATGCATACATTTTAAAAAGGTTTTGCATCGTTGTGACCTCAGTGAACGTGTCTTCTCAGCGACAGGGCAAATTATCAGAAATCGGAGAACGCTACTAAAGCCAAGCCAAGTTTCGAAATTAATATTCTTGCATCATAATATGTAGTGATAAAGTGTGAAATCATTAGTTACCTACTGATTGTTAGGTACGCATAACAGAAGATTAGCACAGTTAACGGCACAACAGAATTTAATTTTGTTTTTTGTTTTCTAAAGATCCTATTTTTGTTCGTAATTTTCTAAGTACTTATAGCAAAACTATGTGATAACTTTGAAATTGGTTGTTGCTCTGACTGAGTATTCAAAGTTAAGAACTGACTGATTATTCAATTACTAAAAAATAAACACGAATTAAGTATTGTTTTTTCTTTTGTTACTCCTTTTGTGAAATTCACATTAATACTGAAAACACCTATTTTTGAGTACTTTTCTTTGCGCATTTAATTTCATGCCTATTTTGGAATAAAAATGCTAAACGAACTACGACGAACTACTATAGAGAATGGCGAACTAATGAACTAAAAGAGCGACCTAGTTCGTCATGGTGTTGCGAACTAAATTGAGCGCTCTCGTCGGCGAACTAACTTGCCTAAGACTAATAAATATAACACTACTACGGATACTAAGCCTAATAAATATAATACTACTACACTGTCACTCTATGTATCTAAATAAAACACAAGGGTACGTTCACAATGGACAGCTGGCGCTCCGGCCTCCTACTTTCGAACGCTCTGACACGTCATTATAAATGTGCGTGTGACTTAGAGAATATTCGCCGGATTGACGAGAAGATTTCTGTGTGTACTTAAATATATATACATTACGGAAAAAAAATCGATTTTTCGAAAATTTTACTTTCACTTCTACTTTCAAGTCAAACATTTCAATTATCCGAACATATCAGATGTGTACAATGATGAAACATTGTTGCGGTACCAAGGGCCTCACATTTTCGTCGGAAATTATTTTTGAAACCATTTCGAAATGGGAGTCTTATTTCATATCAATTATCCTCCACAACTTTCACGAAAACAAATTCGCAATTAATTACATTAATACTGGAACGATGCACTCCAGACTTTACTCTATGCTTTCCAGAAACAACAAATTTATTCATGGCTGTATATATCAGAATCCGTTTCTATTGGGAAGCTCGTTTGCAAGAATTGAAGCAGGGTACTTTTCCAAGTAAAAACGAGCTAAAGAAAGAATTAAAGAACGAATGTTCAGTATTAAGTACAAGCAAAGCGGTCAAGGGTAACGATGAAAAAATGTTCGCGGTAAATAATCACACAGACGCTCCTTTGAGTACTAGCGAAAAAAGAGAAAATATTTATGATTGTATGAATATCATAACGTTTTTCATAATATTAACCCTTATGTGTGTGACCAAATTTTCCTACGTCGATGTGCAACCGGGTACCCACCTCCAGTTTTATTTACTTTTTGAGTTGAAATGTGAACAAAATCATAATAAATCGATTTATCTAATTGACTAAACATACAATAAAGTAATTAAGCCATATTTAGGTAGAATTTCATTATAAATTTTATTACAATGGATCATAAAGTGGCGCGTCGCCAAAAGCATGAGAAATGAACACGAGAGGATAAAGCTGCACCTATGCGCCATATATAGGTAATGTTGAAATATAAATTATTACTAGAAATATAAATTATATAGGAAATTTGAGTAAGATGGCTAAATACGGCATCAAAGTATGGTGGACTTGCGATGCGGAAAAATCATATCCCTTATCGGGAATAATATATACGGGTAAAATTGGCAATGTTCGTGAAAAAAATCAAGGAGAGAAAGTTGTAAAAGAACTTGCAGCTTCATTCAAAGGAAGCGGCCGAAATATCACGATGAATAATTTCTTCACTTCTCTACCTCTAGCTACACACTTATTATCTTAGAAATTGACAATTACCGGTACTTTGAGGAAAACCAAAGCATACATTCCCAAAGAAATGGCTGCCAATAAATCTAGAGCAGAATTCTCTTCTCTCTTTGATTTTCACGAACGCGATATCGCACTTTGCTCTTACGTGCCAAAAAAAAACAAAACTGTGATCTTACTTTTTACAGTACATTGAGACACTGCTGTCAACAACGATACAAAGAAAAAACCGGATATGATCGAATATTACAATAAATATAAGATTGGCGTCGACACGATGGACGATATGGTGACGCGATTCACGACGAATATAGGCGCACTCAGAGGTGGCCTCTTGCATTTTTCTCGACATAATTGATGTCGCTGCTCTTGCAGCATACATTATTTTTTATGAAAATAATAATATGCTCAAGAAAAAAACGAATGAGCGTCGTAGTTTCTTGCGCCAATTGAGCGAAGAACTTGTGAAACCAGAGATTGAGGGTCGGTCATCGAACATTCAAATCATGCGACATCACCCGGCGACACTCGCGATTGAAAGCATGATAGGATCCTCAGTCTCTGCTTCCACTGCTGCGATTAGAGGAACTGAGGCTCGCGATAGTTTTGGGCGAAAAGTTATTACCGGTTCATGCCATATTTGTTATAAGTTAACAATTAAAAGGCGCAGGAAAACTCGGAAAAAGTTGCAAAAATTGCGAGAAACCTGTGTGCGATGAGCACTCGGTGACTCGTATTACATGTTTAAATTGCAAAAAACAAATAATGTTTTATTGTATTCATACCTTAAATCATTGTATTTGTTTATTTATAAACCTCTATGACCCCAATAAAACATTTATTAACATTAACTTTGATTTACAGGTGAATATATCAAATTTTTCTCTAGTGGGTGCCCGGGTACCCTGGTTGCACCCTGAGACTACCCGTACTTCGAAGTCATTTTGCTAAAGCAAACAATTTTTTTTTTCGAAATATAGCAATGTCAATCTCTTTGTAAAGATTAAAACTTCCTAGATCCGGAGGCGTAGGTCGCATTGTTTTTTAATTACGAGCAAAAATGTGACGAGGTGGTTACCCGGGTACCCGTCGCACACATAAGGGTTGAGGAGTATCATTTTAAAAATATGTGACCTTACAGCTTGTCAATCAGATTGTTATTATATCGTCAGTTTATTTCCAGTATTGTTGTTGTGGTATAGTTAATAGTTTCTGAAGAAAACAAAAATCGAATTCAATAGCAGTGATTATAATATATGACTGGTCAATATGAGTCATAATGTTTTTGAGAGTATTAATGATTTTAGTTTTAAGGCTTTCACGGCTCTTTATGTAATGAGAAGAGTATGTGGCTTCCGGATGGAGGCCGTGTTGAGGATCAGCGTTGTGCCGACATTTCGCAAACGTTACAGTCTGCATCATCAGGGCTGAGAGCTCCGATACTGAAGCTCTCGTGTCTCAGGTATTCCTTATATAGTTGCAGTCAGCCCAAAGTCTGGCCCGATCAAACAGCTATTTTTCCAGGAAACACCGAGAAGGCTTGGAAATCCGAAAACATCCGGACAATCTAAACAGAGATGGAGGATATCACGTCAATCCTATTTGGCACACCGTCCTCCCGGTTTTTTAATTGACCAGCTGATCAATTAAAACATCTGATTGGCTGGTGCAGCGATCCGGAACGATGACTGCAACTATATAAGGAATACCTGAGACACGAGAGCTTCAGTATCGGAGCTCTCAGCCCTGATGATGCAGACTGTAACGTTTGCGAAACGTCGGCACAACGCTGATCCTCAACACGGCCTCCATCCGGAAGCCACATACTCTTCTCAGTATTGATGATTGTTATTTCGGAATTAGATTGACGTTTCAATTTTTAATATCGTTATTGGGATCTGATTAATTATATGTGAGGGCCACAATTAACGAAGGCAATAATGTCACTAATAATGCTAACTATACGTCGACGACCCACTCGATCCTCCTATACGGCGCCGAGATCGGGGGGGACGCACTCCACGTAGCCAAATACAGATACGCAATGACGATGGTACAGAGACAAGGTGCGCTCAGGATCGCGTGCGCCTATAGGACGTCTCGGCAGGGGCAGTTCTGGTCGTAGCGGGCGTGATTCCGGTGGATCTCCTAGCT
The DNA here is from genome assembly GCA_964007375.1 of Ophion obscuratus. Classification (NCBI taxonomy): domain Eukaryota; kingdom Metazoa; phylum Arthropoda; class Insecta; order Hymenoptera; family Ichneumonidae; genus Ophion; species Ophion obscuratus. Next base: position 44,140,096 of record OZ023313.1, read on the forward strand.
TTTGAGCGAAGGAGAATCTACCTTTAGAGTGCACAGACGGGACGGACAGATGAGGCAAGAAGGGAACGGGAGACGACGACACGACAATGGCAGACCAAATGGACAAACGAGACATCTGGGGCATGGACAAAACGACTGATACCGGAACTGAAACCGTGGATCGGAAGGGGCTGCGGGGAGAAAAAAATTTATCTCACGCAGTTCCTGACGGGACACGGATACTTTAGACGTTACCTACACAACATGGGAAGGGTACGGACTGTAGACTGCAAATACTGCGGACACGACCGAGACGACGCGGAACACACATTCTTTATATATGACCGATGGACCGAGACGAGACGCCGACTAGAGGCGACAGTTGGTGTTCAGGAATTACGATCCGCTCGTAATTCCCGAATTGTTCATGATTTTCCGCGGGAATTAGACGAGCGAGTCACGCCGGGATCCTCTCGTGGCTGTCGTCGATGGCGCCACTTTTCGGGGCATTTCCTCTCATCGATCGCGTGATCGCGCGGCTTTTCCCTCACTCACCCTCATTCTTTCCTCATCGATTACACGGACCACACGCGTCGTCACGGGTGAATTGGTATACGGGAAATTCCTCACCACATTTTTCGGGGTCATAGTTCCTCGGGACGACAGTGTTCGGGACTCATTGGAAAACGCGTAATTCGGGCGATATTACCGCGTTACGGGCGGATCGTCGAGATCTCGGTCGATCCGATCCTTCTTCCGCGTGTCGGGACGCGTCACACGGCGACGGCGATTGTCCGCCCTCGTTCGGGAAAGTCCTCATCCACGTCATTAAAACCGGGCTTTCCTCACATTTACCGGGCTAATTCTCCACACATATACTGTATTTTTGTATTATATATTGTTAATATACTTTTATATTATTTTTCCGTACACCGAGAACTTGGCGCCTTTTCTTTTTCCATCTACACCAGATCTTCCGGGCCCTTCTCAAACAGTTGGAGAAATCACGCCAGACAACATCGTTGGCGTGATGACCCAGGACAGTGAACGGTGCGGCCTCGAGTCCACTTTCGTAGAGACTGACTGACTTCGTAGAGAATGCAGACGGATGCCTAGGTGACTGAGCGTATGAGCAGGGCCGGCACTCAGTAGCCAAGACCACGACGAGACGATACCATCAGACAAGAGGACATGGACAGGATGTTCGGCCGGAAGTGATGCTAACGCAGGCCACGGCCGGTCATCGGACAGAAGTGGTTCTCCCGTCTTGAAGAAGAAATTTCGATTTTTTGGCCAGGGCGGGAGGGGGTTTAGCCGGTATGCATCTCGTGAATGCGAGATGAGAGTCCGGCACACGGGTGACGACGGCTCTCCGGGTTTTAAGAGGCAACTCCTAACCCCTGGCTAAGTGGAGACGCCCATGGTCTTTAAAAGATTTCCCCCCTCTTTACCACGATAAAAAATTCGAACTATTGTCAAAGGCTAACGATTGGCCCATGTCTCTATTTTCCCCTACTCTGCGATCGACTCGCACGTACGAGTAACGGTGATCATCGCGCAAAAATTAGTCAGTCGATACAAATTCTTCAGCCCGCTAAGTCCGTACGAGCGAACCGTCAACCGTGCGATAATTACGTATAATTCAAAAAGCTTAGAGTCCCCAAGATAATATTACGATTTCGTTCGAGACGTTCGAGTGTCACGCGAATGGTTCTGCGGAAAACGCCCGTCCGAAAAGCACGCCCGTTTACATGTAGAATAAGAAATTCTCACCGTTTATATGTAGTTTAATAAATGCATCAATAACACGTTAATTTCTTTCATACGCCTCTGTTCTCTTACCCTCTTTAACAATCAGAAGTGGGATTACAAAGAATAGAAGATTTGAGTAAAAAGGGGCAAAAGGATAGACGGCATACGTAAATCGTTAGAGTCAAAGATGGCCGCCTAACGGTCGAAAAGTAACGCGAGCGCGACTAATGGCGAACGGCCCTTCGGAAAAATCGTGCGCGATCGTGATCGAGAGTGAACGTGGAACACCATAACCCTCACTACGTGAAGTCCCCCCCCCCTCCGCTAAATCGGCAGCGTCCGTTTAAAGACAGTGAAAATGCGACATTCGGGAAATCCTGTGGCAAACGCCGCAGCCTTCGAGGCGTTCATGCGAAGACATTCGTTCCAAGCGCTGCCCGACGAGTCGGACATGGACGTATCAGACGAGCCCTTGCCTCCGATCGGCGAGCTAGCTTCCGACATGCGCAAACAGACGAGCACGCAGCCTCTCTCGCGCACCTCGGTAGATCCAGCACGTAAATCACGGACGCGATCGGGAGACGTTATACACCCTCCCTCGCTCCGATGGAAACTCGAGCCTCACCCGTAGAGGCACAAAGGGACGCTCAACCCCCTCCTCACGACGAGGGAGGAGGACGCTCAACCCCTTCCTCACGACGAGGGAGGAGGACCCTCAACCCCCTCCTACGAACGATGACATATTCGCAACACTCCTCGAAGATAATCGACGTCGAGACGCGCTCGTCTACGACATGCTCGAAAGGCTTGCACCGCGTGCAACGATGACACCGAGCACGGAATCCCCAATGAATTATAGCATCTTGCCTGATCTTACACATACGATAGGGTACTTCAATGGAGAAACGGGAGGACAATCAGCGAAAGACTGGATCGATAATCTCCAAAGTACCGCGAACCTACATCGATGGCCTGCGAACTTTGCGATCGAAACCGCGCGTTCACATCTCTCTGGAGGCGCCCGCGACTGGTATCAGTGCAATCGTCGAGATATACCAGACTGGAATTCGTTTCGTCAATTGTTCTTTCGCACGTTCGTCACTGCGGAAAGTTATGCCGTCAAATGGAAGCGCATGGTGGAAAGATCGCAGGGGAAAGACGAAACCTTAACGTCGTACTTTCATTCCAAAATGCAGCTTTGTAAAACGGTTGGATTGGAATTCAACGACGTGAAAGGACAATTATTAGTGGGTCTATAGTGAAGAGAACTTTGCAGCGCGATGGCAACCCGCGATCATACCTCGGCCAACGACTTGCTCAGCGATATGCAAAGCTACGAACGGCTGGAGATCCAACGAGGGCAACGTATTCGAGCGCATTGTGATCGACTGGTCGAAAAAGCACGAACGACCACGACTCCTACACCCCCGAATCGAATGTTTACCCCGGCCGCGCGACCCGCCGGAGGTGCCGCAGATGCGCGACCACCGCTATGGAATGAACGTGGATAGCCGAAGTGTTACAACTGTAGCGGGTACGGTCATCTGTCTCGAAACTGCACTGAACCGCGGCGAGAACTTCGTTGTCTTAAGTTTAATAACATTGGATACACGCAGAGGCATTGTGAATGAAATTCCGCGAATTTAGTCGCCTCTACCGTAATCCCAACAGGGCCGGGCACAACGGCACTGGGAATAAACATTGTCGCTGGTCAAGGAACAAACACCGCCTTTCGATACGTGAAACGCGTCGTTGTGAACGGTATTCAACTGAACGGTTTCGTTGATACGGGCAGTTCGAACTGTACAATCAAAGCGTCAGTGGTGCTTCGACACGATTTAAAATTTGAACGAAGAAACGAATCCCTTAAGTGCTACGGTGGCGGACAAAATCTGGTCGTCTCACCCCGGATCGTTGAAGCCTCGATCACCATCGACGAGGTGACCGTGGACGAGGTAGCTCTGTTTGTGATGCCTGACGATTGTCAAACTCACGACACATTTATTGGGCGCTCATTCGCGGACGCGCCGGGCGTTGATCTACAACGGCGAGGCGACCAATTGACATTCGTAAATGTAACGTTGCCGACTCCCGATGTCGAGGGCTCAAGTGCGCAACCTGTCACAACAACATCAACGGAAATACCCGCGAGAACCATCCAATTTATCGAGGTCTGTCACGGAAATGACACCTTGCACCTACCGGTAATTAACAGAGGATCTACGGTCAAAAAGGTGAATAGAAAAACAAAATTTGAGTGCTACGAACTCAGGTGCGCTCCCGTAGAAACGAATATCGCACCGCAAAACCCAGTAACCCGTGAAAACGTTCGAATAGGTGAAGACGCGAGTGGAGCAATAATAAACGACTTAATCGACACGCTCAACGAATATCGGGACGTAATCGCCATGAACCTTCACGAATTGGGACGCACCGATTTCGTGGAAATGGATATTCGCGAATATTCGGATAGTCTCCCCACTCAAAGCAAATCGTATCGCGCGAGTCTCAAAGAACGCGAAGAACTGCGACGTATAGTGCGTAAGATGAAAAACACGGGAATCGTGCGCGACACGAACTCCCCCTATGCCAGTCCCGCGTTGCTAGTGAAAAAAAATAACGGTGAATCGGGCCTTGTTATAGACTATCGACGTCTGAATGCGCAAATTGAACGAATGCATTTTCCCTTGCCCGATCTGGACGCTCATCTAGAACAAATCGGACAATTCAAGTTATTCATTTCGTTAGATCTAATGCAAGGATACTTGCAAGTTCCCTTAACCGAAGAAGCCCGCGCGAAGACAACGTTCATTACCCCCGACGAGACCGGCGAATGTACAACGGCCATGTTCGGTCTCATGAATGCCCCCTTCTGTTTTTCAAAAGCAATGCATCGAGCCTTAGAACCGCTGCGCGAACACGTTATTTCATATTTCCTCGATGATATTTTGATCCCCGGACACGCGTGAGAAGACTTAAAAATTAAATTGTGCGATACCATGGCGGCCCTTCGTCGGGCCAGGTTAACGATAAATTTGCGAAAATGCAATTTCTTGCAGTGAAGCGTTAGCTATCTCGGGTTCGAACTCTCAGGGGAAGCGATTTGACCGGGCGAACAAAAACTTCGCGCGATACGCGAATTTCCTGAACCCCGTAACGTTCACGAGGTGCGACGATTTCTAGGACTTACTGGATTCTTTCGTCGCTTTGTGCCAAATTATGCAACACGTGCCGAATCACTGTGTCGACTATTGTGAAAAGGGGTTGAGTTTAAATGGAGTGAGGAGACAGCGCGAACCTTCCAGCAATTACGCGGCGCTTTAACCTGTCGACCCGTCCTCAAAACCTCTAACCCCAAACACGCAACAGAGTTGCATACGGATGCATATGCGATCGGTTTGGGGGCGCTACTATTACAGAAATCGGGAGATCAACAATGGCAATTGATCTACGCCATAAGTCGTAAAACGTACACGGGGGAGAAGAATGATTATTCGTCAAAACTCGAACTAATTGCGATCATATGGGCAGTGAATCGGTTACGGCCATTACTCATTAATATTTCGTTTACGATTGTTACCGATTGCCAGGCTCTCATGTACCTGAACACGAAACGTAGAAAACAACTCCAAATCGCGCCATGGGCGGTGCAATTAAGCGAGTTTGACACTGAAATACGTCACCGAGCTGGGACGTCGATGACATATGTTGACGCTCTGAGTCGCGCGCCTGTAGACGAGGCGCGTAAGCCGACGACAGACAGCGCTGGCGCGATCGACGAAAGCAACGATCTTCATACAACCGAAACCGAAAAATCCGAGAATAGCAGAGATTAATAGGGAGATGCACAACGCTCCCCTTTTCGGCGTGCCTCGTAAATGGCGCTAAATCGCGGCGGCGAGTACTGGAGTATGATTTCGTCATCATCGCCTCTGTCGAGGTTGCACATTCCCCTGTAGCCGCGCGAGTCCGCAATCACCGCTCAAGTCGGTATCGCAGTCAGCAAGAACACGAATTGGTAGCTCGGTGGGGGAAAAGGCTCTGCCCCTCGCAAATCGCGCTCGCTCGACAGCCGAACGGAGCGAGGTTTTCCGTCCGATCGGATGCGGATTGGAATATGCATTAAATGAATTTCAATGTGAAAAACATGTATCGAGATCATTGTTTTCTCTCGGTTGCCCGTTTATGCCGAAAATGCGGGTTAAAAAAATTAACGACGAACCGCGTTGAAAAATAAAACGCCGTAACGACCGTGGGAGGTTCACAAAGAAATCTTGAGCCTTTGCCGCGATCGTTTCGACATTTTTTTTTCAACAATAAACAATATGGATAAGGGTGTATCATAAATGTTTCTTTATCTGCAATGAGTGTTGTGGCTGAATTGGCAGCGTGGCGGATTAACGATGCTTACGGTCCGGGTTAAATCCCCGGTGAATCAACTTTTTTCTTCTTCATTTTATATTCAGAAAATGTCGAACTCACTCTCGCTTTAGCTATTCTCGCCTGTTCAGGCATTATTTATGATTTTTAATTCGTATATGCTTAATAAAAAAAACAAGACATTGCTACCGGGGATCAGTGCAGCCGGATCGCGCGTAAAAGTTACCCCCTCTCTAGTCTCTTACGCGCCCGTCACCCAATCATGGTAGCGCGTGTCCGTGAGCGAGCGACGCTTGGACATCTTCGGAAAGAGCCGATCACGGTCGAAATGTCCCGACCGCGCCTTCGGCAGCTGCACCAATCCATGGACGCTGAGCACGTTCATGTGCAGCCAAGCCGAAACGAAGGCTTCGAGGGAAAAAGCAATCTGAGCACGACTCGAGCGTGACGTCACCCGACGGCACGCGCGAGGCTTTTAAATGATTTCAATGCTTTTTAGCTCTTGATTATTGATCTGCGTTATTAATGTATACAAAAAATGTATCGCGCGCTCTGATTGCTTATTTTTTTTAGTTTATACGTTAATGTAAATATGATAATAAAATTACTCACACCCGTACTTATGCCAAATAAAACATAATTCATAAAAGTAAGCGGAAATATATTTATATTCTTATTATTATATTAATTCTCATACTTTCATCAAGCGATAAAGCATTATCCCCAAAAACAAGCCAATCATCCATCCGGCCGCGAATGGTAAGTACCAGAAAGTACACATATTCTACAAGCGATGAGATGGTCCCGTTGGTAGCGTTCCTGGCTTCGGTCCGCAGGGGCCTCTAGTGAAAAAATTTTTCGCCAAATTTTTCATAATTTCTCATATTTTAATCATATTTGAAATTTTCGGAGAAAAAATGATTTAAAACAGATTCAAGTTCTGGTCTATTTACCAAAAACACATATTTTTTCACTGAAAATTCATGATTGCTCATTTTTTTCCCGGAAATTTCTCTTTTTCCTATGACCTGAGTGAACGGCAGCGGAGATATTCGGAGTCAAGTTAAAGATGAAAAGAAATGAGATTTTTAAAGATAAATTTAAGAGAAAATGTAAAGATTAAAAAAATGAGATTTTCGTAAAAAAAACTTCTTATTTTTTGCGGAACTATTTCTTTTTCCTATTGAGTGAAAGGCTGCGGAGATATTCGGAGAACAGTTATAGATGAAAAAAATGAGATTTTAGAAGAAAAAACTTACTGCATTTTTTTATCCCTCATAATTCTAAGAACTAATGAACTTCCGAAATTTTTGCAAACATTGTTTTCCTTAAGGGGTAACACCACTGTAACGGCCTGCCACGAAGTGTTTTCGACAAATAATACTTGGGGTAATTATTAAGCATATATTGAAGTATATTGCAAAAAAATGTACGGGAAAATATTACAAAATAGCGACACTGCAGCCAATTCTTCCGAGGCATATTGAACTTAAGGTGCTCTGCGGCACGTGGTATAACTTGTGCCAATTTTAATCTGGACAAAATTTTTTTTTTCTAAATTAAATCTAGATGAATGTAGCTAGTGAACCACGTAGGGGATTTTAGAAATATTGATTTCTTAGTAATTGCCGAGTATTTGACTAAAAATGTTCATTAAGACTTAATGAAACAAAATTATTTTTTTTAGATTAAAATTGGCATAGTTATACTGCGTGCCGCAAAGGTTCGACATTCTTCGGAAGAATTGCTGCAGTGTCGCCATTTTGTAATATTTTCGGATAAAAATTTCAAGCAATATACTTAAATATCTGCTCAGTAAATACCGCAAGTATTATTTGTTTATCACATTTTCTTCCGGAAAAAAATATTAAACAATACGCTTCCTGTAAGGCCGCTACAGTGGCGTTACCCCTTACAGTCTTCATACATATAATTCCCGAGATTTTCCCGTGATCGTAATTAAAATGATGAAATATTCGGAGAAATTCGGAGAAACTCGGATGTTTGCGTAAAAATAATTGTCCGCAAAACTCCGGATTCTTCATATTTATTCCAATTCATCGCAAAATTCGGAACAAATCGGAGGTTTCGGAAAAAAATTGCACTAGGGGCGTGGGATCCTTCCCGCGCTCAGTGCTTATTAAAAATTATTATTACTAGTAATTCTTATTTGATTAGTTATTTTTATTAGTTATCATCATTCACTTTAAAAATTTTTTTTTTTTAACTTCAAGCCGTACAAGGTTCTTCCTCCTTGATACATACCCCATATTCCAGTTTATATCCCCACCTTGCGGCCGCAGCCGACTTCCCCCTCTGTATTGCATTCACCATGACATTTCTGCCATGGGTATAGGGAAACTGCGGAAAACCTATACCAATACAGCCGGTCCCGAGTTCGCTTCCCAGTCTCGGAGCTAGTCGCGTTTCGTCGAGAAATAACTCACAGACTACAGTCACACTCACATGACACACACCAGTTATCATCATTATTTTAATTAGTTATCTTTTGGTGTCAAAAAATTTATCGCGCACTCTGACCGCTTATTTTATTAGTTTGTACGTTAATTTAAATATAATAATAAATCTAAATTACAACTTATTTATCTTCTAAAAAATTGTTTGTGCTTTACTCACACCCGTCCCTATGCCAAATAAATTGTAATTCATAAAAGTAAGCGGAAATTTATTCATACTCGTATTATTATATTCATTCTCACATACTTTCATCAAGCCATAAAGCATTATGATAATGCTTTATCGCTTGATGAAAGTCTATGAGCGTATAGTATATAAAAGTATTTTATTAGTTATTGAATGAATATAATAATACGAATATAAATATATTTCCGCTCATATACTTTCATCAAGCGATAAAGCATTATCATTATGCTATAAATATATAAATATATATCCACTCATATACTTTCATCAAGCGATAAAGCATTATCATAATTCTTTATCGCTTGATGAAAGTATATGAGCGGAAATATATTTATATTCGTATTATTATATTCATTCAATAACTAATCAAATAAGAATTAATAGTAATAATAATTTTTAAAAAAGCACTCAGCGCGGGGACCGATCCCGCGCCCCTGCGGACCGAAGCCAGGAACGCTACCAACGGGACCATCTCATCGCTTGTAAATATGTGCACTTTCTGGTACTTACAATTCGCGGCCGGATGCATTATGATAATGCTTTATCGCTCGCTGAAAGTATATGAGAATGAATATAATAATACGAATATATTTCCGCTTACTTTTATGAATTACAATTGATTTGGCATAGGGACGGGTGTGAGTAAAGCGCAAAAAAAAATTTCAGAAGTAAAATAAGTTGCAATTTAGATTTATTATTATATTTAAATTAAAATATAAACTAATAAAATAAGCAATCAGAGTGCGCGATAAATTTTTCGACACTAAAAGATAACCAATTAAAATAATAATGATAACTAATAAAAATAACTAATCAAATAAGAATTAATAGTAATAATAATTTTAAAAGAAGCACTAAGCGCGGGGAACGATCCCGCGCCCCTAGTACAATTTTTTTTCCAAAAAACTCCGATTTTTTCCTGAAAATTTTTCCGAATTTTTCTATGTATTGGAACAAATATGAAGAATTCGGAGTTTTGCGGACAATTATTTTTACGCAAACATCCGAGTTTCTCCGAATTTTTCCGAACATTTCATCATTTGTATTACAATCACGGAAAAATCTCGGAAATTATATGCAGACTTTAAGGGATAACACACTGTAACGGCCTTACAGGAAGCGTATTTTTTGATATTTTTCTTGGTGGAAGAAAAAGTGATAAACAAATATTGCTTGCGATATTTATTGAGCATATATTTAAGTATATTGCTATAAATTTTTCATCCGAGCATATTACAAAATGGCGACACTGCAGCAATTCTTCCGAAGCATGTCGAACCTCTGTGGCACGCAGTATAACTGTGCCATTTTTAATTTAAAAAAAGAATTTTGTTTCATTAAGTCTACATGAGTGTAGCTACTGAAACACGTAGGGAATCTTCGATAAGTTAATTAAAACAATATTTATTAAAAAATAACTGTCTTAAAAAAAATTGAACATTTTTAGTCAAATACTGGGCAATTACTCAAAAATCAATATTTCTAAAATGCCCTACGTGATTCACTTGCAACACTCATCTAGATTTAATGTTAAAAAAATTATTTGGCCAGATTAAAATTGGCACAAGTTATACTGCGTGCCGTACAGCACCTTAAGTTCAACATGCCTCGGAAGAATTCGCTGCAGTGTCGCCATTTTGTAATATTTTCCCATACATTTTTTTGCAATATACTTCAATATATGCTTAATAATTACCCCAAGTATTATTTGTCTAAAACCCTTTGTGGCAGGCCGTTACAGTGGTGTTACCCCTTAAGGAAAATAATGTTTGCAAAAATTTCGGAAAATCATTATTTCTCAGAATTATAAGGGATAAAAAAATGTAATAAGTTTTTTTTACGAAAATCTCTTTTTTTTATCTATAACTTTTCTCCGAATATCTCCGCAGCCTTTCACTCGATAGGAAAAAGAACTAAACAAGCATTGAAATCATCAAAAAGCCTCGCGCGTGACGTCACCCGACGGCACGCGCGAGTCGTGCTGAGATTGCTTTTTCCCTCGAAGCCTTCGTTTCGGCTTGGCCGCACATGAACGTGCTCAGCGTCCATGGTTGGTGTAGCTGCCGAAGGCGCGGTCGAGAAACTTAAACCGTGCTCGGCTCTTTTCGAAGATATCCGAACGTCGCTCGCTCACGGACACGCGCTACCATGATTGGGTGATGGGCGCGCAAGAGACTAGAGAGGGGGTAACTTTTACGCGCGATCCGGCTGCACTGGACGCGGGTTCGATCCCCGGTAGCAATGTCTTGTTTTTTTTATTAAGCATATACGAATTAAATATCATAAATAATGCCTGAACAGGCGAGAATAGCTAAAGTGAGAGTAAGTTCGAAATTTTCTGAATATAAAATGAAAAAAAAAAGTTCATTCACCCGGGATTGAATTCGGACCGTAAGCATCGTTAATCCGCCACGCTGCCAATTCGGCCACAACGCTCATTGCAGATAGAGAAACATTTATGATACACCCTTATCCATAATGTTTACTGTTGAAAAAAAATGCCGAAACAATCGCGGCAAAGGTGATCACGGACTCGCGCGGCTACAAGGGAATCTGCAACCTCGACAGAGGCGATGATCGCGAAATCATACTCCGGAACTCACCGCCGTGACTTAGCGCCATTTACGAGGCACGCCGAAAAGGGGCGCGTTGTGCATCTCCCTACTAATCTCTGAGCATAGTGTATTCGCACTCGTCCGCGCGGAAGACGAGGTGGTAACGTACCAATCGAGCGACGAATCCCTCGCAAAAAAGCGCGCGATTCTACGAAAGAGAATAAAAGAGCGCACACCGCAAGAGGCTAGCGAAGTGCACGAGTATGAGCTCATGAATGGCATACTCTACAAAAATCGCGATGACAAGAAACTGTATGTGGTACCCGCTGCCCTACGTAAGAGCATAGCCATCCGCCTTCACCACCCAGGACTCGAGCGTACGTTGTATCAACTTCGGCAACACCACTATTTTCCCGGAATGCGGCATTATATCCGACAACCCGTAAGAGCATGCCTTCACTGCATAATAGCCTAGGGGAACCCAGGACGGCAAAAAGGAGAATTGCACTCCATCCCACCAGGGTCGCGCCCTTTCGCCATGGACCATTCCGGTCCTTACATTAGCAGCACACACCGGAATGGGTACGTCCTCGCGTTAATCGACAATTTAACTCGTTACGTCATCCTGTATCCCACACTCGATACCAAAACGATCGGAGTAATTGAAGCACTGGACGACTTCATCGCACGTTTCGGTGCACCGATACGGTTAATTACAGATCAAGGCACGTGCTTTACGTCGAGAGCCTTCGACGAATTTTGCTCGCGACACGGCATCCTCCATACAATAACGTTGCCGCGCCATCCACAAGCCAATGGCATGGTGGAACGTATAAACGTGACGATGATACCCGGTCTCACCGCGAACATTCGAGTGGGGGGGGGGGGTGATTAGGAACTAACTGACGAACGACACTATACTTCGCTGTCCGATTTTCAACAAGAAGCTCTAGACTGCATCGCAAAAAAACAACACATGTATAAGATGCGCTACGACAAAAATCGTGATACGACGACTTAGTTCAATCTCGGAGACATTGTTTATATCTCGGTTGCTCCGGTCGCCACGGGCAAAAGCACTAAGTTCCAACCACGCTACAAGGAACCCCTCGTGGTGTTCGGAATTCTACCCAGTGACACATACCGAGTGTCCCAATTCCGAGACGACCTATCCGGACGCCCGTATGTAACCACAGCGCACGCAAGCCAACTTAAAGTATGGCGACCCGCCCCATTATGATGAACCACCGCCGATGGATGAAGAGAGCACTGAGTGAGACCATGATTTCGAGAACCCTGAGATTCGGAAGGAAATGCGTGTTGCACGCCCGAATGCGAATGACGAGGACTAACCGGCGACAATATCGGAGGAAATCGTCGAACCTCATGTCATAGGCGCACAAATGGAAGGCGCCAGCAGAGTGCATCCTCAACGAACGCGTCGCCCGCTGGATCGCTATGAAAAAAATTGCTATGAAAGAGTGTCGGGAAAGAAACTAAAATGACGGTGAAAAGCACCCGATAAATGTGAATTGATGTTCGTTTTTATGGGTGCATAACCAAAAACAAAATACACAATATACTCACAGGGCTCGAGGACGAGCCAAGTTAGGATGGCCGAGTGTTAAAGGCTTACGATTGGCCCATGTCTCTATCTTCCCCTACTCTGCGATCGACTCGCACGTACGGGTAACGGTGATCAGCGCGCAATAATTAGTCAGTCGATACGAATTCTTCAGCCCGCTAAGTCCGTACGAGCGAACCGTCAACCGTGCGATAATTACGTATAATTCAAAAAGATTAGAGTCCCCAAGATAATATTATGATTTCGGTCGAGACGTCCGAGTATGTCATGCGAATGATTCTGCGGAAAACGCCGGTCCGACTGTTTACATGTAGAACAAGAAATTCTCACCGTTTATATGTAGTTTAATAAATTCATGAATAACACGTTAATTTCTTTCATACGCCTCTGTCCTCTTACCCTCTTTAACACTATATAAGATATGATTTTTTATTTAATTATTTTTCATCATTATTGAATTATACTGTAATGTTGTGTCTGAACATCATTATTGTGTTTCATTTAACTGTACATGGAAACGGCAAGCGATAAGTCGTAATGAGAATGCCAATGAAAAGAGTGATATGTACGCGTCACGATGTGCCTGAAATTAGAATATTATATCTTAGTGATGAATGGAGACGATTATGTTGTGATGTAATAATATGCGCAATGATAGGACAAACTGGACAAAAAGGGCACGTCATGATGTTTTTCGTAAACAGTATTATTTTTGCAATATAAATCATTTCAATTTTCAACTATAATTATTGTTTGACAGTCAAATGATTCTTTTTTAATCATACAAATATTGTGTCGACATATTGCCATGGACGTGCAGTTCATATGTGAAAGTGATAACAATAAATTCATACACATTCGATATTTGTTTGATTCTTTCCGGGTTCATCCGTTTATCATTCATCATATCCCTGGTATTATTCATTTCAGTTCCACATTTTAAAATCGCGCCACAGCCCTCGTGGTGGGGGTGATTTGTTGAAGAAAGGGGGAAAATAGTTCGAGTCCGAGATTCGAGAGAGCGCCACAACCAATATACGGCAATTTATATTGCGCTCTCAGAGATTAGTAGGGAGATGCACAACGCGCCCCTTTTCGGCGTGCCTCGCAAATGGCGCTAAATCGCGGCGGCGAGTTCGGGAGTATGATTTCGTGATAATCGCCTCTGTCGAGGTTGCAGATTCCCTTGTAGCCGCGCGAGTTCGTGATCACCGTTCAAGTTGGTATCGCAGTCAGCGTGAACACGAACGGTTAGCTCGGCGGGGGAAAAGTCTCTGCCCCTCGCAAATCGCGCTCGCTCGACAGGCGAACGGAGCGAGGTTTTCCGTCTGATCGAGCTCGACATATATGTGTGGCCGTACTGCGGATTGGAATATGCATTAAATGAATTTCAAAGTGAAAAACATGTATCGAGATCATTGGTTTCTCTCGGTTGCCCGTTTATGCCGAAAATGCGGGTTAAAAAAATTAACGACGAACCGCGTTGAAAAATAAAACGCCGAAATGACCGTGGAAGGTTCAAAAAGAAATCTTGAGCCTTTGCCGCGATTGTTTCGGCATTTTTTTTCAACAGGAAACATCATGGATAAGGGTGTATCATAAATGTTTCTCTATCTGCAATGAGCGTTGTGGCTGAATTGGCAGCGTGGCGGATTAAAGATGCTTACGGTCCGAATTCAATCCCCGGTGAATGAACTTTTTTTTCATTTTATATTCAGAAAATTTCGAACTTACTCTCACTTTAGCTATTCTCGCCTGTTCAGGCATTATTTATGATATTTAATTCGTATATGCTTAATAAAAAAAAAACAAGACATTGCTACCGGGGATCGAACCCGTGTCCAGTGCAGCCGGATCGCGCGTAAAAGTTACCCGCCCATCACCCAATCATGGTAGCGCGTGTCCGTGAGCGAGCGACGTTCGGATATCTTCGGAAAGAGCCGAGCACGGTTTAAGTTTCTCGACCGCGCCTTCGGCAGCTACACCAACCATGAACGCTGAGCACGTTCATGTGCGGCCAAGCCGAAACGAAGGCTTCGAAGGAAAAAGCAATCTCAGCACGACTCGCGCGTACCGTCGGGTGACGTCACGCGCGAGGCTTTTAGATGATTTCAATGCTTGTTTAGTTCTTTTTTCTATTGAGTGAAAGGCTGCGCAGATATTCGGAGAAAAGTTATAGATAAAAAAAAGAGATTTTCCTAAAAAAAACTTATTACATTCTTTATCCCTCATAATTCTGAGAAATAATGAATTTCCGAAATTTTTGCAAACATTATTTTCCTTAAGGGGTAACACCACTGTAACGACCTGCCACAAAGGGTTTTAGACAAATAATACTTGGGGTAATTATTAAGCATATATTGAAGTATATTGCAAAAAAATGTATTGGAAAATATTACAAAATGGCGACACTGCAGCAAATTCTTCCGAGGCATGTTGAACTTCAGGTGCTCTACGGCACGCAGTATAACTTGTGCCAATTTTAATCTGGCCAAATAATGTTTTTTAAATTAAATCTAGATGAGTGTTGCAAGTGAACCACGTAGGGGATTTTAGAAATATTGATCTTTGAGTAATTGGCGAGTGTTTGACTAAAAATGTTCAATTTTTTTCATGACGGTTATTTTTTAATAAATACTGTTTTAATTAACTTATCGAAGATCCCCTACGTGTTTCAGTAGCTACACTCATGTAGATTTAATAAAACAAAATTCTCTTTTTTTATTAAAAATGGCACAGTTATACTGCGTGCTACAGAGGTTCGATATGCTTCGGAAGAATTGCTGCAGTGTCGCCATTTTGTAATATTTTCGGATGAAAAATGTATAGCAATATACTTAAATATATGCTCAATAAATACCGCAAGTATTAATTGTTTATCACATTTTCTTCCGCCAAAAAAAAATATCAAAAAATACGCTTCCTGTAAGGCCGTTAGGGCCGGTTCTGGATCAGTTTGACCTCATTTGACCCCGCGAACGGGCGGGAAATTCAAAAAGTTCTGAGTCATCGCATAGGTTCTCGTGATCAGCGGCGCGAGTGGTGGAGGGGAAGGGGGTTGCGTTCGAGTGGCTGGGCGTTGGGATGAGGGAGGTGTCGGGTAACAGGAGATAATGAAGATGAGGTAACCCTGACAACTGTGCAGTTGACATATATATATGTGTGTGTGTGTATGTGTGTGTGTGTGCGCGCGCGCGCGCGCGCGCGCGTGTGTGTGTATGTGTGTGTGTGTGTGTGTGTGTTTTTTTAAAGAGGTTTAGCCTAGAGGTTTAGCCTAGAGGTTTAGCCTAGAGGTAAATGCCTGCGCACCGTAGCAAATAATTGCCGTGTGTCGGACTTGCACCGACTAAAAACCCCCGTTCCTCTGTGGCCTTACAAATTCTCCCGCGGGACGACCGCTAGGTATTACATCGCGGGAGAGGCCTTAGCCGTAGCTCTTCCTTCAGTGCTATCAGACGACCTTACATCCCCCGTTCCACTCGAGATGGTATGAGTGGTTTAGGGGTTCGTGTCGCTGATTTCATCTATGACTGCCTGGTCTTCCGGCGTCGTCTTCTTCCTCGCGCGTTCTGCACGTCGCAATTCCTTCATTACTGCGGCAGCATAAGCCGATACCGCTGTCCATGCGTCTGCTGACTTCAGCATCAACTCAACCAGGTTGTCCGGGGTGATGCGTGTCTCCAGCTGATCCTCGACTATCGCGCGGGAGGCACTAAAACATGGGCATTGGAACAATGCATGTTCAGCGTTCTCCTCGACTGCTACACATGCTGGGCAGTCCGGGGAATCTTGATAATTAAACTTATAGAGATAAGCCCGGAAGCAGCCGTGTCCTGAGATCACTTGAGTGAGATAATAGTTGAGCTCCCCATGTAGACGGTTCACCCACATATCCACCTTCGGGATTAGTCGATGTGTCCACCTTCCCTTGGTAGAGGCATCCCACATCGTCTGCCACTGGTTGAAACTGGTTGCTCTCGCTTCTGTCCTTGCATAACTGGGATTTCTAGCTCCCTTCTGCTGGTACATCGATCTACGCTCCTCAGTGAGCACCTCAATGGGCAGCATTCCCGCGATAACGTTGATAGCGTCCTCGGAGACAGTGCGAAATGCACAGGCTACCCTCAAGGCGCTGACGCGATACGTTGCTGCAGCCTTCCTGCGGTACTCCTGGATTTTCAGTGCGTCAGCCCATATGGGTATGCCATAGGTGAGCACTGAGGTCATCACTGATGACAGCAGTTTCCTCCTCTTCTGTCTGGGGCCACCAACATTAGGCATGAGTCGCGCCAGTGTGGTAGCCACCCAAGCGGCCTTTCTGCTGATCTGCTCGGTTTGCTCTTTGAAGTTCAGCCTCGCGTCGAGAATCACACCCAGGTGCCGAATGAACGGTTGGGATGTGATTTCGGCGTTTCCAACCCTGAGCGTTACCGTTTCCATCACCTTCCTGCTGGATACGAGGAGTACTTCTGTTTTGTGGGCTGCAAGCTGCAGTCCAACAGAAGACATCCATTCCTTTATCTTGGCGAAAGCTTCGCCGAAGAGTGCGGTGATTTGCTCCAGGAATTTGGCGATGACAATCAGCGCCGCGTCATCTGCAAACGCTACGACGGACACTCCTTTCGGTAATTGTAATAGCAGCAGATCATTGTACATGATGATCCACAGAAGCGGTCCAAGTACAGAGCCCTGACGAACTCCTCCAGTCACCCTATACGTCTTCGGTCCATCCTCTGTGTCGTACATGAGCCACCTATTACATAGGTAACTCGTCACTATTCTCCGTAGGTACCATGCTACACCTAATGTTTTTAGGGCATCCACGATACACTTCCATATCGCCGAGTTGAAAGCGTTTTTGACGTCGAGAGCGACAACTGCGCAGTACTTCTTGGACCCTCTTGTCCATCGTTTCCCCGCAGTCGACTCCTGCGCCTGCTTCACCACTGTGTTAATGGCATCCAGCGTAGAGCGCTCCTTTCTGAAGCCAAACTGGCCCTCCGCCAGTAGAAGGTCCACGAACTTCTCAATCCTGTTATGGATAATGCGTTCGAAGATCTTTCCGGCGGTATCCAGCATACAGAGCGGACAATAGGATGAAGGTTCGTCCGGTGGCTTCTTCCCTTTCGGGAGGAGCACTAGCTTCTGCCACTTCCACTTATCCGGGAAGATTCCTTCCTTGAGACACCTATTGTACATGCCCAGGAATATTGCCGGTGCCAACTTGATCGCTGCCTTGAGTGCGATGTTGGGTATCCCATCTATGCCGGGGGCTTTATTGTTGCCCACCCTGACAATCGCCGTAAGAAGCTCTTCTTCAGTAACAGCTGGGATGTCCTCATCGACGTCCTCCGCGAGCTGGTAGTCCTCCTCGGGTTGCTCAGGGAACAGATGTGTAACAATCTTTTCCAGCAGGGCTGCGTCCATAGGCGATGGCATCGGCTGGCTTTTCAGCCGAGTCATTACTACTTTGTATGGCCTGCCCCAGGGAGCATCTTCCACCTCGCTGAGCAGTTCGCCCCAGCTTTCAGCTTTACTCTGCTTGATAGCCTTTTTAAGCTTCAAGCGCGCCTTCCTGTGCTGTTCTTCCAAATCGGGGAACGAGCGTTTGCCTCGAGCTCGTTGCGCTCGGCGGCGAGTTCGATGACACTCCCTTCGGGGGCCGGCAATTCCTTCGCTCCACCAGTGTACCGCTGGTCGGAAGTCGACATCACGTTTCCGTGGCATTGTGGCATCGCATGCTTCGGTGACCCTCTGCATGACCACCTCGACCTTCTCGGTTGCACTTACTGCTGC
The DNA here is from genome assembly GCA_964007375.1 of Ophion obscuratus. Lineage (NCBI taxonomy): Eukaryota > Metazoa > Arthropoda > Insecta > Hymenoptera > Ichneumonidae > Ophion > Ophion obscuratus. The sequence goes on from OZ023313.1 coordinate 44,158,807, forward strand.
GAGGGGGCTGGTGTCAAAAGTTTCACGAAACAAATCCGCGTCAAACATTTTCGCTTTCCAGCCCTTCCCGTTTGTCTTCGGTGCCTTCGCTATTCTGCTGAAGTCTCCGCGAATCTCCCAGAGAATCGCTTGATGATCACTGTGAGTGTAGATATCACTGACTACCCAGTGGCACTGGTTGCCTCTGGCCAGGCTACTACTCACAAAAGTGAGGTCCACTATAGAGGAGGCTTCACCTTTAACAAAAGTGGGCTTGGTACCTGCATTAAGTAGTACTACATCTAATAAGGACATAGCCTCAAGCAGGGCTTGACCCTTCCTGTTCGTCACTTTACTACCCCATTCCACAGCCCACGCGTTGTAATCTCCGGCTATAGCTACCGGGAATCGTTGTTTAGCGTCTGCGACTAAGTTGTCGAGAAAATTCTCAAACTCATCAGTCGTCAGGCTAGGCGGTGCGTAACAACTGTAGAAATGAACTCCTTTGGCTTTTATTCTCACGAAACCAGTTTCCATCCGATTCGCAAGATCCTGAAATGGAAGCTTTCCGCAAGACCAAATTGCGGCCTTCCCACTTGCGTCAGATTCCCAGGTTTGCGTGTCTAGATGTCTATATGGTTCCGAGAGTATCGCCAAGTCAGGCTTCAGCTCACGTACAGTCTGCATGAGCAGGTCCTGTGCGGCTTCACAGTGGTTGAGGTTGAGCTGAAGTACTCTCATTTGCATCGTTTTTGGAGGGCCTGGAGAGCCTGGAGAGCCCGCGTATACGCTGGACATCGGCTGCTACCTGCGATGTGGGCTGTGGGTGCCCCATCTCCCGCTTCTGCACATATGACACACTTTGCGCTTGCTGTGCATTCGGCAACTTTGTGGCCAGTGATACCGCACTTGATGCAGTCTTTAGCCCGGTCGACACTGCTCTTGCAGTTCCGTGATAAGTGTCCAAATTTCCAGCACTTGAAACACTTTAGTGGCCTCACCACCTCTCGGATTCTGCAATTACACCAGCCGACTCGGATGATTCCTGTATCCAGAAGTTTCCGGGCAGCAGGCACCATGATTCGTATTACCGCGGTCTGAGTCCTGCCATATGCTTTACGCAGAGACTTAAGAGAGTGTTCCGTGGCTGGATAGTCCGGTCCCAAGACTCTCTGCAGGGCCGCCGATATCTCCTCCTTCGTCGCATCCTCTTCCAGGTCCTTGATCTCCAGATCCACTTCCTGGACTTTACTCTGCACCGTTGCTGATTCGCCAACAACACCTTCGAATTGGTTTCGCAATTCCGGTGCTTTGGCTGAGCTCTCCTTATTCAGAACGATCAGCAGATCTCCCGCGTTTGTTCTGCGTACCTTTTGGACGCATTCACCTGCATCCTTGAGCGCCAGATACTTCTTTGTACGACTCAAGATCTCCGCATAGCTCAAGTCACCCTTTTTGTGGATGACGAGAGCGTTAGGCAGAGTCGGCCGTTCGCGAGGTTTCTGCGGCTTCTTCTGAGGCTGCGTCTGGGATATCTTGTGCGATCTTTTCTTCCTTCCGGCAGTCTGCCACTCCTGCTCTGATCGCACGCCTCCCTTATCCTCGGGTTGACCAGCCAGCTCCTCCAGCTGCTTCTTCTTCTTCGGCTCCTTTCCCTCGGTCGACGTTGGTGTAACCCGCTTTCTCCTCTTCGCCTTGCTTCCTTGCGTCGAGGTACCGTCCACGTCCATGCCTTCATCGTTCCTCTCCTTGTTAGGTAGAGTCGATTTCGCTTGGTTTATGGTTGGCGTGGTTTGCGTACCTCCAGTCAACGTTTCCGCCTGTGGCTTTGCCCTCCACGTTACCAGGTCCTCTATACCTTTCCAAGTACTGGTAAGCATAGGAACCCACCGCTGGATCTCTTTGTGGAGGTTTTTCTTCTGCTGAATAAAAGAGGCTAGGCTCTCCAGCGTCTTTCCATGCCTCTCCACCAACTTCATGATCTGTTGGTTTCTGCCTTCCTCTTCCTTTCCTTCACTTGGAACATTGTGCGCCATGGAGGCCAAGTGGCCCACCTCCGTGGTACTGCGGTCGTATGGTGACGACGCCCGGGAGCCCGCTTGCTCACTCCCTGGAGGCGCC